>CM021101.1:295077112-295803552 GCA_007115665.2 Sequoiadendron giganteum
AAAAAAAATATAATCTACAAATGCATGAGGTTGTGGCCAAGAAATATTTAAGAGAAGAATATTGAGGAGCACAAATTTTCTGCATAGAATGAAGGTATCCATGAACGTACAAAAAATGCACACATAAACTAAACATTATGTATAAATTTTCAAGTTTCTACCAAAAAATACACAGAAGGAGGTCATATTTTGACAAGAAAATGCAAGAAAGATGCCTCTATAACTACAAAAAATTACCTCAAAAGCTTTCCACAGTGCTCCAACAAACCCTTGTCAGTAGCAAGCTTCTTTGAGAAGCTTCATAATCAAATCAAATGCCTTACCACTTTGTGTGCTTCTTTTGTTTTAGGTTTTTCATATTACTTTTCCGAGCATGTGATTTTTAATCACATATTTTAAACTTTTATTTGTCGGGATTAATGTCTTCATGACATTTTTTTTCGTCTTTAGATATTGCTCTAGGTTTTGGAATGTAACTTATACCTTGCAATGTTTTTTGAGACTAGGTCGTTGTCACTTGTATCTCTCTTTAAGGATGTATGGTAGTCTTGAATTTTTTCTTGTATTTTTGGCATTGAAATAATTATGTAAATATATGACTTTTATGATGTCTTTTTAATCATCCAAGTCATGTATCTATTTTAAATGCAAAATATGGTATGAATGGTCTTGATGAAGACTTGTTCAATGGGTTATGGTTGTGAGGAAGTTATTATTTGGAGGGAATATAGGAGCACATGCTTTCAAGATCTAGTCATGTGTAGAGCATCTAGGGAGGTTATAAGTTGTTTTCAAACACATGCTGAGGATTTAGGAGGGTTTTATTGCTCTTGAGAGCTTTTTGAGGTCAGGTTTATGAGTCACCTTGTTGGACTTGGTCCAATTTTGACTCTTTCAACAAGATGGAGTCGTTTTGGAGATAATCTAGGGGCTAGATTTGTGGCATTTTGAGGAAATTCAAGATTAGAAGCTTCCAATTCCTATTTTGGTACAATTGTTTGAAGCTTGCTTACTTAGTCAAATTTTGACTCGTTTTCCAACCCTATTCTGATTATGCAATTTTGGGTTGAATTTAATTTTATACCCCTTTGTGTTAACTTGGCATACTTTTGTAACTCAATTTTCTGAATACGATTCATAGTGGAGACCTTCATTATTACTGGTGATTTATCTCTTGTCTTTTCATTCTTGTAGATTAGTGTATGTGAATGATTGACCAAGTTAGCAGTGAAATTACTTTCCTCACAGCTTTGTCTCATGGGTTCATACCTTTCTGTAACTAGTTTATTCATGCAGGTTACTAATTGTGTCTACTTGGTGAATGTTATTTTGTTAAATTGTGAAGTTAACTTCCTTTTTTTGCAAATTTATGTATACAGACCTGTTAGTAAAGTATATATGCATTAATATACATCAATGAACTATGCATACTTAGATACATCCCAGTTCTGATAATTTGTGTGAGTATTCTTTTATCATATTTTGACCGTTAGCTCTGGTGTATCACTTATTTAAATTAGTATTTAATTTAATGCCATCTTTCTCCCTTTTCCCATCAAATTAGTAGTTTATAAGATATTACCAGCTAGGAAGCTGACCTATCTGGAGGTTCATTTCAATTTTAGGTGACCCACAACCTTGAGATGATCCCATGTTTCTCCATAAAGCTTAGTTTTAATACTTTGCAGAGGGTGCATTTATAGGAGCTAACAAGAACCTCATCAAAATATCCACTTCTGAGCAGTATGCAGAACCCATGAAAAAACCACCTTGGTACAATGAAAATATCCTTTGCAATTTTCATAGAATCAAAGGGCACATGACCGCAAATCGCATGAGATTGAAAAACATCATCCAAGATCTCATTGAGGATAAAATCATAAATGTCGAGAAACCCACTGAAAATCAAGATCTCAAAATATACACGAATCTGATGCCTAATCACAATTAGGGAAATAATCAAGGAAATAATCAAGGAAACAACCAAAGAAATAACCAAGGGAACAATAAAGAAAAAAAAAAGTATGCCAATGCAAACCATATATATGATAAGATTGTTGCATCCTTGGATGAATGGGTCATTGTTGTTAATATTAAAGGGGCCAACATTGATTGTGGAGTCACCACAAGTGGTGGAAAGGTCATTATTTCTGATGCATCATAACCATCTAAGACCTCCACCTTAAAATCTATTCCTAATGGTTAAAATGTCCTTGACCAGTTAAAGAGAACCCCTGCTCAAATCTCCATCATGGAGTTATTAAAAATCTCAGCTGTCCATAGGGAAATACTTGAGCAAGCATTAGCTTCATCTACCATCTCTCCCAACCTTGATACAAAGAAATTTCAAGCTATGGTCAGTAACATCATCACTCCAAATATCTTCACCTTCTCTGATCAGGATTTCCCCACTGAACCATCTCACAACCATGCATTACACCTTGAGGTCCTGGTTCACAAGAAAAAGGTGAAAATGGTCTTGGTTGATGGAGGTAAAGGCCTAAAAATTTGCTCACTAAAAATAATAAAGAACTTAGGGATCTCTGAAGATTCCATTGACAAAGATAAAGGTATTACCATCAGAGCATATGATGACCAGGAAAGAGTGTCTTAGGGCACTATCAAACTCCCAATACAAGTAGGAAAAACTACTATGGAAACCACATGTGAAGTCCCCAACCTTGATTTACCCTACCATATCCTCCTGGGACACCCATGGGATGAAGGCGATCACCTCAAAACTCCACCAATGCATAAAATTTTCATACCAAAATGAAGAGATTACAATTCATGGTGATCCTGAACCTTTCGCCTATTGAAATAATCAGGAGGCCAAGTTCTACAAAGTTCCCCAAGTACCAAAAAAAGATGAAGGACCCTCCACTCCCAATGTAGATCCATCTAGCCTCGCCTCCACTTCTGTGATAGAGACAACCTCCATCCCCAACATATCTAACATCAAGCTCATGATCCAAGACAATGGGTGTGGAGATTATAGAATGAAGAAGAATTCTTTTATTGTAGGAGAGTTACCTCAATCTCTTAGGTCACATGGGCAACCCCAATCAGTTGAAACAATTGTCCACAATTTCATAGCAGCCCCTGTAGATTCCAATATTGGGGAGATCTAAGTCAGGAGACTATGGATGAAGGAGACACTTCAAACTCACTATACCAAGATGAAAGGCCCACGCCCAACCTTCCTATGGATGAAAGAAGCAAAGGACTACAAATGATGCTTGGGATAGGCTATAACAAAATGGAAGTCTTGCATAGAATAGCGATGGCCAATTGGAAACATTTATTCTTGAAAGGCGTATGAGGAATCTTGGCCTCAGATGTATCCCTCTGAGTATAAAAATACATGGTCAAGGTCCCCCAGTTAATGCAGTCAGGACTCACCCTCATTATCGATAGCTTCTCTACGATTACCTGTATCTATAGGTCTGCCACTAGATAACTTCACCTTTGATATCACCAACATCTATAGTAGTAGTGATGACAAGGAAACCATAACATGCCTTCAAATCATATTTGAGGACTCCTCCTTACTCATGATTAGCACATCATCTTTTAAGTCAGAACACCAACCCAGAAAGATAAACCTAGTCTACCCACAACTCTTCGATTATGACCAATGAGGACCACCAGTTCTAGACACATCCAAAAATGATGAGGTGCTCTCACAATTCATGGGACTAAGGGATACAGTACCATTAAAAGATGATAAGGTAGGATTGTATATAACAATAGAAACACAAGTATATTATGGGGGGACAATTAATTCCTTCAGTTACAAAAGCAAAAGAATGAGAATGAGTTCACGGTCATTGAGTGCAAACCACACTGTGGAACTCTCTAACCATAGAATTGTAAAAATAAAAGATCCATCCAATGATGAAAACCTCTCTAAGGCACTGGAGGATGAAGGATTCAATATCCCCCTCACTACACTTCATCAAGAGAAATCAGCAGTCCTAGAAGAACAATGCAATCTTGTCAACCTAGGCATGGAAGAGCTACCGCACATCACTTTCTATGTTGTGTGAACCCCTAAACCTACAAATGCACAAGAACAACAAACAAGGTTAAATTTTTAGATCATATGCAAACAAGCATGAGATATTCCCCATGAAATCCATATAATTAACTCAAACTAGGAAAATAAAGAACACAATATGGAAAAACATATAAATCCTAATAAAGCAAATAAAACTAAGATCCCATTGGGGAATTGGTGCCAATTGAATGTTGAAATTGGCCCTTTCCCAACTCCTAAGTTTAAATGTGAGTGATTTTGAAATGGTCAAATCTCTCAATGGGATTTGAACATAACCTAGCTATGAAAAAGATGAAGTATGGAGCGATATGCACAAAATTGGCTCTCAATGTGAAGAGAGTAACTTTGCATGTAAATTATGGATGAGGATGAAGTTGAGTATAGTAAGTTTACTCAAATTTTGGATGATAGAATGAGAGAAAGATTATCTCATTTATAGATTTCAAATTGGAAGAATGAATGAAATTGAGGAATGTGGGATCATTCAACATCCAATGGCCAAGTGCCACTTTTCAAGATGGGAATGGTTGAAGGTTGAGCACATTTTGATCAATGTGCAAGTTTGAATTTTGAATTTGATGAAGTGACATTTTTAGGGGGGATGAAATAAATTGAGTTAATGTCACTTGGCTCAATGTAAAGGACATGTAAGAGGTCTTAAATGCCTTGTTGGAAGGACTAAGTCCATTTGAATTTGAATTCAAATTTGAGAGAATATTCCCCTTTTATGTCATGTGAGGGAAAATAGATGAATTAATAAATTGAAGTAATTGATTTATTGTGCAAGTTGCATTCTCTAGAGAATGTGACATAGATTAAGATTAAATTAATCAAAGTTTAATTAATTTAATGAGGAATTTAGGAGATGTGACAATTTAGACTTAAATTTATGAATTGATTTAAATCAAATTGAGAGGAAGGGTTAATTAAATAAATGATTTTGATTTATTTAACTAAAGGGGATAATGTTAGATTAAATCAAATAATGTTTAATTTATTCAATTTAATAAGAAGACTTTAGGGATTTAATCAAATAAAATGAATTATTTAATTAAAAGGAGTTTTACAAAATTAATTAAATAAAATTGATTTATTTAATTAACAGGAGATGATGACTTAATTAGATAAAGCTGATTTATATAATTAAGACATGAAGAGTGGTGAATTTAATCAAATATAGATTATTTGATTAAATGACAAGCAAAGGAAATGATTCAGGATGAAATAGTGTTAGTAAATCAGGATCCAGTGTGTTAGATCGAATTGTACATTTTCCATGTCTACATTTTGCCCCTCTTTGAAGCAATGTACTTGTTGCACATTGATTCAAAGAATAAACTGTTGTGATCAAATTTCAAAATTTCTTGATTTTTCAAATGCCCCACTATTGCCCCAGCGAGAATAATTACACTGGTATATTGCCCCCTTGAGAGATCGAGTAGAAATGTTCAATTTTCTGATCGAGATCGCGATAAACTGCAAGAGTGGTTCTATTGATCAACAGACAAAAGATAATTCTTTGATGTAGACAATTCTGATGATGTATAGATAGTCATCGGCCATGGGTAGCCTCATGTATATTTTGATACAACACACCAATTTTAGATAGAAATGTTAGTAAAAATAGAAGAATAAGAAAAATAAGATGGACAAAAGAAGGATCCAACAAGTGTACGTTATGATGATGATGATTTTCTTACCAGGAGTTAGAATTTTCAAAGGGCCAATTACTTTATGTTTGATAACACACATAGGTACAATGCATCAAGGTATAAAGGAATAGGATGGCATTGTACCTAGTTGGTAGACTTTGACTTGACAATCAGATAGGAGTTCTCTTGTTCACACTTGACATACAGAAACCTTGCTAGGACGGACCTAACAAAGCAAGTATTCGCCAAGTTATTTTACAAAAACATCCAACAAGCACAACAGATAAAAAAGATAAATGATCATTTCCCCTTTCCTTTCTCTCTAAACCTGTTTTGTTTAGGCATCATTAAGAGGTCCTTGGAATGAGCACAAAATAAGATAAGTCATAAAGACCGAGGAAAAAGTAAACAAACAAGATAATGTTCTTCATACCGCTAGCCGAGGCTAAACTACTCTAGGGTACCTGATTCTTATGTCCATTTTCAGGAAGGATTCATCCTAGGACATATAGTGATCAGGGTTTTGGTGGGACTGATTGGGTGATAAGCTATTGATACTCTGAGTTGATCAACTTTCTTGCTTACTGACTTAGACTTAAGACTTCTTACGATTAGGGTGTTCAATTTGGAACCTGCTAGACTTGCTTTTGACTGAATCACCAAAGGGTGAAGGCGACAATTGATTTTATTAGGAATGATGACCATCGCGGGTGAAAGCGAGATGAGACAGGTGCACCATTTTGGATTTTTAGGTATTTTTTAGGCTTTTTTTGGTATTTTGAGATGTTTTACAATTTTTTTTGGTATTTTTTGAGATTTACGATGAAGAGACTATCCTAAAGACCTATCCTAGGGGTTTCGGGAGTTGATCCATAAATTAGCCTTGCCTACATTATACACGCAGAGGCCACATAGTTTGACTAATGACAAAATTGACTTCAATGAAAAAGATAGATGGGAAAACAAATTGCCATTTTATTGCGAAAAATGCCTATAGACTAACCTAAGATGTCTCGAGGGATGATCAAAGATCAACCTTTCCTATGTTCAAGCTCAGAGATGACATAGTTTAGACAAGGTGAAAGAATGACAAGACTCAATCATGATTTTTTTGAAGATTTTCTGATATTTCGACATGCTTTTGGATTTTTTGAATGATTTTCTGAATGCTTTTGGACTTTTTGATAGATTTTTTAATTTTTTGAATTTTCGCATGTTTTGACGAATTGAATATGGATACGTGATGATATCAGTGCTCTATTTTTGAGATTTTGTTGAAAACCAAGCTTAAGGTCAATGGATTGATAGTGTGACTAAGTGTGTTAAGTCAAACAAAAGTGATAATGCACTTGGAAAATCTAGGAAGTTGTGTTATCCTAGAGTAAACCTGTACAAAAGAGGATGGTTTGACTAAGTGTGTTAAGTCAAATAAGATGATAATGCAATTGTAAACTCTAGGAAGTTGTGTTATCCTAGATTAAACTCGTACATAAGAGGGTGGTTTGACTAAGTGTGTTAAGTCAAACAAGGTGATAATTGATTGGATTTGATTGATCAAGATCGATGAAGCTTGATTTGGAACAATTTTTTTTTTATGATTTAATGTGACGCTGGCACACAAGTTAGATGTGATTGATATGAATTGTTGGATTGATGTTTGACAAAAGATAAAGCTTGATAAGGAATGTCTTTCTGTCAAAATATGGCATGGGATAGTGATTTGACTTGGTGCTCACAAATTTTTTAACCAATTTGATTTCATGTTTTCCAATGTTCAGATCACCACATAAGTTGAAGGATATATATAAAGATTTACTCCCGAAGCAAGATGTGAATATCTGCCCCTAGTGTCTAACAATGTATGGAAGGCCACAGGTGGATTCTTGGATAGATGGATGGGTATAGTAAGCATGCAAAAGATGCAAAGGATTATCTTGTGATAAGATAAGGTGTTCAGGTAGTGGATGCGCATTTGGATAGTGCTTCATGGCTCAGATAACGTTGGGTAGGATGGGATCAATGAAAATGAACCATGTCAAGATTTTTACCATAAGCAAGTGTAAAGTGTGCACCAAAATTTCATCAAGATTAAGATACCTTGGAGTATGGATGCAAACGGATGAAAATGGATTGGATAAATGGTTCATGGATGAATGGATTTATTGTGGATAAGATGGAGGGAATGCTGGCTTTATTATGGATGTGATAAGATACTTTCCATTGAACTAGTGCATGAAGATGCTCAATTCTACAGATGATGCCTGTTTGCCAGGTTTTCATCATGCTACTTGTCCAAAGTGCCACCGAAGTGGTTTTCACTAAAGGATGATTTTTTTCTTTACTGTTTTCAATCCTTTTTCTGATTTTTTATATTTTATATTTTTTTGTATTTTCTGAGAGATTTTAAGCTCATGTCGAACCACCTGGTGGTGCTAACATTGATTCTTCTATCATAATGTGCCATCGATATCCTTCTTGAAGAAGCTTCTTTGCCAAGATATGTGCACTCAAAAACAACTATTGAGATTCCTGATCTGCTTTGCTGATACCGAAGTTAACTTTGTCTTTTTGCACACATTGTGATAGAGTGCCTTCTGAATCCTTATGATGAAGGGTCACTGCTAATACATGGTCAATGTGAGAATTGGATATTATGCATGGAGGTGTGGATGGAGTGAATTTAGGGATAAAAGATGGATTGGTTGATAGTTTGGAGCCTTTGACTTTCCAAACTTGGGAAGATGAGCAATGATGGGTGGATATGAAAGTGTGTGTGGAATTAGGACCAATTGCTTGATACATTTTGTATGTCGCTTGAGGAGCTTTTGTTTTTCCTTTGTGGACATCTTTGATGGATACTTTCCCTATTTTTATTTTTCCCCATAGTTTCTTTGACTAATGGAGTTTGATAGGGATAATCTTTCTTTGTATTTTTTGGTATCCATATGTATTTGATTTGTCTTTCGTGCTTCTTATCTTCTTTGATTTGATTCAAATATTCCTTTTGATGTTGGTCCCATTTTTTGGATGGGGTGATGGGTGGATGAAGATTCATGGCGTGGCTGGTTATAGTATTAGCATTGGTTTCACCATAAGGATTCTTTGTGCCCCCTATGTTGATGCTTGCTTGAGATGAAGTTGCCCCCAGTATTAAATAACCAAGACCTTGATGCTTAGGATTGCCAATAATCTGCATTGGTTGTAGGATACCCTGTTCATGTAGGCCTAATTCTCTGCCTTGATAATTCATCTGTTGAAATTTTTTATTTGCAATAGGATATGATTTACCTTGGAAACAAGGTGTTGCTCCTTCTCTGCTTTGTGGTGGATCTTCAAAGGTGACAACTCTTTCATTGATAAGATAGTTTTCCCTTACAAAGGTGAGTGATCCAAGTTTATAAGTGATAGGATCCTCCTTATGTGGGATGAATTTTTATTTGATATCTTTAGCTTCATCTTGTGAAATATCAGATTGTAATGCTTCTTCAAGAAGTGTTGATGCTTCACTATCCACACAAAAGTCTTCCTCATGATCTATTATTGATATGCTTTCACATGACATTTCCGATTCACAACTTTTGTAGAAGCCTTCTTCATGACCCATTTCTAATGTCTTTGCATTTATCTATATCTTGATCATGTGTACAAATTTTAAGAGTAGGAGACTCTTCTTCCTTGGTAAGAGTATAAGACTCTTGTTTTGAATGACGATCATCTACTTGTCCATCCAAATAAAGCATATTATGGGTAGATGGAGGAGTATGTGCTATATGGATATGATCATCATTTGTGATATCTTGTAGGAGAGTGGCCATCACCTCATTGTAGTATCTTGGATATTAAAATTATTGATCTTGATTAATGTTAGAATTGTTTTCAACATGCTTTGGATCAAATTCTTGACATGGGTCAATTTCGAAGGATGGATTGCTTTCAAAGGGTTCTTGAACATCGTCATAAGGCATTGGAAGTGGCTCAATATCCTCTTGATCTTTTAGTGGACTTGGATCAAATGGTGAGTTGAGAATTTCTTCAATATCTGTAACCACAAGGTCAAAGGATGTCAATATGTCTTGGAAAGGTCCCTTGCTAGACTTTGGTGAAAGATGTTGATCATTCTTTGGAATAAATTCTTGAGATATGTCCTCTAACTCATTAGGTGATGCAAAGAAATTTTCAACATGATCATTGGTCGAAGGATCCTCATCATCATTTTTAACGATTGTGATGGGAATTTTTTGCAAGATCTATTGTGGGAGTAAGGCCTACGTTTTCTATTGAGCCAACATTGCTTGTTGTTGGTCAATTTTTTGTTGTTCCAACAAAGCTTGTTGTTGGTATTGTTTCTGCTATGCCAACAAAGCTTGTTTTTTGTCTAGCTGTTGTTGTGCCAACAAAGCTTTTTGTTGGGCTCCTTGTTGTGCTAATTGTTGATGGACTTGTTCATGGATTGCTTGCAATAGTGCCCAGAATTGTACTTGCACCTGTCGAGCTTGGTGTTGGGCTTGAACTTGGGCCTATGCTTGTTGGACTACTTGTGTTGCTTGTGCAAATTATGCGATTTGTGCAGCTTGTTGGTTTCAGAGCATCTTTTGATGATCGACTTTTTGAGCGGCTTGCAACATGATGGAGAATGAATTTTTCATGTTGTGTTTTGGCGGTGGTGGTGGTGGATGGGGAATGGTGTTGATTGTTGGGGTTGATTGAGTGGTTGCCATCTATTGTTGCGATATCGATGGAAAAATGGGAGGATTTGATATGATGTTTTGATTTATGAAGGGGGTGTTGCTCAAATTTAGTTGATTGATGGCTAGTAAAGAGGGAAGGCTCATGCCTTGATTGTTTGGTTGATAGATTTGTAAGTTTTGGTTTTGACTTAAATCTACCATAGGAAAAGATGTTCCAAAATTTAGATTGGGCATGATCACATTTGTACCATTGATGTTTGGAGGAGATAATGATCGCATGTATGGATTGTACAAATGCAAGTTTTGAAAATAAATTGGCATTTTAAGGCTTGGATAGTTTGGTTGAATTGGATAACTCATGATAGATGAATCAAGTTTCTATTCCATGTTATTATTTTGTTTTGACCTTGTTGACCTTTAAGGGATTTAGGAACAATGATGAGATGAAGGATGAAAGGGGTGAATGATATGGGTGTTTAAACTTTTAGAAACTTTGGATCAATGCTAGACTTTAAGACATGATTTGATTTGATTATGAGGATAGTTTGAATAAGTGTGTTAAGCCAAACAAGATGATGGTAAAATTGTAAACCCTAGGAAGTTGTGTTATCCTAGGGAAAACTCGCATAAGGGAATGAATTGGCTAAGTGTGTTAAGCCAAATGAGGTGATGTTGAACTTATAAACCTTAGGAAGTTGTGTTATCCTAGAGGTAAATTCGCTCAAGAGGATTGATAATTTGACTAGGTGTGTTAAGTCAAATAAGGTGATGTTGATTTTCCAAAAGTCTAGCATAAGAGATGTTTCAAAGTTCCAAAATTTGTTGGTGAGATGGAAATTTGATTGATGTTTGAGAGATGGGTAAAGTGATGATTTTGATCCTAGATGATCCTATGAGGACTTACTTACAAGACCAAGGTAATGAAGAACACGCTTTTCCCTAGGAGTAGTTCAAACCAAAATACCAATTTTTTCATGAAAACCATTAGACTCAAAAGAGAAAAAGCACATGTGTAGTTCAGTTGTTTGTTTATCTTGCTTAGATTTGCTTCTTTTTACCATAAACACTTTCTTGATTATGTTTCAAACTGAATGTCCAATGTCCCAATTTTCTTTCATCCCACAAAGCGCATTATGTGGAAATCAAGAAAATCAAGACAAAGGTTTCCTAGTGTTTAACCTTGGTGAAAAAAAATGATGATAAAATCCTAGCACTTAGAAACCTCTAAGGATATGATCCTTAGGGAAAGAAAGAGTACTTAGATTTGTCAAAGGATATTTGTTTCCTCTAAGGGGTTTGAAATTTGGATCTCTTTGTGGATGATTTTTTTTCAATTGTCTTAGAACCAAGCAAGGTGTCTCAATAACATGCACAACCCTAGGCTGAAAAGACAATATTTGTTGGGTTCCCACTTGGATAAATCCATCTATTCATATTTTGTGCGGATGACTAGATGCTTGACCACACTGGCTCCCCTCCACAACACACACTTCTCAGGTCAGCCAAGCATTAGTACCCATGAATCTCCCATGGCATCTTTTCATCTCTACAACAAAACCACATGTATAACGTGGGGTGGCTTCAAAGGACATGACCTTTTGCACCAAGAAATAGATAGGATTCGGCCTTTTCTAAAAAAGAGGTTTTAATTAGGTAATTTCATTCGAGGGGGACTATCTATGCGGCGAGAGACAATTTTTTCCCTTCTCGTCAGAATAATCCTCATGATTCTTGAATTTTCCTCAAGAATCCCCACTTATATACTAGTTGGAAGTCACTTGGCTTTAGCGTGTTCCCAGTTGGGTCGTTCCCTTGGGTGAGTAATTTTTCCCACAAGGCAGGCCCTCTAAGATAAACAATATCAAGCTAGCATATCCCGTAGTTCAATCAACCTTCGTTGAAAAATAAAGGGAGAACACTCATAATATACTGTTCTCACACTCGTGTTTGGTTCAATTTAAATTCCAAAAATTGAAATGTGGAGGCAATATTTTATGCAACTTAGTGTCACCAAAAATAATTTTGATTCTCAAGATTTCCATGAAGCGCGAGAGAAGTGCATAGGCCTTTTAAAATGACACTACTTTGCGTAAAAGATTACAAGGCACAAAAAACACATGTTCATTTTAAATCCCTCAAAGCAATAATTAGTTCTTTTTAAGCACCAAAGGAAATGTCAGATTGACTTGTTCAATTTTTTAAACCTTTAAACAAAATCTAGTACATTGTTCCTAAGGTTCTTTTTAGCCTTTTGCAAACTTTGAAAGATAAATTTTGTTTGTTCTTTTTAAACCCAAAAGGAAAATTAGTATTTCCTAAAGCATAAAGTAAACAAATCCTTAGAAAAAGATTATAAGTTCTCCCAAAAGTGTTTAAAAACACTTGATACAATGAGATAATAAAATCATCAAGAAGCCTTGGCCTTCGTTTTCCTTCCTTCACTTTTGGTAAAAAAATTTCCCTTTTAAGCAAATTTCAACAATTTTTAGATTTTTCCATTTCTGATAATTTTGCATCTATGACTTTGAGAGTCCTATTTTTTTTCAAAAACTTTATAAAACTAATGTGGGATGAATTTCCAACTAACATCCTAAATTTCAAATATGGACTTTGAGTTATTAATAAAAACAACTTTCAAAAAAGTAGGAAAAAACTTTAAAATGTCATTTTGAGGGCCAAGATGAAAGTTCCAAGCCCCGGAAATTTGCCAAGATGGCATCCAACCCATCCTTGTTGGAAGGACTAAGTCCATTTGACTTTGAATTCAAATTTGAGAGAATATTCCCCTTTTATGCCATGTGAGGGAAAATAGATGAATTAATAAATCAAAGTAATTGATTTATTGTGCAAGTTGCATTCTCTAGAGAATGTGACATAGATTAAGATTAAATTAATCAAAGTTTAATTAATTTAATGAGGAATTTAGGAGATTTGACAATTTAAACTTAAATTTATGAATTGATTTAAATCAAATTAAGAGGAAGGGTTTAATTAAATAAATGATTTTGGTTTATTTAACTAAAGGGGATAATGCTAGATTAAATCAAATAATGTTTAATTTATTCAATTTAATAAGAAGACTTTAGGAATTTAATCAAATAAAATGAATTATTTAATTAAAAGGAGTTTTACAGAATTAATTAAATAAAATTGATTTATTTAATTAGTAGGAGATGATGACTTAATTAGATAAAGTTGATTTATTTAATTAAGAGATGAAGATCGATGAATTTAATCAAATATAGATTATTCGATTAAATGACTAGCAAAAGAAGACGATTCAAAATGAAATAGTGTTAGTAAATTAGGATCCAGTGTGTCAGATCAAATTGTAAATTTTCCATGTCTATATGTTGAATCACTTCTCACAGAAGAACAAGATCTCTTAGTAGCATTCCTAAGAGAAAGAAAGGTGAACTTGGCATGGAATTATGTCAACATGTCAGGTCTCGATCCATAATTTGTGGTTCATCATTTAGCTATCTACATAGGGGCAAAGCCAGTAGGACATAAGTTGAGAAATATGCACCCTCAGATAGCCTTGCTAGTCAAGGTGGAATTGTAGAAGTTGCTGGATGCCAGATTTATATGCCCAATTGATTATCTGGAATGGGTGTCAAATCTTGTGCTAGTTTCAAAGTTGAATGGGGGCATCCATATCTGCACCAATTTTAGGGACCTAAATAAAGCATGTGCTAAGGATGAATTTCCACTACCCAACATTGATATGATAGTGGACATGACGACCAAACAAAAGATGATATCACTGATGGAGGGATTCTTAGGGTACAACCATATTATCATAGCAAAGGAAGACCAACATAAGACAATGTTTACATGTCCATGGGACACCTACTTCTGGAACATGATTCCATTTGGGCTAAAGAACACGGGAGAAACATATCAAAGGGCCATGACACTAATTTTTCATGACATGATTCAAAATAATTGGAAGATTATGTGGATGATATATTGGCCAAGTTAAGGAAAAGACAAGATCACATAACAGCTCTAAGTGCCATCTTTGATAGATTGGAGAAATGCAAGGTTAGACTTAACCCCAAGAAATGTGTCTTTGGGGTGCAATCAAGAAAAATATTGGGATATATAGTATCAATGAAAGGAATAGAAGTGGATCCCGCCAAAGTCAAGGTGATCCTCGACATGGAAGCACCCAGAACACTAAAAAATATCAGAGGCCTACAAGGAAGGCTTTGATCCATCCACATATTCATAGCACAACTGGCGAATAAAAAAATACCACACTCTCATCTACTCCACAAGGGAGTAGCATACAAGTGGGATGACAGATATGATCAGACATTTAGTAAAATCAAAGAATATGTACTTACACCACCAGTGTGAATGCCACCTATTCCAAGAAAACCACTGATTCTATACATTTCAGCAACCATGGTAGCTCTCGGTGTTCTATTAGCTCAACACGATGAAAATGGAAGAGAGAGAAATAGACTATATCAATAGAACTATGGTGGGACATGAGTTAAACAATACTCCTATCAAAAAATATTGTCTAGCAGTTATATTTGCAACACAAAAATTTAGACACTACATGCTCGCACATCAAATAAAGTTGATTGCGAAGATAGATCCTCTCAAATGGTTGCTTTCTAAAGCCACTCTCATGGGATGAACAACCAAGTGGGTGGTGATATTGAAAGAACATGACATTGAATGTGTGGAGTGCAAGGCCATTAGGGTACAAGCAATTGCAGATCAACTAGCATAGGCTCCTATTTATGTAAAAAACCCACTCATTTCAGAATTCCCTGACGAATAAATTTTCAGCCCAAGTGTTGCAAACCGCTGGAAGATGTGTTTTGATGGATATTACACACAACACGGGTTAGTGGTAGGATTTTTCTTCATAACTCCCCAAGGAGACTGCATACCCAAATATTATAAACTGTCATGTCCATGCATGAATAACATAGCAGAGTATGAGGCCCTCATCATGGGATTAAGGATTGTAGTATAATGGAAAATCATGGATTTAAAGGTATATGGGGACTCTCAACTCATAATCAATCAATCAAATGATGAATATCAAAGGATGATAAACTGACTCCATACAATAAGTTAGTCGAGAGCCTCAAACAGTCATTCATTGATATCACATTTGAACAACTATCTAGAGAAAACAATAGAGCAGTGGACATAATGGCAACACTTGGATCACTCTTGGAAATCCCGTGCAACATCACAAAGCAAGAATTAATGGTAGAGCAGATTCTCATACCAGCATTTGAGGTACGAGAGTTTGAGTTTGTGAGCAAACTCATTGGTCTTGATGATCTGTGGTATCATTATGTTTACACCTACATAAGAATAGGAGTCTTTCCCGTCGATATAACCCCAAACCTTAAACAAGCCTTCATCAAGAAGTCAACCCGCTTTGTCATCCTAGGAGAAAACCTTTATCGTAGGAGCATTGAAGGAACATTGTTGCATTTTCTAAACCCCAAGGAAGCCCTAACTGCATTAACTAAGGTACACAATGGCATTTGGGGATCACACTCGAGTGGTATGACCTTGGCTAAGAAGTTATTGAGAACCAGATACTACTGGCCCACAATGGAGCAAGATACACATGTATTCATCAAAGGATGTTTACAATGTCAAAAACTTAGGGACCTAATCCATGTACCAGCTCAAGAGCTTCATCCTATTGTTACACCTTGGCCCTTTGCAAAGTGGGGGCTCGATCTCATCAAAAAAATCACCCCCACCTCATCCAACAACCACAAATTCATCATCACTACCACAAAGTACTTTACAAAGTGGGTCAAAGCCATCCCCATGACCTACATAACTAGAAAGAAGATATCCAAGTTCATCTTGAACTACCTCATTTTTCGATATGGTGTTCCCCAAGCCATTATCTCAGATAATGGGACACCTTTCGAAAACCAAGATGTCTGTGACTTATGTGAAAAATTCAATATCCAACATAACTATTCCACTCTGTACTATCCCCAAAGCAATGGCCAAGCAGAAGCTACCAACAAAACCATCTTGAAAATCCTTAAGAAGATAGTCAATGATGCTAGTCATGACTGGCATATGTAGCTAAATCCCACCTTATTGGCCTATCGCACCAATATCCACACACCAATAGGTGCCACCCCATTCTCCCTAGTCTACGGATTAGAATCCATCCTCCCCATTGAGATCGAGCTCCCATCTGTGAGAATATCATTGCAAAACCTCATCACAGATGAATAAGATAGGGTCTCATGACTAAATGAGTTGGAGTTACTAGATGAATGACATATGGAGGCCCTAAATCATCTACATGTGTATCAAAATTGATTCAAGCGAAGTTATAACAAGAAGATCAAGAGGCAAACCTTCCAAGTTGGTGAACTCGTGTTGAAAAAGAACCAAAATAATGTGCCAAACCCAGAAAGAAAAGGTAAATTTGATCCCAAATAGTTGGGACCTTTCATCATCACAATGAGCTACAATTCAAAAAATCAAAAAATAAAAAAAAATTAGAAAAAGGATTGAAAACAATAAAGAAAAAAATTGTCCTCTAGTGAAAACCACTTCGCTGGTGCTTTGGACAAGTACCTTGGTGAAAAGCTGGAAAATAGGCACCAAGCATAAATAAAGCAGTCTCTATCCACTAGGATCTTCATGGAAAACTTATCCATTACATTACGTTTATCCTTCCGCCATTCGTTCATATCCATACCATAGCTTGATCTTGTGTTCGTATCATGTTCCACCCTAATACTACTTGACACATTCCTAAGGTCAGTTTGTTCTGCCTATCTTGAATTAGTCTATCACATTATGTTGGGGGAATTTTCCTATACCGGAATTGGATCAGATTCATGTATATTATCGTGATCTTCCTTAAAATCCATCAAAAATAAAAAACATTCAGAAAATCAATCAAAAATCTAAAACACG
Organism: Sequoiadendron giganteum; assembly: GCA_007115665.2. NCBI lineage: Eukaryota > Viridiplantae > Streptophyta > Pinopsida > Cupressales > Cupressaceae > Sequoiadendron > Sequoiadendron giganteum. Next base: position 295,094,452 of record CM021101.1, read on the forward strand.
TCAAAAATAAAAAAAATCAAAAAGTGGCATCATCTTGATTGAACTACGTCATCTCTAAGCTTGAACGTAGGCAAGGTTGATCTTTGATCATCCCTCAAGACATCTTAGGCTAGTTGTTTAGGTGTCCATCGCAATGGCAATCCATTTTTCCATCTATCTCATCATTGAGTCAGGTTTGTCGTCAGTAAGTAAGAAATTTGATCAACTCAGAGTATCAATAGCTTATCATCCTATAAATATCAACAAAACCTTGATCACAACATGTCCTAGGATACATCCTTCCCATGATGGACACCTGCATCAAGTATCACACTATAGTTTAGTCTTGGCTTACGGTATGAAGAACATTATATTATTTGTTTACTTTATCCTTTCTTTGGATTTATCTTATTACACTCATTATAGTTTAGTCTTGGGAAAGGAATGGGGCAACAATCATTATATTTTTAACTATTTTTCTTGTTGGATACTCTTGTAAAATAACTTATTCATGCGTACTTTTTTGGTTTGTAGGGAGGGTGTTTTAGGTGTAATGTTGACCACATATGAAGGATTTATTTTCTATGTTTTGGTCTAAGATGTTTAGAAGATCCGAACTACATCTTGAATAAGGTTTCATGTGCTAAGTGTGAACAAGAATACTCCTATCTGATTGTTGATTCAAAGTCCATCACACTAGGTACAACACCATCCTGGTTCTTTATACTTTGATGCATCATACCTATGTGTGTTATTAAACATAATGTAATTGGCCCTTTGAAAATCCCAACTCTTGGTAAGAAAATCATTGACATTTAACGACTTGTTGGATCTCTTTTCTTCTATCTTTTTTCCATAATAACATGGTACCATGATAGTTAATCAAAACATCACTAATGCATCCGCCTTGCATCCACAAAATCATCAACATAAATATATATCATATCATATAGATCATGCCACATCATATCATCTCATATTATCATCATCTTAAGTTATGAGGAATAATATAGATTTTTTATTCTAAGTATCTTAAAGAATCATTGCATTACATTCATTTCATATCATACATTACATAAATAATTAAGGGCATAATAGAAATCATTACCATCCATCATCGATACATAATCATTTTTATACACTGCATCCACACAATTGTCATCAAAATTCATAGAAAAATACAAAAAGAAATTCATCCATAATCATCATCGCATCATGTAGAAACATACATCATATTGCATGAGCATAAAATAAAAGCATTTCATAACATCTCATAGAACATAAGAAATTAAAATTCATCCATACATCATACATCATATGAAATATCATAAATAGGACCATCCCATATCATTAATATCATCAAAATATACAACTGTCATGGTACAAAAGACAGATCAAGTATGTATACATCAAGATACATGATACAATTAAGGCAATAAGTATTAGAGCCCGTGCATCAAAAAATAGATAACTTTCTATGATAAAAGGGCTAGCCCTACTGAATGTGCCCCTCCCCCTCTAGTCTCTCACCATGGTCCTTGGGAGGCCTCTTCCCTATTTGCTAAGAAAAGTTTGGCACCCAACCAGCTGGTGGCACTGCTTGCCTATAATGTTGTCAGTAGTAGTTTGTGTCCCTCACCATCTCTCAGTATGCCCTCAAGGAAACTATGCAGCCCTGGGATGATGAGGCTATACTCTCTATATGTCTCCTCTAGCCAATCTCCTATATCAGTCCCTAAAGTTGTTGGATCAAGGCATCCCTATGGTTTGGCTGTACGGGTGGCTTCTGCTATGGAATTTGATCTCGGTGAGGGCTTGACTGTGTGTGGTCCAATGGTGGTGTCAATACCCATAGTGGTGTTCATGCCTGTGGGGGTCCCTGATCGTACAATGGTTTCTAATGTGGAGGAGGGCCATCTCCTCCCCTATCCTTGTCACCATCTCTATCACCGTCGCCTCTGCCTCCCTATCCTCTACCCCTATCAGTTGATCTGCCTCTCGGCCTCTATTGTGGGAGTGTCGCACCTGGAATTGTCAATCTCGGAGGAGGCTTGAACCAATCCTAATAGGATTGGGTAACCCCTACATCTGCTAACCCCTAATAATATGCCCACAACCTCCCCACTAACTTCCAGAATGAGGATACTACCTCAGATGCCGGAATGGGCTAACCCCATGCTATCTCTCATGTGGTATAGGAAAAGATCACAACGTAATGATCATTTGGTATGTCTTGAACATCATCAAACTCGTAGGCTACCCTATCTAGAAGGTACCATTGTATCATAGTGTGCTCTTGTCCTTACATTCATCTATCCTTTCGAGAAAATAATAACTGCTCATGATCATCATACCATGGGCCTATACCCATCTAGGGCCTCCAAAAAAACTCTCACATCTCATCAAGAACTCATTGCCAATGGGCGATGCCTCCTGTACCTGTATGAGTAAAACAAATCTGGGCTCCCCCATACCACCAAAGAACAGGATTGTCTATATCCAAAACAATCGAAGTAACCTACTGATGAAGTAGTGGAATTTTCTCTTATGCTCACATGTGTAGTAGAGTGACCCCAACCCTGATGGCCTTACTTTCAAGATATGAAAAATCATGGAGGTCTCTGTATAGTGAGGCCAACATCACTGGTCCCCAAGAAAAGCACTCTCTATGGATGACCATCCGCTCCTAAGCTAGCCCCTAGCCCAGATTGAAGTATCGACCCCATCGATCTAGTGCCAGAAGACTTGATAAATGGTAGCAACAATCAATCTATAGGTGGGAACTACGCCCCGATAAAAATCCAAGTCTATCTTTCCCTCGAAAAAGTAAATCTCATTGATACCCATCACACGTAGAAGGCATCCCTCTGAGCATCTAGATCATAAATGACTCTCGCTCCATGGATAGGCAGTCATAAGATGTGCCAGACATCATCAAGTGTAATAGTAGTGTCATCAGTGGGAAGATGGAAAGAGGAGGTCTCACTGTGCCATCGCTCCACCAAAGCTATCATCATCCCCAAGTGGGTCTGAACAGGACGAATGTACACAACGAACCAAAGGCCAAGAGCACCAAGCTGCTCTTGGAGAAATATGTGCATTCCATCTAATCTATTGAGCACCAACCATATGTGTTGCCTTGAGTGAAGTATCTCAAGGTCCTCCTGCATAAGGGAAACCATCATGTCAAGTCGCAAAAAAATCTGCCTCCCGCGTCAGGTTTTCATATTTGAAACAAAAAATGTGGTGTTGTTTACAAATGCAACGTAGTTTGTAAGGTTCTATATTGTTTCGCCACAATGAATTTTTCCAATCCTAAATTCCTAAGTGTGCCACGTGGTACTCTTTGCACATGTGGCTTACTTTGCAACTGAACCCTAATTTCAAAATGCGTCGCACGGTCCTATTTGCATATGTGGCTAAGTTTGACATAAAACCATAATCTCCTAACTAAACCACAACGGTGCTACTCTCATATGTAGCATAGTTTGAGGCTGTGTGATGTCGATTAAGAATTTGCAGCGGCGCTATATAATGTTTCTAGACTTAAAGTTGACTTGGACCTTATTAAATGCACATAAAATGAAAAAATTAAAAGTCGAGATAGGGGTACATACCACGGGTCCTTCGCCAGCTAGTTGTTGGTGCACTCGTAGCCTCTCTGACACGTGCCTGGGAAGTTTTCATTGTGCCATCTCGATTGGAACTCAGAGCTCAAAGTGCAAAAAATTCTAAAGGCTAAGTGTGCAAATGAATTCAAAGTGACCCCTCAGGGTCTATTTAAGCCTGCAAATTAGGGTTTTTTGACCTAATCTGACCATTAAGCTAGGGTTTTGGTCCCCTGATCCTATTTTTTCCTAATTGAAGGCCATGTTGCATCTTTTTTTTAGCATTTTTAATGCTTTTTTTTTTTTGGCATCCTGGGGCACTTTTTTACTTTTCGAGCACCTTGTCCTCTTTTTGCGTGAGATCATCCAATAATACAAAATTTTATTCGATATATCGAGGGAGCAACATATCAGCATAATCCTTCTGCTGGGGCAATAGTGGGGCATTCAAAAAATCAAGAAATTTTGAACTTTGATCAAAACAGTTTATTCTTTGAACCAATACAACAAGCGCATTGCTTCAAAGAGGGGAAAAATGTAGACATTGAAAATTGACCGACACACTTGATCTTGATTACTAAAATATTTTCGTCCAGAATCACCTTCTCAATATATCATCACTTCTCATCTCTTAATTAAATATATCATTATTTACCTGATTAAGTCATTCTTCCTTGTTGATTAATATAATCAATTTAATTTAATAAACCCTAAATCTCCGTTTGTTTAAATCATTCATTTTATTTAAATTAAAACTCTAAATTCCTCTTATTAAATAAAATAAATTAAACCTTATTTGATTTAATCTAAAATTGCCCCCTTTAGTTAAATAAATCAAAAAAATTATTTAATTAAGCACTTCCTCTCAATTTTGATTTAAATCAATTCATAAATTTAAGTCTAAATTGTCACATCTTCTAATTCCTCATTACATTAATTAATAATTGATTAGTTTAATCTTAAATCATGTCCCATCCTCTATCTTTTATCACTTGCACATGAAAATAGATTTAATTAATTTCTTAAATCTCTATTTTCTCTCAACATGGCATAAAAAGGGAATATTCCCTCAAATTTGAATTCAAAATACAAGTGGACTTAGTCCTTCCAACAAGGCATTTATTTCATGTTACAAGTCCTCTTTCCTTGATCCAAGTGGCAATAACTCCATTTTATTCCCTCTCCAACAAGTCATTTCACTAATTTCAAATTCCACCTAATTTCATTTATTGTGCATAATCACCAAAATGTGCTCAACCTTCACCCATTCACATCTTGACAAGTGGCACTTGTCCATTGGATGTTGAATGATCCCACATTTCTCAATCTTTCTCATTCTTCCAATTTTGAAATCTATAAATGAGAGACTCTTCCTCTCATTCATCATCCAAAATTTAAGAGAAAAGTTATTATCTTCAATTTAGAGCAATTTCATAGAATTTCTTGAGCATTTGTCATCACCATAGCTAGGTTATTTGCTAGTTTTCTCAAGGAATCACATTGTTCTTCACCATCAATTAGATCAAATCATCAAATCTTACAAAGGAGTTCGGAAAGGGCCAATTTGTACACATAATGAGCACCAATTCCCCCATGGGATTGATAGTTTGTTCATTAAAATAGGATTCATTTACTTTTATTTGCATTGTTCTTCATTTTCTTCCTATGTTAACGTTTCAATCTAATTTCATAGGGAATACACGTATTAACTTTCATTTAAATCTAATAATGTGCTTGTTTGCCATGTTTGTGCAGGTATAGGATTGGGGTTCACATTTTGGCGCTAGAAGGAGGGAAAATCTCAAGATTCAATCCCGTTTTTTCTTTTTTGTGTTTTTTTTGCAGCTCACAGGAAACTACACCACTCACACTCTAGCGGTGCCAAACTACACCACTATTAGTCAAGCAACACTATATTGAACTGCTCCTAAACTCCAAACTCTGTCATCAGAGTCTTCGCGCCTGAAAATTCAAATATTCAAACTCGGCCCCGGGTTTCTTAATTTCAAAATGTGTCGCTGAGCTAAATAGCACCACAATCATGCTCTATGTCCTGCTGTAGAGTGTCAGTCTCAGAAATTATTAGTGCTATATTTCATTGCTAAAGTTTCTAAACTCTGCTGCCTTTGCTCATTGCACCACTGGGTTGCAATAAAAAGTTCAAATTTGATTTTTTTTTACTTGTGCCTTTTTTTCAGCTTTTTGAGCTTTTAACCTGTTTGTTGTCTCTGTATCCTCTGGTTTTAATCATTTTGCAAGTTAAGGCGAGGAAAATGAAGAGGAAGGTTACATTATGACATCATTCTCACCTTATACAAAGTGTTTTTAAACACTTTAGTGTTGTTTAACACTCTTAGAGAATTATCAATATCTCTTAAAGAATTTATTATCTTTCATGCTTTAGGGAATACTAAATTTCTTTTGCGCTCTAAAAAGAACACTACAAAAGCTTTTAATTTTACAAAGGGATTAAAATGAACTTTAGGAAAAACTCACTATATTTGGTTTAAGGATTAACAATTGAACAAGGAAAATATCACACTTCCGTTGGTGCTTAAAAAAAATCATTATTACTTTGAGGGATTTAAAATGAACATGTGCTTTTGCGTCTTGTAATATTTTTTCCAAAGTAATTTCATTTAAAAATGCATATGCGCTTCTCTCACACCTCATGGTGATCTTGAGAATCAAAAGTATTTTTGGTAACATTAAGTTGCATAAAATATTTCCCTCAAATTTCGAATTGGGTTTTTAAAATTGAATAAATCTTGTGAGTGTGAGTGGACCATATGGCGTGTGTTCTCTCTTTGGTTCTCAACAAATATTGATCGAGCTATAGATATGTTCACTCACTTTTGTTTACTTTAGAGGGCCTACCTTGGTGGAAAAAAGTACTCACCCCAAGGGAACGACTCAAGCGGTAATGGGCTAAAGCCAAGCTCTTCCAAACCTCTATATAAATTTGTGTTCACGGTGAAAGCCATGGACAATGGGAAGAGGTGCATGATAACTCTCCCCCAGTATTTGTGTGATGTGTAAAGCCCTTTTTCTAAGGGTTGGAAGATCTCTCACACGGATTTTATCATTGCACTCCCTAAACTGGATGCCATTACTACAAAATTTTGTTTAGAAGCCAAAAATCCTATTCTATTTGTTGGTGCAAAAGGTCATGTCCTTTGAAGCCGTCCCACGTATACATGTGGTTCTGTTGTAGAGATGAAAATTATGCCATGGGATATTCATGGGTACTGATGCTTGGCTGACCCGAGAAGTTTTTTGCCATGGAGGTGATCCAGTGTGGCCTAGGATTGTGCATGTGATTGGAATAAAAAACACTTTGTTTGAGTTTCAAAACAATTGAAAACAAACATTCACAAAATCCTCAAAATTTCAAACCCTTTAGAGGGGAAAATGTCTTTGGCCGAATCTAAGTGTTGTTTCTTTCCCTGGGGATTCTATCCTTAGAGGTTTCTAAGCATTTGGATTTACGTCATAATTTTATCATACTAAAGTCAACCTAGGAAACTGTGCTCTTGAAACATTGATTTTCACATAGTGGATGTTGTGGAATGAAAAGGAATTGAGGCATAGACATTTAGTTTGAAATCATAATTAAGAATTTTTTTTTGATAAAAATAACTCATTAAGCAAACATAAGGACAATTGGACCTCACACATGTGTTCTCTCAAATTATTTCTCATAAAATCAAAATCTAAAAGCCAAGGTTGAAAAAGATTAGCCCAAAAGCTCGTTTGGAGCATCTTGAAAGGCTTCTCGAAGTTAGAGAAAGACTTGTTTACAAATTCTACAAGAAATTTTCAAAGAACAACCATAACTTGTATGAGTTTTATTGTCAACAACATCCCAATATTTTTCAAAGGTTTTCTTTTATCACTTAGGAATTATGGAATGTTCTTCAAAACCGAAGTCCTGTAAGAAGGAGTTTTACCTAGGTCAAGACTAGGATCAAATTTAATCACTCTCACCCATCTCTCAACCATCAAAATCAAATCCCATTTCACCAAAAAACTCTTGAAAATTTTGAAAACATCATTCATACTAAACTTATAGGCAAAACCAACATCACCTTATTTGACTTAATACACTTAGTCAAATTATCAATCCTCTTGAGCAAATTTACCTTTGGGATAACAAAACTTCCTAAGGTTTATAAGTTCAAAATCACTTTGTTTGACTTAACAAAATTAGTCAAATCATTCTCTTGTATGATTTTTTTCTAAGATAAGACAAATTCCTAGGGTTTACAAGTTCATTATCATCTTGTTTGGCTTAACACACTTAGTCAAACTATCCTTAAATCAAAATCAACTCAATTCAAGCCCTAAAAATTTTAGCATCTCCCCCAAGGTTCTTCAAGAGTTTCATTCATCCGCATCATCTGTCTTCCATTTATCTCATCCCCATCATCACTTTTGATCCTTAAGATTTCCTAGTTCTTCTCTTTTTTTGCCTAGAATTGAGATCAAACGATCTCTATTTTATGGTTCAAACAAGATCACAACACAAGAAGAACATGGAAATCACTAAGGAAACATCAAATTCAAGTGACCTAAGTCAAACGAATCCTGAAATAAACCCTATGGGATCAAGCAACCCTCCAAAAAACTCCTCTCTACCAATGCAAAACCCTCAAGAGGAGGGTCATGTAGAGGACGTCACCGACAATGACTTGGTAATGATGCAAGAGTAAATAGCTAAAATGGTTTGAAATCTTTAGAATCATAGAATCATCAACACCATGTTGAAATTTAATCCCTCTCTATATATATGTGCATTAATGAAATAAGGGGCCAAACTCCCTTCTAACTTTGACATGAGTACCAATATGGAAAGGCCTTTTGTGAGGATACCCCCAATATCACTCCCAAATGTGAATCAGGATATTCCCCAAATCATATCAACAATTGCTTCAATCCTGCCAGTTGTTAACAAGGGAAGTGCCATGCCTCATGAAATAAAAAAGAATCGCCTTGTAAACAATAGAGAAATAAATACCAACACCACATTGGATAACTCTATCCTAGTAAATTAATTGCACCTATATGTTCCACTTACTTTCCATAATCATGCAGACTCATCCTCATTTCATGCAACGCCAATCTATCCACTGGATATACAAACTTCTCTCCCCATGATTTCACAAGGAGAGGGTGGGTTATTCGGGACAAGGGGATGGATTAATCCTTCCTCATCATCAATTTTCCAAGGGAACACACCACCATTCCATCCATTACCACTGAAATTCATATCACCTTTTGGGTTGGACCTTCCCCCCCTACCCACCACTAATCTACCAAACCAAAGCAATCTAAGAATCACATCAAACCCCCTCATTTTTCCATCAACATCACAACAATAGATGGCAACCATCCAAGCTACCCCAACAGTCAACACATCCACCATTCCTCAAATCTCTCAAAAACATGGTTTCCAAAGAACCAAGCATCTCAACCACACCATCCACAACCCAAAGCCCAATCACCAACACAACCCTTTCACTCATCAAAATGGTCAACACCGATCCCAATTTTCCATCAATTCCACCAAAAGTTAACATGATGAACTCATTCATCACCATGATTGAAATAGTTCAAAAAGCCACCCACCAAAGGGTACTTAAAAAAAACCAACAAGTTGCATAGTTGGCTACTCAGCAATTGCAAGCATAATTAGCCACATAACAAACCGCTGAAGCTACACGATCTGCACAAGCCCAACAAGCCACACAAGTTGCGTAAGACACACAAGAAGCCCAACAAGCACAGGCTCAAGCTCAATCCCAACACCAAGCTCAATAGGCGCAAGCATAATACCACACACAACTACTAGCAATCCACCAACTGGTATACCAACAAGCCCTGAAGGATTTTTAGGCACAACAAAATTCTAAACAACAAGCTTTGTTGGCACAACAAAAGGTAGACCAACAACAAGCTTTGTGGGAACAACAACAACAGGACCAATAACAAGCTTTGTTGGAACAAAAACAACAAGACCAACAACATGTGTTGTTGGTAATAATGCAGGCATATCAATAGGCCTTAAATGCACAACAAAGCTTGCAACAAGCCCCCACCGATGCCCCACTCATCAATAAAACACCACAAACAACTCAAAACACATTCATCCCACCTCCTGATCCATAAAATTATGTAACAAAATAGATCAAACTACTCTCGTAGAAAGTGTTGGACCTTCAGTCATGAAAAACAACCAGAACATCGAGTAATTTGTGCCCTATCATTTTGATAGGAGTCTTACAATGGTACCATTCTTGAAGGGATTTGAAATCCCCAAATTTGACAAATATAATGGGATTGGAAACCCTGAAAATCATGTCAGGGAGTTTCAAGTGCATTGCATCGAAGTTGCATATGATGGCACGTACCTAATGTGGCTATTCCCTTAGAGCCTGACTAGTCCCACCATGGAATGGCTCTCTCATCTACCCACGGGCATCAAAACATTCTAGGAAATTATGGACGCATTTCTCAAGAACTATGCATTCAACAAGGGTACAAATTTTAGTCTAGAGAAACTATTAGCACTCAAACAAGGGAATGGAGATCTATTCACCTCCTTACAAATATAGAAATCCAAGGCCAACTAGAGCAAGTGGACCATGATAAAGGAGCAACAAGTTTTCACTATCATAGCCAATTTGGATGAAAACTTGGAATTCTATCTAAATATGCAATGCATTACAACATATGATCAATTGATCCCAAAGGCGCTCAATATAGAAATATCCCTCACTATGCAAGGGGGTGCATCTAAATTTCCTAAACAATAGGATAACTGACCATCCACTAGTTATAATGATAAACCTCACACATGGTCAAGGAACAAAAATGTCACAAACGACGAAGCAGTCGATGCCAAGGTTGTCTTCAGTGCTCCCAAGAAAAATATTCAAACCCATCATCAACCACAAAATAACAACCATAACAATCTGCAAAACAATACGGTAGCACAACAACAACCGCCTCTGAACAATCAAATCAATAACCTAAATAATTAAGGAGGACCACCTCCCCGAAACAAGTATCCTCCCAGGCGGACGTTCACGACCCTTGGGGAGTCAATCGAATCTATAATGAAGAAGCTGGTTAAAGAGAACCTCATCAAAATCTCCACTTCTGAGCAGTATGTGGAACCCATGACAAAGATACCTTGGTACAATGAAAATATCCTTTGTGATTTTTATTAAATTAAAGGGCATACGACCGCAAATTGCATGAGATTGAAAAAAATCATCCAAGATCTCATTGAGGATAAAATCATAAATGTTGAGCAACCCGCTGGAAATCAAGATCTCAAAATATACACGAATCAGATGCCCTGTCACAATCAGGGAAATAAGCAAGGAAACAACCAAGGAAATAACCAAGGGAACAATAAAGAGAAAAAAAAGTATGCCAATGAAAACCATATATATGATAAGGTTGTTGCAGCCCTGGATGAATGGATCACTGTTGACAATATAAAATGGGCCAACACTAATTGTGGAGTCACCACATGTGGCATAAAGGTCACTATTTTCTAGAAAATCGCAACCATCTAATAACTCCAACTTGAAATCCATTCCTATCAGCTACAATGTCCTTGACTAGTTAGAGATAACCCCTACTCAGATCTCCATCATGGAGTTATTGAAAATATCAACTACCCATAGGGAAATACTTGAGCAAGGATTAGCAAGGAAATACAAAGTAGTTTCAAGATATGGTCAGTAACATCATCACTCCAAATCTCCTCACCTTATTCAATTAGGATTTCCCCGCCCAACCATCTCACAACCATGCATTACACCTTGAGGTCCTGGTTCACAAGAAAAAGGTCAAAAGGGTCTTGATGGATGGAGGTTTATGCCTAAACATTTGTTCACTAATAATCATTAAGAACTTAGAGATCTTTGAAGATTCCATTGACAAAGATAAAGGTATTACCATCAGAGCATATGATGACTAGGAAAGAGTGTCTTAGGGAACTATCAAAATCCCAATCCAATTAGGGCCAACTACTATGGAAACCACATGTCAGGTCCTTGACCTTGATTTACCCTACAATATCCTCTTGGGATGCCCATGGATCCATGGGATGAAGGCGGTTGCCTCAAAATTCTGCAAATGCTTAAAATTATCATACCAAAATGCAGAGATTACAATTCATGGTGATCCTGAACCTTTCGCCTATTGCAAGAATCTGGAAGCCAAGTTCTACAAAGCTCCCCAAGTACCAAAAAATGATGAAGGACCCTCCACTCCCTATGTAGATCCATCTAGAATTGCCTACACTTATATGACAGAGATGCCCTCCATCCCCAACATATTCGACATCAAGCTCATGATCCAAGACAATGGGTGTGGAGATTACAGAATGAAGAAGAATTATTTTGTTGTAGGAGAGTTACCTCAATCTCCTAGGTCACATGGGCAACCCCAATTAGTTGAAACACCTTTCCACACTTTCAGAGAAGACCCCTCTAGATTCCAATGTTGGGGAGATCTAAGCTGGTATACTATGGATGAAGGAGACACTTCAAGCTCACTATACCAAGATTAAATGCCCTTGCCCAAACTTCCTATGGATGAAAGAAGAAAAGGACTACAAATGATTCTTGGGATGGGCTATAACAAAAATTGAAGTCATGGAAAGAACATTGATGGCTGATTGGAACCAATTATTCTTGAAAAGCGTATGAGGTATACTAGCTTTAGATGTACCCCTCTGAGTATAACCATATGTGGTCAAGGTCCCCCAGTTAACGCAATTAGGAACCCCCCTCAGTTATCGACAGCTACCCTACGATTACCCGTATCTATAGGTCTACCATTAGATAACTTCACCTTTGATATCACTAAAATATTTAGTAGTAGTGATGAAGAGGAAACCATAACAAGACTTCTAGTGCTATTTTAAGACTCATCCTTATGCATGATTAGCACATCATCTTTCAAGTTAGACCACCAACCCCTCAAGATAAACCTAGTCTACCCACAACTCATTGATTATGACCAATGAGGACCGCTAGTTCTAGACACATTTGAAAATGATGAGGGACTCTTAGAATTCATGGGACTAAGGGATAAAGTATCATGCAAATATCATAAGGAAAGATTTGACATAACACTAGACACACAAGCATATTATGAGGCGATGACTGAGTCCTTCAGTCGCAAAAGCAAAAGAATGAGAATAAGCTCATGGTCATTGTGTGAAAACCACACTGTGGCACTCTCTAACCATATAATAGTAAAAATAAAGGACTCATCCAATGGTGAAAACCTATCTAATGTGTCAGAGGATGAAGGATTCAATCTCCCCCTCACTGCACTTTATCAAGAGAAATCAACAGTCCTAGAAGAATAGTGCAATCCTATCAACCTAGGTACATAAGAGCTACCACACATCACTTTCTATTCTGAATCACTTCTCACAAAAGAACAAGAACTCTTAGTGGTATTCCTAAGAGAAAAAAAGGTGAAATTCACATGGACTTATGTTGTCATGCTAGGTCTTGATCTAGAAGTCATTGTTCATCATTTAGCAATCTACCTAGGGGCAAAGCCAGGAAGACAAAAGTCGAGAAAGATGCACCCTCAAATAGCCTTTCTAGTCAAGGTGGAATTGTAGAAGCTCTTGGATTCCGGCTTTATATGCAAAATTGATTATCCAGAATGGGTGTCAAATCTTGTGCCAATTTCAAAGCCAAATGGGGGCATCTGTATCTGCACCAATTTTAGAGACCTAAATAAAGCGTGTCCTAAGGATGACTTTCCACTACCCAAAATCGATATGGTAGTGGACATGACGGCCAGACACAAGATTCTATCACTGATGGATGAATTCTTAGGGTACAACCAGATTATTATAGAAAAGGAAGAGTAACATAAGACAACGTTTACATGTCCATGGGGCACCTACTGCTGGAACATGATGCCATTTTGGCTAAAGAATGTGGGAGAAACATATCAAAGGGCCATGACACTAATTTTTCGTGACATGATTCAAAAAAATTTGGAAGATTATGTGGATGATATATTGGCCATGTCAAGGAGAGGACATGATCACATAGTAGCTCTAAGTGCCATCTTTGATAGATTGGAGAAATACAAGTTTAGACTTAACCCCGAGAAATGTGTCTTTGGGGTGCAATCAAGAAAAATCTTGGGATATATAGTATCAATGAGAGAAATAGAAGTGGATCCCACCAAAGTCAAGGCGATCCTTGACATGGAAGCACCCAGGAATCTAAAATAGCTTAGAGGCCTATAGGGAAGGCTCCAATCCATCTACAGATTCATAGCAGAGTTGGCGGATAAACAGATCCCATACGCTCATCTACTCCACAAGGGAGTAGCATACAAGTGGGATGACAAATATGAGTAGGAGTTTAGTAAAATAAAAGAATATCTACTTATGCCACCAGTTTTAATGCCACCTATTCTTGGAAAACCATTGATTTTATACATTTTAGTAACCATGGAAACTCTCGATGCTCTATTAGCTCAACAAGATGAAAATGGAAGAGAGAGAGAAATATACTATATCAACAAAACTATGGTGGGACACGAGCTAAACTATACCCCTATCAAAAAATATTGTCTAGCAGTTGTAATTGCAACACGTAAATTCAGACACTACATGCTCGGTCATCAAGTCAAGCTGATTGTGAAGATAGATCCTCTCAAATAGCTACTTTCTAAAGCCACTCTCATGGGATGAAAAACCAAGTGGGTTATGATATTGACAGAACACGACATTGTATATGTGGAGTGCCAGGCCATCAAGGGACAAACAATTGAAGATCAACTAGTAGAGGCTCCTATTTATGCAAAAAACCCACTCATTTCAGAATTCCCTGAAGAATCAATTTCCAGCCTAAGTGTTACTATTGCAGACCATTGGAAGATGTATTTTGATATATATTACACACAACACGGATCAGGGGAAGGAATTTTATTCATAAATCCCCAAGGAGACTGCATACCCAAATCTTACAAACTGTCATTTCCATGCATAAATAACATAGTTGAGTATGAGGCCCTCATCGTAGGCTTAAGGTTTGTAGTAAAATAGAAGATCATGGATTTATAGGTATATGGGGACTCTCAGCTCATAATCAATCAGGTAAATGATGAATATAAGACAAAGGATGATAAACTGACTCCATATAAGAAGTTAGTCGAGAAACTCAAAGAGTCATTCATTGATATCACATTTGAACAACTACCTAGAGAAAATAAAAAAATGGTAGAAGTAATGGAAACAATTGGATCACTCTTGGAAATCTCACGCAATGTTACAAAGCAAGAATTCCTAGTAGAGAAACTTATCATACTAGCATTTGAGGTACCAAAGTCTAAATTTATGTGTGAAATTGTTGGTCCCGGTGACCCCTAGTATCATGACATTTACGCCTACTTAAGTATAGGAGTCTTTCTCGCCGATATAATCCCAAACCTTAAATGAGCCTTCTTCAAGAATTCAACCTGCTTTGTCATCCTAGGAGAAACCCTTTATCGTAGGAGCATTGAAGGAACCCTATTGCATTGTCTGAACACCGAGGAAGCCCTGACTACATTAACTGAGGTACATAAAAAAAATTTTGGATCCCACTCGAGTGGTATGACCTTGGCTAAGAATTTGTTGAGAATTAGATAATACTGGCCCACAATGGATCGGGACACAGATGGCTTCATCAGAAAATGTTTACAATTTCAGTAGCATGGGGACCTCATCCATGCACCAACTAAAGATCTTCATCCTATTGTTACACCTTGGCCCTTTTCACAGTGGGGGTTTGATCTCATTGGAAAAATTACCCCCACCTCATCCAACAACCACAAATTCATCATCACCACCAAGGAGAACTTTACAAAGTGGTTCGAAGGCATCCCCAGGACCTACATAACTGGAAAGCAGATATCCATGTTCATCTTGAAATGCCTCATTTTCCGATACGGTGTCCCCCAAGCCATTATCTCAAATAATGGGAAACCTTTAAAAAACTTGGATGTCCATGAATTATGTTAAAAATTCAATATCCAACATCACTTATCCACTCTGTACTATCCCCAAGGAAATGGCCAAGAAGAAGCTACCAACAAAACCATCTTGAAAATCCTTAAGAAGATAGTCAATGATGCTAGTCATGAATGACATCTGTAGCTAAATCTCAACTTATGGGCCTATCACACCAACATCTTCACACCAACAGGTGCACCCCCATTCTCCTTGGTATACAGATCAAAAGCCATCCTCCCCATTGAGATTGAGCTCCCATCCGTGAGAATATTATTCCAAAACCTCATCACAGATGAAGAAGATAGGGTCCCATGACTAAATAAGCTAGAGTTACTAGATGAACACCATATGGAGGCCCTAAATCATCTACACGTGTATCACAACTAACTCAAGTGAAGTTAAAACAAGAAGATCGGGAGGTGAACCTTCCAAGTTGATGAACTTGTGTTGAAGGAGAACCAAAAAAACACATCGAACCAAGAAAGCAAAGGTAAATTTGAGCTTAACTGGTTGGGACCTTTCATCATCACGGTGAGCTAGAAATCAAGGGAATATCAACTGTCAAAACCCATGAATAACACCTATCTCAAAAACTTTTATGCCTAAAATCTAGCAAGGTATAGAGCCAAAAAATTAAAAAAATAAAAAAATGTCCTAAAAAAATGGTCACCCTAATGAAAACCTGGTAAAAAAGCATCTTGGTGACAACAAGAAAAATGCAAAAATACAAAAATCAAAAAAAATTAGAAAAAGGATTGAAAACAAAAAACAAAAAAATCATGCTCTAGTGAAAACCACTTCGGTGGCAGTTTGGACAAGTACCTTGGTGAAAACCTAGAAAATAGGTACCAAGACTAAATAAATCACTCTCTATCCACCTAGATCTTCACGAAAAACTTATCCATTGCATTACATTTATCCTTCTACGATCCATTCACATCCTTACCATAGCTTGATCTTGTGTTCGTATCATGTTCCACCCTAGTACTACTTGGCACATTCCTAAGGTCAGTTTGTCCTACCTATATCGAATTAGTCTATCACATTGCACTGGAGGCATTTTCCTATACTGAAATTGGATTGGATTCATGTATATTCTTGTGATCTTTCTTAAAATCCATCAAAAATAATTGTTTTTGAGAAAATCAATTAAAAATCCAAAACATGTCAAAACTCTCAAAAATCAAAAAGTGGCATCATCTTGACCAAACTATGTCATGTCAAAGTTTGAACATAGGAAATGTTGATCTTTTATCAGCCCTCAAGACATCTTAGGCCATTCCTTTAGGCATCTGTCTTAATGGCAATCTGTTTTCCCATCTATCTCATCATTGAATCAGGTATGTCGTCAGTTGAACTACGTGGTCTCTGCATGTATAATTTAGGAAAAGATAATCTATTGATGAGATCCCAAGACCCCTAGGATAGGTCTTTAAGTTAGTCTCTTGGTCATAAATCTCAAAAATACCAAAAAAATTGAAAAATACAAAAATCAAGGAAGCCTCAAAATATTTTCAAAACACCAAAAACATCAAAACATTTGAAAAAACCCAAAATGGTGCACCTGTCTCATCTCTATTTCACCTGCAATGATCATCACTCATAATAAATCAATCATCGCCCTCATCCTCTGGTGAGTTAGTCGGAAGAACGTCTAGGAGGTTCAAAAGTGAACACCTAATTATCAAAGTCTCAAGTCTAGGTCAGTAAGCAAGCAAGTTGATCAACTTGGAGTATCAATAGATTATCATCCAATCAATCTCATCAAAACCCTAATCACAACATGTCCTAGGATGCATCCTTCCCATGATGGAAATTAGCATCAGGTATCACACTATAGTTTAGTCTTGGCTAGTGGTATGAAGAACATTAGCTTGTTTGTTTAATTTATCCTTTCTTTGGATTTATCTTATTGCACTCATTCTAAGGACCTATCGTTGATGCCTAATCAAAACAAGTTTAGAGAGAAAGGAATGGGAAAAAAATCATTATCTTTTTGATTGTTGTGCTTGTTGGATACTCTTGTAAAATAACTTATTCATGCGTAATTTATTTGGTTTGTAGGGAGGGTATTTTAGGTGTCTTGTTGACCATCTAGGAAGGATTTATTTTCTATGTTTTGGTCTGAGATGTTTAGAAGATATGAACTACATCTTGAATAAGGTTTCATATGCTAAGTGTGAAGAAGAATACTCCTATCTGATTGTCAAGTCAAATTCCATCACACTAGGTATAATGCCATCTTGGTTCTTCATACCTTGATGCATCATACCTATGTGTGTTATTAAACATAAAGTAATTGGCTCTTTGAAAATCCCAACTCCTGGTAAGAAAATCATCGACATTTAATGACTTGTTGGATCTCTTTTCTTCTATCTTTTTTTCATACTAACATGGTACAATGAAATTCAATCAAAACATCACTAATGCATCCACCCTACATCCACAAAATCATTAGCATAAATATATATCATATCATATAGATCATACCACATCATATCATCTCACATTATCATCATCTTAAGTTATGAGGAATAATATAGATTAGTTATTCTAAGTATGTTAAGAAATCATTGCATTACATTCATCTCATATCAAAAATTACACAAATCATTAAGGGCATAATAGAAATAATTACCATTCATCATCAGTACATAATCATTTTCATACACTACATCCACATGATTTTCATCAAAATGCATAGAAAAATACAAAAAGAAATGCATCCATAATCATCATCACATCATCTAGAAACATACATCATATTGCTTGAGCATAAAATAAAATCATTTCATAACATCTCATAGCACATTGGAAATTAAAATGCATCCATACATCATACATCATAGGACATCTCATAAATAGGACCATCTAATATCATATATATCATCAAAAAACACAACTGTCATGGTACAAAAGATGGATCAAGTATGTATACATCAAGATACATTATACAATCAAGGCAATAAGTATCATAGCCCTTGAATCAAAAAATAGATAATTGTTTGTGATCAAAGGGATAGCCCTATTGAATGTGCCCCTCCCCCTCAAGTCCCTCACCATGGTTCTCAGGAGGCCTCATCCTTGTCTGCTGAGAAAAATCTGGCACCTGACCAAGTGGTGGGACTGCCTACCTATAATGTTGTCGGTAGTAATCAACCTCTTTCACCACCTCTCAGTATTCCTTCAAGGAAACTATCTGGATCTAGGATGATTAGGCTAGTCTATGTAGTTGTCTCTTCTGGCCAATCTCTGGATCCCTCTCAGACCAGGCCTAGTCCCTCTCGATAATAATGGTCAAAACCTACTATCTGGCTTGATCTCACTCGATCGTCAAAATCTGTAATTGCCCTTGAAGTTGCTGGATCGGGGAATCTCTATGGTTTGGCTATGTGGGTGGCTACTACTAATGTACCTGATCTCAACGATGCCTCAACTATGCCTGGTCCCATGGTAGTGTCGGTACCCATGGTGGTGTTGGTGCCCACGGGGGTCCTTAATCGCGTAGTGGTGTCTGATGTGGAGGAGGGCCACCTCCTCCCCTATCCTCATCACCATCTCTATCATCATCACCTCTACCTCCCTGTCCTTTGCCCCTGTCAACTGATCTGCCTCTCAACCTCCATCGTGGCAGTGTCGCACCTGGAACTGTCAATCTCAAAGGAGGCCTGAACCAATCTTGATAGGCCTAGATAGCCCCTGCATCTACTGGCCCCTAATCATATGCCCATAACTTGGCCACTAACTTCCTGAATGAGAATACTACCTTAGATGTTGGAATGGGTTGGGCCCATGTTGTCTCTCATGTGGTACGGGAAAAGATCGCCACATACTGATCATCTAGTCTATCCTGAACATCACTAAACTGGTGGGCCACCCTATTTAAAAGGTACCACTCTATCATAGTGTGCTCTCGACCATGCATCCATCTATCCTATCGAGCAAAGAATAGTTGCTCATGATCATAATACCATGGGCCTATACCCATCCAAGGCCTTCAAACAAACTCTTGCATCTCATAAAGAACTTGTCGCCAATGGGTGTTGCCTCCTGTAACTATATGAGTAAAATGAATTTGGTCTCCCCCATATCGTCGGACAACAGGATCGTCTATATCCAGAACAATTGAAGTAACCTATGGATGAAGAACTAGAATTCATTCCCATGCCCAGATGTGTAGTAGAGTGACCCCGGCCCCAATGGCCTTGCTGTCAAGATATGCAAAATTATGGAGGTCCCTGTATAGTGAGGCCAATATCATTGGTCCTTAAGAAAATAACTCCTTGCAGATGACCATCCACTCCCAAGCTAGCCCCCAACCTGAACTGAAGTATTGGCCCCACCGATCTGGTGCCAGAAGACCTGAAATAATGGTGGCAAAAATAAATTTATAGGTGGGTACTAGACTCTAGTACCTCTCCAAGTCTATCTGTCCCTTGGAAAATAAAATCTCATCGAGACCCATCACATCGTAGTAGGCATCCCTCCCAGCATATGGATCATAAATGACTCTCGCTCCATCAATAGGTAGTCATAGGATGCACTAGACATCCTCGAGTGTAACAATAGCCTCATTGGTGGGAAGATGGAAAGAGGAGGTCTCACTGTGTCATCAGTTTTCCAAAGCTATCATCATCCCCAAGTGGATCTAAACAGGATGAACGTACGTAATGAACCAAAGGCCAAGAGCACCAAGCTTCTCCTAGAGAAATATGTGCATGCCATCTAATCTACTGAGCACCGACCATCTATGCTCCCTCAAGTGAAGTATCTCAAGGTCCTCTTGCACAAGGGAATCCATCATGTCAAGTCATGTAAAAAAAATTGCCTCCCGCATCAACTTTTCACATTTGAAACAACAAATGGGGCGTTGTTTGCAAATGTGACGTAGTTTGTAAGTTTCTAAATTGTCACTGTGGTGAAGTTTTCCAATCCTAAATTCCTAAGTGTGTTTCATGGTACTCTTTGCACATGCGGCTGACTTTGCAACTGAACCCTAAATTCAAACTGCACCGCACGGTCCAATTTTCATATGCGGCTGAGTTTGACAGAAAACCCTAATCTCCTAACTAGACTGTGGTGGTGCTACTGTCATATGCAACATAGTTTGAGGTCATGTGGTGCTGATTAGGCATTTGCAATGGCCCTATATAGCACCCTTTGACCTAAAGTTGAATTGGACCCTATTAAATTCATGTAAAATGAAAAAAATAAAATTAGAGATAGGGGTACATACCACGGGTCCTAAGCCGACTGGCCACTAGTGCACTCATACCCTCTCTGAAACGTACCTAGGAAGCTATCGTTGCACCATCTCGATCAGAACTCAGAGCTCAAAGTGCAAAAATTTCTAAAGGCTAAGTGTGCAAATGAATTGAAAGTGACCCCTCAGGGTTTATTTAATCCTTCAAATTAGGGTTTTTTTGACCTAATTTGACCATCCAGCTAGGGTTTTGGTCCCCTGATCTCATTTTTCCCAACCAAGGGCCATGTTTCTTATATTTTAGCATTTTTAACGCATTTGGTTTTGGAATCCTGGGGCACTTTTCGACCCGTCAGGAACCTTGTCCTCTGTTTTTGCTAGATCATCCAAAAATCAAAATTTTCATTTGATCTCTCGAGGGGGAAAAATATCAGCATAATCCTTCCGCTGGGGCAACAGTGGGGCATTCAAAAAAATTAAGGAATTTTGAACTTTAATCACAACAATTTAGTCTTTGAACCAATACAAAATGTGCATTGCTTCAAAGAGGGGCAAAATGTAGACATTGAAAATATACTGACACACCTGATCCTGATCTTACTAACATTGTTTCTTCCTAAATCATCCCTTTTACTAATTAATTTAATTCAATAATATTTATTTGATTAATTTCATCATATTTCCTCTCTTAATTAAATAAATCAATTTTATTTGGTTAAGACATTCTCCTTTATTAATTAAATAAATCATTTTATTTAATTAATCCTATCATCCCTCTTTTATTTAAATAATTCACTTTCTTTAATTAAATCACCAAAGTCTTCTTATTAAGTTGGATAAATTAAACCTTATCTAATTTAATCGAACATTATCCCCTTTAGTTAAATAAATAATTTTTTTTATTTAATTAAACCTTTCCTCTCAATTTTTGATTTAAATCAATTCATAAATTTAAGTCTAAATTGTCACATCTTATTCCTCATTACATTAGTTAATCTTTGATTAGTTTAATCTTAAATCATGTCCCATCCTCTAGCTTTTACCACTTGCACATGAAAATAGATTTAATTCATTTATTAAATCTCTATTTTCTCTCAACATGGCATAAAAGGGGAATATTCCCTCAAATTTGAATTCAAATCCAAGTGGACTAGTCTTTCCAAAAAGGCATTTATTTCACCTTACAAGTCCTTTTTCCTTGAGCCAAGTGGCCATAACTCCATTTTCTTCCCTCTCCAAAGAGTCATTTCACTAATTTCAATTTCAACCTAATAACATTTATTGGAACTTTCATCAAAATGCTCTCAATCTTCACACATTCACATCTTGACAAGTGGCATTTGGCTATTAGAGGTTGAATGATCCCACATTTCTCAATTTTGCTCATTCTTCCAATCCGAAATCTGCAAATGAGAGACTCTTCCTCTCATTCATCATCCACAATTTGAATGCAAAGTTATTATCTTCACATTAGAGAAATTTCATATCATTTCTTGAGCATTTGCCATCACCATAGCTAGGTCATTGCAGATTTTCTCAAGGAGTTAATCATTTTTCTTCACCATCAAGTGGATCAAATCATCAAATCTTACAAAGGAGTTGGGAAAGGGCCAATTTCTACACATAATTGGCACCAATTATACCATGGGATTGACAATTTGTTCATTAAAATAGGATTCATTTACTTTCATTTGCATTTTTCTTCATTTTCTTCCTATGTTAATGTTTCAATATAATTTCATGGGGAATCCTTGTATTAACTTGCATTTCAATCTAATGATGTGCTTGTTTTCCATGTTTGTGTAGGTCTAGGATTGGGGTTCATAATGCTGATGCCAACCAATGTTTAATTTTCCTGGCCTTCTCCATTGACATGCCAAACACTTTAAATTTAAAATTCAAGAAACATCCACTACCTTTTCCTCAGCAAAAATGTCGAGTCCTTGCTATGCTTATTCTTTTCATAAGATAATAATGATTTTTATTTGAACCATGGTTCATGTCCCCTAGGAATGGTTGGAAAGTGGTGAAATAGTCCATGTCCTCCATGATAAGCCATTGTTGGTTGTTTATGTATGGCTTCAAGGATAGTTGTTATTTTTAAGGTCTTAATAATGATTTTCTCAATGATTCATCTCACACTTAATATACAACCTTCCATTGTAACAAATCCTTATTGAGGTTTAAATAGATAACAACTATGCTTCAAGAAGAATATGGACTATTTTATTACTTTGTAAACATTTCCACCACAAAGGAACCATAAAAAATTATTGCTCGAGCCATCTAGTGTTTAATTTTGTTGGCCTTCTTTGTTGATGCGCCAAACAGTTTTAATTTAAAATTCAAGAAACATCTTCCCCCTTCTAACTGGCTGAAATTTTGACGTTGAAAGGCTCAAAAACCTGGGAAGGCTGACAATTTTTTTGACCAAAGTTCATACAAGAGGGGGAAACCATGCATCTGGAGGTTCTGATAATATGGATTTTGATGCTTGTAGTTTTATTCTTCTTGTGTTGGTTGACTATAGAGTATATTGTTCCCACATGTAAATTCCTATAGTTACTTCAATGGTGGCATCAATCTTCCATATGATACTTAAAATATAGATTATCATTACAACAATGTAACAACAAAATAAACATAGGGATCAATTTGTATGAATGTTGTTTGCATCTACTATGACATACATATATATTGATATGCAGGGAAAACATATTTTCCACCACTCCAATCAATGGTGACATCAAACAAAAAAAAGTCACAATAAAAAACATGTGCAAAAATATAGTCTTTTGTCAATAGTACCTTGTTGAAAATGAAACAATATTTCCTTCTCAACACTCTCCAATTGAAATAACAACAATAAACAATGTACAAATCCCATGCAAAACCATAGCCACAAAACCCATGTAGAAAAATAGCCAGAAAATACCAACCATAAACAAAACATTGTTGCTTATAAGAAACAATATAGGCTTTTCCCAAAAGAACCTTATTGATGATTGAAACACTATAGCCTTTACAATAAGGCTCTATCAAAAATGATACAATATACCCCAAGACAAACAACAACAATCGACAAAAAATGCATTACGTTAATAATTTTATTCTGTTGCAAATATAGCCACAAAATGGAAACCATAAAGAGAAACCCACAAAAAAAATGCAGTAATCAAGCCATGCAAAAATATACTCTTTTCTCAATAGAACCTTTTCAAAAATTCTAACAATGTAGCCTTTTCAATAACACCTTTTTCAAAATGAAAGAATATAGTCTAATACGAATCCTTGTGTATGAATGTTGTTTGCATCTACTATTCTTGTCTCAATAGTACCTTATCAAAATTTGAAAAAATCAACGGTGCCTTATTAGAGATCAAACAACATAGACTACCACAATAGATAAGAAGAAAATAACCATATTAATATTAAAAATAAGTCTCACATAGCTATAAATATTCAACTCTACATGCATATATGCATAAAAAACCATTATAGGCACATATATCACACATATATGTATCAAAATGTTGTATGCACTCAAAAATTTCAATTACATGCATTTTGTTTTTTTAATAAATCAACATGCAATTGTGAAATAAGAGATGCGATAAAAGATATATAGCCCTACATTATATATAGTTAAAATGTCGACAAAGGCCATACACCATCCAAATGTGCAATTGCAAAGGTATTTAGTATTTTGAATATTCATTTTTACAAACAATATAGCCTTTTCTCAACACCAACTTATCAAAATTTCAAACAATCAACAGTACCTAATTGGAAACCAAATAGTGTAGCATGCTACAAACCGTGAACCAAAATTGAAACAATATCATAAAGGGTTTTCCCAATATGCACCTATTCCCTCTTAGTTAAAATAGACCTCTTCTCACTAGCTTTCTGTACGTTACCTTGTTTCTCAAACCCTACAAGAAACTGCATAACGTTAATAAATTATTCCATTACAAAATTCAAAAATTCATACTATCAAACCTGTGCAAAACCATAGACAAAAAATGCAAATGATAAACAAGTGTTTTGTCAACATCAACCTATCAAAATTTGAAACAATCAACACTACCTTACTCAAAATCAAACAATATATCCTACCACAAACGATGAACCACAAATGGAACAATATCGCAAAGGGTTTTTCCGATATCCACCTCTTCTTGCTAGCTTTCCTAAAAAAATAGGCAGCCTCATAGAATAACCTTTTCCCACCTTCACAGAGGTTGGACAATGCTAGATAGAACTTGCACTCTCAAAGAAGCTTTCCCTCCTTGCTCACGACCCTCATAGTAGGTATAGAAACACCATGCAATAGTTGAACCATGAATCGAACAATTTTCATTCCAACAAACTATACAACCTTTTTTCAACAGACCCTTATCGAAAACAAAACAATATAAACTAAGCTAGAGAAAAAAAATCAACACTTCCTTCCATGCTTCGTGACTACATGGAAACCATATCATTTTTCAAGTCATTATTATTCTATTTACGGTGTGAGTGTGTATGTTTGCATATGCATTTACAGTTTGTATCTTTAAGGTTATGTGTTTATCTATATATAGATATGCTGACTTTTTTATATCTCTTCCCAGTTTCTTCAAACACAACTATCCCCACTAGCTTCCTACATGTTGTCTTGTTTCTCAAAGCCTGGAAAAAACTACATACTATTAACACTTTTATTCCATTCTTAATATAGCCACAAAATGGAAGTCAGATAGGGAAAGCCACAAAAAAATTCACAGTAACAAACCTATGCACAAATATACTCTTTTCTCAACAGAACCTTCTTAAAAATTGAAACAATATAGCATACTTTTCATCTTCTATGACATGGATAGATATCTATACATATGGCACATACATTTTCCACCACTTTAATCTATAGTTCCATTACCAAGGCTTTTGTATTGTTTTCTGAGTCATGCACCCATGTATAAAATAGAAAATATCCTCTAGTTCACCTTCCCAAGAACTCCGCAATGGATGGTCAGACTTGTACCTTCATAGAAGCTCACCCTCTTCACATCAACATTAACTATTTTATGGTATCTATGTAGTGGTGATGGTTGTGCTAACATGTTCCATAAATGTTGAAAGAGGTGGCGAAAGTCTTTGCAATTTTCAATAAGGGATTGTTGGGTGTTCTTTTGTGGGTTAACCTACTATCAAAGTTGTGAGCCAGGATTGCGAGCTTCTTTGAAGGTTGAAGTTCAATTTCCCTTCCCAACACATGTATCAATTTGTATCTATATCTATAAGTTTCCAATCATCTATACATGTGTATTGTCTACATCTAATGCCATGTACATACATTTGTATTTGTACTTTTTTAGTTTGTATATCTCCAAACAAAAAATTCTTACATATGCATCCAATGCATGGTGGTGGATTGTATTTGTTGTCATATTTATTAACTGTACCTTTTTATTTATTATTTATTTCACCCTCAAAAATGACTTGTTGGAATGGTAGGTTCTATATTAAGAGTGACAAGAAATATTGGTTTCACCATTGAACAATGTGGCTGAGAATGTATGTTCCTACTCGGGGGTTTGGTAAGAATCCATTGGGCTCCATCAGCCAATATGGTAGGGTGGAGAGAAGGCCTTGTTTTTTTGTGTTTCATTTCATATTTTTATTTGTTGTTTACCTACACCATGGGTCCTTACGTTGGTGTTTGTAAGCACCTTATTTTCATCATTGTAATTTATGGATATGTATATGTATTTGTATATATGCATCTACACTTCAAAGAAAGAAAAGAAAATAGATGACTAGTCAATAGAAATTATAATAACTATCCAAAGTCACAATTAAGCATCGATATTTGGCATTCAAGGAAGTACAACAATTATCCCTAGAAGGTCTTGTATGGAAACGAAAATTGCAGGCAGGCCTAACAACAACAGGTTGCACTAAGCTTCAAAGTTAATTCTTGTAACCTTGCACTAAGCTTCAAAGTTAATTCTTGCAACCTTGACTATTGTTGTTTTAAGCCTTGTTTCTAAATTATAGGTCTGAGTTTCAATAAGAATAGTGAATTTTTTTTTGAATATTTTCTACATCTAATTCCATGTACATAAATTTGTACACATTCTTTTTTAGTGTGTATATTTCACAACATAAACTGCACAACATTAACTATTTGGCTACGTTGCAACCATGACCATTAAATGAAAGCCACAAATAATTAATATCAAGTGTTATTACAACCATCACCAACACATTAAAACCATACAACAAATAATTTATATGCAAACTAGTGTTTAATTTTGGTGGTCTTCTCTATCCATGTGGTAGAAAATCCACCAACCTATTCCCAATGTGTGCAATATGCCTCTGCAACCTTTTTAGTTATTATTTCTTTCAGCCTCAAATAAGGAGTTTTTGGAATGATGGGTTGTATATTAACTGTGGTATGAAATATTGGTTTCACCATTGATCAAAGTGGTGGACAATGTATGTTGATGATCGGGGGTTTGGTGAGAGCCCATGGGGCTCCATGACCCAATACGGTAGGGTGGAGAGTAGGTCTTGTTTTGTTATGTTTGATTTCATATTTTCTATTTATTTTTTAGCTACACTACAGGTCTTTACATTGGATTTTTCAAGTAATTTATTATCTTCATCACAATATATGCATATGTATATGTGTTTGTATATATGCATGTGTAATAAAAAAAGTGCAGTTATTTTTGATGGAGGCTCCAATTAAGGAAAGCATGATGCATAGGCTTAAACATCAACATCATTACACTCTCCTTTAAAGAGTGAATTGTACCTTAAATTCATTAGAGTCTCCATAAAAAAGTCATTGCATATGCATAGATATATTTACATATACATATTCATATATGTATGCTTTGGTTATTCTCCATAAGGTATTGTTGAAAAAAGAGTTGTTGTGTCTATGGTTTTTTTCTTTTTATTTCCCCCCCACATGGTTTCATATTTATAAGTAGAAAATGCCTACATATGCATCCAATGTATAATTCCAGTTGTGAAAAATTGTCTATTATTCCTTTTAGCCTCAAAAAAGGATCTATTACAATGATAGGCTTTATATTGATTGTGATAAGAAACATTGGTTTTTCCATTGATCATAGTGGTGGGAAATGTTTGTTCTTGCTTGGGGGTTTGGTGAGAGCCCATGTGGATCCATGACCCAATATGGTAGGGTGGAGAGCATGTATTGTTTTGTTTTCTTTCATTTTATATTTTCTTTTTCCTGTTTAGTTGCACTGTGAGTCTTTAAGTTGGTGTTTGCAAGTACATTTTTTTTCTCATTATAATATCACGGTTTCATATTTCCAAATAGAAAATCCTACATATGCATCCAATTTATTTACATTGGTGTTTTCAAGAACTTTATAATCTTCATCACAATATATGCATGTGTATATGTGTTTTTATATATGTGTGTGTAATGAAAAAGTGTAGTTCTTTTTTATGGAGGCTCCAATGAAGGAAAGCACAATGCATAGGCTTAAATAGTAGCAACGTTACACTCTCCTTTAAAGAGTTCATCATACCTTCCATTCATTAGAGTCTCCATCAAAAATGCATTGCATATGCATAGATAGATTTGCATATACATAGCATATATGTATGATTTTGTTATTATCCATAAGGTATTGTTGAAAAAAGATTTTTTGTGTCTATGGATTTTTTGTTTTTATTCCCCCCCCACATGGTTTCATATTTCCAAGTAGCAAACGCCTACATATGCATCAAATGTATAATGCCGGTTGCGACAACTTGTCTATTATTCCTTTTAGCCTCAAAAAATGATATGTTACAATGATAGGTTCTATATTGATTGTGATAAGTAACATTGGTTTTTCCATTGATAATAGTGGTGGACAATGTTTGTGCTTGCTCGGGGATTTGGTGAGAACCCATGTGGCTCCATGACCCAATATGGTAGGGTGGAGAGCACATCTTGTTTTGGTGTCTTCCATTTTAGATTTTCTTTTTGATGTTTAGCTACGCTATGAGTCTTTAAGTTGGTGTTTGCAAGCACATTTTTGTCATCATTATAATATCACAGTTTCATATTTTCAAGTAAAAAACTCCTACATATGAATCCAATGTATAATTCTGGTTGCGAGAGCTTCTCTATTATTCATTTTAGCCTCAACAAAATGATTTGTTACAATGATAGGTTGTATATTGATTGTGATAAGCAACATTGGTTTTGCCATTGATCATAGTGGTGGAAAATGTTTGTTCTTGCTGGGGGTTTGGTGAGAGCCCATGCGGCTCCATGACCCAATATGGTGGGGTGGAGAGAAAGTATTGTTATGTTGTCTTTCATTTTATATATATTTTTTTCTATTTAGCTGCGTTGTGATTCTTTAAGTTGGTATTTGCAAGTACATTTTTGTCCTCATCATAATATTTGTATCTGTATATGTATATGTATATATTCATGTGCAATCACAAATGTGAGGCTTTTTTGATGGAGGCTAGAATGAAGGAAGGCACATTGCACAACCATAGCTAGCAACAGCGTTGCACTCTTCTTTAAAAGGTGCAAAATACCTTCCATTCATTATAGGATCCATCAAAAATACATTGCATATGCATAGACACATTTACAAATACATTTTCATATATGTATGTTTTTTTTGTTGTCGATAGGTCACTATTGGGAAAAGTATTTGTGTTCATTTGGTTTTTTTGTATTACACATTTTCCCCCCCTTGACCATGGTTTTATATTTTCAAGAATAAAATCCCTACATATGCATCTAATGCATCATGTTGATTGTGACGTCTTGGCTATTATTCGTTCCAGGGAAAAAATAACTATTAGAATGTAAGGTTATATATTAGGTGTAATAAGAAACATTGGTTTCACCATTGATCATACTGGTGCACAATGTATGTTCCTTCTTAGG
This sequence comes from Sequoiadendron giganteum, assembly GCA_007115665.2. NCBI lineage: Eukaryota > Viridiplantae > Streptophyta > Pinopsida > Cupressales > Cupressaceae > Sequoiadendron > Sequoiadendron giganteum. The sequence continues at coordinate 295,124,223 of CM021101.1, forward strand.
GGTTTGGTGAGAGCCGATAGGGCTCCATGACCCAATATGGTACGATGGAGAGAAAGTGTTCCTTTCTTTTGTCCCACTTTATATTACCTATATATTCATTGGTTTCTTTGTTTCTCTTTAAGTTGGAGTTTGAAAGAACTTTTTCATCTTCATTCTAATGTAGGTATATGTATTGTTTTCCATAAGACATTGTTGAGTCTTGCTATCTACCTTTGGTTGTTTTGTTCCATATTGAATTAGATTCACCTTTGTACTTATTCCAATTACCTTTAAGTTGGTGTTTGAAAGAATTTGATTATTTTCCTCATATTATGATTGTAGTGTCCTCAAATTTTTCTGAGTTCCAACTCTATACCAAGTGTGGACAATAAAAAGGTAGAGAAACACAAAAGGAACCAAATTTATTATGTCAAAAATAGAGATTGGATTTGTGCAGGTCATCAAGCCAAATAATTGCAACAAAGAGGCATTGTAGATCACCCTACCTTGGCCCCGCAAGTCCAGAAAAACACACCATAATTGAAGCCAGATTTGTTGGTAGGGCCTTCCCCCTGTTGTAGTGTCGCAACCCCCATTGCTTTGCAACTTCCACATAGTCATCACAGTGATGAATCATCCATAATAAGTGGTTGTACACCTCATAAAAATCTTCCCGAGCATCCCTTTCCATCCACATCATCAATCGACCCCCACTTAAGAAACATGTTTCATGATTATTTCCACACTGCAATGCAATCATTTCGTTGGTGCATTGATGCTTTTTCTAACTTGAAAAATTTGTAGTATTTGCAAGGAAAGATATGTCGACATGAAATCTCGAACATCCAATGCAGGAACCATCTATTTACATTGTTCTTTCGAAAAGGGTGTACATAGATTTAGTTTGGTGAACAAGATGGACCCAGGCCCACAACTTGTTGTCCTTGCAAAACTTACTCAGGTTGAAGAAATGCTTATAGCTAGAGTTGCTCTTGTTTTGCAAGTGACCCATGGTAGAGGAGGCCAATACAAATATAGTGGTCATACTATAAGCTTCCCTCAATACATCACAACCATTATAACTTTGTTACAAAATCATCTACATGATCTTGAAGTGGTTATTGTGCACAAAATTGGTGTTCAAGGGATGAACTGTGACTGCTACATTGATAAACATAATGCCATGGTTGCATTAATATACAAAATTGAAAATGACCCATACTATAGTGATGTTTCAATATATTGTGATTCTTTAAATTTGTTTCCTACTATAAGTACTGACATCTTTGATCTTCTATACACAATGAAAGAACCAGTACATAGCACAACTAAATTAATGGTTGTAAACACGAAAAATTGGTCTAGGCCTGCGAGTACCACTTTCGACATAATTTTATAATGTCCATGGTCATGATTAAATAATGTTAATTATTTAATTCTTTTCTAAACACATATTTCCTCTATTAATTAAATAACCTTTTAATTATTTGATTAATTCATTATGACCCTATTTCAACTTGATTAATTAAATGAATCTTATTTATTTAATTACATCACTAATTAATTAATTCTCTTTTTGAATTAAATAATTTATTATTTAATTTACCTCTTATCATATTTCAACTATTATTTAATATTCATTTTGAATTATTTAATTATTCAATTAACCTTTTCAGTCAATTAAATAAATTATTATTTAATTAATTAAATCATTTTAATTTCAAATGTTGAATAAAATTAACATTTAATTAATAATTAATTATTTTTGTCACATTCTTCTATCATCTAGTTATCTAATTATTTACTCACCAACTGACTCGAGATCTATTTGAATCCGTCAATTACCTCTGGATTCAATATCCGATCGTCTCTGTGAAGAGACTCTCTATCACAACTAGTCAATTAACTAGTTCTAACTCATATGCATGAACATATTTATTAATTAAATATCTTTATTTAACTAATTAATTCATGTGTGCATTCAAACAGATCGTTGTCAAGTTCTAACTTTATCATTTTAATTCAAAGTCTAATTCTTCTATTTTCGAAGACTTTTAACTGAAGATTAAATCATTGATTTAATCTTGAAATCTTATTCTTTCTATTTTCGAACAGTCTTAACACTAGATTAAATTATTATTCTAATTTAATCTTTATCCTGTAGAATTTCTGAACTCATGTTCTAACTAACACAAATCTCACATTGCATGACATTCATCAATCTCGATCATTGATCTCTCTTTCGAATATGAGCCAATCGTTTGAAAAACAACTTTCTATAAATTAGCTGATCTTTGCCAGTATTCCCTCTCCCGAAATCTATACACTTTTTGGAAGAACTTAATATTCAATATTTTTCTTGGACATACATCAAGGCTATGCTTGCATACATACTAAACATTTGAGGGCAAGAATACCAACATGACAAAATGGAGAAGGACGATCAAGATAATTTGAGGAAATGGATTGATATTCAGTGAGATTGTTTCATATTATTGCTTTATTTACTATTTAATTCATTTGATTTGTTATTTGTTGTTTGATTTAGATTTATGCATGTTAGATTCAATTTAGCCATCTTATTGTGTAGCATTCATTTTATCTATGTCACATTTGGTGAGCCCAACGTGAAGCACACTTCAAAATTTGTGACTCCATTTCCGCTTTTCCATTTTTTATTTTGCAGGTATCGTAGAGAAAACCACATCTGACTAACAAAACGACACATCTGAGTTTATGAATCACATCTAAAAAATACTACGACACATCTGAAAAAATGAGCTACATCCGAGACATCCTGCAACACATCTGACTGTCAACATTGCAACACATCTGTGAATTGAAATGACGCATCTTCCTGGTAAAAAAAATCCATTTTTAACTTCTCTATTTTCGCGTTTTGGTAATTTTCATTTTGTTTTATTTTTTTCTAATCTTTTGTTTGCAGTTGTGTTTTAGGGGGATAACAATGTTTTTGTAGGACGAAGCATAGAAGTCTTTGAAAAACCAAAACCCCTTCTTTTCTGCAAGACAAATGACAAAGACAACCAATAAACTACTAATCAATTGCATGCAAGACTTGTTGACGAAGGCTTTAAATTTTTAAAATTAACTTTTGTGTTTGGTAGTAAGATAATTTTCATTTGGATTAAAATTAACTAGTGTTTCTTTGTCTAGTGTGAAAGCACATTTTGTAAAAACCCTTACGATTTGGTATATCGAAGTATCCTCTCCCCTTGCACATTCATTTGATCCTGGGTGTAAGAGAAACAATTACTGACTCTAGAACTTGGGCCTGTCTTGGTGGGAAAAAGTACACACCCAAAGACGACTCAGACTGGTAGCACGCTTTCGTTAGCGACTTCCAGCTGGTATATAAAAGTGGATTTTTAGGGGAAACCCCAAAAATCATGCTCACTATTTTGATGAGAAGGGAAGAAATGGTCTCTCACCGTATTGGATGCTGCCCCACAAATGGAATTCCCTTACTAAAAACCTTGTAGTAGTTTTGGCCAAAATCTTATCTATTTACTGGTGCAGCAGGTCAAACCTGTGAAGCTGTCTCATATTCGTACGGTTCATGTGTAGAGATGAAATGTATGCCATGGGTTTTTCATGGGTACGGTAGCTTGGTCGCTTCGTATAAGTGAGTTTCATGGAGGGGATCTAGTGGGGTCAAGCTACTAGTCATCCACCTTGAATATGTGTAGCTGGAGAAATCCAATTGAGAACTCTGTAAATACTGTCCAACACAGCCTAGGTTGTACTTATCTATTGATGTTAACAGATTCATACACGTCAAACTGAAAACACTTTGTATTATGTGATTCTTCTTGCTTTATTTGTCAAAACTTGATCATTAAACCGAGTCAGTCGTAACATTGTCATTAGAAAACTGCAACTATAAACTGAGCCACAACTATCATATTTCGAACTGCATGTGTCTTTATGAGTAACAACTGTCATATTTAAAACTATATGTGTTTTCGCAAGCCGCAATTGTCAAACTAAAAACCGCATGTCTTTGTCAACAGAGTTAGTTTCAGAGTTTATATTTTGAGTTGCATATACTTTCTGAGTCACATATGTTTCATGAGTCGCATCTGATTTATAAGTCTCATCTGTCATAGAATAAACTGCATTTGTTAGAAAAAGATGGATATTTCTATCACACTCGAGACCTAGTTCGGTCCATTAACTGCATCTAAAAAGTGAAACGCATTTGAAATGTGAACTGCTGCAAACTTAGTCCAAAAGAAAAACTATCTTTTTCGCTTATGTTCCTTACGATCAACCTTGGACAAAAACTATAAAAGATTTCTCAAAACCCTTGCATTATTAGGTGTCATTTACGTCTTAGTCATAGTCATCATAAGTTGCAAACATTTAGACACCCCATAGGAAGTTGCATATCATAGAATAGAACAACTTTCCACGTCATTGGATATGTTCATGCTCTAATTTTTCATTATCATTGAACCTAGTCACTATTATCCTATTAGTGAATCTTTTCAGCTTAATAGTCTAGTTTGGGAAATTCACCTTGTTAGTTGTCTTTGTCCTACAATTAGGTTCCTTGGTAAAGTTAGATCATTGCTTGGATTTATTCCATAGGTGGTAGGTTATACCCATATTAGTATCATTTACCGTCATAATCTACTTGAAATTTTTGCATACTTTCCATCCTCGCATACCTCATCCTAGTATACGTCATTTTTGAAATCCTTAATTTTTAGTGTGACATCCTTTATTTTCAAAAAATCACCAAAAACATAGAAATAGGATATATCAATTTTTAGACATAGTTTGCATTACCTCATTTTGAGAAAATTTTCATGGTTGAAACAAGGTCTAGGAAGAAACAAAGAGAAATGTTGGACCCTAACGAATTTTTCAAGGCTTTTGGAAACTAATAATCAGGGAAAGAGAGACCAAACAAAACTTTTCTTGAAAAACACGTCACTAGAGACAGACATGGAAAAATTTATGTTGAAGACATAGACGCCACTATACAAGATCCTAAGTTTGCATCCTTTATGGATGAGTGTTTGGAAAATGATCCCCAATGATATCTAGCAAATTTTCTAGTAGAAGGTGCGACACTACCACCAGGATTTGATGTTCACACTTTGAAAATAGAATCTACTCAACCAACACAAACCATAGCATCAAGTGTATTTGTTCCTCAAATTACCACAATAATACCAACTGGCATACCTACTCAAACATCATCAATTTTAAACACAACCCCATTCAACATAACACAAGGTTTACAATTCATTGTGGGAGCATCTTAATCAAACCCCTTTGGCACAAACACTACTGGTAAGAGATCCAAAGTTGGCACGAATATTCCTATACCAAATCAAAAAAATTTATAGGAAATATTCCTATACGAAATCAAAACATTCAGATAGGAAATATTCCTATACCAAATCAGAACATTCAGATAGGAAATATTCCTATACCAAATCAAAAAATTCTAATAGGATATATCCTTACATAGAATCAAAACATTCAAATAGGATATATACCCTTGCCAAATCACAATCCATCATAGAACATTGCATTTCAGAACACCTACATTGATCCTAACAATGAAAACAACATATCCTTGACACAAGTGGATGTTCTCCAAAATCAAATGCAAATGCTTCAACAAAATATGGACAACATGTCTATGTCAGGAAAATGAACTATCTTAGCACAAGATTTATGTCCATGTCCTTTTGACAAAGCACTATACATGAAACCCTTCCCACATGGATATATTATACCACATTTTTCTGAGTATAATGGGAGGAGGAATCCTTTAGAACACATTAGAGAATTCTCTACAACATGCATGTACATATCATATGACCCCACATACTTGATGAGACTATTTTTCTGAACCCTTGTCAAGATAGCAATGGAATGGTTCTCTAAACTACCATTTGGCATACGATCGGGGGTGAATAAGCTAAGAATTTTGTCAAACATTTTTCCTTCAACATAGACAATGAAATAAAAATAGCTACCTTGTATCACACCACACAAGAAGAAGGCGATAATTTCACCACTTTCTTCCAGAGATGGAGAAGTTTAGCTAGTAGATGTCTAGTTGAGATACTAGAAAAAAAAAAAGTCATGATATTCCTTGAAAATATTCATCTAAAACTAAGAAGTGACTTAATAGTACATTGTTGTACCTATTTCCTAGACTTGGTGCAAAAGGGAACTATCCTTGAGAAAGGCCTTATTGACAAAGGAGAAATTAAAATACTAGGTAGAAATCCAGTTTTTCAACATCAAAATGCTCCCAACAATAGAAACATGTTCTGGTCTAGAAACAAAAATGTTACAAATGACAGTATTGTTGATGCTAAGACCCTACATACGAGAGTTGTCATCACACTTAGAGTTTACGACCCCAATCAAGACATGATGATTAATCCAGATCAAACATAAAATTTTGCCCAAAATTCACAACAACAATGACCACATAGGAGATTTCCTAAACGTGAGTTTACACCCTTTGGGCAACCAATTGAGGTAGTTTTTAAAGATTTGATTAAACATAATCTCCTAAAACCTCTGGAACCAAAATAGTATGATACTGGAAAGTTTAAACCTTCATGGTGGGATGATAACGCCTATTGTGAATACCATCAAACAAAGGGACATAACCTACAACAATGCCAAAAATTGAAAAACATCATACAAGACTTTTTTGAAGATGAAACTATAGAGGTCAATGGGTAGAAACATACCAAGAATAGTGATCAAAAGGTCTTCACAGATCCATTACATGACCATGGGAAAGGAAAGGCCTCTAGTTTGGGAACTAAGAATAATACCTCGACCAATTATAACAGTGCTAAGTACGATTATAAACTAGGTACGATCATAAATCACCTCTGAGCTGCAAATTAAAATATCCATACCATCACCATTAAGAAGAATCTTGAATGTGATTTAAATACATGTAGAACTAAGATAACTCTTCTAGGTTCTTCTTATGAGCCACCTACACAGTCTTCCAAGTCTAAGTATGATTTTATTGATCAACTAAGAAAGACCCCAACACAGATATCCATCTTGGAACTATTGACTTTATCACCAGATCATCGAGCCATTCTCAACCAAGCCTTACAGAGAACAACTATCCCTACCAACATAGATGTCAATTGTTTTGAAGAAATGGTAGGATAATTAACCAATTCCCATCATGCAAAATTTTCTCAATAGGATTATTCAACTAAGAAGACCGATCATAATGACCCATTACACCTTGAAGTTCTAGTCCATCAAACCAAAGTCAGATGAGTCTTGGTAGATAGAGGAGCAAGTTTGAACCTTTGTACCCTAAAATTGGTTAAGGCATTAGGATTCTCAGAAGAATGCATGGACACCACTAAGAGTATAGTCATTAAGGCTTATGATGATGAGGAAAGATCATCTAAAGGAGTTGTCACACTCCCTATCAGGATTGGCCCTGCAGTTATGGACACTAGCTTCCAAGTCTTAGATCTCACCCTTCCATATAACCTTTTGTTATGTAGACCTTGGATACATGCAATGAAATTCATACTTTCCACATGTCACCAGTGTCTTAAATTCTCATATAATGGCACCGAGATCACGATTGATGGTGATCCATATCCTTTTCAATATTGCACAAGCCTACGTGAAACTCCACAATGACAAGTGCCAGTTAATCAAGAAGCTTCATCATCTACTTTATCCCTATACATTGATCCATCAACTCTTACCAAGTCCATTTCATCAAGAACACCATCATCCACTCCTAGAGATCCAAGACAAAGGCTGCGAAGATTATCAAATAAAGGAATCATATTGTGTCAATCAATTGGTTCCACCTAAGACACCTGGTTTACCCACAATAGATAGGAGATAGTCAATAGTCACATTTCATGTTCCTCCTAAAATGACATTGAAAAATGGGGAGAGTTAAGTAAAGAATTTGTGGACCAAGATGATATTACCTCCTGGTTGTACCAGGAAGACAATGAATACCCCTCACCATCTATTCAAATAGCTAGGGATCAATATGGAAAAAGGCTTTATGATAATACAAAGCGAAGGCTATGATGAACATAGTGGGTTAGGACTACATCAGAATGGAAGGACTGAATCGATCATTATCTCACCATAACCAAAATGCTTAGGGCTAGGGTTTCAACAACTTAGAATTGGATTTTCTAGTACTTTGTCACCATTTCAAGAGGAAGTAAGTTCTTATGAGGACATCGAGATATCTCACAAACCACTTGACCTAGTTTATGATGAATCCCCTGACTCAAGTGACTATGAATGGGATTCCTTGTCCTCTACCAGCACCATGAACCTAGATAAGTTATTTGGGGAACTTGACAGAATGATAAAACTCGTACCACATCCATCTAGTCTCCGTAGTAAAAAGCCCTTGTCCAAAGAAGAATGGCTTAATAATTATTATTGGGAAACCCTTGATACTGCATCTTGGGCACCTAATGACCCATCTTCTGATGACTTAGCCCTTAAAGTAGTCCCACATTAGAGTTTACCTACCCATAGGAAAAAGAACAAAAAGGAGTTAGTCCAAAACCTTTGTGACCATGTTAACCATTTGATATTCACCTTGTCAGCCTCCACATTTGATAACTTCAATGATGAAATTCCCCTCATATATCCCCAACTTATCGATTGGGATCAACAAGGTACACCCATCTTAGACATAATCAAGAACGACAAAGCAATAGCTGAGTTCATGGGACTTCGAGAAGGCATACCAAGAGGGGATCATAAAGCTGGCTTTACCATGGACTTGGATGACAAATCATATTTTGGGGATTCTATTTACACCTCTAGTCATAAAAATGAAAATAAAAAGAAAAACAATGAAAATGACAAGTCCCTAGGTGAAAATCGAAATGCACCTTTGAATGAAGAAATAGTAAAAATAAAGGACGTATCTGAGGGAGAAAACCTCTATGAGGCACCCAAGGATGGAGATTTAAAAATTCTCCTAGTTTCTAAGGAAAATTCACCAATATTAGTAGAGGAGTCTATTGAGGGCAACATAAATACAAAAGAAAACCCTCGGGTAATATACTTTGCAGCCTCTTTGACAGAGATAGAACAAAAAGATTTTTGAGAATTCTTCACAAAGAGATAGATAAAATTTGCATGGTCGTATGTTGACATGCCTAGGTTGGATCTAGACCTTATATTGCATCATCTTCCATTAGAGCTAGGTGCTAAGCCAGTCGAACATAAGTTAAGGAAAATGCATCCACAAATTGCCTTACTGGTTGAAGCAAAACTTAAGAAACTATTGGATGTCCGATTCATAAGATCCATAGACTATGCAGACTAGATTTCAAATCTTGTGCTAGTGACTAAACCAACTAGGGGCATCCACATTTGTACAGACTTTAGAGATATCAACAAGGTGTGTCCTAAGGATGACTTCCCTTTGCCGAACATTGACATGATAGTGGACCTTACAGTAGGATATGAGATGCTATCCCTCATGGATGGTTTCTCTGGGTATAACCAAATAAAAATTGTAGTTGAAGACCAACACAAGACAACTTTCACATGTCCATGGGGAACATACTGCTGGAATAGTATACCTTTTGGGCTAAAAAATACAAGAGCTACGTATCAACGTGCAATGACAACTATTTTCCATGACCTTGTACATACTCTCATGGAGGACTATGTCGATGAAATAATAGCTAAATTATTAACAAGGGTAGATCATTTGAAAGTTCTAGACAACATATTCCAAAGACTAGAGAACTACAATATCAGACTAAATCCAAAGAAATGTGTCTTTGGAGTGCAATCAGGGAAAATTCTAAGATATATCATTTCTAGAAGAGGAATTGAAGTAGACCCGGTCGAGGTAAAAAATATCATAGAAATTCCTCCTCCAGCTTGCATTGGTCAACTAAGAACACTATAGGGAAGACAAGCACTTCATAGTACAACTAGCAAACAAAATACATCCATTTCAACATTTTTTCAAGAAAGGAGTACCATTTGTGTGGACACCTAAATTTCAGGAAGCTTTCCAATAGATCAAGGATTATCTACTTGCTCCACCTATGTTAATGCCACCTACAGATGGTCGACCTTTGATACTATACATTTCAGCAACTCTATCAGCATTAGGAGCCCTTCTCGCACAAAATGATGATCAAGGTCATGAAAGGGTAGTGTAATACATCAGTTGTACCTTGGTGGAATATGAAATAAACTACAATAACATAGAATGTGCATGCCTTGTGGTATTCTTTGCTACTCAAAAACTTTGACACTATATGCTAAACCACCAAACCATGTAGGTCACGCAGACTGATCCTCTCAAATATCTCCTAAGTAAAGCAGCATTAACAGGGCGATTGGCTAAATGGATGATGATAATTAGTGAATATGAAATCCAATATATGGAGAGGAAATTTATAAAAGGAAAATTAAGTGCAGATTAGTTAGCGGATCCACCCATGAAGTCAGACCATCCTTTAGTGGTATATTTTCCTGACGAGTTTATCTTCAAAGTTGCACTAGAACCAAATGGAAATTATACTTTGACAGGTCACATACTAATCATGGTTCAGGAGTAGGCATACTATTTGTTACACCTCAAGGTGATAGTATTCCTAAATCATTCAGGATTTCTTTCCCTCACACCAAAAATATAGTGGAATATGAAGCCTTAGTGATAGGACTAAGAATGGCAACCCAATGGAAGATTAAGATTCTACATGTTTATAGGGATTCTCAACTAGTAGTCTGACAAGTAAGTGATGATTATGAAACTAAAGATGAGAAAATTGCCCCTACAAGCATATGCCTGATAGTTTTAAGTAGTAATTTGATGACATCACCTTTCAAAAATACCACACATTGAAAACATGGCATTAGATGCTATGGAAAATGTGGGTTCCTTATTGGATATTCCTAGCAACATGCCTAAATTCGAGTTTTTGGTTGAACAAATGTTGGTCCTTGCCTGTGATGTCCCCAATTCTGTGATGGTGTGTATGATTATTGGTCCTACTTCCCCTTGGTACAAGGATGTATACGACTATCTAAATTCCCAAATCTTACCTCTAGACTTGTCAAACAACCAACGTCAGACCTTTATCCGTAAGTCTGCCAAATACACCATCATTGGAGATACCCTATATAAATTTACCTTAGATAACACCTTAATGAGATGTCTCAGTGCTAAAGAAGAACAAGCAACCTTGCGAGTGGTACATGAGGGTATATATGGATCCCATTCTAGCGGTCCTACTTTAGCCCATAAGATCATGAGATTAGGTTATTATTGGCCTACAATGGAAAAGGACTCATATATCTTTGTAAAGAAATGTTGATAGTGTTAGATACATAGAGATTTGATACACACACTAGCATAGGAGCTTCATCTAATTAATTCACCATGGCCCTTTGCCAAATGGGGACTTTACCTCATATTTAAGATACACCCTCCATCATCCAATGGCCATAAGATCATCATAATCGCCACCGAATACTTAACCAAATGGATTGAAGCTATTCCCATGACCTACATAACCAGAACACAAATATCCATGTTTATCCTAAACTACATAATTTTTCAGTATGGGGTACCTCAATCCATTATCAGAGACAATGGTCGTCAATTCAAAAAACAATAAGTCCTTCATCTATGTGAAGAATTCCATATCAAACATCATTTTTCCACTCCATATTACCAACAAGGTAATGACCAAGCCAAGGCATCTAATAAAACCATAATCAGAATCCTAAAAAAGATTGTGAATGACGTTGGTCATGACTAGAATTTACAGCTTAATCCTCCCTTATGGGCTTATCGCACAAGCATCCATACTCCCACTCACGTCACTCCATATTCCCTAGTATTCAGATCTGAAGCTATCTTACATATTGAGGTTGAAATTCCTTCCCTGAGGGTATCCTTGAAAGGTCATATTGACGATGAAGTGTATCGTGTATCTAGATTGTGAGTTATAATTCCTAGACAAATGAAGACAAAAGGAACTAGAAATTTGCAAGCATATAAGAATCATATTCCTCACAACTATAATAGGAAAGTTCTAAATCAACACTTTGACATTGGTGACCTAGTATTAATGGAGAACCCCAAGAATCAAGTTGAACGAGAAAAACTAGGTAAGTTTGAACCTAACTGGTTAGGAACCTATATTGTCACCAAAGCTTTTGGATCAAGTCTAGCTACAAGTGCAAAGGTTTCACTGAAGTCACTACCTCCTTGCTGAGTATATCCTTTGCAGACATATCTAGCCTTGTTGCGAACAACATGACCATTTTCATCATGTTTGTTTCTGAAAATCCATTTACCTCCTATGACCTTTTTGTCATCTGGTCTTGGGACTAGCTCCCAAGTCTGATTTTTCTCAATTTGATCAATTTCATCCTGCATTGTATTAAGCCAACATTCATCAGTTAGAGCTTCATCAATTTTTTTTTTCTCAAACTGTGTAATAAAACATAAAGTAGTAAGCTCAGCTATGTGAGCATTTTCATCATAGTTAACAGTTCTTTTCTATGTTTCAACTCCTGTAGATTTATCTCCAATAATCAGATCTTTAGGATTGGTTTCTAGGAAGAGATTTTGAATGATTTTTAGTTACACATTTTTTAGAGATGGTTTTAGCATCTTCAAATTTTGCTTCAGATAGTTTAGGACTTGTTGATTTTGTTTTAGGCTTTGCAATTTCAAAGCCTTTAGAATTTATATCAAGTTCAAATTCTTCCTCCTATACATCCTACATAGGTTCAACATCTAAGAGAAGATTTTAATCAAATTTGACATTGACAGATTCAATAACCTTATTCAGCCTATTATTAAAGAATTTATAGGCTTTGCTATGAGTAGAGTATCCTAAGAAGATACCTTCATCAGAATTAGATTGAAAACTGCCTAAGTTATCATCATCTCTCTTAATAAAACATTTGTAGCCAAATATTCTAAAATGTTTAATTTAGGCAGGTTTACCATACCATAGTTCATATGGAGTGAAATCGGATTTCACTATGATCTGGACTCTATTCAAAATATAGATAGTTGTATGAACAACTTCTTTCCAGTAAATGTTTGGCAGATTTGCTTCATTCAACATAGTCCTTGCCATCTCTTTTACAATTTTTCTCTTTCTCTCAACAACCCCATTTTGCTGAGGTGTTCTTGCAGCAACATATTGCCTTTTTATGCCATGTCTATCATAGTAGTCAGTGAATTTTTGTGAGGTGAATTCACCACCTTTTTCAGATCTTAGACATTTCAATTTTAAATTTGACTCGCTTTCTACCATTTTTCTAAAAACTTTAAAATGTTCAAAAGCTTCATATTTATGCTTGAGAAAAGTAACCCATACCATACGAGAGTAGTCATCAACAAATAGAATGAAATATTTCTCACCATTGATATATCTAGTCCTTGTAGGACAACATAAGTCAGTATGAACAAGTTGTAGAGGTCTAGTAGAATAATGTTCTTTAGATTTAAATCTTAACTTTGTTTTCTTTCCTTTGAGACATTCTTTACAGATTGCATTATAAGGTTTTCTCAGAATAGGAAAACCTCTTACATTCTGATTCTTACTAATTCTAACCATATTGTGAAAATTAATATGACCTAGTCTCTTGTGCCATAGCCAAATTTCTTGAACATGAATCATTAAGCACATACCTTGATTGTTTTCATTTCCAGAAGTGTCAAGTAAATTGTAGACATTTCCCTTAGTCCTTTCTCAAGAAGCAATAGCTTTTCCAAACTTATTTTTAATTTCACATCCCTATGAAGTGAACAGGACCTGATACTGTCATACATTTGACTGACACTTAGAAGTTTGTGTTTGAATCCTTCTACGTAATACACATTGTAAATAGTAGTGTCTTCATTTAGAAAAAGATAACCTCTATCTTTGATTTGAATTCCTAAGTTGTCTCCAAACTTCACATATCCACCTACATAGTCTTCAAGATTAGTGAATTTTTCTTTGTCACCAGTCATGTGATTTGAACAACCACTGTCCAGGACCCATAAGTCCTTTTCTTGGAGTGGAAGGTAGTTTTAACTAACATAGTTTGTTCTATGTTGTTAATAGATTTGGGTTTCCAGACCTTTTTAGTTTTATGTTGTTTATTTTGCTGATCAACATTACATTGCTTAGCAAAATGACCCATGGAATTGCATGTGAAACATCTAGTCTATCTTGCAAAGCCAATATTTTTCCTATAACCAAATCTAGATGTTCTAGGATTTATAAATCTGAAAGAGCTCACCTTGTGACCAAATTTGTTGCATAAATAATAATACCCATAAAAGAAAGGGTTAGAATTATATGCCATTCTGTTACTCCTAAAAGGATGAACATGATCGTTGTCAAAATCAGAATGTTTGGGTTCAACACTTTTTTTCCAGCAACAAAATTATCCTTTGCACTGTCATTTGAACATTCACCTTTCACAAAACCAATACCTATTTTGTCCTTGTTCATTTTCTGTTTACTGAGCATGTCATTCAGTATAAGAGTACTCTCATATTTCTCAATGGTCATCCTAAGATCTACAATCTCATGTTCAAGTTTTTTAATTTCTTGATATTTAAAGCTTATGCCAATACAAAGACAATCTTCAACTCTCTTGGATTCTTCAAGTTGAGTTTTTAAAGAGACTATCTCTTGATTTGTGAGTTTCTCTTGTGCAAGATCTTGAGAAGATTTTTTTTCTTGAGCACGCATTTGGTTTTTAAGTTTCCTTAGCTCTTTTAGAGCACATTTCAGTTCACCTTCAAGGTCTACTTCACCTTCTTTAGCATAATTGTTGTTGATTTATTCTTACTGAGTGATTTCATCCATCCACAAATTTTCATCCTCTTCATCTAAAGAATCTTCAGATTCAGAGTCTGTTTCATTTTTGCTGAACAAAATTTTCTTCTTTTTGAATTCAAATTTATGTTTAGGTCTATACGCCTTTTTCTTATGCAATTTTTCAAATTTATTGTTATCATTGTTTGGATCAACATAGGGGCACTTCATAGAAAAGTGGCCTATTTTTCCATAGTTAAAGCATTTGAAGGGATGTTTTCCCTTATACTTTCCAGACCCCTTTTTGAGTTTCCTCAAAAAGTGGGATTCTTTGGAATCAAAAAATTCTGATTTAGTGAGCTCATCCTTTTCTTTCCTTTCAGCATTAAATGGTGTTTCTTTTGTAGAGGTGTTTCTACTAATCCTCATTTCATAGGCAATCAGAGTGCCTTGAAGGCTGTCAAGGGTAAGCTAGGTAAAGTTTTTATTCTCTTCTAGAGTAGTGACCTTAGCTTCAATTTTTTTTGGTAAGGTTTTGATGACCTTAGTTACAACATCAAATTCCTTAACCTCTTCTCCCAGACCCTTCATGGCATTGACAATTTCATCAACTCTCAAAAAGTAATCAGCCACTTTTTCATCGTTCCTCATTTTTATTTCTTTAAACTGGTGTTTTAGAGTGAAGAATTTAGATTGTTTTACTTTTTCATTCCCTTGATAGATAGTTTCAAGTTTAACCCAGAACACCTAGCAGAGCTGCAGTGCATGAATTTAATAAAGACATCTTTAGTCAATGCACACATGAGAGCATGTTTTTCTCTTGCATTGGTTTCATATGTTTTCTTTTCATCAGAAGTAGTAGGTAGAGTAGCTGGTATAGTGTACCCAATGAATACTATGCTCCAAACATTGAGGTCAATAGAAGTTAAAGAAGTCTCCATTCTGATTTTCAAAAATACATAATCAGTTCCATCAAATAATGGAGCTCTAGTCATGGATGTGTCTTCATGAGCTTGAGAAATTTTGAATAGACTCCAAGGCCAGAATCAACCATTGGTTGGAAAGAGTTGTCAGAGGACCCTAGGCTCTGATACCAATTGTTGGAGTGAAAATACAATGAGAGGGGGGGTGAATCAATTTCATTAACCATTTTGATTTTTTTCCTAAAACTAAAATAAACCAAGTGTATGCTCTCATTTATCAATGATAAACTCATTCATGTATTGAATGCAATCACATAAACTGAAATAAGAATAGTGAAACATATCATTTGAACGAATTCAAGCAATGAATCAAATGAATCATAGATACTCAAATAAATGAAAGATATGCTGAGTGGAAAACCCTCCAGGGGTAGAAAAACCACTCCTTAATGTATTGCCCTTTTCAGGCTTTCATTTCAATAATAATTTTTGACAATGCCTCATAGGTTTTTTTCTAAACACCAACTCAAGGAGCACCAACCCCTTTTCTATTTTCAGTAAATCATACAATGTTATAGAGGATCTCTTTGTTTCCCCAATTTCAGTCAAGTGCCTCTTGATAAACAATGTTTACAATTCTCAAATGTCAAGAATGACACTTTAGTATTCCACCCATTGTCAAGCCTTAAGACAGCTTGAGGAAATATCTCATATATTTTATTTTCAATCTCAATGCTCAACTTCTCCTTAATACATTCACAGTGATATGTTCTCACACTATTTTTTCACAATTTTTCTCATACATATTTCATGGTTCTCTCCAAACAGTTAACTCTATCTTTTCAATTTTTACAACAAAAAATAATAACACTCAATCTCATGCAATTTTTCATAATACATCTCTACATTCTTCTCTTTTTTTTTTTCAAATAATATTAAAGCCCTAATCTCTTTGTTTTCTTCAATTTATAGATTTCATCATTACTCACATATTTTGGTTACAATAGTATCTTGTATTTCAAAAACAAAACATAGGTGATCATCAGGTTACCAACTTCCAGTTGAGTAACCTTGCTAGGTGTTTCAGTGTTCCTATGGGAAAGATCTGCAAGTAGAAATTATTCTGACAAGAATACCCAAGTAACATGCAAAAACAGAAAAATGCCTGAGTACCCAAGGTTTCCTTCTCAAGTAGCCTGCACAAGCAGTGCTTAATGAACCAACATTAAGATAATACATATTCCATAAAAAATAGCCACTCAAACTGCTTCTTAAGTAAAGTAAATGAAACACAATGCTCTATAACTGAAATCCATTAATCATGCTTTCAAGAATAGTTGTAAATGAACCCAGGTAAGAAACTCGAAGATTTCATGATTTCCCTCAAACAAAAACCATTATACAATAATTATGATATAGTAAAACTGTTGTGAAATGCAATTCTAATCATGTGAAATCATTTTAGTTCTGACTGAGAAAAGAATAAACCTATTTTCCATTCTTCCATTTAGAAAAAAACACATATATTCTATTATCTTTGCTAGTAGAAGTAACAGTTCTTCAAACCAGTTGTAAAGATGAATACCTGAGAATAATGATGGAGATTTTGTCATGAAAATGTTTACTCGATTTGTAGTGAGAAAAAAAATGGCCAAGATTCCTTCTAATCCCGAGCCTTCACCCAATGATAGGAAGTTGACACAACCATCAACCATTGTAATGGTCTTCCAACATTCCCCATAAGTTGTCCAAGATTATAAATCAAACAACATACACAAAGAAATGACCATGAGAAAATCTTCATGGTGGTGGCCAAACTAGGGTTCCAAACCCTCAAACAAGTAAAGCAAAAGATTGACCTAAAAATACTTAGCCAAACAAAAGATCGATGACTATTCAAATGTTGATAATATTTGTAGTCCAAAAGGACTAACATAATAATTCAAGAACTCATTATTCCTTTTGAAGTCTGTGGCATGTTCAAAGATAATCATGCCAACCAAACATCTTTCTCATTATCAACTATTTTTCAAGTGATAAGGCATGTGTAATGTCAACTTAAATAATGCTTTGCATCATAGGACATAAAATGTCGAATGCTTTAGAGATAATGTCCCCAAGTCACTTCGATGGTCACATTATTAAAACTCATCAACACCGTATACCTACTGTCAACCTTAAGGCCTAGAAAAGTGTTGACCAAGAAATTGAATCATATGCATAGGAATGATCACATGTTTGCCAATGTTCAAAATTTATTGCCACCATTAAAATACCATTTATACCCAAAGACTTATGAAGTATGATAAAGGCTATCATTCATGATAAATTCAAAATGCCTTTCACCCATGCCAAAAACCATAAACCATATGCCCATGGCATAATATCTTATGACATAGTCCCAAACCATTATCAGTTGGTTAAGTAAAACTAATAGGGTTTTCTTAAAACTGAAAGCCAACTACATCTTATAAACCCAAGCATCAAGAACTAAAGATCATTACTTGAATGAGGATAGAGTAAGAGAACTCTGAAGCAGATCAAAAGCATGATCAATTTCATGATGCTAGAGACAGATCAAGCCAAAACATATAAACCTACAGAACATAAAACATGCCAATATCATATAATCAAGCGAGTCACTGTAACACAAATTGTCAAAAGAGAAGAATGTTACCTAATCAAAGGAACATAAACCACTAACAAAGATTCCATAACCGAGATCTACACATGGATTAAAGAGATCAGTGCCACCAAATATAATGTCATAAATGAAGTAAATATGCCAATCAGAAACAAAGAAGATCAACTGCGTAAACAAAAACTAAGATGCCAGACTGTAACACATATTTTCATCAAGGACAAATTAGCAAAAGAGAGATTAACCAAACTCCCCCTTTGTCCTTGATGGCAAAAACTGAGCCACCAAGCCAAAAATGAATCGGAACCAAATTCTCATAGTTCTCCCCCTTTTTGTCACAAGGATAAAGGAAAGACACAATAAGGAACTAGAACCAATAGAGAATTATCATGAAGCTACATATATAACATTTGACCAGCAAAGAATGAGTTGCAATGAGAGCTAACTAGCTCCCCCTATCACCAAGATAGAGTATTTAAGATAGAAAAGATTGAGAGACAACTCCCAATCTAGACCAAACTCTTTCAAATACTTCTTTAGCCAACGATTTTGTAAAAATCTCAGCAACCTATGCTTGTGTAGGAACATATTGCACAAAATCTTGTTTAGCGAACACCTTTTCATGAAGAAAATGAAACTTTGTAGCAATGTGTTTAGTGCGAGAGTGCATAATAGGATTTTTTGAGATATTGATTGCACTAGTATTATCAGACATAATAGAAACAGGTTTAGGGATTTCAATACCCATGTCAGATAATTTCTGTGACATCCAAATTACTTGAGTACAACAAGAGGTGGTAGAAATGTATTCTACTTCAACAATGGAAAGTGAAAAAGATTCTTGTTTTTTGTTGTGCCATGCCACTAATCGATCACCAAGAAAGAAAGCAGCACCACTGGTGCTTTTCCTATCATCTAGACAACCAACCCAATCAGAATCAGTATATGCAATCAATGAAAAATCATTTCTTCTGGGATACTAGAGTCCATAATCAATAGTTCCTTGAACATATTTAATAATCGTTCTAACAACATTAATATGAGATTCCTTACGAGATGACTAAAATCATGCAACCATGTAAAAAACTTGCATTATGTTAGGTCTTGAGGTTGTTAGATATAATAGGCTACCTATAATTGACCTATAGTAAGTTAGATTTATAGGAGGAGAATCATCAACCTTGTTGAGTTTACAACTAGTAGCCATTGGAGTGCTAACTGGATGACATTCATCCATTTGAAATTTCTTTAGCATCTCTCTTGGATATCTTGTTTGAGAGAGAAAAATACTAGTTTCAAGTTGAGAGATTTGAAGACCTGAAAAGAGTGATAGTTCTCCCAACATTGACATTTCAAACTCAGATTCCATAATCTGTGAGATTTTTTGACTTAAAGCAATATTGTTGCAACCAAAGATAGTATCATGAACATATATTTCAACAACTAAAATATCAGAACCTTCAATTTTAACATAGAGATTGTTGTCTACACATCCTCTAATAAAAAAATTTGATAGTAAGTGACTATCCAGTCTAGAGTACCAAGCTCTAGGAGCTTGTTTTAGGCCATATAGAGCCTTTTTCAGCCTATAAACATGATTGGGTTAGTTTTTACAAGTAAACCCTTTAGGTTGTTCTATGTAAACTTCTTCATCCAAATAACCATTCAGAAAGGTAGTTTTTACATCCATTTGATATATAGTAAAGTTTTTGAAAACAAAATAGGCCAAGAAAATTCTAATTGATTCAATTCTAGCTACAGGTGCAAAGGTTTCATCGAAGTCAATACCTTCTTGTTGAGCATATCCTTTGCAAACATATCTAGCCTTGTTGCAAACAATATTCCCATTTTCATCATGTTTGTTTATGAAAATCCATTTAGCTCCTATGAATATTTTGTCATCTAGTCTTGGGACTAGCTCCCAAGTCTATTTTTTCTCAATTTGATCAATTTCATCCTGCATTGCATTAAGCCAACATTCATTAGTTAGAGCTTCATCAATTTTTTTTTGGCTCAAACTGAGTAATTAAACATAAAGCAGTAAGCTCAGCTATGTGAAATTTTTCATCATAGTTAACAGTTATTTTCCGTGTTTGAACTCCTATAGATTTATCTCCAATAATGAGATCTTTAGGATGGCTTCTAGAGAGAGATTTTGAAGGATTTTTAGTTAAACATTTTTCAGAGCTGGTTTCAACATCTTCATATTTTGCTTTAGCTAGTTTAGGAATTGCTGATTCTATTTTAGGATTTGCAATTTCAAAGCCTTCAAAATTTATATCAAGTTCAAATTCTTCCTCCTCATCATCTTGCATAGGTTCAGCATGTAAGAGCAAAGTTTCATCAAATTTGATATTGATAGATTCAATAACCTTATTCAAAGTATTATTAAAGAATTTATAGGATTTGCTATGAGTAGAGTATCCTAAGAAGATACCTTCATCAGACTTAGATTGAAAACTGCCTAATTTATCATCATCTCTCTTAATAAAACATTTGCAGCCAAATATTCTGAAATATTTAATTGAGGCAGTTTACCATACCATAGTTCGTATGGAGTGAAATTGGATTTCACTCTGATCTGGACTCTTTTCAAAATATAGATAGTTGTATGAACAACTTCTTTCCAGTACCTGTTTGGCAGATTTGCTTCATTCAACATAGTCCTTGCCATCTCTTTTACAGTTCTATTATTTCTCTCAACAACCCCATTCTACTGAGGTGTTCTGGTAGCAACATATTGTCTTTTTATGCCATGTCTATCATAGTAGTCTATGAATTCTTGTGAGGTGTATTCACCACCTATGTCCGATCTTAGACATTTCAATTTTAAATTTGACTCGCTTTCTACCATTTTTCCAATAGAATAATGTTCTTTAGATTTAAATCTTACCTTTGTTTTCTTTCCTTTGAGACATTCTTTATAGACTGCATTATCAGGTTTTCTCAGAATAGGCAAACCTCTTACATTTTGATTCTTACTAATTCTAACCATATTGTCAAAATTAATATGACCTAGTCTCTTCAGCCAGAGCCAAATTTCTTGAACATGAATCATTAAGCACATACCTTAATTATTTTTATTTCCAGAAGTGTCAAGTAAATTGTAGACATTTCCCTTAGTCCTTTTTCCAGCAGCAATAGCTTTTCCAAACTTATTTTTAATTTCACATCCCTGTGAAGTGAACAGGACCTGATATCCACTATCACAGATTTGATTGACACTCAGAAGGTTGTGTTTTAATCCTTCTACATAATACACATTGTAAATAGGAGTGTCTTCATTTAGAAAAAGAGAGCCTCTACCTTTGATTTGAATTCCTAAGTTGTCTCCAAACTTCACATATCCACCTACATAGTCTTCAAGATTAGTGAATTTTTCTTTGTCACCAGTCATGTGGTCTCAAAATCCATTGTCCAGGACCCATACATCCCTTTTATTGGAGTGGAAGGTAGTTTGAAATAACATAGTTTATTCTATGTTGTTGACAGCTTTGGGTTTCCAAACCTTTTTATTTTTTTGCTATTTATTTTGCTGATCAGCATTACATTGCTTAGAAGAATGACCCATGGACTTGCATATGAAACATATAATATGTCTTGCAAAGCCAAGAATTTTCCTATAACAAAATCTAGGTGTTCTAGGATTTATAAATCTGCAAGAGCTCACCTTGTGACCAAACTTTTTGAAGAAATAATAATACCCATAAAAGAAAGGGTTAGAATTATATGCCATTATGTGACTCCTAAAACAATGAACATGATCCTTATTAGAATCAGGATGTTTGGATTCAATACTTTTGTTTCCAGCAACAACATTATCCTTTGCACTATCATTTGAAAATTCACCTTTCACAAAACCAATACCTATTTTGTCCTTGTTCAGTTTTTGTTTACTGAGCATGTCATTCAATTTAAGAGTACTCTCATATTTCTCAATGGTCTTCCTGAGATCTACAATCTCATGTTCAAGTTTTTGAATTTCTTGATCTTTAAATCTTATGCCAATACAAAGACAATGTTCAAGTCTCTTGGATTCTGCAAGTTGAGTTTTTAATGAGGCAATCTCAAGATTTGTGAGTTGCTCTTGTGCAAGATCTTGAGCATAATTTTGTTCTTAAGCACACATTTATTTTTTAAGTTTCCTTAGCTCTTTTAGAGAACATTTTAGTTCACCTTCAAGTTCTACTTCACCTTCTTCAACATCATTGTTGTTGATTTCTTCTTGCTGAGTGATTTCAGCCATGAATATATTTTCATCCTCTTCATCTAAAGAATCTTCAGATTCAGAGTTTGTTTCATTTTTGCTGAACAAACTTTTCTTCTTTTTAAATTAGAATTTATGTTTAGGTCTATAGGCCTTTTTCTTAGCCAATTTTTCAGATTTTTCCTTATCACTGTTTGGATCAACATAGGGGCACTTTGTAGAAAAGTGGCCTATTTTACCATAATTAAAGCATTTGAAGGGAAGTTTTTCCTTATACTTTTCAGACCCCTTTTTGAGTTTCCTCACAAAGTGGGATTCTTTGGAATCAGAAAATTCTGATTCAGTGAGCTCATTCTTTTCTTTCCTTTCATCATTAGATGTTGTTTCTTTTGCAGAGGTGTCATTTTTACTAAACCTCATTTCATAGGTAGTTAGAGTGCCTTGAATTTTTTCAAGGGTAAGCTAGGTAAAGTGTTTCTTCTCTTCTAGAGTAGTGACCTTAGCTTCAAATTTTGTTGGTAAGGTTCTGATGACCTTAGTTACATCATCAAATTCCTTAACCTCTTCTCCCAGACCCTTCATGGCATTGACAATTTCATCAACTCTAAAAAAGTAATCAGCCACTTTTTCATCGTCCCTCATTTTTATTTCTTCAAATTGGTGTTTTAGAGTGAGGACTTTAGATTGTTTTACTTTTTCATTCCCTTGATAGATAGTTTCAAGTTTAACCTAGATTTCCCTAGCAGAGCTTCAGTGCATGAATTTGAAAAAGACATCTTTAGTCAATGCACACAAGAGAGCATGTTTTTCTCTTGCGTTGGTTTCATATCTTTTATTTTCGTCAAAAGTAGTAGGCAGAGTAGCTAGTACAGTGTACCTAGTGAATACTATGCTCCAAACATTGAGGTCAATAGAAGTTAAAGAAGTCTCCATTCCAATTTTCTAGAATACATAATCAGTTCCATCAAATAATGGAGCTCTAGTCATGGATGTGCCTTCATGAGCTTGACACATTTTGAGTAGACTCCAAGGCCAGAATCAATCCAAGGTTGGAAAGACCTATCAGAGGACCCCAAGCTCTGATACCAATTGTTGGAGTGAAAATACACTGCGATGGGGGGGGGTGAATCAGTGTCATTAACCATTTTGACAAATTTTACTAAAACTAAAATAAACCAAGTTTATGCTCTCATTTATCAATGATAAACTCATTCATGTATTGAATGCAATCACATAAACTGAAATGAGAATAGTGAAACATAGAATTTTAAAGCATTCATGCATTGAATCAAATGAACCACAAATACTCAAATAAACACAAGATATGTCAAGTGGAAAACCCTCCTGCGGTAGAAAAGCCACTCCTTTACCTGCTGCCTTTTTCAGGCTTTCATTTCAATAATCATTTTTGACAATGCCTCATAGGCTATTTTTTGAACACCAACTCAAGGAGCACCAATCCCTCTTTTAGAAACACCAATTTCAAGGAGCACCAACCCATTTTTTGTTTTCAGTAAATCATACAATGTTACAAAGGATCTCTTTGTTTCCCTGATTTTAGTCAAGTGCCTCTTGACAGACAATGTTTACAATTCTCAAATGTCAACAATGACACTTCAATATTCCACCCATTGTCAAGCCTTAAGACATCTTGAGGAAATACCTCATATATTTTATTTTCAATCTTAATGCTCAACTTCTCCTTAATACATTCACAGTGATATGTTCTCACACTATTTTTTCACACTTTTTCTCATACATATTTCATGGCTCTCTCCACAAAGCTAGCTCTCTCTTTTTAATTTTTACAGAAAAAAATAATAACCCTCAATCTCATTCAATTTTTCATACTACATCTCTTTGTTTTCTTCAATTTACAAATTTCATCATTACTCACATATTTCGGTTACAACAATATCTTGTATTTCAAAAAAAAAACATAGGTGGGTATATCCAGGATCATGATGGCCCATGTGGCTGATGACTTTTTTTTAACCCAAAATTGAAGAAAAGAAAAGGGTTTTTAGAGGAGATTCTCAACTTTCCACCAATATAAATCATTCTTTACTTTGAATTTAATAAATAATTATTATTCATTTTCTATTACAATTACGAATAAATTCCTGATTGATAGGCTAATTGAAAAACATCTATAACTTTCAAATAGTATCACATTTTTTGAATCTGAAACATGCGTCACATTCTATGCTTTGCATACTATAGGATTAAAAAAAATAAAAAAATATTTCATGAATTTTTGACCAAGTTAAGGTGGTTAGATAGAGGAACTTTAATATTTTTTAAAAGTTGTAATAAAAAAATCATAATAAATTATTTACTTGGAAAAAAATATATATATATGCATCACATTGGGACATGAGTTGTCTACTTATATCTAAAAGCTTATAATTTATTTTATCTTTTTATTGTGGTTAGGGTGGTCAAACAGATACCTACTTCTTATTTTCACCCTGAAATTTAAGTACTACTGCATTGAAATTTCAAATTTTCACCAAATAGATATTATTTTTTTAAATAAAGGTCTAGTAGTGTAGAAACTACATTCAATTTTCTACAAACTCTATTTTTTACAATTTTTTGAAATAATATAGATAACTTATTCGAATTTTTATGTCAAGTTGTTTAACTCTGATTTTTTGGCTTTTTATTGCCACTTAAGGGCCTATTTTTTCCATGATGATCCTGCACATACCTAGGTGATCATCAGGTTACCAACTTCTAGTCAAGTAACCTTGCCAGGTGTTTCAGTGTTCCTGTGGGAAAGATCTGCAAGTAGAAATTATTCTGACAAGAATACCCAAGTAGCATGCAAAAATAAAAAAATGCCTGAGTACCCAAGGTTTCCTTCTCAAGTAGCCTGCACAAGTAGTGCTTAATGAACCAGCATTAAGATAATACATATTTCATAAAAAAAAGCCACTGAAACTGTTGCTTAAGTAAAGTAACTGAAAAAAAATTCTCTATAACCGAAATCCTTTAATCATGCTTTCAAGAAAAGTTGTAAATGAACCCAAGTAACAAAGTGAAGAAATTCAAAGATTTCATGATTTCCCCCAAACAAAAACCATTATATCATAATTTAGATATAGTAAAATTGTTGTGAAATGCAATTCTAATCATGTGAAATCATTTTAGTTTTGACTAAGAAAAGAATAAACCTATTTTCCATTCTTCCATTTAGATGTAAACACATATCTTCTATTATATTTTCTAGTAGAAGTAACGGTTCTTTGAACCAGTTGTAAAGATGAATACCTGAGAATAATGATGAAGATGTTGTCATGAAAATGTTTACCAGATTTGCAGTCAGAAAAAAATGGCCAAGACTCCTTCTAATCTCGAGCCTTCATCCAATGATAGGAAGCTAACACAACCATCAACCATTGTAATGATCTTCCAACATTCCCCATACGTTGTCCAAGGTCAGAAAGCCAACAACATAAACATGGAAATGGCTGTGAGAAAATCTCCATGGTGGCGGCCAAAATAGGGTTCCAAACCCTCAAACAAGTGAAGTAAAATATTGACCTAAAAATCCTTAGCCAAACAAAATATTGATGACTATTCAAATGTTGATAATATTTGAAGTCCAAAAGGACTAACATAATAATTCAAGAACTCATTATTCCTTTTGAAGTTCGCATCCTGTTCAAAGACAATCATGCCGACCAAACATCTTTCTCATTATCAACTATTGACCAAGTGATAAAGCATGTGTAATGTCGACTTAAATAATGCCTTACATTATACCACATAAAATGTCAAATTCTTTAAACATAATGTCCCCAAGTCACTTCAATGGTGACATTATTAAAACTCATCAACACCATATACCTGTTGTCAGCCTTAAGGCCTAGAAAAGTGTTGACCAAGAAACCAAATCATATGAATAGGAATGATCACATGTTTTCGAATGTTCAAAATCGATTGCCACCATTAAAATACCATTTATAACCAAAGACTTATGAAGTATGATAAAGGCTATCATTCATGATAAATTCAAAATTCCTTTCACCCATGCCAAAAAACATAAACCATATGCCCATGACACAATATATTATGACATATTCCCAAACCATTATCAGTTGGTTAAGGAAACCCGATAGGGTTTTCTTAAAACTTAAATCCAACTACAACTTATAAACCTAAGCATCAAGAACCATAGATCATTACCTGAATGAGGATAGAGTAAGATAACTCTGAAGAGGATCAAAAGCATTATCAATTTCATGATGCTAGAAATAGATCAAGCCAAAACCTATAAACCTATAGAACACAGAACATGCCAATATCATATAAACAAGTGAATCAATGTAACACAAATTTTCAAAATAGAATCATGTCACCTAATCAATGAAACATAAACAAGTAAAAAATATTTCGCAACCGAGATATGCACATGGAGTCAAGAGATCAGTTCCACCAAATATAATATCATAAATGAAGTAAATATGTCGATCAGAAATGAAGCAGATCAACTAAGTAAACAAATTAGCAAAAGAGAGATTCAACAAACTCCCCCTTTGTCCTTGATGGAAAAAACTGAGCCACCAAGCCAAAAATGAACCGAAACCAAATGCTCATAATTCTCCCACTTTTTGTCACAAGGATAAAGGGAAGACACAATAATGAACCAAAACCAACAAAGAACTATCATGAAGCTACAGATATAACATTTGAGTAGTAAAGAATGAGCTACAAGGAGAGCTAACCAGCTCCCCCTATCACGAAGATAGAGTATTTAAGATAGCAAAGATTGACAGACAACTCCCAATCTTGACTGAACTCTTTCAAATACTTATTTAGCCAACGGTTTTGTAAAAATGTCAGCAACCTGTGCTTGTGTAGGAACATATTGCACAAAAAACTCGTTAGCCAACACCTTTTCATTAAGAAAATGAAACTTAGTGATTTGTTTAATGCGAGAGTGCATAACAGGATTTTTTGAAATATTGAAAGCACTAGTATTGTCACACATAATAGAAAAAGGTTTAGGGATTTCAATACCCATGTTAGATAATGTCTATGACATCTAGATTACTTGAGTACATCAATAGGTGGCAACAATGTATTATGCTTCAATAGTGAAAAGTGAAACAGATTCTTGTTTTTGGTTGTGCCATTCCACTAATCGATCACCAAGAAAGAAAGCAACACCACTGGTGCTTTTCCTATCATCTAGACAACCAACCCAGTTAGAATCAGTATATGCAATTAATGATAAATCATTTCTTCTGGGATACCGAAGTCCATAATAAATAGTGCCTTGAACATATTTAAGAATCCTTCCAACAACATTAATATGATATTCCTTAGGAGATGACTGAAATCATGCAACCATGCAAACAACTTGCATTATGTCAGGTCTTGAGGTTGTTAGATATAATAGGTTTCCTATCATTGACCTATAGTCAGTTAGATTTACAGGAGGAGAATCATCAACCTTGTTGAGTTTACAACTAGTAGCCATTGGAGTGCTAACTAGATGAAATTCATCCATTTGAAATTTATTTAACATCTCTCTTCCATATCTTGTTTGAGAGAGAAAAATACCAGTTTCAAGTTGAGAGATTTGAAGACCTAAAAATAATGATAGTTCTCCCAACATTGACATTTCAAACTCAGATTCCATAATCTGTGAGAATTTTTGACTTAAAGCAATATTGTTGCAGCCAAAGATATTATCATCAACATATATTTCAACAACTAAAATATCAGAACCTTCAATTTTAACATAGAGATTGTTGTCTACACGTCCTTTAATAAAAATTTTTGAGAGTAAGTGACTGTCCAGTGTGGAGTACCAAGCTCTAGGAGCTTGTTTTAGGCCATATAGAGCCTTTTTCACCCTATAAACATGATTGGGTTCATTTTTACAAGTAAACCCTTCAGGTTGTTCTATGTAAAATTCTTCATCCAAATAACCATTCAGAAAGGTAGTTTTTACATCCATTTGATATACAGTAAATGTTTTGAAAATAGAATAGGCCAAGAAAATTCTAATTGATTCAAGTCTAGCTACAGGTGCAAAGGTTTCACCGAATTCAATACCTTCTTGCTGAGCATATCATTTGCAGACATATCTAGCCTTGTTGCGAACAACATGGCCATTTTCATCATGTTTGTTTCTGAAAATCCATTTACCTCCTATGACATTTTTGTCATCTAGTCTTGGGACTAGCTCTCAAGTCTGATTTTTCTCAATTTGATCAATTTCATTCTGCATTGCATTAAGCCAACATTCATCAGTTAGAGCTTCATCATTTTTCTTTGGCTCAAACTATGTAATTAAATAGAAAGCATTAAGCTCAACTATGTGAGATTTTTCATCATAGTTAATAGTTCTTTTCCAAGTTTGAACTCCTACAAATTTATCTCCAATAATCAGATCTTTAGGATGGTTTCTAGCAAGATATTTTGAAGGAATTTTAGTTACACATTTTACTTAGGATCAACCTCTCAAGTAGGTGATAATCCACCCACCCAAACACCTCTCCATCCTCTCTGACCTCATCTCTTGCCTCTACCACCATCACCACCACCTCTACCATCATCACCACCATCTCTGCCTCCAACCCTGCCACCACCTCTACCTCTGCACCACCCTCTTGGCCTTGTCCCTCATTTCTCCACTGGTGCCAACTGATCCGGATCTATGTATGGAATAGGATGATGTGTTTCCCACTAGGTATCACATGCAACAGTAGTCCTAGGATCCACTAAACCATCCCTCCATCCCCACTATAATGGTTGTAAAACCTGAATATCTACCTCTTTAGTAGCAACTGGTATCATAGGCCCCCACCAAGGAACCTCTCTGGATGATCGAGAAAACTTTGCTCATCCTCTCGGCTCATCCTGCACCTCACCAAACTGTCTTAGCACATGGTTTGGAAGATGTCTCTCTATGATGTGAACACTCGAAATAGTCCTCCCAATCAGGTACCGTGTTTTTCAAAAATAAGGTAAATGCCTGTCCTCATCTGACCATCACTCAAAATCCATGAATGGTCTCAATGTGAACTAAACTAATGTGTCTAGTGCATGTCTCCAATAACTTGTATCTCCTACATGACTCTTTGTGATGTTTATCACATAGCAGAAAACATGAAGAGATCTCGCCTCTCGATCAATAGTAACTGGAGGATGAAACACAACAATATGTTCCCATGCCCAAACCATGAGAGGAGTAGTCTCACAGCTCATCGACTGCACATCTCTATATGCTATATCATGCAAATGGAAGTAAAGCATAGCTAATAGATAGGGACCCCAAGCATACACAACCTCCCTCTCCGACATCCCAACTAACATCTCCCCCCACCCAAAAGGAAATCCATGATCCCGACGGTTAGGAAGAACTATCTCAACAATCAACAAAAATAATATGCAGTCTATCCGCTCATACCTATCTGCAAGCACCTGCCATCTAATATCATAGTGCTCTATGCCTAATCTCCTAAAATCATCATATACATAATATCTCGTAATCTCGCTATAACCCCTTTGGGTATCATACATCACTCTATCTCCTCTTATGGGCAATTTGAGGATCCTATACACATCCTCTAACATGAAATTTTCCTCTCCAGTAGGCAAATGAAATGATGAGGTCTCTGAATGCCATCTTTCATAGAGGGCAGTAAGCATACCTTTGTTTTCCCGAATTGTGGGCATGGTCAACACATGATGAAGTCCCAATCTCAAAAACAAGTGTGTCTCTACTCTCACTAACTGAAATCTGAGCTCGAAGGTATTTGTTCATGACTCCCAGGTGTAAATAGGATCTAGTATAACTTGAAAAAAAAAGGGCATTCAAACAAAATGTCAGATGTCAAATCATTCCATTTTTTCTATCATAATTTTTTTCTAGAAATTTGATAGTCAAATGCATCATTTTAAAAATATATGCGGTGCAAATATCATATGCATCATTCTTAATTACAAATGTGGTGCACTCATATATATGCGTTGAACAAAAAAGCATAAGTGTTTCACTCTGCAAATGCGTCTCAAATCAGACAATTCAAACAAACTAGTCAAATGTGTGCAAATAACTACAAATGCTTTGCACTTTTATTCCCTATCTAAAATGAAAATGCAGTTCACTTTAGCAAATGTGATTCACTTTCCTACATGCACATAAACAAAATTCATATGTGATGCATAGCATCACATGTGGTGCATAAAAAGAAAAATGTGTGTATTCCCTAAATGTTCTAAAAATTTCTAAACGTATATTTATAGATGTGTCATATCATGCGTAGATGTGTCGCATACGAGCGCATATGCGTTGAATATTAGAAAAATTCATTTGCAAAATTAAGTTTGGATGCCTAAAACTACGTGCAAAAAAATTTCAAAAGATCGTTTAAGGGTACATACCGGGGGTCTCGCATCAACTGGCTATTTGAAGGTCTGAATCCGATATCCACGATGGTGGGTGTATGGTATAGTAGACATTTCATTGAGAGCTTAGAGAAAAATCTTCTATTCTTCTAGTCTTAGGGGTACAAATGACTTGATTTTCATCCTAATTCCTATTTATACCTAGGTTTAAAATGGAATTTATTCAAACCTTGTCTATTGGCCACATAAAATTCCATCTTCCATCAACTCGTATATGTCCCTAATACTTCCAAATTCAATTCCATGAACTCCATAGAGTTTATGACCATCAAATTGACTTATCGAGAATATTTCCTGATTTTTTTGAAAGTTTTCAAAAATTCGTCAATTTTCCTGAGGGGGCATACCCTAACCTATTTCATATTGGGGCACGATTGGGGAATATTTTTGACTGATTTTCTTTGACACAATGTGATAAACAACATTTTATCAAAGAGGGGAAAACTATAGACACTGAAAATTGGTCTAGGCCTACGAGTACCACTTTCGACATAATTTTCTAATGTCCATGGTCATGATTAAATAATGTTAATTATTTAATTATTTTTTAAACACGTCTTTCCTCTATTAATTAAATAACCTTTTAATTATTTGATTAATTCATTATGACCCTTATTCAACCTGATTAATTAAATGAATCTTATTTATTTAATTATGTCAGTAATTAATTAATTCTCTTTCTGAATTAAATAATTTATTATTTAATTTACCTCTTATCATATTTCAACTATAATTAAATATTCATTTCGAATTATTTAATTATTCAATTAACCTTTTCAGTCAATTAAATAAATTATTATTTAATTAATTAAATCATTTCAATTTTGAATGTTGAAATAAATTAGCATTTAATTCATAATTAATTATTTTTGTCACATTCTTCTGTCGTCTAGTTATCTAATTATTCACTCACCATCTGACTCGAGATCTTTTTGAATCTGTCAGTTATCTCTGGATTCAATATTTGATCGTCTCTATGAAGAGACTCTCTATCACAACTAGTCAATTAACTAGTTCTAACTCATATGCATGAACATATTTATAAATTAAATATCTTTATTTAATTAATTAATTCATGTGTGCATTCGAACAAATCATTGTGAAGTTCTAACTTTATCATTTTCATTTAAAGTCTAATTCTTCTATTTTTGAAGAATTTCAACTGAAGATTAAATCATTTATTTAATCTTGAACTCTTATTCTTTCTATTTTCGAACAGTCTTAACACTAGATTAAATTATTATTCTAATTTAATCTTTATCCTGCAAAATTTCCCAATTTACGTTCTAACTGACACAAATCTCACATTGCATGACATTCATCAATCTCAATCATTGATATCTCTTTTGAATCTGAGCCAATCATTTGAAAATCAACTTTCTATAAATTGGCTGATATTTGCCAATATTTCCTCTCCTGAAATCTATACACTTTTTGGAAGAACTTAATCTTCGATATTTTTCTTAAACATACATCAAGGCTATGCTTATATACATACTAAAAATCTGAGGGCAAGAATACCAACATGGAAAAATGGAGGACAATCAAGATAATTCAAGGAAATGGATTGATATTTGGTGAGATTGTTTCATATTATTGCTTTATTTAATATTTAATTCATTTGATTCATTCTTTGTTGTTTGATTTAGATTTATGCATGCTAGATTTGATTTAACCATCTTACTGTGAAGCATTCATTTTATCTATGTCACAATGGAAACTCTAGAAAGTGTTGTTGATGAGGAAACTGAGCTTGAGGCCTCATCATCATTTATTCCATTGATGCCAAACCCTCATCAAGAATTGTAGGTAATTAGAGATGCCTTACAAATTAAAGACATTAGTGAAAATTCTTTGCCTTGGCCTGAGATAATTTCTAGCCCTATGAATGAATATAATACAAAAGGGTTATTAAGAATGATTTTTCCAATCTTATTCCCCACTGGCACAACAATTACCCTACAATCAAGGAATGTATAGATTCACATACATTAATATGTATTGCAATTGATGAGATACTATGATAATTGATTTTGGAGGCATGTCAGACTTAGATATTACCTTTGTAATTTGATAATGAGACATCAGAGCCAACAATCAACTTTAGTTTTTATGAAAACAAACTGGAGGAAAGGATCCAAAATTCTGTTGTTACTTTGTGACAATTTCTTCGAGATGTACTTGACAGCCAGATAACAAACCAAATTGCTCTCTTTGGTGCATCTTTGTGAGGAGCACACTCGTATTGGGGTAAGTGTCATCAAAAAATTGCAACAATAATCCACCAACTTGGTACACCGAATGTCTTCTTCACTTTGAGCGTTGCAACACAAACTGGCCTAATTTGTATAGGGTGATTGATCCTCATGCCCAACCACATATGCTATACTCCTGAAGATGCTTCACTGACAATGTGGTGCAAAACCCACACATAACAACCTTGTACATGCACTAGTGATTCACCATTTTCCATGAAGAGGTTATTGAAAGTATTTTCCAGACAAAGGACTATCGATATAGG
Source organism: Sequoiadendron giganteum (assembly GCA_007115665.2). Taxonomy (NCBI): domain Eukaryota; kingdom Viridiplantae; phylum Streptophyta; class Pinopsida; order Cupressales; family Cupressaceae; genus Sequoiadendron; species Sequoiadendron giganteum. The sequence goes on from CM021101.1 coordinate 295,157,758, forward strand.
TATGAGTAGTAGCATCATGGATCAACAAATGTCCAAGGTTTATTGTGGCTTCCAAGTGCCCTGAATATCTACATGCTTGACTGGTCCAACCCATATCAAATTCAATAGGCAAAAACCTTCTTCTATCACTATGTTTAAACATGGAATCCTCGAACCCCAGATCAACTACTATCAAGGGTCCACCACTCATCTTTGGAGGACCCGTTCTTTCTTAATACTACATAAATCTCTTGCATGGACCCAATGGTGGATTATGAACAACTCTTGAACATGGTGTAGAGGCATACCAAGTGTACTCAATACACTTCATTAGGAAAAAAGGCCACTAATTACAATGTCGCTAAAAATATCTCTGGAATACACAACCATCATCAAAATTGGTAATTGATAGTGAATTGAACAAATCCTATAAGCTAGAAAGAATTGATGAGCATGCTAATATCCACAATCTTGAAATGCTTGCAATTTGGCGAGAAAATGTTGATTGCTAGCCAGTCTTGTCTAGACAAATTATCTTAAACTACATTTCCTTATACACATCAAAGTTTGAAAAAATGAAAGCTATGCTGATATCTTGCAAAGGATTTCCAATACAAAGTCCTCTACAGATAAAGCATTGCTTTCCTAACAAAAATTCATAATGAGCTTGGTTGCAGATCATGACATTGGTGCACAAGAAACATGCCATATGCTCCTAAAGTTTCCCCTTGTCATCTCAAGTCAAAATTTCTTATCTCTGAACGTGAGCAGGCAAACATTCCACCATTTGAAAAAAATTGATTGTGGTGATGAGATTTCAAGTGGCTATATTCATTGTTACATGCAAAGACCTATTGAAATGGAGACAGTATCCCTTATCCAATCTGTATAACTGTATACATATCAGAAAAATCATAAAGGTGCAACTTGGCATCATCGCCCATAGCCTTCTATCATCATTTTTTACCTGCTATTCAAGAGCAACCCCCCTGAGAAAAGTGATACCTTTGAAAAAATTTGTTGGTCGGAATTTCTATTATACAATCCTTTCTGAAATGTTGAGGAAAACATAGGCCTCATGAGAGAGCATAATACAAAATTGGAGGTTGTTTTGTGTTGTTGGATGAGACCCTTGGCATGTCAATAAAATTTTTTCTCTACCCATCGATGAAGAGGAAGGGCATAGTGATACTAATAGCACACAGTCTCTACCTCTCATAGATGAATATGAATGGGAGTTGCTTTCTTAGCTTGGTGCTACAAACAATGTTTTCTTTAACTAACTGCAACTATTGGGTAGACGATAATTTGATCTACATCACAAGTGGGATGCACACCATGTTGCATAAAGTTTGCATAGTATTGCTGGACAATTTATTTCAACAAGTAAGTTGCATATAGCTAAAGACACCCTTTATTCATTTGCACCGCCTACACTTTCTCATTAGCTATCTCCTAAGAAAAATATTTCTCTTAATATAATTGAACAACACCATCTTGGCCCGTCTTCATCGTCCCCATTGCGTATGATTATTCAGGGAACTGCTAGCATAGGTAAATCATTCCTTATAGACAATATTTGAAGTGTCCTAAATACATCACCAAATCAAAAAATGAATCTTTTGGTTGCTTTGGCACCAATGAGAGTAGCTTCTTACAATATTCATGCCTCCAGAGTACATACAACTCTTAGGATACCAATTAGATATATGAATCCATTAAAGGGACAAGCATTGACCATCCTTCAAGAGGAGTTCAAACATATTAAGTACATCTTAATTGATGAAATGAGCTTCCTATGGCCCAAGTTGTTGCTTAAGATAGATAGACGATTATGGCAAACATTCCCTGCTAAACACATGTAGCCATTTGGTGGGGTCTCTGTTATACTCATGGGTGACCTAGCACAACTGCCTCCTATTTTGGACAGGCCTATCTATGCTTCTCAATCCACAAAATTAGCTCTTTGGCACACTTTTAATATTATTGTCATGCTTGACACTATCTTCCGCCAGCATGGACAATACAATACACAACAACAATTTCATATATTTCTTTTGAATATTAGAAATTGTCAAGCATCCCAGTCTGACTGAGAAACCCTTATGAATCAATCACATGCAATAATTTCTACCAAGGAAAACCAAGAGTATGATGAAGCTATCCGTTTTTTCCCAACAAATAGGTTGGTTGTGTTGCATAATAGGAAAATGCTTTAGCAATTAAATGCTCCCATTGCAATTAGTGCTGCTGAAAGTTCTCAGCAAAATGCATTTGACTATGGTGATGATGAACAACTTCAAGCAAAGATCTTGCTTGTAATTGGCCAACAAGTAATACTGATGACAAATATTTGGGTAGAAGCTAGCTTGGTTAATGGATCATTGGGTTTAGTGAATGCTATTGTATATGCTAGTGGTGCTAAACCACCTCAACTACCTGAATATGTTGTTGTTTACTTCCCAAACTACATTGGCCCAACATGGGATCAGGACAATCCATGAGCCATCCCCATTCCCCTGATCACATGAGGTAGCCAAAGACAACTCCCCTTGACAATGGCTTGGGTGATAACAATACATAAATCTCAAGGCTTGACACATGAGAGAGCTACAATATATATTGGAACTAAAGAAAGGCAAGGACTAAAGCTCACAACTCTCTCTCATGTTAAATCAATAATAGGAATACACATAGATCCACCTTTCTCTTTTGACAAATACTCTAGGCTGCATTCCAACAAATACAATGCAGTTTGAATCAAGGAAGAGAATCACCTTCAACAATTGTTTGCATCCCCATCATTATAAAATGTTGTTTTTTTTTAAGGTAACTATGCAACTTTTCCTTTTCCTTTTCATTTCAATGCATTTAGAATCCCGACTATTCCTAATTTCCCCTCTTGCTTGTTTCCTCCATAATGCATTGAAACAAGGAAGACAAACGCCTCCAAGAATTGTCTACATTTTGATCATGATCTAATTATTTTGTTCCTTAAGCTAACTATACCACTTTTCCTTCTCCTTTTCACTTCAATGCATTTAGAATTCCCACTATTCCTATTTTTCCTTCCTCCTAACCCCCCTACCATAATGCAGCTAGAATCATTTCTGCCAAGATAGGCAACATTTTACTTCTAGACTGATTACTAAGACAAGTTGTCACTGACTTCTTTCCCTTCATTACCTCTTACCTTCAACAACGAATGTGGATTCCTACCTATTTCTAGCTTCACCAAAAAAAAATTATATTTATTTTTTCTCTCAAAACCTTCCTCCCCTTTGATAAATTATGTCACTTCTATATCTATCACCTTTGAACCATTTGTATCTAATTATGTCAGATTCTAACAAATGTAGATTGCAAAGATTTTCAGTTGTAACTGCAGATCTTAACAATTTTTATTAGCTTCTCCCTCTCAAGTTTTTCACGCTTTTCAAGTTGCAACTGCATTCTATTGATATATAAGGTAAGGCTATATCTCCTCTATTCCATCTCTTCTTTCACAACTACATTTGAAATTATTTGTCACAAATGTTGTAATTGTATATTTTTTCAAAATATCGTAACATTGATTTCAGCTCAACAAAATTGCCAGGTACCAGAAGAAAATTATATCCAAGTTATAATTGTACACATATTGTCTCTTGGTCTTTGTAGAAGGTATGTCTGTATCTTGTTTATATGACCTCTTCTATTGCAGATATATTAGATATTATTTGTTATGAACTGCAGAGCTGTTTATATTTCTTGATTTAGATATTCTCTACAACTGACACATTTTTGTTGCACTCAACTTCAATTTTACCTTATTTCTAACTATATTTGACTAAAACCATTTTAGATTGCAAATGTTCAAAACTTTACATGCACATCTCCATAATACTAAATATATTTCCAATCACATGTTTGTCATAGTGCACAAGCTCAAAAACATTCTATTTACATAGAAAGTAAGGCTATATGTCCTTTACTAAATATTTTATTTCACTAAATCTCATATTGCTTGTCATAAACAATACAACTACATATGTTTTCAAAATGCAAAATATTGATTGCAAATAAATAAAATTTCTAGGTTAATACTATTGATATGTCCACAATCCATAATTCTTAAGAATTTTTATTACTGGATATTTGATTATGTTCTTGTTTTTCGATGGAAAAACTTGAACACACAATCAAATATCTAGAAACAACATATATTAAGAAAAAAATATCATGTGTTGAAGCATTGGTTTCAACATTGATCATAAAGGTGGGCATTGTAACTTCTTTCTCGGGGGTTTGGTGACAGCCCATGCGGCTACATGACCCAATATGGTAGGGTGGATAGTAGGCCTTCTTTTCTCCTACTCATGCTACATCCCATTGCACCCACAAGGAATGCCTACATATTATATTTTTAATGTCTTTTATTATACATGCATTACATATTATTTGTTATAAATTATAAAACTCTTTATTTTTTCTACATTACATATTGTCTATGAATGCCACATATTCATTACACTATTGTCTCATCTTATATTCATAGGTATTATGTGTTAGAGTAATAAGTTATTTCACTTAACTAATTTAATCATATTGGTTAATTAATTAATTCACTTATCACTTTAGTTACTTAAGCTAAACTTAGGCACATTAATAATTAATTATTTATTAATTATTAAGTACGCACATTAGGGTTTCCCTTTTAGGTTACATTTTAGGGTTTCTTGATCTCCTTCATAAGGATTGATCTCATTGTAATTATTTGATTCTCTTAATGCATTTTTCAGCTTGAGGCTTGCAAAGCATCTTTGTTGTTTTGTTCATATTTCATACTTTGTGATAGGTTATTGCATGTAGGTGATTACTGAGCCTTGTGAGGCTGGTTTTATCAACTTCTACATGGTATCAAAGCTTCAGATATGTAGTTGACTATTTTTCATTTGAAATATATTGCCTTACAATGATTTTTAAGTGCAAGGGTTTGCAGAGAGATTTTTCTTGCAAGATCCAGGGGTAGCCATTTTTTTTAGGCATTTCTTGGAAAAACGAATCTCACCATCATGTTCAGAAGGCCGATTGCAAGAATTTTGACTATAAACTCAACCCATATTGACATCGACAACTTCTGACGCAATCCAAAAAAACAAATCAGTTTTTTTAATTTTTTTTCCCTACATGCAAAAATTTATTATGTTTTTGGGAAAAATCAAAAGTCTTTTTTAAGAAGAATAAAAAAGGTTTTATTTGGGAGGGTAGATAAAGTCGTTATTGGGGCACATTTATAATGGTGTCCGTAGGGTACCTGCAACTTGCAGGCCTTGTGGGCCCATGTCCCCTACTCGGCGGTAGGAGAACTGACCGATGACTTCTCTATGTCGTCCAACGACCTCTCTATTGTTTGACAAACTTTTCTTCCAACCATCAGCCTCAAACTTGCAATGACGGTTGGCTTCATCACCATCAGTGACCTTCCTTCCACTGACTGCCACAAATTTTCTGGCGGCAGTATTGAAATCCGACGTCCAGCGCTGGTGAGGAATATTCCTCAGAAGATTTCGGCCGACATGGCTCACTTCAGGATATTCTCGCAGAGGGACAAAATCTCTGATGGCTGCATTTTTTTTTTGGCAGGGGGGGAAATTTTTACTAATGACAACCAGATGGCCAACAAATTTATGCTCATGAATCAATGACATCTTCATGATGTCAGTTTCCATACAACCCCTCCAAGCCCCCCTCCTAGCCTTGATTTACCCTAAAGGAGCAGTTTTTTTCTTTCCGGCATAACTTGGGCATACAGAGTCAAAATCAAGAAAACGAGATATCACGGGAAAACTCATTTTGAGATTTATCTTGTGGTGTAGTCTAATTTTTAGTATTTTTCTATTTAGCTACATTTATTTTTGTTTGAAGTCAAATATTCATTTATGGCTTTTGAGCTCATAACCTTTTGCCACGATCTCTGATTTTTTCTATATTTGTGATGTTGGAAAGGTATTGAGGAGCACTACGTTGCTATCCATGCACTTATTTCTGTATCTGTCCTAGGTTGATCGTTATTCTAGATTTGGCTCGATGTCTATTTTGGAGATTACTAGGATATTTTGGCAGTTGGAAGGGTGAAACTTGAATCTTTGCATTTTATTTTAGCAATACATCATTCAATAATTTGATGTTGCTTCATAGATTCCAAGGTTTTTCCAGTTTGTGAGTTTTCCAGTTTTCTTTGGCATCGGGTCTGCTATTGCTTTATCATGATTCCTTGAGTCAATTAGTGATTCTCATATGGTTTTAGTAGTTAGCAAAAGTATCTTTCCTTTCTTGTTGGATTCAGGTTCCAGTGTTACTCCATAGTGTTCTTCCAGTGCTTCTTTGCAGTAGGTCATCTCATTGTAGGTGGTTTTTGTCCCACTCGGTTTTCTTCTCTACCTCATTCATTGTATTGGTAAATAGGTACCTAATCAAGCCTTTGTTCTCAGGACCCATCTTTTCTTTCATGCATCTTTTCCTAGTGTTTTAGCTACTCCCTAAGTTCATCTTAAAGGGGGTGTTAGAGTAATAAGTTATTTCACTTGATTAATTTAATCATATTGGTTAATTAATTAAGTCACTTCTCACTTTAGTTACTTAAGCTAAACTTAGGAAAATTAATAATTAATTATTTATTAATTATTAAGTGCACACACTAGGGTTTCCCTTTTAGGTTACAGTTTAGGGTTTCTTGATCTCCTTCATAAGGATTGATCTCATTGTAATTATTTGATTCTCTTAATGCATTTTTCAGCTTGAGGCTTGCAAAGCATCTTTGTTGTTTTGTTCATATTTCATACTTTGTGATAGGTTATTGCATGTAGGTGATTACTGGGGCTTGTGAGGCTGGTTTTATCAAATTTTACATGGGTCAGAACTTCAGATCTATAGCTTCATGTTTTTCATTTGAAATATATTGCCTTACAATGATTTCTAAGTGCAACAGTTTCCAAAGACATTTTTTTTGGGTATTTCTTGGAAAAATGGATATCACCATCACGTTCAGAAGGCTGATTGCAAGAATTTTGACTATAAACTCGACCTATTTTGACATCGAGAGCTTCTGGCACAATCCAAAAAAAAAATCTATTTTTTTAATTCTTTTTTCCTCCATGCAAAAAATTATTATGTTTTTGGGAAAAATCAAAAGTCTTTTAAAAAGGAAAAAAAAAGGTTTTATTTGGGAGGGCAGATTAAGTCATTATTGGGGCACATTTATAATGGTACCCATAGGGTACCTACAACTTGCAGGCCTTGTGGGCCCATGTCCCCTTGTTGGTGGTAGGAGAATTGACCGATGACTTCTCTGTGTCGTCCAATGATCTCTCACACTAGGGTTTCCCTTTTAGGTTACACTTTAGGGTTTCTTGATCTCCTTCATAAGGATTGATATCATTGTAATTATTTGATTCTCTTAATGTATTTTTTAGCTTGAGGCTTGCAAAGCATCTTTGTTTTTTTGTTCATATTTCATACTTTGTGAGAGGTTATGGCATGTAGGTGATTACTGGGGTTTGTAAGGCTAGTTTTATCAACTTCTACATGGTATCAGAGCTTCAGATTTGTAGCTGTCTGTTTGTCATTTGAAATATATTGCCTTACAATGATTTTTAAGTGCAAGGGTTTCCAAAGACATTCTTTTTGCAAGATCCGGGGGTAGCTATTTTTTTTGGGAATTTCTTGGAAAAATGGATCTCACCATCAAATTCAAAAGGACGATTGCAAGAATTTTCACTATAAACTCTACCTATTTTGACATCGAGAGCTTTTGACGCGATCCAAAAAAATATCAGTTTTTATATTTCTTTTTTCCTACATGCAAAAAATTATTATGTTTTTGGGAAAAATCAAGTCTTTTTTAAAAAGAAAAAAAAAAGGTTTTATTTGGGAGGGCAGATTAAGTCATTATTGGGGCACATTTATAATGGTACCCATAGGGTACCTACAACTTGCAGGCCTTGCAGGCCCATGTCTCCTGGTCAGCGACAGGAGAACCAACCGACAACTTGTTTGTGTCGTCCAACGACCTCTCTCTGTTGTTCGACAACCTTTTCTTCCCACCAGCGGCCTCAAAGCTGCAAAGACAACTAGCTTCATCACCATTGGTGACCTTCCTTCCACTGGTGGCCATAGATTTCCTCGTAGTAGTATTGAAATCAAACATCTAGCACTGGTGAGGAATAGTCCTCAGAAGATTCTGACCGACAGGGCTCACTTTAGGATATTCTGGCAGAGGGACAAAATCTTCGGTGGCCACATTTTTTTTTGGTAGGGGGGACGATTTTTTCTAATGATGGCCAAATGGCCATCAAATTTATGCTCCTGAACCAATGACATCATCATGATGTCAATGGTTGTACAACCCCTCCAAGCCCCCCTCCTAGCCTTGATTTACCCTAAAGGAGCAATTTTTTTATTTTTGACATAACTTGGGCATACAGAGTCAAAATTAGGCAAACGAGATATCACAGGAAAGCTGGTTCTAAGAATTATCTTGTGGTGTAGTCTATTTTTTAGTATTTTTCTATTTAGCTACATTTTTGTTTTTTGAAGTGAGATATTCATTTATGGCGTTTGAGCTCATAACTTTTTGCCATGATCTCTGATTTTTTCTATATTTGCGGCGTTGGGAAGGTATTGAGGAGCTCTACATTGCTATCCATGCACCTTTTTTTGTATTTGTCCCAGGTTGATAGTTATTCCAGATTTGGCTCAATGGGTGTTTTGGAGATTACTTGGATATTTTGGTAGTTGGAAGGGTGAAACTTGAATCCTTGCATTTCATTTTAGCAATACATCATTCAATAATCTGATGTTGCTTCATAGATTCCAAGGTTGTTCCAGTTTGTGAGTTTACCAGTGTTCTATGGCATCGGGTCTGCTGTTGTTTTATCATGATTCCTTGAGTCAATCATTGATTCTCATCTGGTTTTAGTAGTTAACAAAAGTATCTTTCCTTTCTTGCTGGATTCAGGTTCTAGTGTTACTCCACAGTGTTCTTCTGGTGCTTCTTTGCAGTAGGTCATCTCATTGTAGGGGGTTTTTGTCCTACTTGGTTTTCTTCTCTACCTCATTCATTGTATTTGTAAATGGGTACCTAATCAGGCCTTTGTTGTCAAGACCCATCTTTGCTTTCATGCATCTTTTCCTAGTGTTTTAGCTACTCCCTAAGTTCATCTTAAGGGGGATGTTAGAGTAATAAGTTATTTCACTTAATTAATTTAATCATATTGGTTAATTAATTAAGTCACTTATCACTTTAGTTACTTAAGCTAAACTTAGGCACATTAATAATTAATTATTTATTAATTATTAAGTGCGCACACTAGGGTTTCCCTTTTAGGTTGCACTTTAGGGTTTCTTGATCTCCTTCATAAGGATTGATCTCACTGTAATTATTTGATTCTCTTAATGTATTTTTTAGCTTGAGGCTTGCAGAGCATCTTTGTTGTTCTTTTCATCTTTCATACTTTGTGATAGGTTATTGCATGTAGGTGATTCTTAGGGTCTGTGAGGTTGGGTTTCTCAACTTCTACATTATGGATCTTTTCATAGCATTTGACCTTTTATGAGGTCAATCTCACTGCAGGTTCACTTTCCAAATTCCATTATGACCATTTCGAAGAAGTAATGCTCTCTAATTGATGTTTGAAAATGATTAGAAATAAAAACAAATAAAAAAATATAGTTTCAAATTGTTATGTCAATCTTCAACACAATTTTGTCAATGCAACCATCTCTTTATTCTTAAGGTTCTACCACATACTGTTATATCTGTACAATTGTTCTTCACTATTTGAATGCTAATATGTATGTGTGGGCATGCATGAGTGTATATGGTCATTTTTTATAAGGTCCTATTCAATATATAGTTTTCTATGTTGTTGTTGAAATGTTTATTGTTTCATTTAAAGCTTTCATTTTGTGGTTATGGTTGCACCGCCAAACAATTTATATTGTTCTCCATAGGGAATTGTTGACCGTTGTTCTCTAGCTTTAGTTATATTGTTTCATGTTCTTTGCATGCAATTAAATAGTGCATTTATTATAGTGTTATACAATTCTTGTTTCTTTCTATGAGGCACTGTTGATTCTCATCATCCACTTTGGCCTATATTGTTCCATTCTCCAATATGTGCTCTTCAAAAGGTTGTATTGTTTCAATATTTTATAACTCGTCATCCACAAAATAATGTGTTGTTTCTCACAATCATTACTACTACATGTTGTTTGAATGAGCTATAGCATATACACATATCTTCACCTTCTCTCTCACATTGCATTCCTCTCATCTGTGCTTCCCTCGACCTCTCGACTCATCGTTACATCTCACTACACGCAACTGCTAGTTTTATTTTGTTTATGTATAATCTATATAATTATCTACTTCTAAATTCTCCTTTATTTATTTCCTTATTATCTATGTTTTACTAGTAGCAATATAGATGATTTTTTAATTTTTTAAATATATATATTTTTTTAAAACTTTAAAAGAAGTATTTTTTTTATGATATAAAGAAATCAATTATTTATTTATCTATTTGATAAAATAGAAGGACTATTTAAATTTATCATTAAATTAAGGTCATTTATTTTCCTCAAAAGTAATAACATTACATAAATTTATCTACATATATTCTTCTATATTTAATCTATATAATAAAATATTCCATCTCTATTTTAAATATAATTTCAATACTTATTTTCTTTATTAATTTGAAATTTATAATTAATGTTGAAACTTATATCTTAATCCATTTCTTATATTAACATTTACTACTACTTTATTTTTGCAAAACCAGCATTAATATAAATAATCAATGAAATCGTAAAAGATCATTAAAAACATTAAAGAAAAGAAATTGAAAAATCAAAATCATTATTATTTTATAAAAATAAATATTAAATTCTTTCATTAATCTTATTTAATTAATCATTTTTAAAATAAAAATTTACATATGTTTGAATCAAATGGAAGTGTTAAATGATGTCTAACAATTATTTTTTACCAATTAATATGAAAAATACCACCAAAAATTATTATTTTTTATTAAATATTCTATGATAATTTAAATAAGGTAACTATTCCTTATTTATGTCAAATAAATAATAGCTTATTGAGGTCATCTCTTATTTATTATTGAGGTTATCTCTTATTTCATGAGATACAATTGCATTATACAAATATTCTCAATAGTATAGTTTCCATGTGTATTTTCTTTTTAATTTAGTTTAAAGAGTTTTAATATATTTTTATTTATTGATATTATTTTGTATATAATTTATATAAATATGTTTTTCTTGAAATTTATTTATTTATTATTTATTTTTTATTCAATAAATGGTAATAATATAAATAATTTTATATTTTTCAAAAGAAATATATCGTTAAAAATTATTATTATTTTTTTAATGATATTAAAAAATAAATTATCCACTTCTCTCTTTAAAATGAACAAACCATTTAAATTTGATATTATGTTAATGTTTTTTCAAAATATTAATATATTTATAATTTTTTTACATATATTATTTTATATATAATATATATAAATAAATATACAATAAATTTAAACATCTAATTACATAATAAGATCTATTTATACAAGGTTTATCTTATACATATATATAATGCAGGAAAAATAAAGCAAAGAGAGGGTAAGAAATAATGTTTTTCTCAATACAAAGATAGATTATAAGATCAAATGGGTGATAGGACCAAATAAGTGGGCATGCATTTCTTTGTAAAATTAGGTGTTTAGTAAAGTAATTTATTACTTAAATTTCTTTGATACAAAACAAATGGGACTAATTTTCACATTCTATTATTTTTAAATATAAATTTTAATTATTTTTTTATGTATAATTTTGATTTTTTTTTATTGATAAGTGCTATCAAAGGGGATAGCACCCATGTACATTTGAACAAAATGGCATGTCATGTCAGAGTATGATTTAAAACAAGAAATCCAAACTCAACTAGTCTCTATTGTAACAAGTATTGGTAGATTACCGCCAAACATCTACCCACTTCCAATACCTTTGCCAAGCTACCCTCGTTGAGCCACGAGCGGATGAAATCCATGTATCTAGAGAAGGCATCCAGATTAGTGTTTTTGACCCCAGCCTTGAAGACCTCCCAAACATTTATCATGAAATTTACTAGAGCCTCCCTATGCAGTTGAAGCACCTCTTGTTTGTAGACTTCACCTTCATCTTCCTTGGCATCAAGGCAGGTGGGATCAAATAATAGTTTCAGTTGGCTGACCAAGCCCTTTGCAGCCACTGCCAAAGTTGCATTTTCCAAAACTTGGGTGTTGGTGGCCACCATAAAGCCATTGACTAGCTCGATCGCACATTCCTGAGAGTTTATTACATCAACCAATGGTCCAACCACAGTCTCATAGACCTTCCCATCACATGAGTGACAATCCTCTTTCAGTACCCCAGATACCAAATCCACAATTGCAGAACGTACCTTTGAGTTTTGAGTGGTGAAGAGTCACCCACATTTCTCAGCCAGAGATTCATCAGCACAAAGGCAACTTAATCCAAAAGCTTGCACCATCTTGGCACAATGAGAGCCCTCCCAAACATGTACAGTTTTTGAATGTGTACAGAAAAATGGTCATGAGTTGATCTAGCATCAGGGCCAAGGCCCATGACCGACAAAAAATGTAGTAACCACCAGTTAAACCTTACACCGAATCCTAGCCAAATCTTCCCTCACAAGATATCATGTGAAGCATATATCATGTCATCCATTCATGGGTTTGAAGCAAGTTATGACGTGTTAGTTTGACTCCCATTGTGATCTCCAAAAATTATCTCCCACAACCTTGGCCAATGCCTCGTGGAAGAATCCATAACCACCCTCTCTTCTTGAAGCACTCCCCAATTTTTCAAAAAATTCACTGCTTTATTTGCTTCTCTATAAATGTGTGCTAGGGTGAAATTTGTAAGTTTTCCTAGCAGCTCCTTGATTGGTGCAATCAGTCCCCAATTCTTCATTTTTTCATTTTTCCTAAATTGATTGCCTTGACACATAGCATTGAATCACCCTCAATTTCAACCGAGTCTATGTCATTTTGAATACATAGCTACAAGCCTAACCACAAGGCTTCCATCTCTGCAATATTATAGGAGCAAACACCTAATTTTTCAATGCCGCCCATACACATATGCCACTAGTGTCTCTGATTATGCAACCAACCCTTGTGTGGCTAGGATTTCCCTTGGCAGCCCCATCAAAATTTAGCTTCCATTTCAGCTGAACTGAGTGGGTCCAACGAACCTCTTTCATATTGACCTTATCTGCTCTTAGCATCATGGCCTTCAAAATTTTGATCTCATTCTACACCTTTTTGATCTCCTCATCCCATCTCAAAAAAAATTCTTTAGAACCGATATTGATTCTATTGTTTTCTATCTCAGTGATGGCGCCTTGAATTTTTACTATGAGTTGTTCACAATTTAAGGATTCCTCCTTAAAGATGCACCTGTTCCTTTCTTGTCATAGGTGCCAAACAACCAATGGAGGCACCAATGTCCAAATCCCCTACCAATAACCATTGTTGTTTACATTCGGCTAGATGGCCAGAAAATCTCAAAGCTTATAATATCTTGGACCCAGGTATCTGAATGTCCCTTGCAACCAATCCCAGCATGAGGCTTCCACTAGACATGAAAGAAAGAAGTGATCCACATTTTCCTCTACTTTCTCACAAAGTGCGCACTTGGATGAACCAACTATTCCAATTCTCTTCAGTCTTTCTCTAGTTAAGTATCACTGGTGCAATTCCACCCAAAGAAAATCCCCTACTTTGGGCAACACTTCCCACTTCCAGCATAGCCTTGCCATCTAGGTCTTATCCATACCTTGCACGGTCTGAAGGCGATAGCCCAGTTTGGTCGAATACTCTCCAGATGCAGCCCCACACCAAATTATAGAGTCCTCCCAATTACTCAAATTGATCATTCTGTTGTTTAATTCCCTAGCTACTACATCTTTCAATTCTTGTGGTAATGGAAATGATTCAAAGTTTCTCCATTTGCAGTGGCCCTCCAAGGAATCTTCTTCCTTACAAATGTAGTCTGCCACCTTGAAGCCGAATTCCACCTGCAACCTTTCCACGTGTTGATCCAAGCCAAAAAACTCTGTCAGACTTGTGTGGCCATTACATGAGTCCATCCAAAATAGTGCCTTCCTCCCATTCACAATCCTCCATGAGAGGTGGCAATTAATTAGGGGCCTGCAATTTGATAGATATCTCAATGCTGTTGAGCCACCTTTGAGGTTAGTTGTTGTTAAGATTCTTGAAGGCTCTAAATTATCCAAATATTTATTTTGCATGATCTGGTACCACGCCTTTTCAGGATTCTTGTACATCTTCCAAACAAGCTTGGACCCTAAGGCATTTTTTTGCAATCTAATCTTGTGTAAACCAACTTCACCATCTTCTTTTGATTTGCAGGCAGTGTCCCAGCCGATTAGTGGAGTTTTTTTTATCATTCTTTGACCCTTACCATAATTTTTTTTTGAGGACTTTCTCCATATCATTCTTCAACTTCATTGGGGCTTCATAACAAGACATCATGTAAATCAGAATTGTAGACAAGACTACTTTTTCCATTGTAATTCTCCCTACCAGCCTGAGCCAATTATTTTTCCATGCCATTGCCTTGTTTCTACATCTTCCAACCACCTCCTCCTAGTGTTTCACTTTGCAAGCCCCTTCAAATATTTGCATGACAAGGAATTTTGATGGGATCTTCCCCACTTTGAATATCAGTATTGCAGTTATGGTTTGTTGCAGATGAGGCGTTGTGTTGAAAAAATAAATGCATGATTTTTCCTTGTTCATTTGTTGGCCCAATTTCACTTCATATTCAAAGAGCACCTTATTGATGCATCTGGCTTCCCTTATGCTCGCTTCACCAAGCAAGGTGGTATCATTGGTGAATTGAGAATGAGTGATAGGGTTGATGCTTGGTGCCACCTACACCTCATGCCATTCTAGATGCTAACTATTGCTTCTTATCACACAACTGAGCGATTTAGCCATGATTATGAAAAATAATGGTGATATGGTATCACCTTGTCTGAGGCCATTGGTAGCCTGAAAGAATTCATGAAGTGATCCATTGATAGAGACCAAAAACCAGACTGAAGAGATGCAGTGGAGGATGAGATCACACTAGTGGTTGTCAAATCCCATTCTTTTCATGACCTCCAAAAGGAATGTCCAACGCACCTTATCATACACCTTTCTTACATCTAGTTTGATGAGCATCCCCACCTTCTTGCTTGTCTTCAGATTATGGATGGCCTCATTGATAAGCAATATACTATTTGTGATCTCTTACCTGAGAACAAAGCCATTCTTCTCAACAAATATAACCTTTCCCAATACCAATTTGAGTCTATTAGAAAGGACTTTTGCAACCACCTTATAAATATTATTGCACAATGATATGGGCCTATAGTCATTGAAGGAAGAGAATTTAGGCTTCTTCGGAATTAGAGCAATCACTGGATTGTTCAAGTCCTTGAAAATCCACTTTCTCTTATGGAAATATTCGACAAGATTCTAGAGATCATCACTAACAAAGCTCCAACAATTCTGGAAGAACCTTATCGGGAGGCCATCAGGCCCCAGTGCTTTATCAAGATGCATTTGAAATCTGCTCACACAACATCTTGTTATCCACTTCTCTAACTCATTTTCTTATCGATTCAATGAAGCAACCACTAAAATCCTATTGAGGTTTTCCTCCAAGAAGGTGAGCAAAGAAATCAATAGCAACCTTACCAACTTCAAACCCACCATGCACAGAATGCCCATCGAGAGTCTGAATTTCTTCTATCTTATTGGCAGCTCTCTTGGCCAAAAATTTAGCATGAAAGAACTTGGAGTTTGAGTCACCCTCGCTTAGCCATACCTCCCTAGATGTATCCCTCCAAAATATTTCCTCCCTCCTTAGGAGCTCGATGAGCTTTTCCTTCAACTCCTTCTCTTTGAGGAAGTCTTCATTCTTCATACCTTCTTTAATAACTCTTTCATTAAGGGCATCCATCTCATCCTCCACACTGGCTTTTTCAGAAAAGATGTTTTGAAACTTCACCCTATTCCATTCTTTGAGCTTTTGCTTAATTATCTACAATTTCTTAACCAGTTTGAAGCTGATAGAGCCTCCCACCTTAGCTCCCTTCCACCAAAACTCCAACAAACCCAATAGGATTGGATCTTGCCACCACATATTTTTAAATTTGAAGCTTGTTTTCATCATTTCATTTCTGCCATTTATTGATAATTCCACTAGAAAGTGATCTGAGATTGAGACAGGAAAAATGTTGGTAGACACTTGCATGCCAAAATTGAACCAAAGTGGGGAAACTAGGAATCTATCCAATCTCTCAGCAATAGTAGTGAAATATTTGAGCCTATTGGTCTAGGTGAAGATCTCATTCTCTGTGGAGAAATCTATCAATCTAGCTTCAGCCACAAAGCTTCTAAATCCAATATAGCTTGTGAAACGCTTCTAATCCCACCACTTTTTTGTGACAACTTCAATATGGCATTGAAATCATAGCCTATGACCAATCTGTCTCTTGGAAAAGGATGGACAAGATCCAACACCGAACCCCAAAGAGATGCCTTTTCCTCTATTTTTATTGGCCTATGAATGTTGATGACTAGGAAATGGAAATTCAAGTCCAGGTCATAAATATTCGCCACCATCCAATTTGTAGCAAAGTAGATGACCTCCACAGAAACAATGACCACCTTCCATAACATTCCTAAACCCCCCACAGAGCCCCAAGAGTCCTGAAAATTCCCATCCCAATAATGACAATATTTTAAAAACTTTGACCCATCTTCTCCAAAAAAATTTGTTTCCTTTAATAAAATGATATTGCTTGCACTTTTTTGAAGTTGATGCCTAACTAGGCATCACTTGTGGGGGGGCCTTAGGCCCTTGAAATTCCATGTTGTGATCTTCATTGCTTCCTAAGGGAGGGACTTCTTCCCTTGGTACTTAGAAATTTGGTGATGCTGGTGTAATTCTTAGCCACAACCTCCTCTTCCCTCAACTTCTTAAAGGATTTCCTTCCTCAAGAAATGCTAGAGGTGCCAATTTTTCCCAAACTCAGATGTTTAACCACTGATTGGGAGATGCATCTGTCCTCAATTATATCCAACTCATCATCTGGGTCCACATTTGAATCCAAGTCCTCACTTGCCAAGGAAGCAACCTCAGCCCCTTCACTTTCCTTTGCTTCTTGGACTTCCTTCTATGGTGAAGAAGACAGATTAGTAACCTCTGCATGATTTTCTTCAAGCAAAGCCTCAGGGTAAATTACCATAGCCATCACTACCTTACTACAATTCAAAATGTCACTTGTTTGTGCAATATTCTCAAAGGAGACTTCCAAGATGGGTGTAGGAACGGGAGGAGGGCAAGTATCTAGTGGAAACCTTTTCCATCTTTTCTTCATTCCTTTGTTGTAATCCTTAGTCCTATGGTCACATGTATCGCAGTCAATACAAAATTTCCTTGAATCCTCTACCTCAATTTCCTAAGACCAAATTTCCCCATTAACCAACAAGAAAACATTACGAGGGATGGTATCAATTGCCATGATGTTTAGTCTGGTGTATTTGTAGAGATCACCATATAGGATGCCTGTATCGATCTCTAATAAGGTTCCCAAAGAGCGTCCAATTTTCTCTAAACAATCACCAGTCTAGTATTCCACTGGAAGATTATAGAGCATCACCCAAACTAGTTGGTCATATGGTCGCATCTTAATTGGGTCAAATTTTTGATTCTAGGGCTACATATACAAGGGTTTCCCATTCATGAACTACATATCTCACTTCGTAACCTATGTTTTTGTTTACTCATCTACGAAAATCATCACAAAAAAGCCTTTCAATAAGAATCTTATCAGAACCTCCATTTTCCAATGCTCCCAAATCTAGTGCTTGATCGAGGCACAGTTTGGTGTTCCACCAAAGAAATGACAAATGAATGCAAAATCCCTGAGGATAGCCATGTCAACCTTGATTTCCTTAGAGACATCGATCTCCATGATTTCTTCTTTGGCCTTCAGGTTAGGGTTAATCTTCTCCCCCATGCACTGAACCCCATCATGCCTCTGAGCGACCTGATCGCTCCTTGCCCTTGACTAGTCACTTGATCTTCTACGTGCTGACTTCTCCACCCAATCTTTCTACCTCCTAATAGACCTCTACCATGGTGGTGGGGCCTGTTGTGCCTAGGATTTTGGTTTCTCCAAAGGGGATTCAAGAGTGTCATGCCTTTTTCGCACAAGTTTTCTTTCTTCCTTATCAACCGCATCCTGCCTTTGGTAAAATAGATAGCACTTGTCCAACCATTTCCCATCTGAAAATACCCATCGAGGAGTGTAATCTAGTATTTGTTCCCCAAAACCATCCTTGATCACTTTGTCTCCCTAATGCAACTTTGCAGACGTCGATCCATCCTTCACTATTTCACCATTCTTCGCCTATGCATTGTCCTATGAACCTAGTCTACTTTGCACCATTAAAAATCATAAAACTTGTTATAAACATATTTAACATAAAAAAACATATTAAGGTTTGGGCCTTGTTTGTTGGTACTACAGCCACAGGCAAGAAGCCCCACCAGTTCACCAAGGAGCCTCCCCTTAACACCAGGGTAAGAAAACTCCATTTTTGATGTGGTAGAGAGTGACCCCACAAGGTTTGAACCTTGTCATTGGCTCTACAGGAAAAAAGCCCCACCATTTCACCAAAGGTTCGACCCCTTTTGAAAAATATATTAAGATTTGTGCCTTGGTTATTGGCACTACAGGCAAGAAGCCCCACCAGTTCACCAAGGAGCCTCCCCTTAATACCGGGGTAAGCAATCTCCATTATTACCATGGTAGAGAGTGACCCTACAAGGTTTGAACCTTGGTTGTTGTCTCTACAGGAAAGAATCCCCACCATTTCACCAAAGGGTTCCCCTCTGTATAATTTTGATTTTATATTAGCTATATATTATTTGTTTGTTTAAAAAATTTGTGTTCTCATTTATGACTACATTATTTTAAAGAAAATAAATTTAATGTGAATAATTACACCATTTTAAGATTGATAAGTGTTCTCTTTGAAATAGATGAAATTATAAAAGATTATTAAAAATGATGAAAAAAAAACAATTAATAATAAAACTATTATTATTCCAAGGGAAGCAAAGCTTTAAACCACATTTATTAATATTAATTTTTCATTGTTTATTCTTTAATCATTTGTAGAAGAAGAAAATTTACATGAAACAATTTTGATATTTTCTAAGTTAAATGTAGGTGTTAAATAATGATAACAAATTCTAGGGGAGAAGACCAAGTATCTGTTGGGGCTAACTTCGCATAATCATAGAATTCAAACTGTACATTGAATCGACAAAAAAATTTATGGGTTTTTTTGCTCATGAGTTAAGTGCTTATGGCTATTGTTTTTCGTATCCAACCACTATAACAACCAAAACCAATTAAAAAAAAAACCTAATTGTGTCACTATTAACAGGGTATGTGTAAGATTATGATGAGCCAAAAAGTGGTGACATGTAAGTGATATGATGGCCCATGTGGTTGACAACTTTTTTTTACCCAAAATTGATGAAACAAAAAGGTTTTAAAAGGATATTCTCAGCTTTCCACCAATATAAATTATGCTTTACTTTGAATTTAATAAATAATTTTTATTTATTTTCTATTTGAATTACGACTAAATTCTTGATTGATAGGCTTATTGAAAAACATCTATAGATTTCAAATGATATCACATTTTTTGAATCTGAAACATGCTTCGCATACTATAGGACTAAAAAAAATGAATTTCATGAATTTTTGACCAAGTTAAGGTGGTCAAACGTACGAATTTTAATATTTTTAAAAATTTGTAATAAAAAAATCATAATTAATTATTTACTTGGAAATTTTTTTACAAAAATATATGCATCGCATCGGGACATGATTCCTCTACTTACATCTAAAATATTATAAAAAAATATTAACATTTTACTGTGGTTAGGGTGGTCAAACAGACACCTGCTTCTTATTTTTTCCTTGAAATTTAAGTACTACTGCATTGAAATTTCAAAATTTCACCAAATAGATTTGTTTTCTTTTTAAATAAACCTACTAGTTTAGAAACTACACTCAATTTTCTACAAATTCTATTGTTACATATTTTTGAAATAATATAGATAACTTATTCAAATATTTATGTCAAGTTGCCTAACTCTGATTTTCTAAATTTTCATCACCACTTGAGGGCCTTTTTTCTCCATGATGATCCTACACATACCAAAAATTTAATTAAAACTATCTTATCATTCAAATCCACTCAAAAATCAATGGGTCTAATTCACATTAGCACCTAATAAAATTATTTTGGCGCCCATTAAAAATCACTCCTACACATTAATCGCCAAACATTAGCACCAGACATCAAGAACATTACACCCCAATTAAACTTCATTTGGGGTCTGATTAATGCATATGACTAATGTTATTTTTTGGGTATCCCATTCTTTTCCCTCATTTTATTGTGCACTCTCTCTAGAAGGTTCTTAGTGATGGAAGCTTCCCCAACCGGCGACGGATCCCCATGACTCATGTTGCCCTACACGCATTAACGTAAAAACATACATCATTCTCCTTTAAATATGCAAACAATGGTACTAGTTAATCATTTTCTTCTACATCTTTCATGAACCGTGAAGGGTTTATTTGATGATTGAAAAATTATTACTACTTGTTTATGAAATAAATCATTCCTCTTCAACGCATTTTTGCCATGTGATGTTTGATTTTTTTGGGTCATGGTGCTGGTCTTTTTCCCATAGGTTTATTTGGGGTTAAATGATTATTTCCTCTCCCCATTTTTGTGCACACTCACGGCCTGGTAAAGTTGATTGTTTCATGATTTTGTCTCCAGAAATGATGATGAAATTCGTGGGTTTGACCAAATTTCTGTAAGATAAGATTTTTTGGTCTGCTTCCACCTTTTTATAAAAAACCCATGTGACTATGGGCATAAATCAACAATCCAATTTAAAATATGCCATATATGTGAAATCCCTTGCTTGGTTTTTTTCCAAATTCACGTGCTTAAGGAATTAATCTCATGAAACCCTTGTTTGGAATATTCAACATCTATCTGAAAACGCACTTATCTATTCCTGTGAGTGAGGAATTATTATTATGAAATCTTTGGTTACTTTTTTGTGCACATTTCTAAAAACCCAAGTCTGTAATCGATCTACCTATGTTAAAATTAATATCCTATCGCTATTGAATACAACACAACTTCTTTCATTTACTGTACAATGTGCTTTGTACATTCTACTTATAGTTATTTTCATGAGTTGTGCATTTAAAATTTATATTTATGCATTGTCTTTTTACTTTACTTTATAAGTAAATAAAAGTATTTTTGGGTGACAGGTTTTTCTTTACAAACACCATTTACAAATTCAAAAATTTGTGTGTTCATTTACCATTTTTGGTTATCTGTATGTGAATATATATATATTTTGTACATATATGTGTCTGCATATATATATGTACAGTATATATATATATGTGTGTGTGTGTGTGTGTGTGTGTGTGTGGATATTTGTATGTTTGTATATATAAACACACAACTTATTCAATTTGTAAATAAATATGTACAATGTTAGTTATATATATTCTGTATGACTATGAAAGACATTCTCACACTTCTTAAGTGTTACACTTGAAAATGGTGGATAATATGCTAGGAAAAAATCTTTATCTTGAGCTAGTACATAGTAAACACTTTCCCATTTTGTATATAAAAGGGTAATTTACAAACATCTAAAATTTCTATAAGATCTACAAATTGAATTCTCCTAAGTTTTGTAACAATTATTTTAGCATCCTCCCTATAAATTGAAAATCTAAGATCATTGTATGCAATTTGTATTTCTTTAATTATTAAACACATAGCTTATTGAATTTGTAAATGAATGTGTACAATGCTATATATATATATATATATATCATAGTTTAGTTTCCTAATGTTCTCTTCATAGTATAAATTATTGCTCCTTACCATACAAAATTTCTGCTTCTTATTCATTTTCTGCCTTTCATACAATCATTAGTGACATGTTTATCTCTTGTAATTCTCTTCACAAAATTGATTTAATTACTGTCATATGAATTCCTTTTAGATCTCTACACACTCCTTAATTTTTTCTCTCTTAAACATTCATTTAGAAAATTTTGTGTCTCTTGTCTCTTGTTCATTCAGAAAATTGATATATATGTGTGTATCCTTTGCCCATCCTTTCAAAATACAAACAATGGTACTGGTTAATCATTTTCTTATGCATCTTATTGAGTTTGTAAATGAATGTGTACAATTTTAGTTATTATATATATATATATATATATATATATATATATATATATATATATAACACAACTTATAGAATTTATAAATGAATATGTATAATGTTATATATATAACACATCTTATTTAATTTGGAAATGAATGTGTACAATGTTATACACACACACACACACACACTTATTCATTTATAAATTGTGTCTCTTGTCTCTTGTTCCTTCAACAAATCAATATATATGTGTGTATCCTTTTCCTATCCTTTCAAAATGAAAAAAAATGGTACTGGTTAATCATTTTCTTCTGCATCTTATTGAATATGTAAATTAATGTGTACAATTTTAGTTAGTTATATATAACACATATCTTATTGAATTTGTAAATGAATGTGTATAATTTTATATATATATATATATATATATATATATATAATTTTACACATTCATTTACAAATTTTGGGGCTCTTGTCTCATGTTCCTTTAGAAAATCAATATATATGTGTGTATCATGTACCTATCCTTTAAAAATGTAAACAATGGTACTGGTTAATCATTTTATTCCACATCTTATTGAATTCATAAATGAATGTGTATAATGTTATATATATAACACAACTTATTGAATTTTCAAATGAATGTGTACAATGTTATATATATATATACATAGCTTATTGAATTTGTAAATAAATGTGTACAATGTTTTATATATATATAAAACATTGTACACATTCATTTACAAAGTTTGTGTCTCTTGTCTCTTGTTAATGTGTGTCCTTTTCCTATCCTTTCAAAATGAAAACAATGGTATTGGTTAATCATTTTATTTTGCATCTTTCACCACTCGTGAAGGGTTCATTCACTGATTGAAAAAAATTACTACTTGTTTATGAAATAAATCATTCCTCTTCAATGCCTTTTCTTCATGTGTTGTTTGATTTTATCGAGTCATGGTGTTGTTTTTTTCCCACATTGTACACATTCATTTACAAATTCAATAAGTTGTGTGTCCATGGTGTGAGGTAATGACAAACATCATTCTCCTTTCAAAATGCAAACAATGGTACTCCTAATTCTTATTATGCCATTAAAATGTAGGTGTGGTTTATAATGTAATTAAATTATATATGTATGTATACACACACACACATATATATACATATGTATGTATGTATGTATGTATGTATGTATACACATACATACATACATACATACATATACATATATATGTATATATGTATGTATGTATATGTATATATGTATATATACATTCCATCATCGTGAGAACCTTCCAAAGAGAGCATGCGGTAAAATGAGGGAAAATAATGGGATACCCAAAAAAATAAAATTAGTCATATGCATTAATTAGAACCGAAATGAAGTTTAATTGGGAAGTAATGTGTTTGGTGTCTAGTGCTTATGTTTGACGATTAATGTGTAGGAGTGATTTTTAATGGGCGCCAAAATAATTTTATAAGGTGCTAATGTGAATTAGACCCATTGACCTTTGAGCGGATTTGAATGATAAGATAGTTTTAATTAAATGTTAATATTGACACAATTAGAGTCCTTTTACGTTTCATAATGTATATCAATGATTTTATGCAATGTATATGTTTATATGAATACATGCATGTATTCTTATTTTTATATGATTGTATGCATGTATGCTTATGTTTCTATCATTGTATGCATGCATACAAATATGTAAAAAATCATTGATATATAAGGCTCCCTAAATAAATATCGAATCCAAATATAATGCAGAATTTAATCATATCATCTCTAAAAACCTACATAACTGATAGCTACAAATTCAAATTTGAAACACAACAACCAAATTGAATGCATTCAATTGTCAGTTTCAAATTACTAAATAAGAGGGACAACAACCAACAACATTAACAATTATTCTCCTCTGGTAATATCCTCTCCATACTACACAACATTGATTGGAATCCTTTGCACATTCCTCATATATCCAAGGGTGATGAGAAAAAATGAATATAACTTGAATAAATCTCGGTATACAATTATATTAACATTTATATGTTTTCACATATATTTATGTTTTCCATATGGAACTTTTAATATGTTGAACTTGATTAATTATGTGTTGTTGTGCATGCACTATTGCAAAGTTCGTATGATGTTTGTATGTTATTAGCCTCAATTGTTACTACCTATGGTTGTAAATATTTTCTTGTAGGCATGGGAGAACAAGGAGAGGTGGTGCAACAATGTTCATGGTAGACAATTTGGTAAATGTGTTTGTCAACAAACCAAATAATTAAGGATTTTTTGTTCAAAGGGCTCTAAGTTTCAATTATTGTTCTTTATTGTTCACTAACTAGTATGTCTTTTAATTTATTTCAATAACTATTATCCATTTTTGTTTGTTTTATTATATTTGTTTGTTGTCACAATCAAGTCAAATGGCTAGGAGGTTGTAAAGAGCAAGTCAAATTGCAAGATGACAATTCAGGTAAAGTCTTTCAAGACTTTACTTTGGCTATGACCCAGTATACATTGTGTTCATTTATAATCATTTTTCTTATTCATTGAAAACTTACACTTACAATTTACAATTAGATTGATTTCCAAGTGTAGGTGTTGAAAAATTTATAATTTCAAATAGATTATATATAAGTATGTATGTATGTATGTATACATAAATACATACTTATATGTATGTATGTATGTATGATACACAACTAAGGAGGTTGTAAAGAGCATGTAAAATTGTAAGATGACAATTCATGTAAAGTCTTTCAAGACTTTACTTTGGCTATGACCTGGTAGAAATTGTGTTAATTTATAATGCTCATTTTTCTTATTCATTGTAAACATACACTTAAAATTTACAATTAGATTGATTTCCACTTACACTTACACTTACAATTTATGGATATGTTGCATATAGATGTATATTTACATATATGTATGCATATACTTAGTTGTGTATACATATATGTATATATATACACACACAACTATGTATATGCATACATATACATATTTATGTATGTATACATATATATGAATATGTATGCATATACATAGTTGTGAGTGTATATATGTATATATATGTACATAATTTTCTAAAAATTTAATTACATATTGTAAGTGGTGAATAGTGTGTAAAGCACAAAAAATTTCTTAATACGACATTACATCAAAGACAAAGTTAATTGAACTAATTCAAAACAATAATCTACTGAAAGCATCATATTGCTCTCTATCTCCAAAGAGTTATTAAATCACTGTGGCTCTCAGATCGTGTGAGCACTATGATTGTTAAAATTATAATTCAAAGAATGAGAAGGATGATGATAATATGATATGAATAAATGAAACTAATGTAATATGAATTGACATGAAAATTGAAAAATGTAGCTATAAGAGGTAGACATGATATGAAAACTTGATGCTTGATGCTTGGATGCTTGGATGAATTTCTGCAGAGTAAACTTGATAACCTTGGATCCTTTTATTGGTTCAATGAGGCTTTATTTACAGATTTTCTGGCTGTAGAAATGCACAAGGATGGCATTGAGAGTCTTGGATTCAATCTGGAGGATTGAATGGTGAAAGATGGAGGAGATTGAGAGAATTTTGGTGATTGTCTCTACCCATGAAAACACTAGGCAAGAGAAGAGGAAAGATTGATGGAGGGGGATTGAGAGAAGAATTTGAAATTTGTCTCAAAACTTCCCGTGAAGTTTCAAAGCATTAATTTTGACATATTTTAGACATAAATTAGACATAGGATATCTAATTTAATTTTTAAGAAATATAGATGGAATATTCCTTATGCCTTTATTCAAATATTTTTTATTTATTTAAATTAGCAAAAGAGGAATAAACAATTTAATGAAATGAACTATAGAAGTTGTTTATTAAATTAAACAGAAGAACATGGTAATTAATTAATAAAGTGTTTGATCTTTATTTAATTAATTTAAGATTGATGAGATAGAATAAAATAGGGATTTAATAATTAAATCAAACAAAGTATTTAATTTTTTTTATTTAATTAAGATGAATTTAAATGTGAATGTGAACATGAACTATATAAATAAATATTTCTATTTATTCAAACAGTAGCGAAAATTAGGATAATTAATCAAATAATTCATATTTAATTAATCAGAATACTCCAGACCAATTTGAGGTGTATACACATACATTTCTTAATTTACATTTAAATTTTCAACAATGTTAGTTAGATGAATACACCAAACACATATCCAACAAAATGATAAAAGAATACAACCAACACAAAACTGATTTTGAATCACATAAAGCATAAATCATTAACTTGAACAGCTCCCAAAACATGCCTAGCCTGAAATAAAATTTATTGCAGCATAAAAATGATTAAGACAAAGTTCTAAAGAAGACAAGGAGTCTTCAGTCTTACAAAAAAACACTAGCACACATCGAAGTGAAAAAGTTCACAGAAAACTAGGATTCAGTTTTACAAAAATACACACTAGTATCCTTTTGTTGTCCAATACAATAGACTAGCATTTAGTCTTACAAAAAATACACTAGCACAAATCGAAGTCAAAAAGTTCACAACAAAAAAATCCTAATCAGACATCCATAGATCTGATTAAGAAGTGGTGTGTCCTTGGGTTTCAACTGACTCCGCATCAATTGGAGAAAATGTTAAGGACTGCAGATTGTTCTGCATGGAACTTGCTATAGAAGAAAGCAATAACTGATTTTCCTCTAGACTGAGTTGTAACTGTTGAGAGTAGCCTTTAGAAGACCCATTTTTTAGGCTACTAAGAGCAGCAAAGGCTGGAAACAAAATGTTAATCATGTCCCTTAAAATTAGTGTTGAGCTGAAAGAGTTGTAGGAGTACTCTTACTTTTGTTTCTTTCTTCTCTTTTTGCTTGCTTTTGGGTTTCCTTCAATTATCGAGCAATCTTTTTTTTCTCCTTTTCAAACTCCTTTTGATGTTGTTGAATTAGCTTCTCCTCTGCAACTTTCTATTTTTTTGCAGCACACTCCAATATCTTTACCTCCCTCTGTGCCAACATTGCTTCTCTTTCTACCTTTTTTTTAGCCATTTTCTCCCTTTTCCTTTGCTGCAATTCTTGGTTTCATCATTTTTGTGCCTCTTCTTCATTCAAAAAATTTAAAAAATCATCCGATGTCAAAATTTGAGATTTCCTACTTAGGCGTACAACACCCTAGTACGACCTCTATTAGATGATTGGTGCACCCTTTGTGTTGGGAGTTGCAAAAAATGCTTCTCCTACATGTTGGTTGTTGTTCATCAACTTGTGTGCATGACACATAGTCAGCTTCTTCGTCACTTGAGTCATTCCCTTCCACTCCATCTGCTTCATCATTTGTATCTCAATTTCTTCCAGTCATGAAGTAATGGATGACCTCTTCATGATCAACATGTGGTGGTGATGTCATGGACAACCCTTCATCACCTTGACTGAAATTCAGATGCACCCCTAGGTTTAAAGATGCATCTTGAAATTTAGATGATAGATTGACAATCTCTTCATTTTCAGCTACCTCATTACATGTTTGAATTGTTGGTTCTTCTTCAATTTTTGTTGCCTCAATTGTTTTTATGTAATATCCTTCTTTGTTTGTTGGATTCGGGGGATTTCTTGCAAAAAAGGTTTCCACAAATTGCCTAATTTTTTCCTCATTCCAACCTGCTATCCTCAAACAAGTCTCTGCTTCCATGAACTATGCCTCATCATCAATTGTCTCACCCTTTGTTTCTTCTCCCAATGTGGTTCCTTCATCTTCAACCATAAATGATTGGCTTGGCCCCATATCAAAGTCAAGTGCATGCCGATCTAATGGCCAAATTCATGTTCTTCTAAAACCACTTACAATATTATTAGGATTCAAAGCTTGTGCAAAATATTTGTTGGAAAGTGTTTCCAATTGTTCCCTTCCAATGTCAAGTTGAGGATGTGGAGAGATCCATATTGTAGTGACCCTCTTGATAACATTTTTGTTTCTGCTGTTATGAGTTGTTTTTAATTGTTAGTTGCTTGAGACTATGTCATGGTTTATATGACCAGTGTGAAACTCAATTGATGATACATTCTACTTTAAGATGCTTCATTTATTTTCATGAGATGACATAATTATGTTGACATATGATATTCCATTATGTTTATGATTGTACTATGATGTGATGGATTTATATGTTATGTCTTATGTCAGTTTAGTGAAGGAGATGGTTTAGCAGTACTCATCCATGAGTTCCCTTCTATGTCACAATTATTCTTCACGGTGTGTCTTCATATATATACATGTTGTTTCATTTAACCGTGCAGTAAGATGTAGCTTTCAGGTACAAGCATTGACTCCACCTGCTTCATTGAGTCTGAGCGTGCCATGGCTCAATGGAAATTGTTGAAGGGAGATAGAATTTTCCTTTGTCATGAACCATCGTTCTGAAAAGAATGAGTATCATTTTGTTACCCTTATGCTTTATTTTTGTTCATTTGTCATTATTTCTATTGGTCGTCCCATGTTGTCATGTTTTATAATGTTTTGTTTAGATTAATTTAATGATTTAAATTTATGGTAATTATATGATTAATGATTAATTGCAATGTTTAAATTTAAAAGGTTATTTTTAGAATATTGTGGGGAATTAAAAAGTGAAATATTAAAATATATTATTAACGAAAGATTAATTAGTTGTAATTGATTTGTTTGTACAATTTTGATGTTTTCAAAAACTAAAACTGACTGTTGTGATTAAAGTTACAAAATATTTGTGTTATGAACTCGATGTCAAAAAATGGTTGATTAAATTGCATGCAATCTGTAATAACCCTCCGTTTTGTCCTTTTGATCGAACAATGTTATGTTATTTTTTTTGTTGTACCTTTTATTAGTACCTTGACTATGGTACTCGACTTCTATTTGATTGCTATCTATAAAGTGATGTTAATGTATATTTTGGATGTGATGGTATTTTAATATGACGTTATCTTTATAACATGTTTTTGGATTAGCATTATGGATGTTTGAATTAAAGATGTTTTATGCTTTGAATTATATTAGTATGTTAGATCTGTTAGTTAGTAAAATTGTATTGGTGAAGGGGATGGTATCACATCACTCGCTTGCAAGCGCTCTGTGATTCCATGATTTCCTCCTCACGGTGTGTATTTTATGTTGTTTATTCTATATGTTGTTGTTTACTTGTTTTTTTAGGTTGATAGGTACAGGACATCGACTCCACCTGGTTTTACAGGTTTGTGCCAACTTGTCACCCTAGTCCTAGTATGTCGTCAAGTGTTTGTCAGGTTGTGTTGCTTTGTATATTGTTCCCTCTCTTCGTTATTTAATTTCAAGATAGAAAAAAGATAATTAAGGGGTTTTTGTATTTAAGTTATTGATTAAATTCATTGGGTTATAATGTTAGAGATGTTGTTTAATTTATTAATTAATTTAATTTAATTAATAAAATGATTTAATCTTGGATTAAGATTTATTTTATTAATTTAATTAAATTACATTGTGCTAAATTAAATTATTTGTGTTGAAAGGAATTAGATTATGCATTTTGGAAATTCATGAATATTTGGTTTGGAATTGAATATGAAATAAAATGTTTTAAAAAAATTCAATTTGGGAAATTTGAATTTAAACTTGGAAAATTGAGATATTTTCTATTTTCTATTTTTCAGAAATTTATGAGGGTGGTTTTAAGATTTTTAGGGTTTTATCCTTATGTTTGAATTTTGCTTCACAATTTGGATATTCATGGAATTTTGGAAAATATGAAATTAGAAGAAGGAAGAAATTGGTAAATTTTGTGGGTTTGGGAAAATCTTGAAGAACCTATGGATCTGAAGAGGGAATCAAGTCATCATAAGGATCTCCTATCATCTTCAAAAACAAAAATCAGGTTCAATCTTTTAAGTGGTTGCTTTTGAGTTTTGAATTTTTTTAAATATTAATGGTTAAAGATCTTGTGGAAAGAGTATTGGAATTCTGTTGTTTGAATGCAAATGAAGCAAAGTTGGAAATTTTTTCTCTAAATTAGCAAGGAGACCCTCTCTAAAATTAATTTACTTCAAAAGAAATGATGCTTTTGAGTGTAAATGATTATTCTTATATTCATATTATTCTAGTTTTCTCAATTTGTTCCGCCCTATTAACCAAAAATGCATATATATACATTGAGTAGCATATATATATATATTCATGCCGGTTTAAAAATATTATTATTGAAAGAATCCGAAAATTAAAAATGGGAAAATTTCATATTTTTTTAAATCGGAGTTAAAAAAAAAAAAAACACAGTCACGTTTTTTTAGGGGTTTTAATTTTTTTGAATTTTTTTTGAGGAGGCCATTGGGGGCTCAACCCCCACAACGTGCATGGGAGGCAGGTGGAGGGAGCCACACTCAACTCGCCCCTCCCCACTCCCCACACCCTTACCCTCTGTCGCCACCCACATGGGAGTGGACGACTGTGATTACACATAGTCGTCACCACCATTAATGGGGGTCGGCTATGTGTAAACACAGCCGACCGACCCCATATGGTGTGTCGCCCATGAACCAAGGTGGTCACCCATTGAGACTGGCACGTGGACCGAGGTAAGTGGTGAGTGTTTTAATTTTTAATTTTTATTTATTTATTTTATATTTATTTTATTTATATTTTATTTAATATTTAGTATTATATATTTATAATATTAAATATTAGTATTTAATATTATAAAATATAATATTATAAAGTTAGTATAATATAAATATATAAATGAGTATTATTAATTAAATAAGTAAATATGTGTAATTTTGATATACACATATATGAAGGGTTTATTAAGGTAAATGAATTTTATAATTTTAAATGTTTTTCACTCTGGCATGTTGTAAAAATATCGATTTAAAACGATGAATATATTTTAATTGTACATGTGAGAATTAAATTATGTAGTTTTAATTCAATTTATTAGTTGAAAGTTTAAATGCATTTTGAAAGGCTAAACTTAGAATTGACAAGAAATGTGCTTAGCATTGAGATTATTTAATAAATTATTTCGCAATAAACTTATTGTAATTTTTGAACGTTATATTCTGAAACGTAGAAAGATACATGATTACTTGTTACCATTGAAACAATTAGTGAAATTGAACTTTTGATTGAATTCCATTCTTCAATTGAAAGAGTTGATATTTAATTTAGATTATCGTAAGGCAATAGGTATTGAATGTTAGTGTCTGAAATGGATTTAGAATATCCAAAGGTAGTTTATTTCATGGGGCTTCAGTGAATTCTTTTCCCTTCGTATTCTTGTTTGGGAAATGGGTTAAGTGTCTTTTAATTATAAGTCTTCTAGATGAGGTCTCTGGCTATGTGGGTTGTCGTGTCATATTGTCAACCTGTTATGAATCCCTTGGGTAGTGCATAGTACACTATCAGTTATTTACCCGGTTTCTATGAATGGCGATGTTTTGTACCTCCTTGGTTTAGGAGTGGATTACGTGAGTTGTGCCTCCTTGTCAGGAGTGACTTTGTTGCCTCCAGTGTTGGAGTGTGTTTCAGTTTGTGTCACCTCCTAAGAAAGGAGTAGTTGTGTTATCTTTCTTGTTGTGCTTTTTGACCTTGGTGTTTAGATGTTATGTGTGTTTTCAAGTAGAAGAGTGGCTTCCATAGGGGCTAGAGCCCAGAAGAGGTAAGATTGGGTAACCCTCAAAAGTTGTGTAATTAAGTGATAACTAAATCAATGTACTTAGAGTTTGGGTAGTACTTCACACTAAAAAGATAATTATGCCTCACTCATAGACCCAAGTGATTGGTTAGGCTTGGGATGGGTGGGAAGGCCGGAGACGGAAAGGTCATCTATCTTGTCTATACGAAAGGTGTATGCTTCTGCATTAGTGAGTATGAGGGCCCGGGATCAGTTTGAGGCCACCATCTTGATGATCTGTAGTGGGTAACTCATGACGAGTTGTGTAATAACACTCTATCTAGGACAAAAGTTGGATTTTGATTTTTCATTAGTAAGTATGAGGGTCGAGGATCGGTTGAGGCCACCAGCTTGATGATCCGCAATGGGTAACTCATGATGTGATGTTTGATGGCACTTTGTGTGACCATAATTGTTACTAGTTTATCATGGGTATGGTTTTCGTAGCATACCTAATGTGACCATGGTTGGTGTTTGATTCTATGTGTATGGTTCCCTTATCATACTTGATCTTCTTTATCTCTGGAAGCAATGTGACCATGTAGAGTTGTACTTGTTTTGTACATGTGTTTGGTTGTGAGAGTTGGTTCAGTTATGTTTTAGTCTGTGTCTAGAGGTGTTGGTCTTGGCTAGGATTCCTTGTTACTATATCCTAGGACGGGGGGTGGGCCTTTGGGTTCCACTTGGTTGGGTGGTGTGCACCTAAATCCGCTGGGTTCTTTATTCATGTTCATGTGGACGAGACTTCCAGTTGGAGAGCTCGTGGGTTATAGTATCAGTTCTTGCTTTATTTTATTTCAGTTGATCTTGTATTATTTGACCCCTCAGTTGTTATCGAGGTGGAAGTTGTATTTATAAAATGATTCATTGGACTTGCCTCATTCAAGGAATGAGAGATGTAATTGTAATATGTAATTATGAATTAATGAAATGGAAAGTTATCTTTATGCTTGATGTAAACTATCTTAATTGGAATGTTTGAGTTTAAATTATTAATTAATTGAATGTCATGGTTTAATTCATGTTTTTTCTTGAGGTTCTATATAACCTCTGTCTCGTAACCTTAGAGGTTGTTGGCTTTAGTTGTGAACTTGCATGTTCATTGTACTTAAAAAAAAAAAAATTAGTCTGTTTAAGTAGTTGTTTACAACTTCTCATAGGGTTGCATGGTGGGGCATTACACATGGTATCAGAGCCTAGGTTTAAACATTGGGTAATTTGGGATTATGATGGAGCCATTAAGCTTTTAGTTGTTTAAGTTTTTTTTTTTGAGTTGTGTGTCTTGCCTAATACTTTGAAGCTTTGGTGCAGGATTATGCCTCCCAAACGTGGAAGAGGTAGAGGGCATGGGTGTGGCCATATAGGTGATCATGGTGGGAGTCAACATGACTATCCTCCTCATGTTTCAATTGTTCCTAATTAGGAAGAACCTCAAGCATCTCAGTATGCACCTGGAGTCAGGGATCGTCAGCAGGATCTAGCAGGGATCGAACCTATGCATAAAGCGCTTGAGGATGCCTTGTCTCTCCTTGGTCTAAGGCATGCAGAGGTTCAAGTTAATCCTTTGGTGAGGGAAGCTCCAATCCATATGAGTCACACATGAGGTACCTGCTCAGGGGGGCACCCTCCATTATATGATGGATCAGGTATTGGTCTAGAGGCCGAGAATTGGTTGATAGACTTGGATAGGTGTTTTTCCATGCATTCGTATGGTAGTAACACCAGAGCTCGTTATGCCATTATGCATTTGAGAGGGTTTGAATCCACATGGTGGAGACTAGAGGAGCAGAAGATCCATATTGATATCCACACAACATCTTGGGAGATCTTCTTAGAGAGGTTCAGGGCTCGATTCTTATCTGACCATTCGCATCAACGTCGAGGCGACGAGTTCCATGCCTTGCATCAAATGGAATTATCTATTGAGCAATATGAGTGATGCTTTTATGAGCTCAAATAGTATGCAGGGATTGGTGATGATGAGAGAATATTAGTGTACCATTTTGTTAGGGGCTTAAATGCCCATCTCAGCGGTGGTGTGAGGGTTTTCAAACCCAAGACCATGGATATGGCAGTGGAGAAAGCACGTCTTATTGAGGATAATCTGAGTATGGCACTTGGAGGTCACATAGGAGTGCAGGTTGGTGGTAGTTCAATAGCAAGATCTAGTGCTCGAGGAGGGCAGCCTCAGGGAGGTGTACCTTCTCAATCTCAACAGGGACCATCTCAGAGTGGTCAACAGCAGGAGAGTGCACTTGGGAAGCATAAGGACTCTTAGGCGTGTCAAGATGATGGTGGTTCTTCACCTAGGAGGAACAAGAACTGGTGGTGCAACAAGCACAATCGGCAAGAGCAGCCAACCTAGAGTTCATAGTCTATGGCTGCTTGGGGTAGTATGCAGTAGTCTACTGCACCTGTAGGAGATAGAGGCTTTGGTCATAACACAGGGTGTTACTCTTGTGGTCAACAGGTTCACCTTGCTAGAGATTTTTCGTGATGGAACACTTCTAGAGTTAGTCGCTTATTGCAAGATACTCACCCTCAACGGTCGAGGTTTTGATTTGTATGCAGTTTGTATGAGGGATTTATATCCCTATTATTTGCAAGCTTCTAGGAGTAAGCCTAACCCTAGGGGGGGAGGATGTAATACCCGTCTGTTTTGTCCTTTTGATCAAATAGTTTCATGTTCTACCTTTTGTTAGTACCTTGACTATGGTACTCGGCTTCTATTTGATCGCTATGTATAAAGCAATGTTAATGCATATTTTGGATGTGATGGTATTTAATATGATGTTATCTTTATAACATGTTATGGGATTAACATTATGGATGTTTGAATTAAAGATGTTTTATGCATTTAATTATATTAGTATGTTAGATCTGTCAGTTAGTTACATTGTACTGGTGAAGGGGACGATATCGCATCACTCGATTGTGAGGGCTTTGTGATTCTGTGATTTCCTCTTCATGGTGTGTATTTTATGTTGTTTATTCTATATGTTGTTGTTTACTTGATTTTCAGGTTGACAGGTACAGGACATCGACTCCACCTAGTTTCAAAGGTTTGAGCATGTCCAATGCCCAACAGTATTCGATTGGGAGATAGTAGCTAGGATTTTCGTGCCAAGTCGTCACCCTAGTCCTAGTATGTCATCAAGTGTTTGTCAGGTTGTGTTGCTTTGTATATTGTTCCCTCTCCTCGTTATTTAATTTCAAGATAGAAAAAAATAAAATAAGGGGTTTTTGTATTTAAGTTATTGATTAAATTAATTGGGTTATAACATTAGAGATTTTGTTTAATTTATTAATTAATTTAATTTAATTAATAAAATGATTTAATCTTGGATTAAGATTTATTTTATTAATTTAATCAAATTATATTGTGCTAAATTAAATTATTTGTGTTGAAAGAAATTAGATTATGCATTTTGGAAATTCATGAATATTTGGTTTGGAATTGAAAATGAAATAAAATGTTTAAAAAAAAGTCAATTTGGGAAATTTGAATTCAAACTTGGAAAATTGAGATATTTTCTATTTTCTGTTTTCAAAAATTTATGAGGGTGCTTGTAGGATTTTTAGGGTTTTATCCTTATGTCTGAATTTTGCTTCACAATTTGGATATTCATGGAATTTTGGAAAAGATGAAATTAGAAGAAGGAAGAAATTGGTAAGTTTTGTGGGTTTTGGAAAAGCTTGAAGAACTTGTGGATCTGAAGAGGGAATCAAGTCATCATCAGGATCTCCTATCATCTTCAAAAACAAAAATCAGGTTCAATCTTTTAATTGGTTGCTTTTGAGTTTTGAATTTTTTAAAATATTAATGGTTAAAGATCTTGTGGAAAGAGTTTTGGAATTTTGTTGTTTGAATGCAAATGAAGCAAAGTTGGAAATTTGTTCTCCAAATTAGCAAGGAGACCCTCTTTAAAATTAATTTTCTTCAAAAGAAATGATGCTTTTGAGTGTAAATATTTATTCTTATATTCATATTATTCTGGTTTTCTCAATTTGTTCTGCCCTATTAACCAAAAATGCATACATACATATATATATATATATATATATTCATGCTGGATTTAAAATGTTATTACTGAAAGAATCCAAAAATTAAAAAAGGGAAAATTTCATTTTTTTTTAAATCGCAGTTAAAAAAAAAAAGGCGAACGTTTTTTAGGGGTTTTAATTTTTTTGAATTTTTTTTTAGGAGGTCGCTAGGGGCTCAACCCCCACCACACCCATGGGAGGTGGGTGGAGGGAGCATAGCCCAGTGCGCCCCTCCCCACTCCCCACACCCTTACCCTCTTTCGCCGCCCACATGGGAGTGGATGACTGTATTTACACACAATCGCCACCCAAATTAATGGGGGTCGGCTATGTGTAAAAATAGTCGACCGACCCTATATGGTGCATGGCCCACGAACCAAGGTGCTCACCCATTGAGATCGGCGTGTGGACCGAGGTAAGTGGTGAGTGTTTTAATTTTATTTTTTTTATATTTATTTTATATTTATATTTTATTTAATATTTAGTAGTATATATTTATAATATTAAATATTAATATTTAATATTATGATATATACTATTATAATGTTAGTTTAATATAAATATATAAATGAGTATTATTATATTATATAATATTAAAATATTAATATTATATTTTATAAAATTAGAGTATTATTAATTAAATAAGTAAATATGTGTAATTTTGATATACACATATATGAAGGGTTTATTTTGGTAAATGAATTTTATAATTTTAAATATTTTTCACTCTCACATGTTGTAAAAATATTGATTTAAAATGATGAATATATTTTAATTGTACATGTGAGAATTAAATTATGTAGTTTTAATTCAATTTATCAATTGAAAGTTTAAATACATTTTTAAAGGATAAACTTAGAATTGACAAGAAATGTGCTTAGCATTGAGATTATTTAACAAATTATTTCACAATAAACTTCTTGTAATTTCTAAACGTTATATTATGAAATGTAGAAAGATACATGATTACTTGTTACCATTGAAATAATTAGTGAAATTGAACTTTTGATTGAATACCATTCTTCGATTGAAAGAGTCGATATTTAATTTAGATTATCATAAGGAAATAGGTACTGAATGTTAGCGTTTGAAATGGATTTAGAATATCCAAATGTAGTTTATTTCATGGGGCTTCAGTGAATTATTTTCCCTTCGTATTCTTGTTTGGGAAATGGGTTAAGTGTCTTTTAATTGTAAGTCTTCCAGATGAGGTCTCTGGTTATGTGGGTTGTCATGTCATATTGTCAACTTGTTTTGAATCCCTTGGGTAGTGTATGGTACGCTATTAGTTATTTACCCGGTTTCTACAAACGGGGATGTTTTGTACCTCCTTGGTTTAGGAGAGGATTACGTGAGTTGTGCCTCCTTGTTAGGAGTGACTTTGTTGCCTCTAGTGTTGGAGTGCATTTCCATTTATGCCGCCTCTTGAGAAAGGAGTAGTCATGTTATATTGCTTGTTTCACTTTGTGACCTTGGTGTTTAGATGTTATGTGTGTTGTCAAGTAGAAGAGTGGCTTCCATAGGGGCTAGAGCCCGAAAGAGGTAAGATTGGGTAACCTTCGGAACTGGTGTAATTAAGTGAGAACTAAATCAATGTACTTAGAGTTTGGGTAGTACTTCACACTAAAAAGATAATTATGCCTCACTCATAGACCCAAGTGCTCAGTTAGGCTGGGGATGCGTGGGAAGGCCAGAGATGAAAAGGTCATCTATATTGTCTGTATGAAAGGTATATGATTCCACATTAGTGAGTATGAGGGTCGAGGATTTGTTTGAGGCCACCATGCTGATGAGTTGTGCGATGACACTTTGTCTAGGACAATAGTTGGCTTTTGATTTTGCATTAGTAAGTATGAGGGCCGAGGATCGGTTGAGGCCACCACCTTGACGATCCACAATGGGTAACTCATGATGTGATGTTTGATGACACTTTGTACGACCATAATTGTTACTATTTTCTTGTCAGTATGGTTTCCGTAACATACTTGATGTGACCATGGTTGGTGTTTGATTCTATGTGTATGGTTCCTTTATCATACTTGATCTGCTTTATATCTGGAAGCAATGTGACCATGTAGAGTTGTACTTGTTTTGTACATGTGTTTGGTTGTGAAAATTGGTTCAGTTATATTTTAGTCTATGTCTAGAGGTGTTGGACTTGGCTAGGATTCCTTGTTACTATCTCCTAGCATGGGGGGTGGGCCTTTGGGTTCCACTTGGTTGGGTGGTGTGCACCTAAATCTGTTGGGTTCTTTATTCATGTTCATGTGGAAGAGACTTCCAATTGGAGAGCTCGTGGGTTCCAATATCAGTTCATTCTTTATTTCATTTGAGTTGATCTTGTATTATTTGACCCCTCAATTGTTATCAAAGTGGAAATTGTATTTATAAACTTATTCATTGGACTTGCCTCATTCGGGGAATGAGAGATGTAATTGTAATATTTAATTATGAATTAATGAAATGGAAAGTTATCTTCATGCTTGATGTAAACTATCTTAATTGGAATGTTTGAGTTTAAATTATTAAGTAATTGAATTTCATGGTTTAATTCATGTTTTTTGTTGAGGTTCTATATAACCTATGTCTCGTAACCTTAGAGGTTGTTGGCTTTAGTTGTGAACTTGCATGTTCATTGTACTTACATTTTTTTTTTTTTTGTTTAAGTAGTTGTTTGTAACTTCATCTAGGGTTGCATTGTGGGGCATTACACATGGCATCAGAGCCTAGGTTTAAACACTGGGTACTCTGGGATTATGATGGAGCCATTAAGATTTTAGTTGTTTATGCTTTTTTTTTTTTGAGTTGTGTGCCTTGCCTAATACTTTGAAGTGTCTGTGCAGGATTATGCCTCCCAAACACGAAAGAGGTAGAGGGCATGGGCATGGCCATATAGGTGATCATGGTGGGAGTCAGCATGACTCTCCTCCTCGTGTTTCAATTGTTCCTGATCAAGAAGAACCTTAAGCATCTCAGAATGCACCTGGGGTCAGGGACCGTCAGGAGGATCCAGTAGGGATCAAAGCTATGCGTAAAGTGCTTGAGGATGCCTTTTCACTCCTTGGTCCGAGGCAGGCAGAGGTTCAGGTTAACCCTATGGTGAGGGAAGCTCCACTCTAGTCTGAGTCAGACATGATGGACCTACTCAGGGGGCACCCTCCATTATATGATGCATCAGGTACTGGTCTAGAGGTCGAGACTTGGTTGATAGACTTGGATAGGTGTTTTGCCATGCATCTGTATGGTAGCAACACCAAAGCTCGTTATGCCATTATGTAGTTGAGAGGGTTTGCATCCACATGGTGGAGACTAGAGGAGAAGAAGATCCATATTGATAACCACACAACATCTTGGGAGATCTTCTTAGAGAGGTTCAGGGCTCAATTCTTATCTGATCATTGGCATCAACGTTGAGGTGATGCATTCCACACCTTGCGTCAGATGGCATTATCTGTTGAGCAATATGAGCGACACTTTTATGAGCTCAAATAATATGCAGGGATTGGTGATGATGAGATATTGTTAGTGCACCATTTTGTTAGGGTCTTAAATGGTCATCTTAGTGGTGGTGTGATGGTTTTCAAACCCAAGACTATGGATATGGTAGTGGAGAAAGCACGTCTTATTGAGGAGACTCTGAGTATGGCACTTGGAGGTCACATAGGAGTGCAAGTTGGTGGTAGTTCAGCAATAGGATCTAGTGCTCGAGCAGGGCAGCCTTAGGGAGGTGCACCTTCTCAATCTTAGCAAGGACCATCTCAGAGTGGTCAGTAGTAGGAGAGTGTGCTTGGGAAGTGTGAGGAATCTCAGTCATGTCAAGATGATGGTAGTTCTTCACCTAGGAGGAATAGGAATTGGTGGCGCAACAAGCACAATCGGCAGGAGTAGCCAGCCCAGAGTTCATAGTCTGTGGCTGGTTGGGGTAGTGTGTAGTAGTCTGCCGCTCCTGTAGGAGATAGAGGCTTTGGTCATAACACAGGGTTTTACTCTTGTGGTCAGCAGGGCCACCTTGCTAGGGATTGTCCGCAGCGGAACACTTCTAGAGTTAGTTGCTCAGTGTAGGATACTCACCTTGAGGGGTCGAGGTTTTGATTTGTATGTAGTTTGTATGAGGGAGTTATATCCCTACTATTTGTAGGCTTCCAGGAGTAAGCCTAACCCTAGGGGGGGAGGATGTAATACCCCTCCATTTTATCCTTTTGATCGAACAGTGTTATGTTCTTTTTTTTGTTGTACCTTTTGTTAGTAACTTGACTATGGTACTCGGCTTCTATTTGATCGCTATGTATAAAGCAACGTTAATGTATATTTTGGATGTGATGGTATTTTAATATGATGTTATTTTTATAACATGTTTTGGGATTATCATTATGGATGTTTGAATTAAAGATGTTTTATGCTTTGAATTATATTAGTATGTTAGATCTGTTGGTTAGTTACATTGTATTGGTGAAGGTGACGATATCGCATCACTCGCTTGCGAGCGCTCTGTGATTCCATGATTTCCTCTTCATGGTGTGTATTTTATGTTGTTTATTCTATATGTTGTTGTTTACTTGATTTTTAGGTTGACAGGTACAGGACATCGACTCCACCTGGTTCATAGGTTTGAGCATGTCCAATGCCCAATGGTATTTGATTGGGAGATAGTAGCTAGGTTTTCTGTGCCAAGTTGTCACCCTAGTCCTAGTATGTCATCAAGTGTTTGTCGGGTTCTGTTGCTTTGTATATTGTTCCCTCTCTTTGTTATTTAATTTCAAGATAGAAAAAAGATAATTAAGGGGTTTTTGTATTTAAGTTATTGATTAAATTAACTGGGTTAAAACGTTAGAGATGTTGTTTAATTTATTAATTAATTTAATTTAATTAATAAAATGATTTAATCTTGGATTAAGATTTATTTTATTAATTTAATTAAATTAGATTGTGCTAAATTAAATTATTTTTGTTGAAAGGAATTAGATTATGCATTTTGGAAATTCATGAATATTTGGTTTGGAATTGAAAATGAAATAAAATGTTTTAGAAAAAGTCAATTTGGGAATTTTGAATTCAAACTTGGAAAATTGAGATATTTTCTATTTTCTGTTTTCAGAAATTTATGAGGGTGGTTGTAGGATTTTTAGGGTTTTATCCTTATGTTTGAATTTTGCTTCACAATTTGGATATTCATGGAATTTTGGAAAAGATGAAATTAGAAGGAGAAGGAAGAAATTGGTAAATTTTGTGGGTTTGGGAAAAGCTTGAAGAACCTGTCAATCTGAAGAGGGAATCAAGTCATCATTAGGATCTCTTATCATCTTCAAAAAAAAAAATCAGGTTCAATCTTTTAAATGGCTGCTTTTGAGTTTTGATTTTTTTTAAATATTAATGGTTGGAGATCTTGTGGAAAGAGTTTTGGAATTTTGTTGTTTGAATGCAAATGAAGTAAACTTGGAATTTTTTTCTCCAAATTAGCAAGGAGACCCTCTTTCAAATTAATTTTCTTCAAAAGAAATGATGCTTTTGAGTGTAAATGATTATTCTTATATTCATATTATTCTGGTTTTCTCAATTTGTTTTGCCCTATTAACAAAAAATGCATATATATATATACATTGAGGAGAATATATATATATATATATATATATATATATATATATTCATGCTGGTTTAAAAATATTATTATTGAAAGAATACGAAAATTAAAAATGGGCAAATTTCATTTTTTTTTAAATCGCAGTTAAAAAAAAAAAATGCAATCACGTTTTTTTAGGGGTTTTAATTATTTTGAAATTTTTTTGAGGAGACCACTGGGGGCTCAACCCCCACTACGCCCATGGGAGGTGGGTGGAGGGAGTCATGCCCAGCATGCCCCTCTGCACTCCCCACACCCTTACCCTCTATCGCTGCCCACATGGGAGTGGACGACTGTGTTTACACACAGTCGCCGCCCCCATTAATGGGCCTCGGCTATGTGTAAACACAACCGACCAAACCTATATGGTGTGCAACCCATGAACCAAGGCACTCGCCCATTGAGATCGGCACGCGGATCGAGGTAAGTGGTGAGTGTTTTAATTTTGTTTATTTATTTATTTTTATTTTTATTTTATTTAATATTTAGTATTATATATTTATAATATTAAATATTAATATTTTATATTATAATATATAATATTATAATTTTAGTATAATATAAATATATAAATGAGTATTATTATATTATATAATATTAAAATATTAATATTATATTTTATAAAATTAGAGTATTATTAATTAAGTAAACATGTGTAATTTTGATATACACATATATGAAGGTCTTGCAAATGTTGTCACATTATGAAAACCAGACCATTGTAGCTTTCTCTGATAATTCTTCTTATGAATCCACCTAAAACATAACACTCCTGTCACATTTGTCAAAGCAATTACACTATCCCTGAACAATAGGCAGTAATACAAGCAACTTGTGCTTTATTAAAGAAATTACACCATTCATATAAAAGAAAGAAACAATAGATGTAGCTCAAATGCAGCAAATGTGTATGAACATACTCAAATAATCTTATTATTGAATCCAAAATAGTATTACAATTCAGCCATGGAGATAATTATCAGCTAA
Source organism: Sequoiadendron giganteum (assembly GCA_007115665.2). NCBI lineage: Eukaryota > Viridiplantae > Streptophyta > Pinopsida > Cupressales > Cupressaceae > Sequoiadendron > Sequoiadendron giganteum. Next base: position 295,200,548 of record CM021101.1, read on the forward strand.
AATAACATAATATAATAATTTAGAACATACACCTTCAGATTAAAAATGACTAATAATCATATTTACCCCTAGCTTTACAATCTACCCATAGCTTCTGCCTGCCTTGCAGAGCTTTTAGAAATTGGAACATTGTACAATGAGAAGAGAAGAGAAGATATAGAAAATAGAAGAATGAAGAAGCCCTAAATTCGAATCCGAAAATTCTATCTGGAATCTTCATTCACCGTTGATCAACAAATCTGCAAAATATCTTCTCCTCTTCCTCCTTCAACAAACTCTACCACTCAAAATTGTCTTTTCCCATCATTACCCAGCAACAGAAAATCTGCCCATGTGGAGATTCTCATTATTTGCAGCTGAAAGAAAACTTCATTCGCATGCACATCTATTTATGTTTTTCTGTTTCTGCCCCTTGCTGCATTTTATTTATTCATTTGTTTAATGCAGCTTTGTTTTCCAACATATATTAAATTTTGATAACTTTAATATTTCTTCTCTCTTAGTAGTTGCATATTAAAATATTTGCTCCAATAAAATGCCCCCCATGTGCCTTCATTTTCACGAGCATTACCTTTGATGGGTTTTCTCTTAATATTTCCACTCCATATACTCTCACATGCACTTTACATTTTCATTTAAAATAATTCATTTTAACATAGTGAATAACTTTATTCACTCCACCAGATAAAATAAATTACCCTCCTACCCTTACTCCATATAATAAACAATGTCATAATAAAGGATAAAAACAAAAATCTCTCTGTGCTTTTACTTTCCTCTCCATTCACTTTAAAATGAGAATTAATAACTCACGTGGGTGAAAATAAAATTACCCCCCTTTTACTTTCATTTTAATTCTATAGGAAACACCCTCATCTGTCCAATATTCTATCTTTTAAAACAACATCCTCGCCAGGCATTTGTAATTTTCACGGGCCCACTTCATTTTACATCCCAAACAACATTTTAACCCTTTGAAATTTTTAAGACATTTCCCTTCACATGCATTCTTGCGCACCTCGCAAGAATATTCATGACATCATCCTTCCTCTTGCGAGGCTTGCGAGAAATGCCCCAATCTCATCTTTCATTTGCTCTCTGCACATCGAGCTCTGCTTCACGTAGTTTTTCCCTTCTACTTGGGCCAAGCCCCATTCCACACATTGGCCGTGTGGGCCTTCAATGGCTCTAGCTGCGATGGCCCCCTTTCATTGGTGTGACCCCTGCAACAGGCCGCGTATTTCCACTAGTGTGCATGGTTAATCCTCCAGCGCATGGGCTTACACCTTAGATTCCCTGTGCTAGCTGCACCTATGGGTTCTCCATCCATGCTGGCCTCTTACTGCCACGCCTCCCTTCTCACTGGCGTAGGCTTTGTCTCCTCCTCCTGCAACGCGGTTCTCCCACCTTTAATAGGTCGTGGGTCTCCCCTATGGGTTACTCACCTTACCATTGTAGGTCTCCATGGTCTTCCCTGTTGGGCGTGGGGGTGTCTTCATTCCTGGCTGGCTACGCCCCTCAGATCTCCCCCAACCAGGTGCGGGTTTTGTCTTGGCATTTTTTTGAAAGTTTCTAAAGCATTTTCAACAAACTGTTTTGCATACCCAGCATAGGTGAATAGGGCACGGCTTGCACAAAGTTCTCAATGCTTAGATGGATGTCCATAAACTATTCCAAAGCTCCCACGCATCCATTCAAGATCTCTACACACTTCAAATCGTATTTTCTTTGAAATTTTACCTCAATGATCTTCGTGCCATGTGTAAGTGTTGTTGCACCCTCTCCAACATAGCATGGTTTGTCACAATAGCTCGATCCCTCCTTTCCAAAGCTATGCAAATAAAATTTCCATATGAGCAAGCTGCAAATCCATTCTATTTTCCCATTGAAATGTCCAGATAAGAATACTTTGCATCGATCCACCCTATGCAGCTTCAAATGTTTCATTGGGTTCGAGACAATCACCTGTCACTTCACTTTCCAGTTTGCTGATCCCATAACATTTGAATAGAAACCATAACATTCTCCCCAATCGGAACCATGAATGCCTCTTCTACTCCATTTCTTGGCACGGTGGCTACTCAAAACAATAGAAGCTAAATAGTGTTGTGACTTTGTCCAATGGGAACCCAAGTGAGGCACCACTCTTTATCACATTTCTTCCCATACCATCATACTTAGTAGTAATGCCATCCATGCTATTGTCAAATATTGGAGCAATTGCATTTGTTAGGTAAATTGGAAAATGAGCATTCACTCCTTTGACTCACAAAAGAGTTCTTCAAAGTTCTGAGTTGTCAATTTTCTAAGAAGTGATCTTATCATTTTATGTTTTGATTCTTCCTTGTTGTGATCCATTTTGAGCTTGGAACATAGTTGCAAGACCCATTTCTCATTCAAGTGAAACACTACATTCTCATATTCCTTTGCTTTCATAACACAAAATCCCTTGAATTTACAACCATTTATTTGACACGAACTTCACAATTAAGCAAAGCATGTCGGGCCTCATGTGGGTCCAGCTAAAAAAAATCGTTTTCAAACAAGTTTCACCTTGAAATGATCTGACATTGTGTTTTGAATGCACGTGAAGTGAAAACAAACTGGGTCTTCATCAGAAACTGCTTTCTGACACATTTGGAAAATGGTCAAAACAAGTCAAGCTGCCTCAGGAATCAATCTAGGAAACTGGTCAAACGACCTCCAAGAGACATGAAAAATTGCAAGCATATAGTCATTTGACCCAAAAGTATAGTGCAAAAGATGGCTCAGAGAAATAAATTACAAGGAACCGGATATTAATCCGTCAATTTGCTCAGTTGAACCTTTCTGAAACAGCAGCTGTTCTGAACCAATTAGAACACACCTGACTGCTAATTTGTAAACATAGCAAATCAACCCCTGGCGAACTGCCATCAGACACAATGGAACACTAAGATACCCTAAGCACGTGTACAAAGTTACTTGCTTTGAAACATCACCGATGAAAATTTATTTACAGTCAAAGTGGGCCACTCAGAAAGGTTGTCAAGAATGCAGATGCAAAACATAACAATCTGCATTTGGTTTCGATCCGCTGAAAAAAGCAAATTAGATCATGAGTTTCTGCAAACTAACATGTGAGATCACTTAGGTACGGAGAATATGGAACAACACTCATTTTGACATGAAAGTGAACTTGTTGTGAAAACCAAGCTCAAACAGGAAGCTGTTTCGTAAACTGACAATCTGCAAATAGCAGAATAGTGCAAAAACCATCCAGCTTCACTTTTCGAAACGCTATCAGAACTCATCATGGGAAGCTAAAATTTGACATGCCTGCTCACATATGTCTACTGATTATGTCTGCAAATGGGTTTGTAGGACAATTAACAGGCTTCAAAATACAAGCCTCCAAAGTGGGTCAGTCGAGACTGATTCATTAGGTGCACTTCTGAAAGTGCAAAAGCCACCAGTTTGAAAAGATGAAAATTTGATCATTCAAGGCTGTATTCATACTATGAATGTTTTGTGGATGAATTTTTTAGGTTTTCACTTTGTCGTTGTTCGAATCTAGAAAGCGTTTCAGGTTTTCTTCTTGCAAATTTCATGTTAATTCTTATTTTGATACATGCAAAAGCGCTATGGTATTTTGATGATATTATGCTATAGAAATCTTGACTTGGAACCTGCATGCACAATAGAAAATGATAACGTGAATATCAATATTGATTGAATCTGTACAAGTTAGAAAACAAGAATTGATTAGTCAATTTGATTAAAAAAAAGAGAAGAAAATTTATTGGAAAGCCTGACAATGAATTGGTATTATTGTCAGATTTTTTTTGTATCAATTATATTTGAACTGGAATGTTGGTTGGTGTATTGATGCGTTATCTATGTTAAATTTATGTGGTATGGATAAATCTATCACTACCATAAGTTGTGTGTAGAAAAAATGTCATATACTCTGCATGCTTGTTCTTTCCATCATAATTTGTCTTTCGTGGAACCATGTGTAGTTATGGCCTTGTTAAGTTTTGATCTGCTATGTAATGAATTCTTATCCAATGTTCTTTCTTTTCCATGCTTATGCCTGTATGAGTGTTACTGTCGATTGAGGAATAGAAAATTTTTTATTCTGTTATGGTGATATTGTTTCAGCTGCACTTGTAGCTTTTCTCCCAATATATATACATATGTATATATTTGGTTAAGAATTACACCCTCGTTGTCAACGTGATCCTCTATGTTTGTCACATTTAATAGGTGTAGGAGAATAGATTGAGACATATATCTGATAAAAAATAGGCGTTGTGATGGGTACTTATGTACCATTATTTTTGGCCATCCACAGTGGTACTATTCTTTGTTCATTCCCTTAGTGGCGTCAACTTAGATTATATCCACGTAACTTTTTTCCTCCTTCGCGTTAGTGAGGGTGATACACCGAGATGGGTTTTCATGAGGGTTTTGGATTGTGTAGATGCGCGGTGTAGAAAAGGATTGTTTTGCTATCTCTTGATTCACTGGTTGTTTATATTTTGTGTTAAATGGGAAAAAATGAGCCATGTACGTATCGATTTCTTATGATATTCCTCTTTTTCATTCTTGTTCCCATGGAATGGAGTCATGCTTGTTTGTTCATTTTAGGTCATGCATGTTTGTGGTACGCCTTGAGATTTTTATTGTTACCATTTAGTTCTTATGACTTGAGTCCTTGTGTAAAGGATTTTTTTGTTACATGTATGTTGGATTTATTTATTTAGTCCTTATGAGGAGTTTTAACATAGGAGGAGTGGCTTCCGTTAGGGGCCGGACCCGAAAGTGGTTGCAGGGGTAACCTCTCTAAAGTGTGTTAACCAAGTGATAACTAAAATTAAGATTTTAGGGGTTTTGGGTAGCATCTCATATTAACACAAATAATTTAGCCTCACTCAAGAATCAAGTGCTCATTTGGGCTTGGGATGAGTGGGAAGGTCTGGAATGGCGAAGATCAACTATATTGTCCCTTTGAAAGGTATGTTGATCCTACATGAGTGAGAGTGGGGGTTGGGGATCAGTTGAGGTTGCTAGGGTTTAACCAAGTGAGGGGGTCGGTAACCTATGAAGATCCCATTGGGTAACCCATTTCGAGCTTGTGTGATGAAACTATTATCCTTGTACACATGTTAGTTCTCTTGTGTTGAGTCACTTGTGATTATGATTCACCTCTGGGAGTATGCCAGGTATCTTGTCATTGTAATGTCATGTATGTTGACCATGTATTATGTGATGTTTCTTTGTGTTATCTGTTTTGACTTGAGGACTTGTTCTATCTCCTAGCATGGGGGGGTGGGCTTTAAAGTTCCACACAGTTGGGAGGAACGTGCCACATCTTCCATTGTGTCCACTATAGGTGATATTGTTCGAGACATGTTTGTTCTTGGCAGGATCCTGGATACACATCATTCATGGGGTTGTTCATCATACGATTTTGTGGATGTGGTCATCATCTATTCTTGATCTTATTCTTATTGTATTCACTCATGATATTGCATGAGGTTTCATAGTATTGATACTTGTAATGTTTTGAGATTTGTCACAATATCACTTATTGTAATGTAACTCTTGAAGTAATGTTTCTGGATATGACTATTCACTTGATTTGATATATATAATTCTTGATGTGTTACAAGTGTTTGTTTTTTTACTTAAGTAGGGTAGTTGCGGGACCTGAGAATGTTCATGTTAGGTTATTATCTCATGTGATTATTAATGTTTAAAAAAATTAAAAAAAATTATCTGGTTTTTTAGCATTATTGATGTGACATTCCCTAAGTTTCATGACGCGATGTTACACATATACTCCTATGTTGTTTGAAGTAGTTTTTGAATGGTGAGAAAAAATTGACATCAAAGGGCTGCAATTTGTGGTTGCAATGTGTTGGAAGTGTGAGAAAATATATTCCCATAGTCTTTGCTTCTTCAATCATTTTGAATGCCACATGGCTGCCAGGACCGTCAAAGATAAGAAGTTGTCTATTTGTTGGTGACACCCCTCCTGGGACATTTCTTGCAAAGTTTTTTAACCATTCCATAAATAATTTTGTGGTAATCCAAGCATGCTCTTGGATTTCCATGTATTCCCTTGGCTCACATTTAACAATATAGTTTCTAATGTTCCTTTTGGACTTGAACAAATAGTAACCAGGTATAGCTTGACGTACTACACTAACACAAGATAGAATAGTGATCCATTCTCTACTTTTAGAAATTAATTGTGGAACACATTTGGTCCCTGTTTTTTTAATAAATCTCATTGCATAATTTTTGCTAGCCTGCACACCTATTTCATTAGAGTTCCATATTTTTTTGGGCCCATAATTATGTTTATTGTACAACTCCTTCAAGTTGTCATAGAATAAAGAAACTATTTCGAGGTGTAGAATTATAGCTCGATTTGTGTCCACTCCTTCTAGTGTTCAAATTGTCAAATCGAGATTCCTTTGACGAAAGCCAATCCACCATGACTTCCTCGGTATCCCATTTGTGAATGGGTTAGGCCTTGCTCCAACCATTTGGGCCACCATTGACTTGATTTGTGAGACTTGAAGGCCATGGCCAATATTATCTATGTCTTTACACCACTACATATTTTTAGCTTCTTCTTCATTAGATAGGATTGTTCATGGCCCCTTCCTTTTTGTGGATGTCACACCATTGATCCATGCCCTCAAACTACTAGGAAAGATTCCTCATTTGATCATTGAACCTCTAATTGAAATTCGATTGTCCTCAACATATGGAATGGATTTTTCCATGTGATGCATAGTACAACTTCCCATGCATAGATCTAGGGTTGTCACATGGTTAGCAGGTGGTAGTTCCATTTCTACCTTAGTATTATGAACAATAGGTTCAAAACCATGATTTTCATTTGTCTGTTCTTCATTTTTATAAATAACATCCTCATTCATGTTGACTACTGGATCTTTATCAACAACATCTGGAACATTGAACATCATTCCATGAGGTACTCTAATTAAGCACCTCCCACTCGATCTTTTCCTCTTCTACCTTGGTGCCATGATTATCAGTGATCTTGTACATTGTAAGCCATAAAGTGCCAAATAAACAATGTTGAAAACAATAAAAAGAAGTTAAAATAATTATTCAAACAACCAAAAAAACCAAGAGTTCCATTGTTGCATTCTAAAAGGAGAATGATGATTTTCGTTACTCACACCGTGGAGAGTAGACAACAACAAACATATGTGTATGTACAAAAATTTATATAAATATATATTTATCTATGTAATTATATGTATACACACATATACATATATATTTGTATGTATATGTATGTATACATATAATTACATAGAAAATAACTCATATACATTTAAAAAAAAAAAAGGGTGCTAATTGTGTCACTATTAACATGTAATTATAACTATTTTATCATTCAAATTCGTTCAATATTCAATGGGTCTAATCCATGTTAGCACCTTTTAAAATTATTCTGGCACCCATTACAAATCACACCTACACATTAATCACCAAACTTTAGCAGTGGACACCAAAACCATTACACCCCAATTAAACTTCATTTCGGTTCTAATTATTGCATATGACTAATGTTTTTTTATTAGGTATCCCATTTGTTTCCATCATTTTATTTGGGTCTACATATATGTACGCACATTTAGATGTATGCATATGTATTTTTATAGATATATGTATACAAGTATCTGTGTATACATATAATTACACACTTACACATGTATACATATATATGTATATATATATATACACAACGATATTTATGTATATATATCAATATATATATGTAATTTTTTAAAAAAATGTATACATATATCTGTGTAATTATATGTATAGACACATATGTATCTGTCAACATATAAGACACATATGTACAATAAATGAAATAAGTTGTGTTGTATTCAACAATGATAAGATATAAATTTCAACAGAGGTAGAATGATTATAGACTTAGGTTCTCAGAAATATGCACAAAAATGTAACCAAGGGTTTGATGACAATAATTCCTTACTCATAGGAATACAAAAGTGTGTTTTCAAATAGACGCCGAATAAACTAGGCAAGGGTTTCATGAGATTAATTCCTTAAGTACATGTATTAGGAAAAAACCAAGCAAGGGTTTTAATGTATATGGCGTATAATAAATGGAGAGCATGAAATATTCATTTAACTCCATAAAAATCATGGGAAAAACAAACCACCATGAGTCAAAAAATTCAAACAACACATGATGAAAAGGCATTGAAGAGGAATGACTTATTTCACAAACAAGCAGTAATAATTTTTCAATCAGTGAATAAACCCTTCATGGGTCCTAAAAGATGCAAAAGAAAATGATTAACCAATACCATTGTTTGCATTTTGAAATGATAGGAAAAGGATACACACATATATATCAATTTTTTAATGAACAAGAGACAAGAGACACATAATTTTTAAATAAATGTGTACAATATTATATATATAACATTGTACACATTCATTTACAAATTCAATAAGCTATGTTATATATATATAACATTATACACATTCATTTACAAATTCAATAAATTGTGTTATATATATAACATTATGCACATTCATTTATAAATTAAATAAGATGTGTTATATATATATATAACACATTGTACACATTCATTTACAAATTCTATAAGATGGGGAAGAAAATGATTAACCAGTACTATTGTTTGCATTTTGAAAGGATAGGCAAATGATATAGACATATACATCGATGTTTTGAATGAACAAAAGACACAAATTATAAAATTACAAATAAATGTCTACTAGCCTATTGTATGAATAATGGAAAGTAGAAAAATAGTTACACATTTTAGAGTAAACAAATACTAGTTTTTTGTATTGGACAACCAAAAAATACGTATTTAAATAGAGGTAAAATGAGAACAAAGTTATATACGTATATATATATGTGTGTTTGTGTATGTATTATTGTATATATATACATGTATATATGTATTTATATGTATGTATCTATATGTATGTATATGTATATATTTATGTATATATTTTTAAATACATAATACACATATATTAAATACATACATACAGACATATATATACATGTATATATGCACAAATATATATATATACACACATGTATATACATATAAATAAACCCTGAGAAATGAAAAAACCTTGAGAAATTACCAAAAACAAACTAATATAAATACACATATATGCACAAATAAATGACAAACATAAACCTTGAGAAATGACCAAAAATAGAAAATGAACACACAAATTATTGAATTTGTAAATGGGGTTTGTAAGGAAAAACCCATCACCAAAAAAGTCCTTTCATTTAATTATAAAGCAAAGTAAAAAGACACTGCATAAATATAAATTTTAAATGTAGTGTTCATGAAAATAACTATAAGTAGAATGTATAAAGTACCAACCTGAAACTTGGGATATTGGAGGAATGTGCATATGAATGTGTAGAGGATGCCTATCGATGCTCTAAATTTTGCAGAGAATAATTCTTCACAAATAACAATTGTGAATGTCATTGGCTGCTTTCCCCCTCTTATTTAGGAATTCGAATCTGACAATTGAATTCATTCAATTTGGTTGTTGTGTTTCAAATTTGAATTTCTTTGAGCATTTGAATTTGTAGCTGCTAGTTGCATAGGCTTTTAAAGATGATATGATTGAATTCTGCATTATATTTGGATTTGATGTTTATTTGGGTATCCTTACACTAGTATTTAATTGTGTAGGTAGCTACAAAAAATGAAGTAAATACATGTCTTTTTCAGGGAGTGTTTGGAAGACTGTGCATTTCAAATCCCATAGAGTTAATAGGAGATTGTGATTATGTCATGTAAAGCACCATTAAGTGTGCATATGTAGTTGTTAAGATAATATGTAATGAGGGATAAATATTTGGAAGTGGGGGTGTTTGTAACAATAAAAGTTTTATATTAATTGTAAATGAGCCTTTTAATGTGCAAGTTGACTTTTTTTATAAATGCAAATGCATGTTTAGCTGTCTATTATGATTGGTCAGTTACACATTGTGTTATGAGAAACCATTGGTGTTGTTGCAATTTTTATTTGATAAAATAAAGTTTTTTAATGGATCAAAGTGATTTTTTTTTGGGAGGTGGAGTGAGCATGGAGGTGGCGGTAACTCAATGGATGGCAGTGACTGGGACATCTCGTCTAATTATTAGGGAGGATGATAAAAAACACTACTTTCAATGACTATCTCTTTATTAATTATTTATGTTAATCTAAATAAATGATTAATCAAATAAATTTGATTAAAATTAGTATTTAATTACCCATTTAAATTTTTTGATGAATAGATATTTATATCTTTAGACTTTTAATAAAAAAATATGTAATAAATCATTTAATCACAATATTTTTATTTTTTATTTCAACTAAAATTTTAAATGACACTTCAAAATAATTTATTCATAATAAAATAACTCAAATTCATTTCTACTAATAAAAAAATATTAAGTCAACCCTTATTACTTAATTAACTAAAAATGAATAATACAAATAAATACATATATAAAGTAATACATCAATGTTTGCAAATTGATTAGTTCATGGAAGTATAAAATACTAATAGATATTAATATCAATAGAGATAAATTTGAAGGTATATAAGTGCAATATAAAATTTAGATTATCTTATGTTTTTTTATTGAAAAAATAAAGCTCAAAATAGAAAATTGAAATGACATAAATTGGGAAATGATTCTCTAGAGATTTTTTTATATTAGATGTCCACATTACCACACTATCATCTAAAATGTACTTTCTTAGTCTATGTTTTGTGCTATCATTTAGACACATGAACATCGAGAAAGTCAAGTTTCTTATGAAACCATGAATGCATCACAAATAAGACTATATTTTACATAAAATAAAAGCATGGTAATACTCTAATAGAGTATAATCCATGTTTTCGAGGATAAAAAAATAAGGCTTAAACTAAAAATGATGAGGATAATAGATATCGCCAAAGATAAGAAATATGACTCCTCTACTATCAGTTGTGTCTTCAATTATGCCTATAGTTAAAATAAGAAAAGTGATGACAACTACTTGGGAGCTTTCCAATATGTTCAAGCCCTTGATTTAGTATTCCAACATCTATGGAAAATCATATAAAAATATTTGAAGATGTGTATGGTCCTATTTTATGTGCATCTAGGACTAAAGTAATATTAAATATATAAAAAATGAGAATAAAAATAAATGTCTTAATTTCTATTCTAATAAAAATAAATGTCTTAATTTATATTCTAGTGTATATGAAAAAAGAAATCTAAAAGATGCATAATCTAGAGATGCTAAGGAAATAATAAAATGTAGAAGAATATAAGAATAGGGGAGGAGACATCAAAAAATCATCCCTTAAAATGGAGAGAGATTCATAGTGACAAAGTAGGATTCTCACAAGATAAAAGTGTTGTGTGAGAATACTGGAATGCTATTAAGTGCCATAGAGAATTGGAAGAGGAAGAGATTTGGAGCCAAAATAATAGTTTCAAAATAAGAAGAGAGAGGAGGAATATAAATTATTCAAGGGACTATCTTTGGAAAAGGAATCAAGAAAGGGCTATTAGAGACATATAAAATCATCCTTAACATTGATTATGAACATTGAAGCTTAAAAAATGTATCTATTTTGAGTGTTAAACTGAGCCCATATGATTGTAGAATCATGAGATATTAGCATACATTTTTAGATGTCCACATGTAACTATGATAATCTCTAAGAAGTAAAATGGGAAATAATATAGAATGGTAAATTTGAACATAATAAATATTACAACTATATAATGAGAACATAAAAAAAAAATATAAAAATACTTGAAATTTGGATAAGGAACTAGGTTAGGAAATAGAGGTAAAATTTCCCCTTAAACATATTATAGGAATGAAAAAAATTAGTATAATTTGTAGCGGGAGAATTGTAGGCTAAGTAATTTATGACCTTACATTTTGTCTCCACTTTAGTGGATTGATGTCAATAGGGGATAAATCTATGCTGAAGTATGAGAGAAAATAAAAAATAATTCTATGAAGATACATAAAAATGATACACACCACTTTTCAAATGAATAATATATACCCCAAAGATAATAATTGTAAAGATAAAAATGTTAAACAATAAAAAATTACAACATAAAAGTGTCAAAAAATATAAAATATGTAATATATATGTGTTACTACACCACAAGAATACATATGGAAAATGAAATAGTCTAGATAATGAAACTACTAGATAGGAAATCTTATATGACAAGAATAATGTAATATTTACACAATATTTACATTATAAATAATTAACTAAATATACATCGAGAGAAAGGATGATAGTTGATAGGAATGGAAATACATGGTTCAAGTTATTGTTTACTCTACTACTAGAAATCATGAGAATTGGTTGAGAAAAAAAATCACTTGTACTAACATATAGACTATTGGTAATTGATTCAAGTGTTCTAATACAGTTCAAGATAACTAGGACTTGAGTGTTTTTTTTCTAGTAGATATGATGCTTCAATGAATCAAATGCACTAATGTAATTTATTACTAGGTGATTCATGTATATGCATAATACTGGGGATTGCATGTGCTAGTATACTTTTTTGTTGGGAAATCTTGAGAAGGGATTACATGTGCTAGCATACACTATGTATACTTGGGACTAGTAAAAAACTACTAATACTTTGGGAGCATTATAATAGTGTTTTTGTGCATTTAAATGTGCCAGTGTCGATATATTCCACCTCCCCTCAAATGATTGTATAAGGAAATATGAGATCACTTTAAGGAGATTATACAAAAAGGAAAATGTGTCTTGATTTAGAATGAGAAATAGAAGTAATAAAATATGGATTTTCCCCTAAAAAATAGGAAACACGAATTTATTTTTCCCTTCTAATAGGCATGAGAAATCATATTGTTCTTGCTTGTTAGACTATATATGTGGATGAAAAATGGAAAATAATTGTATTTTTATGAAAAAAGATTATTGTTTTATTAAATACAAAGGATGCATTATAATTTGTGCCACCACCACATAGAAAAACACTAATATAGAAAGTAATGAGTGTCACATAAAAGATAACAACATACTAGGTAAGGCTATTCAATGAGAAGGGTATACAACATGGAGATATAAGTATAGATAAAATATAAAATGAAAAATGAAACTTTGGATTGAGAGAGATAAAGGTGGTTCTCATGTTAGAATGGAGGTAATATCAATGGCATAATAAAGATAGTATCAATGTCATGTTTCAGTAGCTAAAGTGACATAGAAAGGAAAAAGGATAATTAAAATTTTGGTTTAATCATGTAGAGGTGATTCTCAATATCATCTATACTATGAAGAAGAGAAAGGTAAGGAATCTCTTGAAGGATTTGGTAAACTTAAATAGCACAAAGAAATATGTTAGAAAGAGAATTAAAGAAATATGTTAGAGAAAGAGAATTAAATTACTAAAAAAATAAGGCATGTTAGATATGTGGGCATAATTTCTCACGGGAAAGAAATAGGAAAAAGTCATTAAGATTTTGACAACTACATCAAACAAGAAAGGAAAAGAAGAAATAATAAAATCCCTAAGTAACTTCGTGATAAATAAATTTGTATTAAGGATGACGTGTATTTGATTTTACACTTAAAATGAGAATTGAAGGCATGCGAAACTTCAAATAGGGATTATATGGAACCCGTAGGTAAGGTACGGAATAATTTTGAAGTGATATGTACAAAAGTGTTATGAAATAATTAGATTAAAATATAGTCATCATAGGTATGATTCAAGTATATGATAGATAAATATTTTACATGGTGTGTAATATATTACCACGTCCATTGCATTTTTCAAAGGATTCCCCATACTAAAAGGAGAAAATGATGGAATAATACTATAAGAAAAAAGAGAGTATAGCTTTGTGGCTCTATAATGAGTGATAAGGGAATGAAAATATGTATCCGTCCTAGAATAAAAAACTAGGAGCTGGGTTTAGAAAAGATATATTAGGGGAAGAGGTTGAAGTAAGACCATTTTAGTGAAGAGTATAGTGTAGAAAAAAGTAACCTTTTTTCACACTTAATTTGGGAATGAATAATTAATGATAAAATGGACCTAATTGTGCCTTATTTAGGGTTTGTAAAGTGTATCTTTACACTTTCACACTAATCTAAGGATTTATTAATTAATCAAGCTTCTTCATGCTTTATTTGGTCCTATTTTACATCCACAAGCCTTATTTAATGCATCTTGTCGAGGATAATCTTGACATTTATCTAATGACCAATCATAATTCATGTTTTTGGGTTATGTGCTCCAAATCTAGTGATCTGGGACTCATACACAACCTTGGGTGTATGCGTCCCACCTAGGTTTCAAGGCATGTTCCTAAATATGACATTGAACTTAGCATTTCTTAAAATTTTCGTCCTAAGATTAGGTTATTGGGACTCATACGCCCCAACTAGAATATGAGTCCCACTTTAGCTAAAAATGATTTGAAATTCAATTCTTGGCTGGTTTTATTCTCCTAGATTTGATGTTGGCTTATAGTATTGTAATTTTGGAAAATTTGGCATAAACAAGTATAAATACAAGGTTATTTCACATATTTTAACCTAGAAATTCAAGTATTCATGCATCCTAGCAAGTTTACAATCCATCAAGTTATCATAAGATCACTTTCAAGAGCTGTTTATCAAGCATTGAGAGCATCAATTCTAGATTCAAGCATCACTTCAAAGTCATCATGCATCATGTGTGTTTTTGAGCTAGAATTTGTGATGTAGGTTTTCATGATTCAAGAAAGAATTCAAAGGCACTATATCATATCAAAAACCAAGATTCAAGATCCAAATTTATGCTATCCATTTCACATAAGACTGTTGCCTTTATTTCAAGGGTTTGGTGAGTTGCAACATTGCATATATTGTTCATTCGTGATTCCTTCATGCTTTTCTATTTCATTTCAAGGTTTGATTACCAAAATGGGGTTTGACCAAGGCAAACCCCTATTCCCTAACACACAAAAAAATATTACCCTCTTCATGTGTGATTACAATTCTAGGTGATTTGAGATCTGAAGATCCTTTAAAGACGAATTTGCAAGATTAAATAAAGTTATCAAAGTTGTCAAGAAGTTGCCATCTTCATGGAAAGTCGCCTATAGGCCATAATTAAAACTTTTAGACTCAAATATTAGACAAGAGATAAGTTATATAAGATCACTAGAGGATACCAGAGTTTCAAACTGATGCAAAGTAGGGGTTCACTTCAATCTAATGGAGGCATATTTCACAACAATGGGCTTGTACAACTTCATGACACTTCAAACTCTTCAAAAAACACTATAAAAACATTAGTATTTGTGGAAATGACATAAGTAAACCAAAAATGACTCATAAGATCTCAGATTCCTCAAAATACAAGTTCTTCCTATAGACTGTCGCAAGTTACCTTCTTGTCCACTCAAGGGTCACAAATACCCAAATGGGTTATAAGGCTTAAAATTCTTACCCAATTTTTGGAGAGTCTTTCATAGGGTAAACATGACATGTTCAACTCAATTAAGCCACTCAAGAAGTCATGGGTATCTACCTATGAACTCTTTCCCCACAAGCTTCCTTATTCACTAGTAACCTTCTGATTAGGAACCATCCTTTGTAACCTTTCGAGTATACATTCAATCAAGACTATGAGAATGAATTTAGATACCCTTTTGGAAGTTACAAAACATATCCTGAAATGTGTATAGGTGACTTTGTAACAAGTGGCTCAAACTTGGACTGTCTCACCTGGATTTAGGCCTAATTGGGCTTGGGACAATAATGTAGGAACAAAATATTCAATACCAAACTCCAAATATTATTTCCAATGGATACTAATATTCAAAAATGGTCTATTATAACATTTCAAATCAACTCCAACCCTTCACCAAGAGCTTCTCGTCAAATCCCAACTTCTATGCAAGTTCCTCTACCAAAATGCCTGATGAAATAAGGCTAGGGAATCATCATAAATGCATAAAAATATCTCCCCAGATCCTTCCACTTTTTGGTAACCTAGAATACATTCAAAATATCCATTCCACCAAGTTTCATCAGCTTCCATTAGGTGGAATGGATTCTATGTAATTTTATTTCCTTCAAACCCTCACACCTAGGGTTACAAGCAGTTTTTAGAAAAACTAATGTATATCACTCAAATATTAACCAAATTACATGAAATCACAAAAAAAAGGAAGAAGAATTAGATAAATATCAATATAAATTATTTATATCTCAATTCATTTCTTTACAAAACCATACAATTGACTGAAACATCAAAGTAATGTTCAGATTTTGCACAATTAGTGTACTTGATTGCTTCTAATTATCACCTAACTATCTCCAGCCTTTGGATCGAACTTATGCAAGCATATTTAAGCATTAAATTATGTTTCCAAACTTAAATTTTGACTTCAACTATCCAACTACCTCCATTACAACTGGTGACCTTTCACATTCTTGATTTTTTGCATTTTGCAACTATGACAACTTTTTTGCAATTTTGACAATTTTTGCACGTTGAACTCACAAACCACCTAAAACCTATAAATGGACTCAAAAACACATAAAGTGGTCTTAATTGACCTTACGACATCAAAAACACACAAAAAAAAAAAAAGAACAATTTTTGTCATAGAGGCATGAAGTCAACTAGGTGCTCCTGCACCATACTCCCAAAGAAAGATAAATTCAAGTCCCTCTTGAATTGAAGGTAATAACAGAGTTCCACCTTAGAATCCTCTTGCTTGATATCTTCCATCCTTTTCACTTTTACTTCCTCAGAAGAGTTCCTTGCTAGCTTCATCTTCACCTTGGGTTTCTTGCTTACTTGACAAAGATGTTTCCTCTTGGTAATGCAAACTTGTTCCCTGTCTATCTTTCCACCTTGGAGCTAATTATTTTTGCATTGATGGACTGCATAGTTTTCCCCAACACCTTGTTCTCATTCCAAGATCTAATTCATCTTAATTTTTTGTCTATCTCTCCTTAAGGCTGCAATAACACAACTATTCTTACCCATCCTTGCAATACTATATGTTGCTCTCTTCTTATTATCTATACAATCAACAACCTTTCCTTCATCTTTGTCAATTTGGAAAATAGGGTACAGACCCTTTGTATTGAAATTATGCCACTCAAATTCATATTCACCAATTTTCCTAATCAATGAAAACATAAAGTATGTTGCACCCTCATACTCCAACTGCAGATGTGGAGCGTCTTCAATCACCTTAAAGATTTTGTCTTCCCACTTTGCATGAGAACTAACTTATTGCCCTGTATTGTCATCGATTAACACATCAACATGTTCTTGCTATAATTATTGAACATCTAATGATAATTGATCAATCCTAGCTACTATTATAACAACCATATGTTTACTTTCCATTTTATTAACTGCCTCTTCCTCTTTTCTTATCTTTTGTTCTTCAATCAAGGACTCCTTAATGTCTTATTTTTCTTCTCCCACTTGTATTATTCTCTAAACAATATTCCTATTAGGCCACATAGCCTTCTTCTTGACTAGTAAATTCCAACTTTTCTCTTCGTTTCCTAACTTTTGCATCTCCATCTTCACTCTTTCTTCCATCTTTTCTAGAATTTCCCTCATTAGTTCCAAAGCCTACCTCAACTCTTTTATCTCTTGATCCACATCTATTTGTTTTTCCTTATACTGTGTATTCTTCATCTCTTTTTACTCTCTTTTCATTACTTGTTTCCTTTTTTGTGAACCCCTAGCTTCTAAATCTCTATTGACTAATCTTCTCAACATCTCCATTATTCACACTCAGAATATCCTCTACCCAATAGGATCCTAAAAGATGCTCCTTTCAAGAATTCCTCTACCCACTTTCACTTAGTGGAGAAATTTCATGTAAATTCTACCCAAATTTATTCTTATTTGAGGATACAACAAAATTTATCTCACAACTTCCTCTCATGGTCTTCTAGCTCTGATACCAATTGATGCAGACTAGGGGTTCACTTCAATCTAATGGAGGCATATTTCATAACTATGGGCTTGTACGACTTCATGACACTTAAAAATATTCAAAAAACACTAGAAAAAATTTAAGATTTATGTAAATGAAATAATTAAACCAACAATGACTCACAAGGACTCAGATTTCTCAAAATATAGGGTCTTCCTATAGACTGTCTAAAGGAACCTTCTTGTTCACTCAAGGGTCACAAAAACCCAAATGGGTTGTAAGGCTTAAAAATATTACCCAATAATTTCATAGGGTAAAAATGACATTTTCAACTCAATTAAGCCACTCAAGAAGTCATGGGTCTCTACCTATGAACTCTTTGCTTGTAGGCTTCCTTATTCACTAATAACCTTCCAATTAGGAACCATCCTTTGTAACTTTTGGATAAGACCTTAAATCACAATTTTGAGAATGGATTTAGACACCCTTTTGGAAGTTACAAAACATATCTTGAAATGGGTATAGGTTAATTTGTAACAAATGTCTCAAACTTGGACTATCTCACCTAGATTTGGGCCTAATTAGGCTTGGAATAGCAATGTAGCAACAAAATATTCAATCCTAGACTCTAAATATTCTTTACAATGGATAATACTAGTCAAAAATGGTATATTAAACATTTAAAATCAACTAACCCTTCACCAAGAGCTTCTCCTCAAATCCCAACTTCTATGCAAGTTCCTATGCCAAATGCCTAATGAAATGAGGCTAGGGCATCATCATAAATGCATCAAAGTATCTCCCCAGATCTTGCCACTTTGTGAGAACCTACAATACTGATCTGTATAGGATCTAGACTAAATTGCAGTATTTAAATGCTTAACTTTTACAATGCTTTTACAATGATTATTTCAAGTCAATTAGATCAAAATTAACTTGAGGAAATAACAGAATGAAAGTAATAACAAGGTGATTTAACAGAAATGAAGGAAATGAGAAACAGAAAGAGAGAGAAGAAGAGAAGTGCAAACAACGCTTGATAACGGAGTTCGTCATGAAAGTGACTACGTCTCCGGGTCCACTCCAATAGAGAGACCAATCCGATTAACTCCAAAATCGATTACAATGATGCACCAAGACCATCAGTTCGGCAGCATAACAGGGCTCCGACATTCAACAATGGCTTGAAAATTCTTCAACAAGACCCCTCTCTTCCGTGTTGCCTCAGTGTCAAGACTTCGTCACCTGAAAGAAAACTTCCTATCAATTCTCACCTCACACCCCCTTTTTATACATAAAAATAAGCCAAATAAGGCTTAACCACCAAATTAAATGTCTAATTCCCTTACCAACTCGTACAAGGATTATTTGTATTTTTATCAACCCTCTTGGTTATTTAGTTAGGTGGGTTTTGTTGGTTTATGGCTAAAAGAGCCATTTGGTTAGAGATTCGGCCAATAGTTCTATAACAAAAGAACTGGTGGCCTATACATATACAATAAGATTCGCGTGGTCCACCGGTGGCTTATCCTTTTATTAAGTGGGTGGTCGGCGGTTCCAACCCCGCCGGCCATGCTTTATACCAAATAACCGAATAACTAAACAATAAAGACAATCGGCTTCATGTTAATAAGTGACGGCTATGTTTGGTGCAACGGTGAAACGGCCCGCTATTTTCGCCGAAATCGCGGGTTCAAACCCGTCCACGATATTTTTGGCATTCCGTCCAACCAACCAAACCGCTGCTATGGAGACACGTGTCGACCTACAATTCGTCGACTCTGATGACAAGGCAAGCCCGTACGCTGACAAAGCCGATGACGTGTGCTGATTGGACTGCCACCTGTCCGATGACGTGTCGTACGGATGCCACGTGTCGCACTCTCATTGGTCCATACAATCTGACTCATTTGCCACATGTTTCATCCGAATTCGTCCACTTGGCTTCCGTACTGTACGGACTGACACGTCAGCATGATGACATCATCATCAGTACCTTCAAGTCAACCGAACTTTGACTAGCTGTATCTTGAGCCTCCGATGTCGGATTTCGACGAAACGAGTTGCGTTGGAAAGCTTGCGATGAGCTCTTCGCGATGATGCCAACTTCGACAAATTTTGACGACACCATTTTTTTTGCTTCCTGGACGCCCTCTGATTCCAATTTGACCAAAGGTTTGACTGGCTATAACTCGTGCAAACGGACTCCTTTTCGCTCCGTTCGAGTTGTGTTGGAACCAAGACGTCGACCTCTTTCTGATGGTGCTGATTTTGGAGAGAAATGAGACACTTCAATTTCCACTAAAAATATCCACCGGATCAGGCCTCCCCACTGAAGACCTTTTGGACCTCCAAAAGTGGCATTTCTTCTGACATTAAGTGAGGACTTGGCCTCCCCACTTGTCCTGTGTCTTCTGTACATTTGAAAACCTGACTCACAAGCATAATGAAGACTGCAGAAATATTGTTGAACATAAAGAGTATTGTATCACTTCCATAAGCTTCTACATCAACTGTCGTAGCCACTAACCAACAAACATTGACTAGCATCAAGCTGAACAACAATGCAGAAATGAAAGAGAATAAGTCAACAACATATCGATCCTTTACAACATGAACATTTTTACCCAAGCGACCATCAATGCTTTCAATCATCATTTTCTCATGCTGTACTGCAAGTGCATCCTGCAACATCTGACCCTGGTTAGCTACTCCAAGTTCAAGTTTAGAACCACCTGTACTGACAGACATAAGAGTTAACTCTTTACTTGCATTAATTACCCTCTTTAACTGCCCTGTGTTTGCAAAAGAATGATCAGTCTTAATCTTGTGAGAATGTACAATATACTGAATGCCATCTTTAAACAAGTGATAATGATTCTATTCCCTGTAGAATATAGCTTTCCTGTCATATAAGTAAGGGCTACCAAGCACTATCCCACAGATATCCAGTGGAACCACATCAAACTGTACTTCATCCATAAATTTACTAGTGATTGTGAATCTTAAAGTGCATTGCCTTGTTACTTGCAACTTATCATTTTCACAAATCCAACCTAGTGGATAAGGTTTCTTATGCAATGTAGTTTTTAATCCCAAGTTCTTTACAACACTTTCTGAAATCAGATTAACTTGAGAACCACTATCTATGAGTGCATCAATTTTACTATTCTTAGCAACAACCCTTAAATGAAAAATCTCATTCCTTTTCATATCTTCAGAGAAATCATTAACTTTAAAAGTAGAAGCACAACTATCAAAGGAAACACTGAAAGTAGGAGCTTTACCTTTCATACCCATAGCTGTTATCTTAGTTTCATCATCTGAATCGGAACCAAGATCCATAACCATTTGTAGTGTGAGCTAACTAAAAGTTTATTTTAACCCAATACTATGAAGAGATGAAAATTCATTTTAAACCAATGAGTTATAATGGAAGATTGTGTTCTTTTTAGCCCAATGACTATGCATGCATGTTCATTTTAACCCATGAATGTAAAATGCAAAATTGTCTAAGATTTGTGAAATAAAAAAGAAAAATGTTAGACTCCTCACCACGAGCTGCAAAAAAAAAATCAGTAACCCCAAAATCTTTAAACTACCATACAGAAAAAAGTGTTGCCCTAACCTGACTTGACCTAGTGCAAGCCCAAAACCTAGAGTCAATAATAGTTTCTCTTACACCCAGGATCGCACAAGTGCGCAAGGGGAGAGGATACTTCTATTATTGATCACTAATATTAGAGGGTTAACTAGTCAACATAAATTTGATTTTTGTAACTAGTTTTTGCATCAAAAGTAAAAACATAGAAAATAAACCCTTCCTGAAATTTAAAGAGTTTTCCAGAAATGTAAAGAAATCCGAAAACTTCACTGTTTTGCATCCAAAATTAATTTTTTATGAAAAATCATAAAAAATTTATTAAAAATTAAAAACAGCTTCAAAAAACTTTTTTTTTTTTACTGCAAGTGCCTGACATCATTCCAAACCTGTAAAAACAATTTTGTGAACAGATTTGCAAAATTGTGTGAGATATATGTCAATCTTTGTAAAACCCTAATTTTTAAAGATCTTTTTTTTGTCAAATTATTCTGCAAGAAAATTAAAAACATAAAAAATAGACTCCTATTGAAATTGAGAGAGCTTTCTGAAACTGTAAATAAATACAAAAAATTCACTAATGTGCTCTCGCAATTTATTTTTCATTGAAATAACAAAGAAAATTATTAAAAATAAAAACCAACTCCAAAAAATCTGGTTTTTGGATTGGAAGCTCTTGATATTATTGCCAACCTGCAAAAAACATTTTGTCAGAAAATATGCAGTTGTTTAAGAGATATGGTCGAATATTTGAAAACTAGGGTTTTGTCCCCAAAATGATGCAAAACCTGCAACAAAAAGCCAATAAAACCTGCAACAAAAAAGATCCAACTCCAAAATTCTTCAAAAGTTGTCAAAATATGTCAGGTTCACCAATGTAACAATGAGAATTTTTCTAGGTTTAGCAATATCATATGGAGAACATAAAACCCAAAGTAGGTAATGGAGTGCAAAGGAATAGATGAACAATCTTATAGATTGTCTTCATCCTCCATGACTAACCTCCATTACACCTTCTTAATTTTCTGAAAATAAATTGTTTTCCCTCAGATTTAAGAAGAGCAAGCCAATAGAAATGACAAGCCCTAAGCAAATATTGAAGGATTTGACAACTACATGCAATACTATGCCCTACTGCAACTAGTAAGCATCTAAAATGTCTAGGCTATGTCAAATGAAATCTAAAAATATGCTATGACAAATGAAAGTAACAATGCTAAAATGTGAAAATGGAAGATTATCTAAAGCTAAAATATGAAAATGTGAGATGATAAGAGATGCAAGATATGACCAAAATTGCTCTTTTATAGAAGAGGCAATTTTTTGTGAATGGCCAAAATTGAAAGTTAGCAAGTGCCCTAGAATCAATGGACGAGATTCCATATAGCAACCCACAATTAGGGTTAGGGCAACATTAGGTCAGATTCAAAATAAAGGGTCAAGATTGATTTTTAGAAAATCAAATCAATGGCTGACAAAACATGTGACAAGAGATTCTGGGCACAAAAAATGAAGTTGTTGGGGGAATCAAATAATAATTTAAATTTATTTAATTCAAGAGGGGATGTTGACTTTTCGAATTAAAAAACTATTTTAATTCAAAAGGGTTGGGTCATGTGACAGTAAATAATTTAAATTAAATTATTTACTAAAGAAGGGAATTTAAATGGGACTTATTTTAAATAAATAATATTTATTTAAAATGAGCACAATAAAAGAGGAGAAATTAAGTAATAAAATTATTTAATTTAGGTGTTGGGACTTAGTTTAAATAAATAAGATTTAGAAGAAAATAAATAATAAGAGTTATTTAATTTAGGTGAGAATTAAATAATAGAGATATTATTTAATTATTAGAGGAATGTGACAAAGGGAACCTTTTAAATTAAATATAATGATTTAATTCAAAATTCAAGAGAGTGGACCAATATTAAATAAATAAAATTTATTTAATTTAGGAGAGCAGAGGCTAATGAATAATTAGATAATTAAATATAATTATTTAATTATATTGGAAGGTGGATTAAATAAATAAGAATTTATTTAATTTTAGGAAGAAGAGGACTTAATTAGTGACATAATTAAATAAATAAAAAAAATTATTTATTTAATAATCAAGAAGACATAAAGGCTTAAATAGATTAAGAAATTTATTTAATTATAGGAGGATATTTAGACAATTAGCAACGCATTAAATAAATAATTAATATTTATTTATTTAATAATCATGAAGAATAAAGGGGGCATGAATTAATTAAATAATTATGAATTATTTAATTAATAGTCGAAAGTGAGTCACGAACATAATTAAAATGTCCTAATTAGGGTTAGAAGAAGATCTTGCGGGCCTAGGTCATTTTTATGTGTCTACACCCCCTTGAGAGGTTGACCAAAAATTTCCAGTTTTGAGGTCAAGCTCTTAACACTATTGTATTTCAGTTTAGATGTACTTTGGTTGAAATATTAGATCAACAGGTTCTTCATTTCTCATTGCAATGTTTCTGAGAGCTTATAATTTGAAAGTAGGAAATTTCCCTGAGTAAAACTAGGGTTTCCTAAATAAAATTAGGGTTTTCTTGAGGTTTAATATAGGCAAATGGTCTTCTAATTAGCTCATTTGTGATTTGTTCCTTTTTCTAATTCTTGTCTTTGTATTTCCCATTCTATCAATTAGCGGGGAGAAATGTTGAGATTTGAGGATGCCCCAGATCGTTTTTATCTTGTTCCGGAGATTAGACGGCCCTCAATTGTTGGTGGCCCAATATGTACCTTCACACTTTTCACTTTTGTCTTGTTTCATTCTCATTATGCGTTTACTAAGTTCTTCAAGTCAATAGATATTTTTTTGTGATTCCTAAGCACTTGCATTAGTTCCCTCACCTTTTCTAGGTTAGAACCTCACACTTGAAACTAAAACCCTCACCCTTTCCATAAAACCTTGAACCTAACTCAAAACTTTACCCTTGTTTCATGCACTTGACCTAAAATCTTGCAGTTGACCTAAGCAAATTCTTTTGCTTGCTTTAGAGCCTAAAACCTCACCCTTGACATAGAATATCACACTTGACCTAAAATATTAACCTTGTTTCCTCACCCTTGACCTAAAATCTTGCACTTTCTTGAAAAGCTAGCACTTGCCCAGTGTTTTCTAAGCATTTTCTCAAAAACCTTGCATTTGACTTCTTCTATATTTTCTTTTAGCATTTACCCTAGACTTTGGCATGTGGTTTTTTGTCATCCTAAATATAATTTTTCATCATTATTTATGATGTTTTTTGTTGCTTTACATGTTTAGAGTGAAACCCTAACATCTTGGTTGATAATGATTACAAGTGAGTCTCAAACCACTGCAACTAAGAGAGAGACATCCTCGACACCTATTTGATCTGATTGCCCATTTTAGTGTGTTGGAGTGGGAATTTATTGATGTCATTAGACTATGTTACATTTTCTACATGCCTCATATTAGGACTCCCACAACTATGATGACTATAGTTCTGGAGAGGTGGCATTATGAGAATTCCACATTTCATTTTCCTATAGGAGAGGCGACTACTACTCTTGAGGATGTGTGGAGGATACTCCGCCTTCCCATTGATGGTGAGATTGTTACTTATCATGTTCGACATGGTACCCACGCCATGTAGCATGTTCTAGTTGTTGCACACTTGGATGTGTGTTAGTCAGAGGCTGATCTATCTAGGTTTTTTTGTATTACAGATCCTATTTCACTTGTCCTATATGGTCTAATTTCAAGACTAGTTGTTCTTGATAGGAGAGGTTGACAGTTTTTAGTGGTTTGGGGTACATGTATTGAGAGTACTCTTTAGCATGGGATGAGGTATGCCTAGGCTTCTTCTCTCCTAGCTCATCTTTACAGAGATATGCATGAGGTGGTATATCGAGGTGAGAAATCTATTTCCACAAGTGTTTCACTTTTGCATGTTTGGGTATGGGAGAATATTGTAGTTACTCAGTCAGACAAGATACACAATCATTCTCCTAATGATCTGTGCTCTTGTTATTATGAAAATTTCATGCACTATACCTTGCTTGGGGATATTCCTCATTGGCATCATGTGTTCTATGAGATGCTAGGTTTTGTGTGGAGACCTTATATGGGCTGTGAGGTTTGGCCAGAGGATTCAAATAATCTTGTTTACTTCTGATAGACCTATTGGTTGATTGGCCATTCTCATTTTGTGATATAGAATTACTTACTAGACCAAGTATGACACGAGTTCAAAGAGAGATAGGGGTGGTTTCTTGATGCTTATGAGGCTCAGTTCGGTCAGACTACTCGATTGGTTCATGTATGGGGTCTCCAGGTGGATATAAATACTATTGTTGCTTAGTTTAAAGCACTTTCCCTAGTTGGTTGGGGTTGGATAGTTGATTTGGAAGATCTAGGTACTACACATGATTATCATGAATGGTAGGCATGAGATAGGACTTTGAGTTTCACCAATCTTGGGGATGATCCTATTATGGGCAGAGTAGGTATTATAGGTCATCGTGGGGAGTGGCAATACATTGAGGTCAAGCCCAATGTGATGAGGCACAAGCTATTAGTGATGAGTGTATGCCTCTGGCATAGGGTCGTGGATAGGTTCTGGGTCCTCCTCCATCAACTAGGGATGGGGATATGTTGTTAGCTTGGATGACTATTGCTAGTCACACATAAATAGTGTGATGATAGGCTATAGAGGCTCAGGTAGACACTTTGAGGGTTGAGTGAGATATCGAGAGAGGTTGAATACATGCTACAAAGGATCAAGTATCATTTCTTATGGCAAAGAGATATACTCCCTAGGGAAAGTGTGATAGTATGTGAGCCGAGCGAGATCAGATTCTATAGATGTCCACCTATTATCAGACCTTATATGATACCACTATTCCTAGGGCTGCTCGTCGTCCATGGTTTGGGGAGCCTAGTGTTGTGAGTGATGGAAGCGGTGGTGGTGTGATTGTAGGCATAGGTGACAAGTCTATGAGACAACCAAATTATTTTGGTGGTTAGTAGGGTTATATCTTTCATGTCAGAGTCTTATGCTTTTTTTGGTACTTGATATTCATGTTGTCGGGGTCTTTTCTATGAGACATGTGTTTATATATATATGTTCATCGATCTAGTCAAGACCTCATACATATGTTATAGACTTTGTATTATCCTATCACAATTATATCACTATGGATGATGTGCTTATGATATGTTCCCTTTTTGATGATGATATATATGAGATACACCTTCTCCGATTTAGCCTCATTTTATGCTTATGTGATGGTGATATATGATGATGTATGTTATACATTTTTTTGTTTGTGTTTTTATTATGTATGAATTTGATGTCGATGGATCATACCTTGTCTCATATGATGTTTTTTATGTGATGAATGAATTCCCCATACATGATACATGATGTTTTTATTGGTCTATTATCATCATGATATGTATTGATGACATTTGTGGATGCAATATGGATATGGTACCAATGATGTTTCTATGTAGGGTGGATGGTATTTAGAAGAAATATCGATTATGGGTAGAGATATGATACTAATTAGAATAAGTATTGATGATGGATAAAATTATATTAGTAGTTGATCAATTGCCTTTGCTTTAGTCGTAGAGACTTCATAGTTTGAACAATCTTGTTTGATGTAGTAAACAAATATGATGCACTAGGGTATGAATGACCAAGGTGACTTTGTATCTATTGCATGCACTTTGAATCTACAAACAAAGAGTATTTTTTCTCATACCATACATACAAAAAAAATTGTTTAAAGTATAGGGTGGGGTTGTGTTATAAACTTTTCAGACCAGTCACATAGAGAGGTATAGAACACCTAACATGTAATTACTTCACAGATTGTTTTAATACAACTTCCATACACTCAATAAAGTAAGTATTCACCATGGTATTATTAAAAAATTACCTTACAAATAACAAATCAAAATAATTCTTAATTTACCCCATTCCTTCTCTAAATCCTTATGGAAATCCTCAAGAGATCTTGGGAATGAGTCAATAAAATAAATCATAAAAGATAATACTATAAAAAGATAAAACAATGTTGCAGTATCACTTGCCATATCTATTTGGTGTGGGGCTATTATCCAGTGTTGATCATGTCTATTGTAGGAACAAATTCGTTAAGGAATATCTCAGGATGTTGTTGGGACTTGTCAAAAAGATAGGTAGTTGATACTTTGGCATTGTTTCCATTTGTTTATAGTCATATCTTATGTGATTGTTTGCTTTAAATTTATAGCTTTTGATGTTTTCTTTGTCTGTTTTCTTATTTTTTCAAAGGATTATTGTGATGATTCATTTATTATGGTGATATTTTATTGTAGTTTGTGATGATGGTATGGGTCTTTTGTTTGATTTTTTCTAAGTTTTTATGATTCTATTTTTGTTGTTTTCAGGGGGCTAACCTAGGGCCTCAAGGGCTCATCAAAGATAATCCTTGTCTACATTTTACACAAACATTCTCATAGTTCACTTGGTTTTTTGAATGTTTTTTACCTTTTCTATTTTGAGTATTTTTTGGATTTTGTATTTTGTACATGTTTTTTGATTTTGAATTTTTGACTAAAATAAAGCATGCTGAAAACCTAAGGGGATTGACTTGGGGTCTCGAGGGATATAAATCCTTGCCTACATTGTACATGTAGACACCACATAGCTCGACCATTTTACTCAAATCATAAACCTTTTTTTAGGATAAACAACATTGATAACTTGGATTGATATTCCACTTCTATGTTTAGACGATATGTTGTGGAAATATACTTGAACTAGCTATGAGGTTCAATAAAATGTTGTTATCTTAGACTGTTTGATTGAAGGTATAATCCAAGAATATTGTTTTATTTTTTTATGCTTTTCAGATGTTTTTTATTTTTAATTTTTTTAGATTTTTACCCTTTTTCTTGGGGTGTAAGATGTTCAAATATTGGATTGATATTTCACTATGTTTTTCTAGAGGATATGCTGTAGAAAATATTACTTGAAATAGATATGGGGTTCAAGCAACTATTGATATCTTAGAATTTGGAGTAAAGAAAAATCCACATTGTTGGTATCTTTGAAGGTTACCTTGGTAAGGTGTTGGTGGTATACCTTGTTGTTGGGATGAGTTGTTTCAAAGGTTACCTTGGTAGTGTGTTGGTGTTACACCTCTTAGTGTAATTAATTAATTATTACACTAGAATAAGTTAACTTAGGTCTTAATTAATCATATTAGTCCTAGGTTGCATTTAATCATTTAA
The DNA here is from genome assembly GCA_007115665.2 of Sequoiadendron giganteum. NCBI lineage: Eukaryota > Viridiplantae > Streptophyta > Pinopsida > Cupressales > Cupressaceae > Sequoiadendron > Sequoiadendron giganteum. Next base: position 295,229,464 of record CM021101.1, read on the forward strand.
TAATGTTGTTGAGATAAGATTCCCTTCTAGAAGATGAGTTTTCTTTTCTAGAACTTATCTCCATCTTGTTATCATTCCCTAGGTATTTGTTTAGGGTTTCTTGTTGTCACATGAAGTGTCCCGCCTACACTCGGAAACAAAGAAAGGATGGCTGGTGAAGGATGGTCAGATGAACTATATGTAGTTGTGAGAACTCCAAGGAGGTAGATTAGTTGATTAGGAAGAAGGTAGGGCGATAGTAACAACCAGGGGTTAAGGATGGCAAAGAAGGGAAAATAATAGCTAGTTGATGCCGGTGTTAACTCAATCGGAAGGAAGGTTGGAAGGATGGGAGGTAGTTAATTAGCCATATCCATTCATCAGCCATATCCAGTCATCAGCCATATCCAGTCATCCCCATCGAGTCCCGGAAGGCCCTACGGGGGATTTGTTGTTGAGAAACATCCATTAGCTATTAGCTAGTACTGTTACCATCAGCATCGGTAGCTCCATTTTCTGTGAGAACCTAACATTCTTTCTTTCCTGCCGACGACAAGGAATTGGTTTCTTTCCTGCGTGGGTTGGATTGTTCAGTTAAGAGACTCGAATATTGTATGGTGGCTAGTTCAAGATGGACTATAGTAGGGTTACGTATAGCTAGCCACCAAGCTCCTGTCCAAAGAAGTTCCCTTCATTGCTACACCCCCGGTCAAGGGAAGGCTTTCTTTCCTGTCCTCTCGAGCTAGTTCCGCCCACCCCGATCATTACGATAGTTCAACCGAAAGGGAGGTTATTGATAGTTCAACCAGAAGGAAGGGCCAACCTTCACCCCCAGGGAGTTATAGCTCTCCCTCAACAACTATAGGGATGGGGGGGTGGATTTGAACACTTGGCAACATCCTTTGCATTCTAGGTTTAACACTTGCTTATATAATCAGGCATATGTAATCTTTGTAAAATATCTAGATCTAGATCATCATAATAGAATCTCTATTTGAATGCCATTATCATACTTTCTGTGTGGTTGAATATTTATTCCTAGAAAAGGTCCTCCATTAAAGACTGTAGTAGGGGCCCTATGCATCCATCATTCCAACATGCTATTAGAGCTATTCCAGTGAAGGTTCATCCTAGGATAAAAAAAGTTTGGCTAGTGAGATTTTTTGCAGGCTTAAGGTTTTTTTGCATGCTAGTTGGTTCCCGGGGACCAAGCTATTTTTTGGTGCAAATCAGGCTCTATCCGATCTCTCCATTGCACTCAGAAGGCCCCAAAATCTATAGATCGCGTGCCCATTCATTTGATTTGGACATATTTCATCTAAGAGCTATTTGAGGTATCTAGGGTTTTTTGCATTTTGTACGATCCATACAGTTTTTGCAGAAATAAAATTTCCCCTTTCAATCCTCTATCATGGCAAAAAAAAATTAGTCTCAGGCATTTTTTATTTCAAAAAAATTGGGCTCATATTTGGCAAAATTTTTTTTTACAGGATTTTGTATAGTTTTGCAGAAAAATTAAAAATTTGGGGCGACTCCAAATCAAATCTATCGGCATTCATTTTTTCCCCTTTTTGAATTGCTATTTTAGCATTATTCAAAAAATTATATTTCGGGGTCATTCTCTTATTAAAAGTTTGCAGAAAGGATTTTCACCACCTGCATTTATTTTGTTGGCAGGGGAAGTACGTTTGTCGGCCCATTTGGAGTGGCCCGTCCACCAACCACCTATGTTGTCCCATCTCCGCTGGGCCTACTCATCATTCGCTAACCACCAAAATTTTCACTGGTTGCTTGTTTCCAGGCTCCCGCCAACACTACTGAAGACCGTCGAGCATCCTCCGACTGACCCTTCACCACCAGGCGTTATCCACAACCGGTGGCACCATGTGCTAGTTGCGCCGCTCCAACCTCCGCTCCACCGCCACCATTACTAGCAATGGGTTTTTTTTTTTTTAAAACTGCCGACAACCCCTTGGTCATATCAGCGATCGGGGGCCAAGATATTTTTGCTTGAGGTGCTTGATTTTCGCACCTATCTAGCCTGCAGGCCCTAATAGGGAATTTTTTTTCAAATCGCCATATCTTCGTACCACGGTGTCAAAATTCAACAAACGAGATATCATCGGAAAGAGGACTTGGTCTAATTTCCAGTAGTGCAATATGTTTTGTATAATTTCTCTATCAAAATATTCTACAATCAACTGAAGTAAAAACCCTAGTTTGGGCATAAAGGCTCATATCTTTGCAACTGTTGATCAAAATTCAGTAATCCCAGCAGCATCAAGAAGTTAATTCAGAGCTCGTTTCATCCATCCATTCAATTTGATCAGTTTTAGCTCTAGGTACTCTTGCATTGGTTTTGTTCAATTTGGTGCATTTTTTCAATAACTTGGATATCTTGAAGCTTGGGAAAAGGTTTTTTTTGGGTGACATCACTTCAGTTGCATATCATCCTTGGAAGTTTCCATTTGTTGTTGAAGGTCATTGTCTTTGTAATTTTGGAGAAGTTTTTTTTGTACATTATGGGGCTTGCATATTATCCTTCTTTGACTATGTTTCACATGGGAAACTATAAACAATGGAAGGATGGGATCATCCACCATCTCCAATCACTTGCATTGTTGCCACATCTATTTGGTATAGTTCCCCATCCGAGTGAAGGTATTCATTAGTTTTATTGGATTTGTAGCAGATACATTGTCTTAGAGATCATTGGAATGCAAGTTGATTCTGATGTTTTGAGTTCTATTGATCATTGTGATAGTCCTCACATCCTTTGGACTAAGCTTTGGGAGATATATGGAGATTCAAATATTCCACCCTTCCCTGATGGTCAAGATTCAAAATGTCAGGTTTCATATCAAGTACCCCATGATGATATTTCTATGCAGGAGGTTGTTTGTTTGGATTTCCTTGAATCTTCCGAAGAGGTTGGCAAGGTTTCTTTAGATGATCCTTCGTCTCCATCAGAGACTATTGGTATCCCTTCATATTCGGTGATTCCTTGTCCAAAGTCATTGATTGAGGCTTCCATCATCATAATTCATCAGGACACATTCAATTTTCTAGACTTGACATCACAGGATGGCTTTGTTTTAGGTATCAATGACTTGGCTACCTCTACAGGTTTGGAGAACATTCTTGAGGGGATATCACTCCTCTATTCAGATCATACTTTGGAGAGTTTTCTAGAGTCTCCTCATCTTTGTGTCTCAACGTTGCTTGGAGATCTTGAGACTATCTTGGAGGCTAAGGAGACATATGAGCAGCTTTCAGAGACATCATCATAATTCATCTACATCCTTCCTTCCTTCAATTCCTATCTGGAATGGGAAGCATCTCTGCACTTGCACCTAGTTTTGTTTCTTCTGAAAGGGAGACAAGTTGTTTTTCGACATTGGATCATGTTTTGTCTACATACACTTACCTTTTTTGTAGGTGATCACATTTTCTGGGGGGGCTATATTTTCTCTCTATTTCCCTCCTATGGGGGGTGCTTTTGATTATATTATATCCATGTGATTATTTTTGTCCTTGGGGGGATAATGTTGAGTCCTCCAATCATCACCTTTCTACATTTCATCTCCTTTTTTGGAGAGGGGTTTTCTTCCCACTGGGTTTTCCCCTTTTCTCCATTTGTGGGAGATAGTTGCATTTTCATCTTTTGTACATGGGTACCTAAAATGGCCATCAGTCGTGACCCATCATCATCATGCATAATCATTGAATTTTTCATTTCCTCCCTAAGTTGCACTTATGGGGGGGTGTTAGTGTAATTAATTAATTATTACACTAGCATAAGTTAAATTAGGTCTTAATTAATAATATTAGTCCTAGGTTGCATTTAATCATTTAATAATGTTGTTGAGATAAAATTCCCTTCTAGAAGATGATTTTTCTTTTCTAGAACTTATCTCCATCTTTTTATCATTCCCTAGGTAGTTGGTTAGGGTTTCTTGTTGTCACATGACGTGTGATTTGAACACTTTGCAGTATCCTTTGCATTCTAGGTTTAGAACTTGCCCTAATAATCAAGCATATGTATTCTTTGTAAAATATCTAGATCTATATCATCATAATAAAATCTCTATTTGAATTCCATTATCATACTTTCTGTGTGGTTGAATATTTCTTCCTAGCAAAGGTCCTCCATTGAAGACTGTAGCAGGGCCCCTGTGCATCGATCATTCCAACAACACCTTGTTGTTGGGAATGACTATTTCAAAGGTTACCTTGATAGTGTGTTGGTGGTATACCTTTTTTATGGGATGATTCCTAGATCACACTATGAGTTAAAAGACATAGATCAAGATTTTTTTTGAAGCAAGATGCAAGCATTTTCCCCCAGTGTCTAGCAATGTAGGTGATATATTATCTTGTGATTGGATAATTTTTTTGGATAGATTATTCCCTTTTGGAAAATTCCTCATGGATTGGATAATGATGGATAGGATAGGATCAATGATAGTGACCCATGTCAATATGCTTTTCATAAACAAGTGTAAAGTGTTCACCAAACATTTGTCAAGATCAAGATAAGTTAGATATTGAAAACAATGGATAGGCTAATATGCTTCCCCCTAAAATGGTGCATGTAGATGCTTGATTCTACACATGATTCCTATTTTCTAGGTTTTTAGCATGGTACTTTTCCAAAGCACCACCATAGTGGTTTTCATTAGAGGATAATTTTTCTCTTGACTATTTTTCTTCATTTTTTGATGTCACACAAGACGCATGTTTACCAAGTTTTCATCATGGTGACATTTTTTTTCTCTCATTGAACTACCTGGTGGTGCTGATGTAGATGCTAGTAGTGTTGATATGGTTGTTGTTGTTGTCCTGACGTGCCAATGATATCTTTCTTGGAGGAGTTATTTTTCTAAAATTCAGGCACTTGAATGTAACCCTTGGTAATTCTTATCTTCCTTGTCGATACAAGAGTTGACCTTACCTTGATGCACACATCATGATAGAGAGACCTTAGAGTCCTTCTGATAGAGATTTGTTGCCAAAACGTGGTCAATGTGAGATTTGGATATCTTGTATGGAAAAATTCATTGAGGGATATGTGATTTAGATGGATTGGTTGACAGTTTGGAATCTTTGACTCTCCAAACTTGGGATGATGAGCAATGATGGGTGGATATGGATATTTGGTTAGGACCAACATCTTGATATACTTTGTAGGTAACTCTTGAACCTTTATTTTGAATTTCTAGACATCTTTGATGAATGAACTTCCCTTTTTTCATTTTTCCCCATAGTTTCTTTAAGTAATGGAGTTTGATAGGGATGATTTTATTTCTTTTTCTTTTGTATCCATTTGAATTTTTCTTGTCCATTTTTCTTTATCGATTCTTTTTCTTCAATGACTTATTTTGTTCTTAGGTATAGCTTTTTCTCTTGTTTTTGGTCCTAGTTAAAGGGTGGAAATATACATGGATGATGATTCATGATATGGCTAGTTGTAGTTTTGGTATTAGTTTCATCATAAGTACCCTTTGTGATCCCCATGTTGGTGTTTGCATTAGATAAAGTTTCCCCTAGTATTATGGAGGTATCCCTGATATGTTTATATTCCTTTGAATAACCAAGACCTTGATTCTTAGGATTGCAAATAATCGACCCTAGTTCTAGGATACCCTATTCATGTAGGCCTAATCCTTTGCCTTGATAATGAATCCGTTGAAAGATATTTTTGCAATAGGATATTTTTTTCTTGGAAACAAGGTGATACTCCTTCTTTGATCCACTTTGGATCTTCAAAGGTGATATATTTTTCATTAGTACTATAGCTTTCTCTAAAAAAGGCAAGTGATCCAAGTTTATAAGTGATAGGATCTTACATATGTGGGATAACTTATTGATTGATATCTTTGGCCTAATCCTATGAAATATCGGATTTTAATGCTTCTTCAAGAGGTGTCTATGATTTACTATCCATAGAAAGTCTTCCTCGTGATTCATTTTTGATATTCCTTCATAGGATGTTTTTGATTAACAACTTATGTATAAGTCCTCTTCCTGATCCCCTTTTGATATATTTATGCAATATTTTTATGATTCATAACCATGCATAATTCATCTTCTTGATCCCCTTCTAATATGTCTATAAAAGATTTTTATGATTCACAACTTATGTATAACTCCTCTTCCCGATCCCTTTTTGATATGTCTCTAGATTTTGTTGTGGATTGACCCTTTGTAGAGATGTTAAGAGTAGGAGGTTTGTGTTCCTTGGTAATGATAACAAGAGTATGAGGTTCTTGTATTATATGAAGTAGGAGTAAGAATCTCATGGGTAGATGTATCTATGCTCAGTATATGGATTTGTTCTTCTTTTGGAAAACATGGGATGTCTTGGAAGATATATGTTAAGTCCTTATGGTATTTTAATGATAGGGATTTTTTATATTGACTTTTTGTGGTATCATCTTTGATATGATTTGGATCACATTCTTGACATGGATCAATTTCAAAGAAAGGTTTTCTTGTAAAGGATCATTGGATTTCATCAAAATATGTACATATGGGTGATAACTTTTTGTCTATATTTTTTGCATTAGGTATAAGCATTGGATAAAGAGTATCTTGATCATCAATATGTACTTCCATGAGGTTGGATGATGTCAATATATCTTGGACTAGATCATTATTAGACTTTGGTGATTCATTTTGATCCTCCTTGGGAATAATTTCTTGATTTATGTCCTCTTTCTCACTAGATGATGTAGAGACATTTTCAATGTGATCGGTGATAGATAGCACTTGATCGTTGTTTTCAACCTTTGATTTTGAGACATTGTCAATGTGATCAGTGATAGATAGCACTTGATCATTGTTTTAAACCTTTGAGTTTGAGACATTGTCAACATTTTCATTAGTAGATGGACCTTGAATGCCATCTTCAATAGCTATTTCTCCTCGATCAATAAGATCTTGGATGAAATGTTAGAGTGTTATGCATTAATTCATTTTGTGACCCTTGATTTTGTGGAACTCACATCATTTGTACTAGTTATACCAAGGGAGTTTAAATCTTGGTTCACCATAAGTTGGACTATCATTGATTTGGATAAGTTCATGTTGTACTAGTTCATGCATGATTATCTCTAAAGTCTCTCCCAAAGGGGTGAATTTCCTTCCTGATCGGTAATCTTTCCTCTATGGCATTTCTTGATTGTTTTTCTCTTGAATTTTTGGAACTCCTTGATTTTGTGTTTGAGGTATATTTGTAATACCCCTCCATTTTTCCTTCTGGTTGGATAGTGTGTCCTTGCGTGGGTTGGTTGCTGTGATGTGTTCTGGTTATTCAGATGTTAGCTTTATTCCATGCTTTGGATTAGCATAGTGGTTATTTGAATTAAAGATGATTATGCTTTGGATTATAATAGTATGTTAGATTTGTCAGTTTTTTTGCAGTGTATTGGTGAAGGGGACGGTATTGTATCACTCACTTGCGAGTTCCCTAAGATCCCGTGATTTCCTCTTCACGGTGTGTATTTTATGTTGTTCATATTATATGCTGTGTTTACTTGATTTACAGGTTGACAGGTACAGGACATCGACTCCACTTGGTTTCACAGGTTGGAGCGTGTTCAATACCCAATGGTATTCGATTGGGAGATAGTAGCTAGGTTTCCATGCCAAGTCATCACCCTAGTCCTTGTATGTCGTCAATTGTTTCTTGGGTTGTGTTGTTTTGATTATGGTTCCCTCTCTTCGTTATTTAATTACAAGTTAAATTGGGTGATTTAAATGGCTTAAGGTATTTAAGTTGTTGAGTAATGCAATCTAGAATTATGTTGAAATATAATTTATTTTATTTTAATTTAATTTAATTAATAAATAATTTAATTGTTGATTAAATCTATTTATTAATTAATTAAATTTTTTCTGTTGAATTTGAAAATTATGAAAATGAATTAAAAGTCAAATTTGAAAGTTTGAATTCAAAAAATAAAGAAATTAGATATTTTTGCATTTTTTGTTTTGAAGAATTTATGAGGGTGGTTGTAGGATTTTTAGGGTTGAATCCTTATGTTTGAATTTTATTTCAAAATTTTGGATCTTGGAAGTTTCAAAAAAGTTTGAATTAGTGAGAGGAAGAATTCTTCAATTTTGTGGGTTTTTGGATTTGAGTTGTAAAAACTTGTGGAACTGGATTTGAAAGCAAGGTGGGAAGCTAAGCATCATCTGGACCTCCTCAAACTCAGAATTTTCCAGGTTCTTGTCTTTGTTTTTTTTCATTGTTTTGAAGTTTATATCTAAATGTGTATTGTTGTTGAAAAATATTTCAATACTCTGGTTGTGAATTGCAATGGAAAAACCCATGTTGAAATCTGAATTTATTTGCAAAAAGATCTTCCTTGGAAAAATATTTCTTCAAGAAAATCAATGGAGTTCTTGGACTGAAAATAACCTTTTAAATATTATCTTCTCAATTAATTTAGTTGATTCCTTGTGAATATAAAAAATATATATATATATATATATATAGACTTGGAAATATATACATGCATATATATATATTTTATATGTTTAATATGTTTGGGTTTTTGAAATAAAAGAAAAAAAAGAAACCTAGTTTTATTTTTTTTTAAACTGGATTTTTAAAAAAAATCTGCAGTCTTAATTAAAAATAAATAAAAAAAATTGGGAGGGAGACGGCGCTAGGGGCTCACCTCCCCACCGCACCCCCCATGGGAGGCGCGTGGGAAGGGAGCCACGCCCAGCGCGACCTTCCCTTACTCCTGCCACCACTTCCAACCTCAGTCGTGGCTAGCGTAGCCGTCACCAATAGTGGTGGCTGGCTGTGCTAAGCATAGTCGCGCCACCAACGGTGGTGGCCAGCTGGCTTAGCACCACCGTCATTGCTGGGAGGTGGCTGGTAAGCACCGCCGCCGCCCACTATCAAACCCTCCACCGTTGTGTGAACAAACCCGCGGTCGACGAAAAACAAGCCAGCCGCCCATGAAATTAGGGTGCATGCGCAAACCAAGGTGCAATTGGCCTTTAATTAAAATAAATTATAATTAAATAAACTTTTATATATAAACATTATAATATATTTTATTATATTAGTTTATTAATATATATTATAGATAATATAGTATATATTAATAATTAATATAATAGGATATAATATTATAATAGTATATATATATAATGGTGTAGATATTTAAAATGGGTTATATTTTATGGGTGTAATTATATCAAAAGGGTGTTTTCATTAATGGCATGATTAAGTTTAATTGAAGGAGTTAATTATTTGTTTTAGAGAATGCATGATTTAAATTTAATTGTGAAATTTAAACTAATGTACAAAAGACCAATTATTAATCTGATTTATTTTATAATGATTTAATTTGCAAGGGCAATCGGTTGTTTATTTTAAAATGAAATGTCTTGTCTTATAGTTGGAAATGTCTATTTTATTATGAGTAAATAGGGAATTAAATATTAGTGTAATTTATCCCTTATATGAAAAGATGATTTCTTAATTCAGTTTTATCAAGGTAATGAATTACGCAATGTAATAAGGAATGGATTTAGAATATCCAAAGGTAATTTATTTCAGGTGCCTTCTGTGAATATGCCCTTCGTGTTCTTGTTTTGGGAAATGGATTAAAGGTGTGTTTTGTTCGTAAGTCTTCCAGATGGGTTTTCAGTTCTGTGGTTGTCATTTGTGATGTCAACCTGTTGTGAATTCTCTTGGATAGTGCATGAGGATTGTGTTATGTTAGTACCCAGTTTTCATGAACGGGGATGTTTGTGCCTCCTGTGAAAGGAGTGGATTTTGTAATGTGTGCCTCCTTGTTAGGAGCAGTCTTGTTATTGTTGTTACCTCCAGTGTTTGGAGATGGTTTTATCTTTGTCGCCTCTTAAGAAAGGAGTGGTCGTGATATCTTGTTTGTTGCACCTTGGTACCATTGATGTTTTGTTGGTGTGTGTGTGTTGTCGAGTAGAAGAGTGGCTTGTAATGGGGGCCGACACACAAAGTGGTGCCAGGATAACTCATTGTAGGTGGTGTAATTAAGTGATAACTAAATCAATATACTTATAAGTTTGGGTATTACTTCACACTAATCAAGATAAGTATGCCTCACTCATGGACCCATGTGCTCGGTTAGGCTTGGGATGGGTGGGAAGGCCTGGAATGGCAAGGTCATCTATCTTGTCTGTATGAAAGGTATTTGATTCTGCATGAGTGAGTATGGGGGCTAGGATTCAGTAAAGGTCACTAGGATAACCTTTTCTTGTGGGGGCCGAAGCCTAGGAAGAATTGTCATGGGTAACTCATGACGAACTATGTGATGACACTCTGTCTAGGACAAAAATTGGTTTTGATTTTGCATTAGTATGTATGAGGGCTGAGGATCGGTTGAGGCCACCATCTTGATGATCCACAGTGGGTAACTCATGATGTGCGCTATGATGGCACTTTGTGTGATGATAGTTGGTCCTTGTTTATTATGGGTATGGTTTCCGACACATACCTGATGTGACCATGGTTGGTGTTTGATTATTTTGTGTATGGTTCTCTTAACACACTTGATCTACTTTATTTCTAGAAGCATTGTGACCTTGTAAGGTTGTACTTGTGTGGTACTTATGTTGTTCCCGAGTTGTACATGTGTTGTACTTGTGAGGTTCATGTGATTGGTTGTTTCAGTTTGGTTCAGTTATGTTAGCCTGTGTCTAGGGGTAGATTGTCTTGACTAGGATTCCTGGTTACTATCTCCTAGCATGGGGGTGGGCCTTTGGGTTCCACTTGGTTGGGTGGAACGTGCACCTTACTCCGTTGGGTTCTCTCCTTGTTCATGTGGATGAGTCTTTCAGTTGGAGAGCTCGTGGTTGTAGTTCTTGCTTGTTTCATTTCAGTTATTCTTGTTAATCTTGCCCCTCTTGTTCTCGAGGTGGAATCTGTAATTGTAACCCTATTTTTATTGGACTTGCCTCGTTCGGGGAATGAGTGATTGTAACCTTATGGTGTAATGAATTTATTAATGAAATCAAAAGTCTTATGTTATTCTTGTTGTTATTTCACCTTACTTGGAATGTATGTGTTAATTTATTGATTAAATAATTGTCATAGTTTATATTCATGTTTTGTTGAGGTTCTATATAACCTCTATCTTGTAACCTTAGAGGTTTTTGGCAATAGTTAGAAAACTTACTTATTATTTGTAATTAAAAAAATAAAAATTAGCCTGTTTAAGTTGATGTTTGCAACTTCCTCTAGGGTTGCGTGGTGGGGCGTTACAATATTTTGATATTGTATTTGAGGTACATTTTGGTGTTGTAGAACTTCTTGATACTACAAAATAAGGTACATCTTGAATTACACTTGAGGTACACCTTGGTGTTGCAGAACTTCTTGATACTACAGATATTGGAAGTGTTTTCTAATGTGGATATTGAGGTGTTTGTGGAATGATGTCTGTTGGTTGTGGATATGTAATGTTCCAACTTTGCACATGGAATTGGTGATACGTTGGATTTTGAATTTTTTTAATTTCCTCAAGATCTCTCTAAATTTTATTTACGGAAATTTGATGTTCTGGAATTATTCCTTGATGGTGATTTTGAAACCTCTGATGTTGTTGACCTACTTGATGTTGTGATGCTTGATAAGAGTGATTTGGGTAATAGATTGACATGTTTTGGGGATGTTTTGATACTCAATACCCTATCATAAGGTCACTTGGTTTATATTTCTAAGAGGATCATACCTATTTCCATGCAGGAGGTGGTAACAAGGGTCTTCCAACTGCTAGGTTTTCTTTTTCCTCTTCTTTATCTAAGATGATTGATGCAGTGAGAAACTAGTGGGGTGTTTTGTTCTTCTCAAATATGAAGGTTCTCAAACTACTTATGATGTCTGTTTGTTCACCTTCAATGTATGTGAGACTAGGTTGAAGGATTGGTGCTACAAGTTTTGGTTTTTGAACTAGAGCATTTGGTTGCTAGATGGTTATAAGGTGTAATGGTGTTTTGAGATGGTTGCTATGAAGCTCAAGACCCTAAGGTTTGAGTGCTATTTTGGAGTGGTACTAAATTTTAGATTTTTTTTTTTTGAAGAAATAGGGTCAATATTTCACTTCCTTATCCATAGGATATGTTGCGAGAAACCTTACTTGAACTATCTATGAGTTCCAAGTGAAAAGGTGAATTTTGTGAGGGCTTGATCACTAGGGTTGAGGACCTAGGATAAAAAAATGCAACACTTCATTCAAGAACAATCCCTTGAGATTCAAATGAAAAGGTGATTGAAATCTCGAAAAGGTTGTGTTCTAGGGGATGGAATGATGTCAAATGAGGGGTTCACCAACAAGTGTAAACTTGGAAAATAAAAAATGTTTGAAAAAATAATGTGATTTGAAAAATGACCTAAAAGATGACTTAAAAATGCAAATGAAATGTAACAAAAAGTTGATAAATTGGAATTTTTTATGTGGAAACCTCCAAATGACTAGAAACAACTCTAAAATTTTGGAAATTCCAACTTTTTGAGCAACTAGGACTCATTCACCAACCTGGGAAAATTAGTCCCATATTTGGATTTCTTTGCAATAGCTTGTTTCAAGAAAAAAGGGTATTTAGATACCCAGCTTGATCTCATAGAGAAAATCAATGGGACTAATTCACCATACTTGGTGAATTAGTCTAGTTTGAATTTTCTAAGACTTGAAAACTTTGATCTACTCCTTAACACCTTCTCTTCTACTCCAATGTGAGTTTCGGGTCCGAACCTATAAAACTCACCTGCAAAATAGAATTTGGATTTCTTTGGTAAAGGGAGATTTTCCTTGGTCAAACCCAAAGTTTGGTAATTAAAACTTGGAAAAGATAATGAAATGTGCATGGAAACCTTAGCCTTAAGTGTGTCTAAGACTAGGAAATTGGAAACATGATGCAATCCTATTCTAACATGAGAGAATATGGTGCAATAATAGAAATGATGATATGAATGATTCACTTTTGATGATCTCCAGTCATCCCAAATGAACCCTAATGATTATTGTACCTTCCTTAGGCTTAATGTAGAGTGATAATGGAGGATGTAATCACTTAGGAAACAAGTCTTTAGGATTATCTTGATGGCTAGTTGCATCTCCCCAACCTAGAATCCATCATGATTCACCATAGGAATCCATGATCAACCCTTGACAATGCTTGATCTTGATCTAAATGAGCTTAAATACCTACAAAAACACTTTAATGTTTCTACAAAGCTTCAAATCTACTTGCTCTTAAAACTTGAATAATCTTGTGGGAATTTTCTTGAAGACTCTTGATGCTTGATGTTGAACAATGTTTGCCCAAAGTTCTTAAAGATTGATAAAAATGACTTAGAAGCTTACTTTTATAGGAATCAACACCTATCTGATCATTATTTAGATCCCAAAGGTTGGCCTTCATGAAAAATTTGAATTAAATTGATGAATTCCCACTAAAAATTGAAAAAGGCCCCAAAAGGGACTCATTCTCCAACCTAGGCGAATGGGTCCCACCTAAGGGGACTCATTCACCCAAGGTGGAAAATGAGTCCCGCCTTAAGTTTTTGAGCTGGGCTTTTGAATATTTCAAGATTTTGATATATTTTAAATGATTTTTAAGTGGAATGGGCCTCATAATTCCAAAATCATGGGTCCTAAGGGGCCTATAAATGATGATTTTGAAGGATAATTAATGCAAGGGTGTCAAAATGGGTCCAAATTAAGTTTGAAATCATCTTTTTCTTCAAGAGTGGATGATTTTCTATACTATATTTAGTCCCCTCTTTAGCACCCATATGAATTTACTTGCATATGTAAGCTAAATGAATCTAAAAAAGGATACACATATGAGTTCAGTAGTGACATGGGAGAATGAATCCCCCGCTATAGTTAGCTACAAAACCACAATGTCGGGAACCCCATCCTGCAACACGAATTTGTTAGTTGTCCGAAAAAAATCCTCTTAGAAAACCTCCATCTAGAGATTTTATTCGAGGGTAGATGTATGCCCCCCTTGCTTCCCACTTGCTTTATGGAGGTGGAATCAAGGTAGCAGTCTAGCCACATTGAATAGGATAAGTAATATCATAGGGAGTTTCCAAGTACCATGGCACATAATTATAGATAATTTATTAAGTTGAGAGTGGAATCATGATTCCAACACAACAAATGGAATAAAAAATGAAGCTCTCTAGCACCCATTATGCTTATTTTATTGAAAGGCACTTTTTAACCCTAATGCAGTAAAAACCCTAATTTTAACTTATGTAAGAGTGAAAAAGAAATAGATTATTACCATTTTTCCATTTACCTTTTTTCACTTGATATTGATTGAGGAATAGTGAAATATACTGAGTAGACGAGATTATAGGCTTGCAAGAATTGATGTGCTATGGGATGAGGTGGCATGCGATTATTTTTATGTATTTCTAGGATAATTTAGGGCCTTGGAAAAAATGTTTGCAAAGCATCCCCTTTTTTTGTGAAGTGTACCGTTTTTTTTCAAAGTGTCCCTTTTGTTCGCGAAGTGTCCCACTTTTCGCAAAGTGTTCCTTTTCTTCATGAAGTTTCCAAAAAGGGTTCCAAAGTGTCTAGGGACTTTAGGAAAGCACACTAGAGCAAAATTAGTGTAATTTTATGATTCTTGATGTGAAAAATTGAGGAGATTAGATTTATTATAGGATATATTGTTATACTTTTGTTAGGTGCCCACCCGTTCGCGTCAGCGTCTAGGAGGTAGACAAATCAGTCTACTGAGAGATTTATCCCCATCCTTTCAGTGGAGGATATAGAGTTATTACAAATTGTAGGAGTTTACTGGGCATACCTCATGCCTCCCATGAGGTACCATGATGTGATTATGATGGTGCTAGCAAAGTGTTGGGATGCTGATAGATGCACGTTTCATCTGCTAATTGGTGAGATGATGATCACACTAGAAGATGTACACTACATAATCTAAGTTCCTATTTGGGGTGAGTTTGTACGATTCTGATAAAATAGAAAATTATAGGAGATGAAATATGACATGCAATATACTACCTAGATGGACCAATACATGATGAGAGAGTGAGGGCACAAATAGACCTGGTGATGCTTCTATTCTCACAAGTCACACTAGTGAGATATATTATGATGTTGATAGTTGTACTAGTGCTCATCCTAGATGGGTGAGAAACACACCTTGATGGAGGACTAGTACATCTAATACGAGGGATGGTAGTGTACCAAATAATATATGCCTAGGGGTGTTCTATCCTAGCTCATTTGTATTATTATCTTGGTCATTTTTTTTTTCGAGAGGTGGACAATATGGTATATTTTATGCTTCTATAGGTTTGGTGCCTTGACCATATCACTTGTACCAAACCTACTAGCTTCCCATATCTAATAGCCTTGGGGTATCCTCAGGCCTTTAGCTATCCTCTACAACGGTTTTTGAAGTATGGTGATTTACATTTATGGAGAGTATAATTTGACCACCTAGAGGAGGATGAGGTCCTTTAGAGACCTTATACACTTGTGCCTTAGTGGCTAGATCATACTTAGTAGATGAGGAGATTACAACCAGACAAATTTTGGCAAGCTGACATGACCACATAGTACATCCTTTCTACTATGATTGAGTCATGCGGCAGTTTGGGTAGATGTAGATAGCACCTCAAGAATGACCCTTCTTCAGGAGATCAGTGCAGAGTGCTAAAAGACCTAGTGATACTATACGATTTATCATAGATGGTGTTATTCATAGTGATTCTAGGTGTTCATATCATGACATGCCTCCGATCTTTGACATGGATAATGTTGGTGCCATAGATGACTATGAGGAGTGGTGGATACTATCATGATCAGCCCCCGTGTTTCCTATGGAGGAGCCAATTGGTGATATAGGACCATTCCCAAATGAGGGATATGATGTAGAGGATAGTGTTGAGGAGACACACTATAGGGTTCCAATAATATTTACAGATGTCATAGATGATGATTATGATGAGGATGTCAATCCTGAATATGATGGCCAAAAGGGGGGAGATGAAAATGATGGTGAGGAGGAGGATGATGAGTAGGAGCAGTCCATGAGTGAGGGTGATGTTGCAGTGGATGTTGATCTAATAGGGCACGAGTGGGGAGAGTCCTCTTCTACACGTATGACTAGATCATGAGCAATAGTTGTAGCAGGCACTACTACCTATAGTCATGGAGAGGATAGCACAACCTCCATGACCACAACATAGGACAAGGCAGATTTCTCACAACCTACTAGAGATATAGGTGATGATATATTTATTTATTTATTTTTATTTTATGTGTGTGCTTACTCTTATATATATCATGATGTGTACTAATATTTTGTTGTTTCCATCATGCAGGAGCTATGAGAGACTTTAGGGGTCTCACTGATAGGCAACTATAGAGATAGTTCCCCCATCAGTTGATGAGGAGGTCATAGACTCAGACTATGTGCCCCCAGCCATCGTGGATTAGGACCTAGAGTCATTTAGTCCATATGTGAGATACGAGTAGCATATGAGAGTTTGAAGAGACACGTCCACTAAGACCATGCTGCCCCTGAGGCATAGTCATCCCAAACCCTTGTAGAGTTTGAGGAGAACATCGAGAGTCCCTTCAAGCGATATGAGGTTTAGATATATCTCTTGGTAAAATTTGTGGAACGTGATCATGATCGCACACTACTATCTCTTGATAGACCGCTACCAGATAGATGTGACCACCAAGTCTCGAGGGATCTGGTAGCCATAGGCCTCAATTGGATTGTATATCTGATGATATGTACATAAGATTTGATATTTATATATGATCACACTGTAGATACCGAAAATTGGTCTAGGCCTGCGAGTACACATTTCAACATAATTTTCTATAGTTCGTCGTCTTAATTAAATAATGTTACTTATTTAATTGCCTTTCTAACACATATTTCCTGTATTAATTAAATACCCTTTTTAATTAATTCATTAATTCATAATCATCCTTTATTCAACTTAATTAATTAAATAAATCATATTTATTTAATTATGTTGCGAACTAATTAATTCTTTCCCCTTTATCTATCAATTAAATAATTTATTATTTAATTCCCCTTTATCATACTTTTCCAACTATAATTAAATATCTTTATTTAATTATTCATTTAACCCCTTTTCATCTATAATTAAATATTTATTATTTAATTATTCATTTTATCCTTTTCAACAGCCAAATTAAATAAATTACTTTATTTATTTAATTAAAAGTCTCATATTTCGAATGTTGAATTAAATTAACATTTAATTCATTATTTAATTAATTATGTCACATTCTCTAACATTCAGTTATCTCTTACATGCACTTATCATCTGACTCGAGTTATCTCTATGAGAGAACTCTCCGTCACAACTAGTCGATTAACTAGTTCCAACTCATATGCATGATCTATATTTATTAATTAAATATCTTTATTTAATTAAATAACTCAAGTTTGCATTCACATGCATTTATCATGCAATTATTCTCCAACTTCTAACTTTGGCTTTTGCATACAAAGTCTATTTCTTTTATGTTTTGAAGATGAAGATTGGAACTCATGTTCTAACTCATGTTCTAAAATTAGTCTTTACCTGTAGTTGAACTCATGTTCTAACTCACGTTCTATCTGTCACATAACTCATCGCATGGCATTCATCAATCTCATTCGTCAATCTCTCTTTCAATCTGAGCCGCTCATTTGAAAACACAAAATCTATAAAATGGCCTGTCATTATCATTATTTCTCCTCTCCCAAAATCATCATACACTTTTGAGAAGAAACAATCTTCGATATTTTGCTGAGACACTCGACGAAGTTATGCTTGCATTCAAACACAAAAATCTGAGGGCAAGAATAACAATACAGCAAGATGGAGAAGGGAAATTGAGATAAATCGAGGAAGTATTTGCATATTCGGTGAGATCATTCTAGTTTTTTATTAGTTTAGATTAATCATGCTGACTTATCATTCTTTGTTGTTTTATTTAGATTAGAATTGATGTTTAATCTTGTGCAGCTTTAGAATCTTCCACAATTTCGAAAAATCTGAGTTACACACACCATGCTTTATTATTATTTGTGTTGAAATGTTAAATGTCAATTTTATTAATTAAATAACCTTTGTAAGATTACTTAATGAATGCTTCCATGATTTAACTTTCTATATGTGATCTAATAAAAACTTATTACAATTTCTTTTAGATGAAACATTGTGATGAAATATGTTATGTTAAATTAAATGCACTTATGATTTAATTAAAGGACATTAAATTATTATAAGGATCTAATCTAACATAACACATAGAATAAACTTGAATAACATGATACCTAAACTAAACAAATAATAGTAAATTAAATAATAATTTTAGATTTCAAGACACACAAAGAGTTACTTGTCAAGAATGAAGCAATGTAAAATGTCCATGGAATGTACTCCATTAGCTCTAACAACACTACTCACCATCCATACTATTTAAGGGGATTTAGAAGTAATATCGGTGTAGATGCACAGTATTAATAGGTTCTTTAAGGGGGGTATTGTCCATGTATGTTAACGTATACATGCTAGACTTATAATTTTTGTTAATTATATAAGGTCCTAAACAATTAGGACTAAATTTTCCTTTCTCATTTGAGTCGGCATTAAAATTTATCTGATTTTCATACAAGACCAAAATACCTTTACTAAATACATGAGGAATGATATGATTACTATGTTGGCACTATAATTGCTTAGAATAAGCTTGGAGGTGCTCGAGAGTGTTAATGTGTTGTTCATCAAGCATCTCAAGCTGATGCATTCATTGTTGTTTGTAAGTGTCATTGTTAGTGACCTCTTGAAGAGAAATTTTTAACATAGGGATTTCTAACTCCAAGGGAATCACTACCTCGATACTATAGACAAGGTTATAAGGATTTATTCATATTCATGACCTGACATTAGTACGGTAAGCCAATAATGCATAAGTAATTTGCGTATGCCAATATTTATTATGTTTATTAATCATTTTTCTTAGACTTTGCTCGATAGTTTTATTAGTTTCTTTGGCTTGACCATTAAATTTTGGGTAGTACGATGTAGAGAAGTGATGTTGAATATTAAATGTGTTGAAGAATTTCTTCACATCATTGTTCTTGAATGGTGTTCCATTATTTGAAACTAATGCAGAAGGAAGTCCAAAGCATGCAATAATGTGTTCCAATATGAAATGACATATTACATTAGCAGTTATGGATCAAAGAGGGATAACTTATACCCATTTTTTGAAATAGTCTGTGGCTATGATTATAAATATGGCCAGAGGATGAGGGTGGCAAAATTTTTCCAATCCAATCCAATCCCCATAGTGAGAATGACCAAATAGGAATTTGGGTACGAAGCTAAGCAGCAGGAGCATGAATTAGATTTATATATTCCTAAAATTTATGACATTTCTTAATGTACATAAATTTCCATATGTCTCTAGTAATATCCCATGCAAATGAGTTTTTGCACTAAAGATCTACCTCCAAAATGACCTCCATAGGCACTTGCATGCACCTCTTCGAGTGCTATGGGGATTTCATATTTGTTAAGGTATCTGAGCCAAAGACCATTGAAGGACCATTTGTATAATATGTCAGCTAAAATAACATACTTGGATGCTATTTTTTGCAAACGACGCCGGGTATTCATTGTTGTGGTCTTGGGAAAAGTACCATCTTTCAAATAGTTGAATATTGTATCATACCATTCACTCGAGTCTTGCTTAGTTTTTGCTAACACTTCTTCAAGTTTAATGGATGGTGTCATGATTGAGTGAACAATAAATGTGACATATTTTGAAGGATCTTGAGGTGATATAAGAGAGGCTACACTTTTCATTGCATCCACATGTTGATTATCTTTTCATGGGATGTTGTCAATGGTGAATGATTCAAAATTCTCCAATAATTTCATTGTGAGATCCTTATATTTTGCTAATTTATCATACTTTTCTTGATATTTCCCATTTATTTTCTTTATGATTAATTTATAATCACCAAAGATTCAAATGTTTTTCGCACCCAAGACAAAGGTAGAATGCAATCCTACGAGCACCAATTCATACTCAACAATATTCTTTGTACATAGGAAATTTAACCGATATGATAAGGGAATAGGATTTCCTATAGGTAGGATTAATATAACCCTAGAACTAGAGCCTGTTCTACACTTAGATCCATCAAAGTATAATTCCCATGTAGCAATTTTGATTGCTAGCACATTATTTTCAGGGAAAGAGTCATTACTAGGTAATGCCATAGAGGACAAAGTGTCAGCTAACTAGTTGGTCAAGGTCTAAACCTTAATTTTTTTTTGTGAATTTTTTTTTAGGTCAAACTCAATCAACAACACTACCCATTTAGCTAGGCGTCTAGATAGGTTTATTTTATTAAAAGGATGTTTGAGAGGATCAAATTTTTTCATCACTTTTATTTCTACATTCATTAAATAATGTCATAATTTATGTGTAGCGAATATTAGGGTCAAACATTATTTTTTATCATTGTATATCATTTTTCATAATCAATCAATGTGCTACTAATGTAATAGACTGGATTCTCTTTAGTGTTTTCATCTTGTTGAGACAACAACGTTGCTAAATCATGGGCTAAGGTGGCAATATAAAGTATAAACAGTTTGTTTGGCATAGCGAGTTGTAAAATAGGTGGAATCGCAAGATACTCCTTTAAACTCTCAAAATATTTTTTACAATCATCATTCCAATTAAAGTTCACATCCTTTTTGAGAGGATGTGTGAATGGTAATGTGTGATCGGCTAAAGATGCAACAAAATGATAGATAGCTTGGATTATTCATTGTAATGTATGTAATTGAGAAATATTTTTAGAGGGAAACATATTGAAAATAGAATCAATATTATTTGTATCCACCTCAATGCCTCTATGATACATGATAAACCCTAAAATATTTCCACTATCAACACCAAAAACATTTTTTTTTGGATTTAGCCTCATGTTGTATGTTTGCATTCACTCAAATATCTTCTAGAGGACATTCACATTGTCTTGTCTTGTTAAGGATTTTGATAAAATATCATTGACATAATCCTCCAAAATTTTATGTATATAATAATGGTATATTAGTGTCATAACTTGTTCATATGTTGTGCCTACATTATTTAATCCAAAAGGAATCATAACCCAACAAAATGTCCCCCAAAGAGTTGTAAATATTATTTTGTATTGATCTTTAGGGTTGATACAAGGTTGATAGGGATGTAACTCCTAACATATGTTTCAAATCTTCCTCATTTTCAAGATACTCCCATGATGGTGTTAACTCCATGTCAAGCAATTCAAGATGTTTCATTGTAAGGTTGACTTTTTGCTTGCACATGATAGTATTTGTAACATAGAAAAATGTATCCTTGGACATTTTCACACTCATTTAAGTATTTTTTGTGGATTTTGGCCTAGTTTTGCCTAGATTTAATGTTGTAGTGTGGTCAACACATTCAGATTAGGTTTTAGACCCTTGTAGAACAATAAAAAAATGTATAATGTCTTGTAAAGGTGTTGTGAAGTGTTGTAAGCCACTTTCAAACTTTTCTAGGACCTTTCTAATATATTTCACTTAAATAAACTATTTTTATCACTTACCAAGCCTTATTTCAAAGTTTTGTAAGGATTTGTAACAAACTCTCACACTTTCCTAGGCTTGTCATCAATAATTACACCTTTCTTATGCCTTAAATGGCCCCATTTTACACTTATAAGACTTATTTAAGTGTCTTTTTGAGAATAAACCTGATAATAATCATTTAATACATCTTAATTTCTAACACCCACTTAAAATTCCTAAGTGGGACCAAGTCACCACTTGGGCTGACTTAGTCCCATTTGGCTCAAAAATCAAAACAACTTCAAAATTTTAGTGGGTTTTTATTTTCTAAGACTTAAGGTCAGCCTATGATGTGGTATTTTCAAAAATTAGGGAATAATTGTGTGTAAATATAAGGTTTTCTACTCATTTTCACCTCTAAGAAGAAGCTAGAATCCATAATCTAAACTCTCCCCTCTTCATTCATCATTCTTCTCAAGCAAGCTACGATTTTGGCATTGTAAAGTCATCAAGAAGCATTCAAGGGCATATTCTTCATCCATTGTTGTAAAAATTCAAGATCTATCACCATGGAAAGTTTATAATTGCTTCATTTCATGTATATACTTCATTATATTATTTCTTCATTCTAGTTTAATTACCTAAAAGGGGTTTGACCAAGGAAAACCCCCATGCCCTAACATTCAACATTTCTCTCTCTTTCCTTTTGTGTTTGTATATTTGAGTACTTTGAAGGCTTGGAGATCATTCAAGAATAGGTTACAAACTTTTTGAAGACATCTTCTTGTTGGAAAAGTTAAAATATCTAGAAAAATTCACTTATAGTGCCAAAAATCAGGGTTTCAGATTTGGATACTTGGAGGAGCAGAAAGTGCAGACTGAGAGCTTTTGTTTCCACTTTCATATTTTCAAAAATCTAGAGTGGACTAAGTCACCATTAGTGTTTAATTATTCCCACTGCACATTGTTTTTATAGATTTCTATAGATTCAAAAAGCCATTTGGCTAAAATGGGCTCTAGTGCAGTTTTCCATATCTGGGACTAAGTCACCGAGAATGGTGTAAGTTTCCCAGTAGGCCAAAATTCTAGAATCAACAACATTCCCAATCTTCATTCCAGTTTGCAACATATTTCCAGGTGCACACCTTCTATTTCACCACTTTCTATTTAGTTTGATTTTCATTTCTAGGTCATTTGATTATGTTTTCATATCACATTTCATTTTCAAACATTCTATGTTTTCCAAGTTTATACTTGGTGGTGAACCCCTTTTATCGGTTTTCAACATTTATGACCTTCTATTTGGACACATTTTAATCATATTAGCATTAATATTTAATGAACCCTCTAAGACTTTGTATAATATCTCTCTCCTTTTAGGTGAAAAACCCTATAAGTGTAAGAGAGCACCATCTTTCTATAAAAATATACGATTTTATATTGATGTTTAACGATGGTCGCTTTGTTGCTTGCATAATTTTAGAAGGATAGTATCCAAACTAGTTTGTATCTTGTATGTTAGGTTCTCTAGGAAATCAAATACCTTTCTCTTTCCTTCCACACCCTTTACCATTGTAACCTAATTTCTTCACAAGTTCGTAACCTCTTCCATAAATTTGTTCCATTTCTTTTGGGTTATGTGGTTGTTGTTAGTCTATCTCATCAAATGTTTTGGTATAAATTGTGTCATATTAAAGAGTAGTTGAGTTAGATGTTTGTGATTGTTCTTCCAAGTTCTGAGTTGACATTACTATTGGTTAATATTTCTTTCCATATTATTTTCTTGTGATTATATATTCTCCCATAAATGAGGGTGTGAAGTCCAAGGAACCCTAATCATCATCTAGTAACTTTGAAATTTTTTCCTTTTCCTTTTTTATCTTCTATTAAAGGTGCTATATTGGATGTGGTAATTAATGTGTTGAGAGGACTTGTAGTTCCTTTTTCCACTTATAGGAAACCTTTAGGCTGAGGGTCCATTTCAAATTGGTATACCTTATTTTCATGGACATAATTCATAATATGATAGAGAGTTGAGGGTAACACATGCATCTCATGAATCCATGGTATTCCAAAAATAAGATTGTATGAAAGGTCATGAGGCATAACATGAATAGGAGTTTGTAAGGTAACCCTTCTGACTGATATAGGTAATGTAATTATATTGATCGGTTTCCTTCCTACATTGTCAAATCCTTGAATGGATAAGGAGTCTAGTTGCATTACTAATTTATCTACCCACAAGCTATCTAAGAGTTTAAAACTACACACATTAAGGGAGGAACCATTATCAACCATTTTTATTTTTATACCTATTCGGTTAAATTGAGAAATGATCATAAAGACCTCATTTTTCTATCTTAATGCCAAAGGGGGCAGCTCATGTTGATGAACTGTGATGCCAACATTAACTCTATTCAGTCCTTGTATAAGAGCTACCACATCATTTGAATTTTTACCTGGGAGAACCACTACTTGTTGTAAGGCAGTTTGAAACATGCTATGATAGTTCGGGGAATTCTGAATTAAATGCCATAGGGATATTTTTGTAGGAGTGTTCTTGAGTTTTTCAATGAGATTATACTCCTTTCTAGTATGAGAGGTTAGACGAGGAGCACTAGGTAATGGGTGATTGGGTAAAGGTAAGGGTGTTGGGGTTGGTTGGTGTGGTTGTGTTTTGTTTCTAGTATTATATGTATGAGCAACAATATTATGACCTGTTTACTATAATACATTATTTGAAGGAGGATAAAGGGTAAATTCAGGTTGTAGTTTATGTGAAGATGGGTAAAGGATAAGTCGAGGTTGGATTATGTTAACTTCTCTTGGTTTTGGTTTCTCATGAAAAGCCTTAGTGGATGGACTTTGTGAGATGAAATCCTCAAGGGTTCCATCTAACATATCAAAGTCATCGCTACTAAAAGGCTTGACGGTTAAGTTAACTTTATTTGGTTGGTTCTTTTCATGACAAGCCTTAGTGGATGGTCCTAGTGAGAGGAAGTTTGTAAGGGATTAATATAACATGTATAGGTCATCACTAATAAAGGTCTTGGATGTTATGCTTTATCTAAATCTAATCATTTCTTTTAATGGGTCTTTTGATGTTTTCAATTTTTTGTTTTCATCTTCAAATGAATCTGATCTATAGCAACTAGGAACTAATGTTGAAAATGAAATTTGTATAAATCTAATGCTATCCATAATTACCATGAATGTAGATGATGTAAATTATTTCAATGTAACAACACATAACTAGAATGAAACATAAAAGTAATAGATCCAAACAAAAGCCTAGAAACTAGAAATTTAATTTCGTAAATAGCAGCTAAAAATTTGCACTAGGACTGATTTTCCCAAGGTGGCAGATGAGTTCCAGTAAGGGTTTCTTTTTCAAGCTTTTGAGAATTTTTTGGTTGATTATTGTATTTTCAATGTTGTATTATCTAGGTCTAGGATACAAATGTAGAATTTTATATATTCTCAATAAAATTAAATGCAATAATGCAAAGATTGAAACTCTAAAATTCAAGTTAACTGATGTAAAACCTAATGCAATGTTAATACAAGAAAAATCTAGGATGTAAATGCACTCCAAGTAAGAATTATGATGTTCTAAATGTACGTTCACCAAAATGAAAAGGTGAATTTTGTGAAGGCTTGATCACTAGGGTTTAGGACCTAGGGTCACAAAGTCCAACACTTCATTCAAGAACAAGCCCTTGAGATTCCAATGCAAAGGTGATTGAAATCTAGAAAAGGGTGTGTTTTAGAGGATGGAATGATGTAAAATAAGGTTTTCACCACCAAGTGTAAACTTGGAAAAGACAAAATGTTTGAAAACACAATGTGATATACAAAATGACCTAAAAGATGACTTAAAAATGTAAATGAAATGTAATAGAAAGTTGATAAACTAGAAATATGCATCAAGAAACCTCCAAAGGACTAGAAATAACTCTAAATGTTTTGAAAGCTAACTTTTTGACCAACTTGGACTCATTTTCCAACCTAGGAAAATTAGTCCCAGATCTGAATTTATGTGTGGGAGCCTATTTCAAGAAAAAGGGTATTTGGATATGCAACTTGGTCTGTTAGACAACATTAATGGGACTCATTAACCACACTTGGAAAATTAGTCCAGTTTGATCTAATCCTTAACACCCGCTCTTTTGTTCCAACTTGAGTTTCGAGTTCAAACCTAAAAAATTCACCTACAAAATAGAATTTGTCTTGATTTGGTAATGGGGGGTTTGCCTTGGTCAAACACCAAGTTTGGTAATTAAACCTTGAAAAATACAATGAAATTTGCATAGACACCCTAGCCTTAAGTGTGTCTAAGACTAGGAAATCTGAAACATGATGCAATCCTATTCTAACGTGAGAGAATATGATGCAACAATAGAAATGAAGATATGAATTATTCACTTGTGATGATCTCCAATCATCCCAAAGGAACCCTAGTGATGCTTTTACCTTCTGTAGGTTGAATGGAGAGTGATAATGGAGGATGGAATCACTTATGAAACAAGTCTTTAGGATCGTCTTGATGGCTAGTTTCATCTCCCCAACCTATAATCCATCATGAATCGCCATAGGCATCCATGATCAACTCTTGAAAATTCTTGATCTTGATCTAAAGTAAGCTTGAAGACCTACAAAAACACTTTAATGCTGCTCCAAAGCTTTAACTCTACTTTCTCTTGAAACTTGAATGCTCTCCTGGGAATTTTCTTGAAGACTCTTGATGCTTGATGTTGAACAATGCTCGCTCAAATTCCTTAAAGATTGATAAAAAGGACTTAGAAGCTCGATTTCATAGGAATCAATGCCTAATTGACCGTTATTTAGATCCCAAAGGCCAAAATTAACCAAAAAAATGAATTAAATTGATGAATTCCTGCTCAAAGTTGAAAAAGGCCCCAAAAGGGACTCATTTGCCACCCTGGGCGAATGGGTCCCACCTAAGGGGACTCATTCGCCCAAGGTGGTGAATGAGTCCCACCTTACATTTTTGAGGTGGATTTTTGAATCTTTCGAGATTTTGATAGATTCTAAATGATTTTTAAGTGGAATGGGCCTCAAAATTCAAAAATAATGGGTCTTAGGGGCCTATAAATGATGATTTTGAAGGATAATTAATGCAAGGGTGCCAAAATGGGTCAAAATTAAGTGTGAAATCATCTCTTTCTTCAAGAGTGCATGATTTTCTACACTACACCAAGTAACTATTGATATCATAACGTCTAAGTGAAGGAATGATCCCCTTTATCTATTTGATTTTGATTTCTAATAAGTAGGATGGAAATAATGGATGAGGGACTATGTTACCTTGTAATTTTCTAGTTGTTTGGTTCAAACAATGATCTTATAAACAACTCTCACAACTTTCTCTGGGTTTGGAATATGGCAAGTGATAAAACAACACTTGGACCTGAAATAAAATTCAAAATATTCGAAAACCTTTAAGGAAATATCCTTTCAAGGAGTGTAAACATAAATATTCTTTCACATGTATGTACTAAATCAAAGGGTTTTTGATTCAACTATCTTGTTCAATGTTTGTTTGAATGTGATCTTTTTCTTTAAATCAACCATAAAATTTGATGTCAAATTATTTTGAATATAATTGGAAAGTTTAACATAAACAAGAAATTACAAACCTAGGGGATAGACACCATTATTTTAGGTAGGCTTGCCTCATGCTTCGAAGAGACAATTTTACATGCAACTTATGGCACAAGCCTATAGTTAGACATGGCAAGTAACTTCTCGGAAGTAAATTCTAATGCACCACTTTCAAAGAATTTTTTTAGATAATAGGGTGGATTCTAAATAAATTTGGCTCTTAATGATAACTGTGAATGTGGAAATCTGACAGTCACCCATTGGCCACTTGAGGCTCTTTAACCATTCCCATTCGATGAAGGTGTGGGATTAGGTGCAGCTTTTTGTGAGCATGACTTGAAGCTACTTTCTTATGATTTTTCAACCTTTGATATAGCTCACCAGTAAATGTGCTTCAAGACCTTGCAATGAGTTCTCTAGTGTGGGATGTGTCCCAAAGAAAGCCCCCTCTTTAAGGTAAAAATTGAAAATAAAATAAAAAATCTCAAAAATGTTTTTTCGCTCACCCAAGATCACCAAAAGGTGAGAGGGGAGAAGATAAAACACTTTATATTTCCAATCACTGAATGAACATTTAACAGTTCATATTAAATTGATTCTTTTTAAACACATCGAGTGGTATTATCCCCAAAAATATGTGAACAACATTAAAAAAAATATTCTTTTTATTTGCACCAATAGGAAGTATTCCGGGTATCAATCATTTAAGCTAGCAATGGTACAAGAAAAAAGAAATAACTTGTTCATTTTTAAGCCCCAATCTTGAGAAAAAGTAAATTGAGTGTGCATCAACAAAATGGAAATCATTTGCGTTCTCTTTTATGCACCAAATTAAGGTTCCCAATTATGAAAACATGAAATGTGTTCATTTTTAGAGCACAAAAATTGAAGTATTTTTTTTTTCTTTTTATGAGCACCAAAATAAGAGTTCCTAATTATGAAAACATGAAATTGGTTTAATTTTAATAACACTAAAATTAAATGTGAGTTTTTTGTTTTTATTTTTAAAGCACCAATTTTTTTTTTCATAAGTTAAGAAATCTCAAAAATGGTTCAATTTTAACAACACCAAAATAAAATGTTAGTTTGTGTTCTTTTTAAAGAACCAAAATTAATAAAAATATTTATGGATCTAGAAATCTTTAACTGATCATTTTCCCTACAAAAAAAAAGAGTTAGTCACTTGAATCATGCATTGTGATTCATTAGTACCTGTTACACATTCAAAAACAAGCAAATGTTAGCAAATAAATTCATAACAATACTATAGGATATGTGCACTTGTTTGTTAGAGAAACTACTCAATTCTTAGAGCAAATGCTCAGAAAAAACTGTAGAAGTGCCCTTGTCAGAAATAGATGCTCAAATTTGAGAGTAGATACTACCATTGTCAAAAGAAAATGCAAGGGTTTTGAAGCTATTAAAATGATCTTGTTGCAAGTGCATAGTTCTTCTAGGAAGTGTGTGAAAACATCTTCAAATGCACTTCTAGGACCTACAACTTCCAAAATGGCTCATACGAACGTTAGAAAAGGGGAAAAGAATCCCACCGAGCATGCCAAAATGTGTGAGGGGGGGAACGTTACATGTAAACAAGATCAAACATGCTTGAAATGAGAATGTAAGCTAAGATCAAACACATTAATCTAAGATCTAATCTTACACATACAAAATGAAACTAAACTATTTGAACATACATTAAGAAATCTATGATTATTGAATTTAATGCAAACAAAAGGCACAATGTTACTATCTGGTATTGGAGTGTATTCACTTGATGTTGGGTTGTTCTTATCACTGCAAAGCCTCCAAAGTTTGAAGAATGATGCCATGGTTGGTTGATTGAAGAAATGAGGTTTAAGCTCTAATAATGGTGTTTGTGAATGTCAGTAGTACTTCATTATGCAAATGATGTTGGTTCTTTGATCATTATTTGTGAAGAAAGGGGTTTGTTATATAGAAAATGAGATTTGAAATGGACGATCGAGATTGTGTTGAGAGGATTTAGACATGAGAAGATTGTGCAAAGTTGATTGAAAATTTTGGGTGATTGAGAAATAGATTGTCTAGTTAGGGATTAGATTGATCAGTTAGGATTTTAGATTGACCAGTCAGGATTTAGATGGCTTAGTTAGGAAATTTATTGATTAGTTAAAAACTTAGATTTCTCAGTTAGTAATTTAGATTGATTAGTTAACAAATTATATTGCTCAGTCAACAATCGTAATTCTCTCTTGATCAAAAAGAGGGTGAGGAATATGATTAATTAATTTATTTAATTAATTCCTTTTTGGAGTTGAAAGCGCAAATCAAGGTTGAATTTTGTAGAAAAGTTGCATTAGTTTGATTTTATTTTTGATAATTGATTTGAATAGTTTGATTTAATTATTCAAATTTTGGAGAGAAAGTGTCGTAATTAAATTATTATGATTTAATAATTTAATCAACTTAGGGGAATAAGGTGTTTTAGTGATGTAATTAAATAATTGGCATTATTTAATCAATCAAGATGAAATAAAGTGAGATTAGGACCTCATTAAATAAATGTGATTTATTTAATTGGTCAAAATGATGAAATGTGAATCAATCAAATAATGTTGTTTTACTTAATTAATAGAAGAATTATGGGTTTTAGGACTTTATTAAATAAATGAAATCTATTTAATTTGTTTGAAATCATGAAAAAGTGAATTTATTAAATAATGTTATACTATTCAATTAATAGTAGAATTATGGTTTTGGATGTTGTTTAATGTTGTGTGATGTTTTGGGACGTTGCAAGATGATTTTGAGATGTTTTGAGATGATTCTCAAATGTTTTGAGACATTATGAGATGATTTTGAGGTGTTTTGAGATGTTCTAGGATGATTCGAAGATGTTTTGAGACATTTTGAGACAATTCCAAGATGTTATAAGTCATTTTGATGCATTACAGGATGTTGTGGGATGATGTTCAATGTTGTTTAATGTTGTTTGAGGTGTGTGATAGGTATTAAGTCAATTTTACATGTCTACAAATAGAACACCAGATCTACATGGAAAAACCAAGAAGAGAAAAACCATGTAGTGAGGATTAGATCACTATATAAATGAATTATAACACCGAATACAATAGGATCACTGATAGCGGTTTTTCCATCCAAAATCAAGAAGGGCTCACTACCAATATCTAACTATTGTCTGAAAATGAAGAAATAAAGAGGAATCTTACAAAGAGAAATCCATCTCAGAGAAATACGAAGATCCACCACAATAACTCTGAACCATTTGTGACCTTCAACTCGCTTCCTTTAGTAAATTTAGGTGCATTGAAAATGTAGACACCTTATTCTCACTATTTCTAGTAGCTTTATTCATCAAAGCTTACACTCAAGTCACAAACCTTGATCACATTTCACACCAAAACACACCAAACATATCCAACACTCTACCTTGCATTTATACCATCCACAACCTTGAAAACATTATCCAAGGTCGGCTATGCACCTCAAACATGTAATTATAAAATAAATTGACACCAAAAACTTCCATGGTGGAAAGAAGTGGAGGAAGACCACACCAAGGGTTAACTAGGACCCAAATATACATCACCACACTCCTCAACATATTCACAATTAATGAGGTACCTTTGAAAATAGAGATAACACACCAAGTCGGTCAACCTTGAACTATCACTACAAGAAACCACATACATGCTTATTCAAGAACTATGGACCACATAGCAATACTCCATAATATCCATTAAACATCTCAAAATATTTCGTCGTCATCAAAATATTCTACAACTATTTCATCAACCACCTTAAACTAAGAGCACCATCATTTTGTGTAAGAACACACACTACCACATAACACAAATCACTAACCAACCTTGTGAAACACCTCAACACCTAAAACATCAAGGGAAAGAAGTTACATAAAATATAAGAATGTTCCAAAATTTACAAGACATGAAACCTTACTACACAGAAATGTGGAGCAATCTTATCTCTCCCAAATAGCCTTCTTCACATACAGATAAACTATCAAACATAAATTTCACTACAGAGTAATCTAGAACCTAAATATATATATATAACCTTTGAATCCTTATGATCATTATATCCAAAAATTAAAAGAATAACTTCAATACTTAAGAAATGTAGAGAAAAATATAGAACACCACTATGTCACATTGTAATATCTTTTATTGAAATTTTCTCAAAAGAACTTGGAAACCAAGTGATCCAAATGCAACTATAACATAACTAACACCTATTTAATAAATATAAAATATTTTCAACACTTCTTATTAGCTACAATACAACCATAATACCAAAAATATTATCAACATAAGTA
Organism: Sequoiadendron giganteum; assembly: GCA_007115665.2. Classification (NCBI taxonomy): domain Eukaryota; kingdom Viridiplantae; phylum Streptophyta; class Pinopsida; order Cupressales; family Cupressaceae; genus Sequoiadendron; species Sequoiadendron giganteum. The sequence continues at coordinate 295,261,047 of CM021101.1, forward strand.
TGCTCCAACAATATCCACAACTATATTAAAAGTTAACAATAATGACAACACCAACAATATTATATTGACAAAACTAAAAACTTCAAGCTTCCAAAAATTCCAATGCTATGGGTTGAATTCAATGACAACATTAGAAAGCTTCCAAAAATATTCCCCTTTTCATTGATGGCCACACCAATTTAAAAAGAAACATCAACAACAAAAGCATACCAACAGTAACTCTACAATAAACAATACTCTCCTTAATTGGGGCATCTCTCACTCTTCATATTATTATTCTATTTCTCTTGAACACTCTTTCCCCCTATGTTCTTCAGTCCATATTCTATTTTTCACTATGGTTTTCAACAAAATCTCCCCCCCCTTGGACATCAATGGAAAAGGGCCATATGCTCATCCAACACTCTTTCTTGTATTGAAATCTCTTGCTCCCCCTTTTGAAAACATTCAAAGAGAAATACCTACACCTTTGACTCATCACCTACATAAAATCTTTCCTTTTGAATCAACATAAACCACTTGAAACACCAACAAGAAACTACACTCTCTCTTTAATGCATCTACTTTTCTACACTCTCCACCTTAGGGGCATAAAATACGCTCTATTTGACTTCACCAACCCACAATACTACTACCTACTCCCCTTGGGAGGTATTTTTAGTGTAGTAAAATGCATACCATTGTATTTTCACACTTCTTTAGGCCCGCCTTGCTTTATTTATCCTTCTTTATGACTTAATTGGCCCTATTTTATGTCCACAAGCCCTATGAATGACATATTTTTCTTGTAAATATTGACATTATCTAAAGCATATCTGATCCCGTAATGACTCTGATTGGCATGTCCCTAATTTTTGGTTGAGACTAAGACACCAATAAGGGAATCTTTGTCCCCCCAAGGTCTTGGGACCCTAATTTTGAGGCATCTATTTTTGGCCCCTTTTTGGTGTCTATGCCCCAAGTTTCATCACTTTGGACTAAGACATCACCTAGGGAGACTTAGTCCTCCTTGGGTCTTTTTTTAGATTTAATTTCAAATCTTGGCGAGATTTAACCTCCTTTATTTTTTCAATTCATATGTCGGCTTGGTTTGATATGATTTCAGGATATTAAGCATAAACAAGTATAAATACAACTTTCATTCATTCATTTCAACCTAAGTATTTTGTGAGAGCATTCACTATAGTCAAATTGAGTTCAGAAGAGCATTTAAGAGAAATTCATCAAGGTTCAACAATCATGTCAAATATTGTTATTGCATCATATGTTTTGTAGTCTTAACATTTGTGATGTGGGGTTTTGATCTAAGAAAACATTTCATGTCCATATCTATCTATCATTTCAAGATCTATGTCCATTATAGCCATTATTCACAAGTTTACAACATTCAAAAGGGTTTTGTGAGTTGTAGCATTACAAGTTGTTCATTCACCATTTCCTTCATCATTTCCATTTTATTTCAATCTTTCCCATTTGTGTTTGTAGATCTAGGTTGTAGAATTGAAGATCACTTGGAGTGAACATTTGTCAAAGTTGTAAGTTGCATTATCAAGGTTGTCATCTTCACAGAAACTCACCTACAGGTTAGATCTAGTTGTCAATTTTAGAACCTGAGATCTGAGAAGCAATTATGCACCTAGGAGCTCACGACCACATCCACACTTTTTAGAAATTTAGATCGAGGCTAAGACAGGGGTAAAGGCATCTTAGTCCTCTAGGTGGAATCTTTTAGTGACTTTTTCAGGATTTTTTTCTGTTATCCAAAAAATTTGTGTCTACACAAAAACAAGTAGTGATACTAAGATGGGAGTAAAGGAATCTTAGTCCTCCAAGGAATATTTTGGCAGTCTATTTTCTTTTCTAGAATCCTTTTGGAATCTCCAGGCTTCCCAAGTACACATACCTTGACTTGGAGTTCATTTTTAGTATTAAGAAGCTTCAATTTTCTCATTTTAAGTGTTTTTCATATCACACTATGTTTTCAAATATTATTGTTTCCAAGCATTTGCTTGGTGGTGAAATTTTATAGAACAACCCCTCCTAAGTCCTCTTAGTATTCTATTGACTCACCTTAAGAGTTTGATAGTCAATCCTATTAGGGTTCTTAGGACATATTTGAATGAACTAGATAAAGTGGGGAGGCAATCCATCTTTCCCACTTTTCCCTATTATTCATTTTGGTGAACTTGACTTTGTTTGAGCACTCTTCCTTTTCTATTTTGGAGTCCTTTAGAGTCTTATATATAGATTGTATTCATTGAATTTTGCATCTAGGGTTTCTTGCATACTACATTAGTGAAATTGTATTTAGGGTTTCCTATCTTTGCATTAGTGAAAGTGCATATACATTTATATTTTACTTTCTTTCATCATAAAATTTCATTGAAAAATTAAAAAGTGCATTGTTCATCCTCTTAATTGCATTTAGAAACATTGTTCTTGAATTCAAAATGGAAAAACTACATTAAAAATCTTGCTTTCAATTGCTTTTTATTCATTTCTTTTCTTTGCATCTGTTTACATCATTTTTTGTTTCTAAACATCAGGTCCCTATATAGGCAACCTGAGAAATTTTTTTTCAAGCCAAAATTTATTGTTTCTCTCAAAAAAAAACTCTACAAGGACTAAAATTCCCTTACTGGCATCTTAGTCCCTCTCAACTTTCTCTTCTCAAAATCATCTCTTGTTGTTTGCTTCCTATTTTAGACCCTGAAACTACTGGATCTCATCAGGAGGACTAAAAACCCTTATTGGCATCTTAGTCCCTATTTAATTTGACTTTCTAGTTTTTAGGGTTTGAAATTTGTTTTTCTGTGTTTCTATGGGTTGCTTTTAGTTTGCTATTTTAGTTTCCATTATTGTTTTTATTCTAATTTCTTTCATTTTCAAGTTCATTTTCTTAATTTTGCATCATGGATATATTCTTCAAAAATTTGTGGATGTCCCTAAAATCCTTAGTAGATGTCTTAAATTGTGCCTTTGGTAATGACCCTAATGACATTGAGCTCACTCATGCTCTCTCAACTCCTAATGCATATCCTCCTCATTAATTTGACATCATTGGAGAATATGATGGCAACATGAATAAGTTCCTAAACTATTGTCTTGATAACCTCAAATCTAATGCATCCTTCTACCCATCCATGAAACAACCAAATACCCCTACAATACCACCTCTTGACATGTTTGGTTACTTGCATCCTGAAGCTAAAGAAAATGTTGAACCTAAGCTCCCCGCAATAGGTGAATCTAGTTCCTCTAGAAAAGAAAACATTCAACCATATTATGATCACAAAGTAAAACAAACTCCAATCAACCTTGAAGAAACATATGGAAACGGATTCACAATATTGAGTAAAAAAGGATGCAATACAACAAGAAAATATGAAATTCACCAACTCTTAGAGAAAGTTCCAATTTTTGAAAACACAAAAGGGTTAGAATATCAATATCCCCCTCACAACACAAAAATACATAGAGAATACCTAAAGCTTTGTAGTGATGGTATGGTGATCTCTGATTCACCTCTTGATATGAATGTCCTTCCTAAAGAATAATCAATAACTCATAAAAATCACAAGGATGATATGATCTCTTTAGGTCCTCCTACTTATTCAACTACAATATTTGGTGACTCTAACAACAACAAAGCACCTTACATGCTCACACATACTGAAACATAAATAGAACAACTAAAACAGATCTTATAGACACAGATCGATTAAACACCCACTTCACACTTGAATAAACTTCCCTAAAGATAATACAAAGTATTGCACATATCATAGGATTCTTGGGCACCTTACAAACAAATGTCAAATTGTAATAAGAATTCATCAACAATTTGGCATCATAGAAATTTTCCCTCTACATGGGACCCTTGTTTTCATGTAATCATTGTAGAATCTTGAAATTATCACTATTAAATTACCCTTCTCATCACCTATCTTGCCCCATTCTTGTCTTGCATGCAGTGGGGACAAGAAGTAGATGGCCTTGTCCTAGTTAGGAATTTTTTGTTTTCCCTTTGGTTTTTTATCTACCTTTCGCTTATGTAGACTAAGATAGGGAGGTGGATAACCTACTTTAGGTTCACTCGCATGTTCCTTACTAGTCTTTTTATTTTTCTTTTCTTTTTCTTGCATGTGCATATTTTTATCCCTCATGATGTTTTGTTTGATGTTTCTCTCTCTTTGTCCATTCATCTATTTGTACCTTCATTCCTCTCTATGTCATAAGATTTGTTCTTATCTTTTTTCTTTTGTCCTGTTTTTTCCTTTTGGGGATGATACAAGGTGTTGAGACACCTTATGTCTCTTCCATGTTGACCCAAAATATAATTCTTTTCTTTATTATTTTGCCTTGTGTTTTCCTTTTGGGTATGATGCAAGGCGTCAAGACACCCTATATCTATTCCATGTTGATCCAAAAGGTTTTTCATTTTTTTTCACTCTCTTTGCGTCATTCTTCTAGTTTTGTGTGTATTTGGAGAATGAAGACAATTTCAAGTTCTCTAATATCTTTGTAGTAAATACAAATACCGACCTATAATCCATAGATCTCTTATGTGTTTCGAGGGGGTAACCCTCTTTTCCGTTTTATTTTCCATGTTTGTATACTTTGAAGTAATTGCTCATAGTGTGGTATTAGAAATTTATCTAAAGTGGGGGTATAAATTAGCATTATTTTACCATGATTCCATTTGCATTTTATTTCTTCATATGATGTTTTTTCCTCCTTGTCATGATATTGGGAGTAATGTTCTTCAAACGTGTGACCCATCTCATCATATTATATTCCCCTTAGAGGTGATGTGACACACTACATTCCCTAAGTGGTGAATCTTTTATCCTTTGACTATTCATCTCTTGGAGACATTAGGAATGGTGTCCACTAAGAGTAATACTCACATGAACTAAGACAAATCCCTTTGAACATCCCTTCTCTTTCATGTCATGTTGCCTTTTCTATTTTTACTTATTAAAGTCATGAAGGTATGGATTTGATATGGACCCCTTGGGGCTCACCTAGTGAACACCTAGCTTTAGTAGCCCATGTGAGAATACATTTCCTTTTTGTCCTTATCATAGTCATGGGGGTATGATGTTGATATGGACCTCTTAGGGCTTACCTAGTGGACAAATAGTTCCCACTAGCCCTCATGAGCGTGCATTTTGTTTGCATAGTAGAAAACACATTAAACTTGTAAACCCTCTTCAAGCCTAGACCCAATCTACAATGTTGGATAACCAGTAAAAGCTTGATCCATTGTAGTTCCTTTTTCCTTTTACCTTTTCTTGTCTTTGATGGTGTATGTTTGTGATTTGATTTTGGCTTCATATATCATCTACAAGCGTGCTCCTTTGTTCCTATGTTGGTTCACCATAGGATCATGATCCCGGGGCCTTGGCCACCCTCTTGATTACTATAATCCTATCTTACTAACATTTGTACATTTGAACCCTTCTTGATTGTGCGGTTGGCTACTTTAGTGTGATTGTGAGGAAATATAATCCTCTCACTAAAGTGGGGGTTAAATGTAGTGTATCAAAATGCATACCATTAATTTTTCACACTTGTTTGGTCCCACCTTGGTTTATTTATCCTTATTTATGGCTTAATTGGCCCTATTTTATGTCCACAAGCCCTATTAATGTCATATTTTTTCTGGTAAATCCTGACATTATCCAAAGCATATATGATCCCTAATGACTCTGATTGGTGTGTCCCTAATTTTTGGTTGGGACTAAGATGCCACTAAAGGAATATTTATCCCCTTGAGGGCCTGGGACCCTAATTTTGAGGTATCTATTTTGGGCCCTTTTTGAGTGTGTATGCCCCAAGTTTCATCACTTGAGACTAAGATGTCACCTAGGGTGTCTTAGTCCTCCTTGGGTCATTTTTGGGGTTTAATTTCAAATATTGGTAGGAATTAACCTCCTTTATTCTTTGAATTCATATGATTGCTTGAACAGTGTGATATGATTTTGAGATATTAAGCATAAACAAGTATAAATACAAGGTTCATTCATTAATTTCATGACCTAAGCCATTTGTGAGAGCATTCACTATAATAAAATTAAATTCAAAAGAGCATTCAAGAGAAATTAATCAAGCAATTGGAGCGATCATCAAGTTTCAAGCATCATTTCAAAGATTTTTCTTGCATCATGTGTGTTTTTGTGCTAACATTTGTGATGTAGGGTTTTGATCTAAGCAAGCATTTCAAGTCCATATCTATCAAGCATTTCAGGATCTATGTCCATTGCATCCATTACACACAAATTTACAACATTTTCTAGGGTTTGGTGAGTTGTAGCATTTCATGTTGTTCATTCACCATTTCCATCATCATTTCTATTTCATTTCAAGGTTTAATTACCAACAAGGGGTTTGACCAAGGAAAACCCCCATTCACTAACAATCAACAAGTTTTTCCATTTTATCCATTTGTGTTTGTAGATCTAGGTTGTAGACTTGAAGATCACTTGGAGTGAAAAGTTTTCAAAGTTGTAAGTTGCATTGGCAAGGTTTTCATCTTCATGAAAACTCACCTACATGTTAAATTCAACTATTTCAGAACCTGAGATATGAGGAGAAGCAATTGCAGACTTGGGAGCTTAGGACCACATTCACACTTTTTAGAAATTCAAATCGGGACTAAGACAAGAATAAAGGTGTCTTAGCCCTCCAGGTGGAATGGTTTAGTGATTTTTTTAGGATTTCATTTTGTTATCCAAATATTTTGTGTCTGCCTCAAAAAATAGCAGTGGGATAAAGATCTGATTAAAGGTGTCTTAGTCCTCCAAGGCATATTTTGGATTTTTTTTTTCATTTACAAAATCCTTTTAGCATCTCCAGGCTTCCCAAGTACACATACCCTAACTTGGATTTGTTCATTTTTAGTATTAAGAAGCTTTAATTTGCTCATTTTAAGTGTTTTTCATATCACACTTTGTTTTCAAACATTATTTTTTGCAAGCATTTGGTTGGTGGTGAACCCCCTAATCTAATAGAACACCCCCTCCTAATTCATCCTAATAGTGTATTGACTCACCTTAAGAGGTTGATGGTTGTGAATGGTTAGTGTAGACCTGCTCAAACAACATCAAACAACCCAATGTTAGTCATTAAACAAATCTAAAACAAACATTCCCCACACAATTCATTCAAATGCAAACAACAAGAAACAAAGTGAAATTGATCAAATGAAAGCTACTAAATCTTTCTCAAAAAAATCAAACTAGCATCCCATAGGGGAACTGGTGATAATTTGATGTGGAAAGTAGCCCTTTCTCAATTCCTTGATGAAATTTGATGAAGATTGTTGATGATTGTGCTACTTGATGAAAATTTTATCATAACCTAGCTAGGATTGATGAAATGCTATGAAAACCTTGATGAATAATGGATGAACTTGCATAAAATTTGTAGATAATAACTTTTCCTAAAGTTGTGGATCCCAAATCAATAGAGAATCTCTTTATTTTTAGGAAATAAGGATGGAGGAATGAGAAACATGAAGGATGTTGGGTTAAAGATGAACCACCAACAATGTGCCACTTGTCAACATGCTATTGAAGAGAGGTCAAACACATTTGATCAATGTGCGAATCAATGCAATTAGGTTGAAATTTGAAATTTGAAAGGTGGCTTGTGGAGGAAGACGTGAAAGAGGATTTAATGCCATTTGGCTCAAGAAAAAGGACTTGTAAGAGACTTAAATGCCATGTTCGAGGACAAGTCATTTTGTGAGGAAGATTTCAAATTGGAGGAATATTCCAATGAGATATCATTTTGAATAAAAATAGAAGAATTTATAAATCAATTAAATTTATTTACAGGTGCAAGTTGAAAAATCTAGAGGATTTGATGGATTAGAGTTAGAGTTAATTAGGGTTTAATTAACTTATATGTAGATTAGTTGATTTGACATTTGACTTAGATTTTTGAATTTATTTAAATCAAATGAGAGGAATAATGGACATTAGATTTAATTAAATAAAGTTTTTTTTATTTAATTAAAAGAGGTGATGTTAGATTTAATCAAATAAGGGTGATTTATTTAATCATAAGAGGGAATATGATTTAACCAAATAAAATGAATTATTTAATTAAAAGAGGGACATTAGGATTAAATAAAATTGATTTATTTAATCAAAGAGGAAATATTAGGATTAATTAAATAAAATGATTTAATTAAAAGAAGATGATGATTTAATGAAATAAAGATTTATTTAATTAATTTAAGAGGAAACTTGATGAATTAATTAAATAAGGATTATTCAATTAATTGGTTAGTAAAGAAATGATTCAATAAGAAATGATGTTAGTGAATCAGGATTGAGTGCATGATATCAATCAGGATAATTTGAACGTCTGCATTTTTCCCCTCTTTGAAACAATGTACCTGTTGTGTTTGTTCAAAGCATAACCTTAATGAGATCAAAATTCAATATTTTTCTAATTTTTTCAAATGCCCCATTGCTGCCCCAGGGGAAGAAATAGGTTGGTATACTGCCCGCTCGAGAGATCGGATGAAAATTTTGAATTTTGGGTGATGTCGTGAAACAAAAAGACAAGTTGCCCAACATGTCCAAAAAGGCTCTAGGATGATAAAAATATGCCAAAATATGAGAATTAGACTTGAAACAAGATTCAATTGGGTAAAAATAGGATCAAGAGTGCAAAACCCTAGTTTCACGGCTAAAACAGGGCAAAAAACCCTAATTTTCATGCTTAAATAGCCTTGGAGGGGTCACTTTCCATTCATTTTTGCATTCACACCTTGGGATTTCTAGTGTTTCAAGCTTTGACACTCCTACAAGATGGCACAAAGAGTGGTTCCCTAACACATTTCTGAGTGATTTCAATTCTACTAGAGACCTCCAACAATAGGACCAGTGGTATGTAATCTTGTAAACATGTAAAATTGACTTGACACCTATCACACAACCTTGAACGTCATCAAAATAACACTGAATGACACCAAACAACACTGAACAACATCAAACAACATTGAACAACATCAAATAGCCTCAAACAATGTCAAATGATATGGCACATCATCTCACATCATCTTGTAATACTTTGGAATGACTCAGAATCATCCCATAACACTTCAAAATGACTCAGAATAATCCCATAACACTTCAGAATGAATCGAAATCATCCCATAACACTTTAGAATGACTTGAAATCATCCCATAAATCTTTGGAATGACTTAGAATCATCTTGTAACACTTCAAAATGACTCGAAATCATCCGGTAACACTTTGAAATGACTTGGAATCATCCCGTAACATCTCATAAAAAAATCATAATCATACCACAACATTCCCGCATCACACCACATTACATCACATTGAAATGACATCAAAAAATATGGAACATCATCTGACATCATCGCGAAATGACTTGGAATCATCTCATAACACTTTAGAATGACTCAAAATCATCCCGTAACACTTTGGAATAACTCAGAATCATCCCATAACACTTCTAAATGACTCAAAATCATCTTGTAACACTTTATAATGACTCAAAATCATTTTGTAACACTTTAGAATGACTCAAAATCATCTTGTAATAATTTTGAATGACTCATAATCATCCCATAACACTTCAAAATGACTCAGAATCATCCTATAACATCTCATAAAAACTCTGAATCATACCGCAACGTTCTCGCATCACACCACATAACATCACAAAAAAATGGCATCAAAAACCATAATTCCTCTATTAATTGAATAATACAACATTATTTAATTAATTCACTTTTTCATAGTTTCAGACAAATTTAATAAATTTCATTTATTTAATAAAGTCCCAAAAACCCTAATTCCTCTATTTATTAAATAAAACAACATTATTTAATTACTTCACATTTCATCATTTTGACCAATTAAAAAAATATCATTTGTTTAATAAATTCCTAATCCCACCTTATTTCATCCTCATTAATTAAGTAATGTCAATTATTTACCTACGTCGCTAAATCACCTTATTCCCCTAAGTGGATTAAATTATTAAATAATAATTTAATTACAACACTTTCCCTCCAAAAATTTGAATTAAATCAAACTATTCAAATCAATTATCAAAAATCTAATCAAACTAATGCAACTTTGTTTGCAAAATTCAAACTTGATTTGCACATTCAAACCCCAAAAAGGAGTTAATTAATTAAATCAATTAATTCATATTCCTCACCCACTTTCTGATTGAGAAAATTATGATTTCTGACTAAGCAATCTAATTTGTTAACTAATCAATCTATTTTGTTAACTAAACAATCTATTCAGTTAACTAAAAAATCACATTCCTAACTAAGCCATCACAAATTTGACTGATCAATCTATTCTGTTAACTGATCAATCACATTCCTAACTGGCCAATCTATTTCCCAATCACACAAATTGTGCAATCAACTTTGCACAATTATCTCATGTCTAAATCATCTCAACACACTCCGACTGTTGATCTGGATATTCTTCAAAACAATCTTGATCATCCATTTCAAATCTCATTTTCTATATAAAAAACCCCTTTCCTCACAAGTAAGAATCATAGAATTATCATACATTGAGCAATGAAGTGTTTTCAAGATCATCCCTGAGAGAGAGCTTCATCCATTGTCTTCGATCAACCAAGAAAAACAAGAATTCATCCACACTTTGTACACAAACTTTGGAGGATTCGCTGTGATAAGAGAAATCCATCATCAAGCGAATACACTCCACTATGGGATGGTGAAACTATATTTTTCTTTTAGTTCATATGATAATTTGGTAGGTTTCTTATTATGTTTGCATTAGTATAGTTCAAGTTTCATATGTGTAGGAGTTTCTAGATTTAAGATTAAAGTTTTTTGGCTATAGATTATATTTCTTCATCAGATTGCTTTCATTTCCTTCTTGGATCATTAATATGACATCATAATTCACCCTCACACATTTTGACATGCCCAGTGGGACCCTTGTCCCCTCCTCTAACACTCATTTGAGCCATTTTTGAAGTTACAGGCCCCAGAAACGCTTCTGTCACAATTTTCACGTGCTTGTTCTGAAGACTCGAGCATCTGTCTAGAAAGTCAGAGCATTTGTTTGTCAATAAAATTGCACATTTTTCAGAAGAATGGCATAGTGATTAGAAGAACTGTGCATTTTTCATGGGAATAGCACATTTTTCTAACACTGGTGCATTTGTAATTTCTCAAGTTAGCATTTGTCTGACAGGGTTTTTAGCATTTGTTTCTAAAACTATACAGTTGTCTGAAACTTGTGCATTTGTGTCTTTCATTTTGAGAAATTGTTATGATAGAAAAATGCACCAATCCTGCACTCTTGTAATAGGTTTTCACTAATAGGTGTTCTATTTTTTGGATATGTAAGCAAGAATTGGCGGATCTGATCCAGGATTTCAATGATTCTAACATGTTTGTTGTAGGGAAGACGATTGGTCCCAATTTCTGAATTACTTTTTAATTAACATAGGAATTTTATTTGGTGCTCTAAAATTGAACAAAAAACTCACACTTGTTTTTGGTGTTGTTAAAATAAACAATTTTTAAGCTTTTTAACTTAGGAACTTTATTTTGGTGATCTAAAAATGAACAAGAAACTCACACTTTTTTTTAGTGTTGTTAAAAATGAACCAATTTTATGCTTTTTAAGTTAGGAATTTTCATTTGGTGCTCATAAAAAGAACAAAAAAACTTTAGTTTTGGGCTCTAAAAATGAACACATTTAATGTTTTCATAAGTAGGAACCTTTAATTTTGGTGCATAAAAGAGTGAAATCGTTTTTTTTTTTTTTGACACACACATTTTTAAATTTGTTGACCAAGATAGGACAAGGATTTCCTTTCTTAGAAACACCTCATTTGGAGCTCATAAAAATGAAAATATGCTTCTTTGTGATTTCTCACCATTGCTATCTTAATTGCTTGATGTCTTGAATACTTCATATTGGTGCAAGTTAAAAAAAAACTTTTTTTTTTTTATTCACAAATTTTTGGGGATACCATCACTCAAGGTGTTTAAAATGAATAAAATTGCTATGGATTGTTCATTGTGCATTCATTGATTGGAAAAGCTAAATTTTTTTATCTTCTCTCCTCACACCTTTTAGAAATCTTGGGTGAGCGAAATAATTTTTTTGAGCATTTCACTTTCTTTTTTAAGTTTACCTTAAAGAGGGGGCTTGCCTTGAGATACATCCCATGCCGGAGAACTCATTGCAAGGTCTCTAAGAATTTTTATTGGTGGGCTATATTAAAGGTTGTGAACTTGTAAGAAAGTAGCTTCAAGTTATGCTAACAATAGACTGCACCTAATCCCATACCTTAAGTGGAACGTGGATGGTTAAAGAGCCTTAAGTGGCCAACACGGGAGTGTTAGATTTCCACATTCATAGTTACCACTAAAAACCAAATTGTTTTAGAAGCCACCCTATTATCCAAAAAAAATCTTTGAAAGTGGTGCATTCAGAATTTACTTCTGAGAAGTTACTTTCCATGTTCGACTATAGGCCCATGCCATAATTTGCATGTAAAATCATCTCTTTAGAGCATGAGGCAGGACTACCTAAGAGAATGATGTCTATCTGCTAGGGTTGTAATTGCTATTTTATGTTAAACTTGGCCCATTAAATTCAAAACAATTTGACATCAAATTCTATGTTTTATTTAAAAGAAAAAAAATGCATTGAAAACGAACACTGAACAAGATGGTTAAACCACAAACCCTTTGATTTAGTGCACACTTGTGCGAGAAGCCTTATGTTTGCACTCCTTCAAAACGATCTTTCCTTAAAGGTTTTTGAATATTTTGGCTTTGATTTTAGGGTACGCTAATCAAAATAAACACTTGGAAACTATGGCTTGGGTATTGTGATTTCACAACCAAGTTATAGACATGAAGGTCACATTAGTCCATGCTTGTTGAGTCAGTCCAAGTGTTTTCTTATCACTTGCCATACTTTAAAAAATGGAGAAAAAGTTGAAATAGAGTTGTTCACAAGATCATTGTTCAAACCAAAACAATTGGAAAGAAAAAAGGTCAGATAGTACCACATCCATTATTTCCATCCTACCCATTTGAAATCAAAATAAAAAAAAGCATTAAGGTCATTCCTCCATTGAGACATCCATGTTATTAATAGTTACTTGGGACTCATAGATAGTACAAGTATACTTTCCCGCAACATACCCTCTATACAAGGAAGTGGAATATAAACTTTAGTTCTTCAAAATTTTGATTTCCAAGAAGTAGTGTCATCCAAAACAACACTCAAACTCTAGGGTATTGAGCTTCACAAAAACCATACCATAAAACACCACCAAAATTTATGACCATTTGGTGACCAACTGTCCCAATTCAACAACCAAATCTTGTAGCACTGATCCTTCAACCTAGTCTCACATATATTGAAGGTGAACAAATGGACATCATAAGCAACTTAATAACCTTTATTTTTTAGAAGAATGAAACACCCCACCAATTTATCACCACATCAATTGTCCTAGACAAAGAGGAAGAGAAAGATGACATATCAACAAAGAGACCCATATTAAAACCAACCATGTGGTAATAATTGTCCCATTCATGATCTCGCACAAGGTCAAGATCCCTAAGGTAAAGACCACAGGTCATTATTTGACACTTAGGCATCTAAGTCTGAAATCCCACAAGAAACACCTTTGGGCACTTAACGAAACTAGAACTAGGTTGGTATATAGCTTCTACAAACGAGATTCCATAAATAATTCAAACTTGTATTCCTTCTACTATTGTTAGAATCTGAGTCTATTCCAATAGTTCTAGTATCTTACATAATATATATGATAAAATAAGGTCTTTAGAAAATTAAATCAACTAGGGAGTATACCACTTTCCCATGGGAGACCCAAGTTGTTTATAAAAACCACGAGATCACAACATAGAAAAAATATGGAAGCCAACAAGAATACCACCAGTATCCCACCAACGAACACCATGAATGATGAGAGTAGCCCATGGGGCTATAGGCCAAGTGACCTTGAAACACCCCAAAAGAGACTAGTATACAAAGACACTTTTACTAAGGAGGAAATAAGCTACAAATAGAAGGAGGTTATGGAACAAGGTAACCAGGATCCAAACCAAGTGATTATAGAGGATTTAAACAAGGATGAAGAGATAGATGAGGAAGAACTATTTGAACATTCTAATAATGCCAAGTTTCTCAAACTAATGGATAGGTTGTTAAGAAAAGACCCAAACTCCTATTTATTCAAACTAGCACAAAGTGGTGCTAAGTTACCCATGGACTTCAATGTAGAAGCTCTCAAATACCCCAATCTTATTCCCTTAGGGTATAACTCGGTTGTGCAAAAAATAACCCAACCTTTGGAAAGATCAAATATGACACCAGTGTTCTCACAAATTAATGATCAACCCAAATAGAACCCCTTTTTTAGAAAACCAACTCAGGTTGAACAAGTAGTAGTACCACAAATGTACCAAGGGGGCCCATCTCAATAAATACCTCAGAACACATCCAATTTTGACCCTTCCCAGAATAACCAGTATCTTCAACACAAGGACCCCCTCAAAATAACAAAAATCCCCAACAAGGTGGAGCACAAAATCCTCCTTAGAATAACTAGAAATATCAACAACAAGGTGTCTCACCAACACATCATCAAGGTAACCTTAATTTCAGTCCTACCTAGTAGGGTGTGCCACAAAGAACCCTCCATCAGTCATTCCAAAAACAAGGTGTCCTTCCAATGCATCATCAGGGTAACCTTTATTTTAGTCCTATCTAGCAAGGTGTGCCACAGAGCACCCTCAATTAGTCATCCCATCAATGTGTCCCACCAATGAATCATCAGGGAAAACTTCATTTTAGTCCTACCTAGTAGGGTGTGCCACAAAATTCCCTTGACCATTCATCCCAAAAACAAGGTATCTCACCAATGTATCGCTAAGGTAACTTTTATTTTAGTCCTACACATTAGGGTGTGCCACAAAGTGCTCTCAATTAGTCATCCCAACAACAAGGTGTCCCGCTAATGCATCAATAGGGAAACCTTCTATATGTTCCACCCAGTAAACATGGAATTAACCATCCTTATACATAGAAATGAATTAACCCTCCTTACATCCCATATATTTATCAAGGTCTTGTACCTTCACAATACCCAAACTATAACCAAAATCTGATAGGACAACAAGGTTATTAAACATAGGGTTTGCAAACACATGTACCAAAAATGGAGATGAATCTAAAGCTAGATACGGTCATGCAAAAAATAGCAAATATGAAAATAGGAAATCAAAAGAAGACCTACACCATGCAAAAAAATTGTTCGTTCCCATTTGATTGATCCAGTATGACCTACCCTTTCCAAAAAACTTTGAGATACCTAGGTTTGAAAGAAAGTACAAAGGAGTAGGAGATCCAGTAGATAATGTACAAGAATTCTCAATATCATGTATGGAGGTGTGAAAAAATGATTCCTATCTCATGAGGCTCTTTCCACGTAGCCTTACAGGTCACGCTATGGAGTGGTTCACTTGTTCGCAGCTTGGAATAAAAACTTTTGATGAGTTGTCTAGATAATTTATAACCAACTTTGCATTTAACAGAGAACAAGATGTCACCATCACAAATCTATCCATGATAAAAAAAAACTTGGGAGAGTCCTTCACCTCGTACTTGCAAATATGGAGACACAAAGCAAGTCGATGAAAATGGCCCATTCCAGACAAGGATTTGGTGGATATATTCATCATGAATGTTCTGCATGAAATAAACTATTGGCTCACTATGCTATGTCTTGTAGACTTCAAAGAAAAAATTGAAAAGGGGATACATATTGAGAGATCTCTCATATCAAGAGGAAATTTAAAGACAAACAACTCAAAATAGAATTACTCTATCTCAAATGAAAAACCCAAAATATGGGCTAAAAACAAGAGCATTACAAATGATGGGGTGGTAGATGCCAATGCAGTATGGAACACACAAAATCAAAATCAAAATAAACGATAGGTGGCACAAACAAACTATGGTTCCAACAACACACAAAGAAACCAAACTACCTATCCCAAGAACAATTAGGTTGTAAACCAATAGCCAAATCAGGGAGGACAACAGAGACAATATGACCCACCTAGTAGACAATTTATTGTATTAGGTGAGTCACTTGAGACTGTCATATGCAAACTAGTACATAGAACCTCATCAAAACAAACGACCACCCAAATTATGAGGAACCTAGCTTTAAGACACCATGGTATAATGAGAAATATTTGTATGATTTCCATATGATAAAAGGACATATGACTAATAATTGCATGTTCTTTAAACATATCATTCAGGACTTAATAGATAAAGGGGAAGGAGACATTGATCATCGTCCTTAAAATAAGGACCTACAAATATACTCAAACCTAATTCCAAACCATGCTAAGAGGAACGATAAAGGAAAGGGACAAGAGTACCATAATGTTAATTACACATAGGGTGACATAGTTTTAGGAACCCTAGCACAAGTTGATGACAATAGGGAAAATGTAGTAATTATTAGAAGAGGAGGCAAAAATTTCAATGTAGCTACCCCACCATAGAAGAGTTACAATACAAGGAGCACCTCCCAAACCCACAATCAAGTCACCAAGTGACTACATCATTGTGGAATAGTTTAAAAAGATACCTTCCCTCATATCAATCCTAGAATTTTTAAAACTATCACCTACACATAGGGAGATATTGGAAAAAAGCTTTGGAAATGTCAATCCCTAATGAACTTGATCCTAGTTAGTTCCAAGCCATGATTGGAAAAATCACTGCAAGTAATCACTTAGTAGTTTTAGAGAAAGATTTACCACAAATAACATTGCAAAATCAAGCTCTATACATAGAGGTTGGTGTTCATAAAACCATGGTAAAAAGAGTGTTGATATATAATGGTGCAGGTTTAAACATTTGTACCTTAAAATTAATAAAATAGGTGGGGTATTCCAATGACATGATTGAAGGGATAGTCAGGTTGCTAGTGTAGATAGGACCAACAGTAATATAAACTACTTGTCAAGTACTATATCTTGAGCTACCATACAACCTACTCCTAGGATGCCCTTGTATCCACAAATTACAAGAAATCCCTTCCATTTTCCATCAATGCCTAAAGTTTCCCATGAAGGAAAGGAAGTAACACTATACACTAATCTTGAACCTTTCCATTTTTATGTGAAGTTGGAGGAGAAATACAATAAAATCCAACTTGTTCCTACAAATTATATATCCTTCCATTCCTATTCTTATATCAACCCTTCTATGTTACCATCAACCTCCACCAAAGACACATCAACTAGATAACCAAAAGCATAAGCCAAGATCTAAGTACTTGACAAGGGCAATGGGCACTACCATTTTAACAAAGAATTATGCATTGGCATGCTCCCACCAACACCTAGAGTATATGGAGGTCCAAAAGAGATCCACATAATAAAAATAATAGTCAAACCCACTATTTTTTACTAGATTGGGAGACATGAAAGATGAAGGAATATTTGAGGAGGACCTTTCATCTATGATCTACAAGGAGGACCAAATAGAACCCCATAAGCCACAACCCATTTTAATTGATCCTAACACTAAGGGCTATCAATTAGTTAAAAAATGGGATACAATAGAATAGGTGGCCTAGGGATACACAAACAAGGCCGATCCAATCCTATCATAGTGGAACAAAGACAAAATAATATGGGTCTAGGTTATGAACCAAAAGATGTGGTCATCCCAAAAACTGGATGAACCTCTTGGAAGAATGAGAAAATTCTACTAGCATTAAGGCACTGGATATCTACCATGTCATGGAAAATGAATTACCCATTGAAGATTTATTTGACAACTTTAGAATTGATAGGTTCCCTCTCCAGTACATGGAAACCATTCCCAACATATATTACCATTCTGAAATAGACTCTAATGAACATGAATGGGATTCCCCTTCCTTCATCACAAGATATGAATCCACCAACTCTAGTAATGATGACCTAGATACCCAATGGGAAAAAGACACCAGAGCCATTTTGACCCTTTAACCTAATTCTATAAGCTTTGCAAACCAAGATGATAGTCTCCCACTCTATTATCCTCAACTCATAGATTGGGATCAACAACAACAAGCACCTATTTTAGATCAATTCCAGGATGATGAGGCCATCGCAGAGTTCATAGAACTTCAAAGAAACATACTAATAGGAGATCACAAAGAAGTGTTTTTCATAGAATTGGAACAAGAGGCATACTTTGGTGGAGAGATTGAATTTTCCAATCGCAAAAATGAAAGAAAAACATAAAGATATGATCCCCTAGAGAAAACCGCACTATGGCTCTATCGGATCCAGAAAAGAGAAAAATAAAGGATGCATTCGAAGGTGAAAAACTCCCAGAGGCACTCAAATATGGAGGATTCAATCTCCCCATATCCAAATATCAAGAAATATCAACACTCTTGGTAGAAAAAATATAATCCATAAATGTTGGTACAATAGAGGACCCGAAGATAACATACCATGGAACATCACTTGATCATAAGGAGAAAGAAAAATTCACAACATTCATCAATGAGAGAAACATAAAAATTTCTTGGACCTATGCCGACATGCATGGACTAGATCTAGCATTAGTGGTCCATCATCTAGTTGTCATCCCTAGAGAAATCCTATCAAACAAAAACTCAAAAATATAAATCCCTAAATAGCATTATTGGTGAATTTAGATCTAAATAAATTACTAGATGTGGGTTTCATTTGACCCATCGACTATCCACAATGGATATTGAACCTAGTACTAGTGTCCAAATCTACTTGGGGCATAAGGATATGTACAAACTTTAGGGACTTTAATAAAGCTTGTTTGAAAGATGAATTTCCATTACCAACCATTGGCATGATAGTAGATCTAACAATACAGCATGAGATGCTTTCCTTAATGGATGGTTTCTCAGGATACAACCAAATAAAGATCTCTCCAGATGACCAACACAAAACATCATTCACTTGTGCTTGGGGAATTTTTTGTTGGAATGTAATTCCCTTTGGTCTAAATAATCTAGGAGAAACCTATCAAAGAGTGATGATGACCATATTCCATGACATGCTATACACAATCAAGGAGGACTATGTAGATGAAATCCTAGAAAAGTCAATCAAAAGGGTAGATCACTTGACAAACCTAGCAAAGGTATTTCATTGATTAGAACAATACAATCTGAGACTCAACCCTAAGAAATATGTGTTTAGAGTAACCTCTATAATTCTATTATTGTATATAGTGTTAAGAAGAGGGATAGAGGTGGATCCTACCAAGGTAAAAGGTATAATGGAGATTCCTCCACCAAAGACACCCAAAGAGTTGAGAAGCCTACAAGGGAAGCTTCAATCAATTAGGTGATTTATCGCACAACTGGTGGACAATGTCATCCTTTCACTTATCTACTACACAAGGAAATCACCTTCAAATGGGATGGGAGATGCGACCAAAAATTTCTTCAAGTTAAGGAGTACCTACTTACTCCTCCTATACTCATGCCACCAATTCAAATAAAGAGATGATACTTTACGTGTCTACCACACAAGTAGAATTGGGAGCTCTCTTGGCACAACTAGATGAAAACATTAAAGAAAGGGAAGTATACTATATTAGCAGAACACTGGTGAGCTATGAATTGAACTATTCACCCATTGAAAGAGCTTGTCTCTCAATCATTTTTTCTACACAAAAGTTGAGACATTACATCTTAAACAAAAAAGTTAAACTAATATCAAAGGTGGACCCACTCAAATATTTACTAGAAAAAGTAGCCTTAATAGGTCAGATAACCAAATGGGTGATGATCGTAAGTTAATTTTATATAGATTAAATATACAAGAGAGATATAAAAGGACAATTCATAGTAGACCAATTGGCTGAAGTACCCATAGATTATCACAAACCTCTCATAGTGGATTTTCCAAATGAGAGTATTTTGATGATAGAACAGACATGCTAGTGGACTCTATACTTTGATGGGTCCCATACTCAACATGGTTTAGGATTTGGAATATTATTTCTAACACCACAATGAGATAGTATACCCAAAGTCTACATGATTGCATTCCCCTGTACAAACAACATTTCAAAATATGAATCTCTTATCATGGGGCTAAAAATGGCGATTGAATGGAGGATAAAAGAGTTCCGTGTATTTGGAGACTCCCAAATAATAATCAAATAGGTGAATGATGAGTACCAAATAAAGGAGGACAAATTACTACCATACAAAATAATGGTGGACAACTTCAAGGAGTACTTCATCAAAATAACCTTTGAGGAAGTTCTTCAGGTTAATAACAGAGTTGTTGATGTCATGGCCACAATAGGGTTGCTACTAGATATTCATCGGAATGTACCTAAATATGAATTCCTCATGGAACAACTATTGTTGCCAGCATTTGACATCCTAGAAATAGAAATGGTATGTGTTGTTGTTGATATAAACTCCCCATGGTACCAAGATACTTTTGACTATATCTATAAGGGTATCATACCACCTGACTTAACAACTACTCAGAAGAAAACCTTCACCCATAGGACCTCATGTTTTATGATATTAGGAGAAACCCTATACCTTCATAGCCTATATGGTATGTTACTCTGGTGTACTAACACAAAAGAAGTAAAAATAGCCTTACAAGAGGTCCATGAAGGTATTTGCAGATCCCACTCTAGTGAACATAACCTAGTCCAAAAGCTACCTAGAGAAGGATACTATTGGCCTTCCATGGAACAAGATTGCATTCAACATTCTATAAGGTTTCGAAAATTTTAGCAACATAGTGATCTAGTTCATGCACCAACACAAGAGTTGAGACCCATCACAACACCATGGATTTTTTTTGCAATGGGGATTAGACTTGGTAGGTAAGATATCGCCCGCTTCATCCAACGAGAATAAATTCATTATCACCACAAAAAAATACTTCACAAAATGGATAGAGGCAATTCCATTGACTTATATCTCTAGAAAACAAATATCAAAATTCATTTTGAATTATCTCATTTGTAGGTATGGAATCCCACAAAAAATTGTAACAGACAATGGTACCCCATTCAAGAATCAGGATTTCCAGGAACTTTATTCCAAATTCTCTATCCAACCTAGATTTTATACACCCTAATATCCTCAAGGAAATTGTCAGGCAGAGGAATCCAATAAAACAATCTTGAAAATATTGAAAAAGATTGTCAATGATGTTAGCTGTGATTTTCATTTGCAGCTAAATCCAACCTTATGGGCTTATAGAACTAGCATCCACACACCTACTGGTGCCACACCTTTTTCCTTGGTCTATGGATTAGAAGCAGTGTTACCTATCAAATTCGAAATCCCCTCATTGTGAGTCTCACTAAAAGTCATGGTAAGGAATAAAGTATAAAGGGTATCTAGATTGAATGAATTAGACCTCATAGATGAAAGGCATTTGATCACGTTAAACCATCTGCAAGTTTATCAGAATCGGCTCAAACAAAGCTATGACAAGAGAATCAAAGATAGAAACTTTCAAGTTGGTGACATGGTCCTCAAGGAGAATCAGAAGATACAATTGCATCAAGATGGCAAGCGTGAAATTTAACCTAACTGGTTAGGTCCATTCATCATAACAACAAGTTATGGCTCTAGGGCATATCAATTGGTACTCCTAAAGGAGAACCTCTAGTTGAATCATTGAACAACAACCACCTCAAAAGGTTCTATACATGAAATGCATTAGAACACCCCAAGCAAAAGGGTAAAAATGCAAAAAAATACAAAAAAAGAAAGAAAAATAGTAAAGAGAAATAAACTATTCTTTGAGTGAAAACCACTATGTGGCACTCCTAGAATAGGTACTATATTTAAAACTTGGTAAACATGCACTATGTATAAATAAAACATACATTATTATCTATCAACACTTTTTCATATGATTCACCCATCCAGTTCATTAATCATATGTCTAATCATGGCTTGTCACTGATTAGGGTAAGTCATTTTATTAGGGGCAACTTCCTGAAGCTAATTGCAATTTAGATCTAGTAAAAATTCAAAAACACTACAAAACAACAAAGATAAAAAACATATAGAAAATATTAAAAAAAACATCATTGGGTTATTCCTTCAATCAAACAGTCCAAGATATCAAAATTTAATTGAACCTCACAACTAGTTCAAGTGAATTTTCCCACAACATATCCTCTAGACACAGAAACATGATATCATCCATACTATCGATGTTTACCCAAAAATCATGCTTTGAGTCCAACGGTTGAACTATGTGGTATTTGCATGTACAACATAGGCAAGGATTTTAGCCCCTCAGACCCTAGGTCAATCCCCTTAGGTTTCCAAAATGCTTTATTTTATTTAGTCAGAAATACATAATCCAAAAAAAATAAAAAATAAAAATCCCAAAAACATTCACAAAATAGAAAAGGTGAAACCAAGCGAACATCTTTTTGTGGTATTACTTTTTGTGATTTATTTTCTTGAATAATTCCCAAGATCTCTCAAGGATGTCGAAAAGGATTTAGAGAAGAAGGAATGGGGGAAATTGATGATCATTTCAATTTTCTATTTGTAATATGTGTTTTCAATATTACCATGGCAAATACTTGCTTTATTGAGTATGGAATTTGTATTAAAATAGTTCATGAAGCAGTTATATGTTAGGTGTTCTATACCTTTCTTTGTGTTTGGTCTGAAACGTTTTTCATGCAATCACCCTATATTTTCAACAAATTTTCCTTATGTCTGGTATGAACAAAGATACTCTTTGTTTGGAGAGTCAAAGTCCACACAAAAGATACAAAGTCACCTTGGTAATTCATACCTTGGTGCATCGTATCTATTTTGCTACATCAAAAAGGATTGTTCAAACAATGAAGTATCTAAAGCAAAGAAAAGTCACATCATCAATTCTATCCATCATCATACTTCTAATTAACATGATTTTTTCTATCTATCATCATAATTCTTCTAAATTAACAATCATCCTACATAACACATCATCAGTATCATATCCATTCTATATCCAAAAATGTTATCAATACATATCATTGTGATAATAAACCAATTAAAAACATCATGTATCGTATATGGGGCATTCATCTATCAACATCTATCATCTTAAAATGAGACAAAGTATGATTACTACATCTACATCATATCCATACATTAGAAAAGCACAAAAACACAAATAAACATACATCATCATATATCACCATGACATAAACATACAATGAGGCTGAAACGAAGACGATATATCTCATATATATATCATCATCATAAAAAAAGAATATTTCATAAGTACATCCACAATGCCATGTGTGATAGGAAAGTACACAAATTACAACATATATAAGAGGTCTTGACTAGACCAATGAATATGTATAACACACATGTCTACAAAATGCCTCTGCACCATGAAACAACATGAAGATCAGGTATCAAAAATGGTAAGACCCTAGTAGGATGAATAAGACACTACTAAAAAACCAAAATGATCGATTTGTCTTAGAGAATGATCACCTACACTGGCACCAGCACCAACACCACCATCACTCATATCACTAGGCTCCCAAAACCGTGGATGCCAAGGGGCCCTAGGAATGATAACATCATATAAAGTTTGATAATAGGTAGATGCATGTAGATATATATCTCACTCTGCTCGCATACCATCATCCTTTGTCTGAAGATTATCTCTCTCTACTATCATCAATAGTACTTGAGCCTCTGTAGAATGTTGTCTACCAATATCACTCTCTCGATCTTCTCGAAGAGAATCTTTATCTACTATTAGTAATACTACTTGAGCCTCTACCACATGTAGATTACCGAATGCACTATCTTGCTCAACCCTCATAGTATCTATTTCAACCCTTAGAGTATCTACCAAAGCCTCTCCGGCCTATCATCATGCATCCTCTGCATTTCTTTCCAAATTCATTTGAGCTAGCAAAAAATCAACATCCCTAGATGGTGGAGAAGGATCTATAACCTATCTCTAACCCTATGCACAAGGCACCCACTCATCCTGGATATCCTTTACCTCATCACATCAGCTTGACCCAACTCCTCTGCATGAACCTCAACATGATGTCGTTCACTGTAATGACTTGTGATGCCAGCTCTACCCACAATAGGATCACCTCTAGGATCAGTAATCCTTAAAGGCCTATGCCATGTCCACCACTCCTCAATGCCTCATAATCGTGAGTAGTACCTAGATCTTCCACTCCAACTAACCAACCCCAACCAATTGGGGCAAGTGCTAAAAAATCAGTAGTAATAGTATCTGTATCCACCTAGATACCCCATACATAGACCTCCCAACAAGTTCGACCAAACTAAGCCTCATAGGCATCAGGAATCTGCCCCCGTCTCTCACCAAGCTAACAATAGACTCGATCAGGTAGAAAATTCTCTGTCATGGATGGTGAATGACCAAGTAACCAATAGGTTTTTTGAAAATATACAATTTTATTTTCATCCTCGAGCCAAACCTCTTAGCTCATGTAAGGTCTCCATATAAAACTAGGCATCTCATGAAACACATGACACCAATAAGGCATATCTCTAGGAAAAGTGTAGTGCATAAAATCCCCATTATGATAATAGTATGGATCACCCAAAGAATAATCTTGTATCCTGTTAGGATGAGTAACTACAATATTCTCCCATGCCCAAACATGCAAGAGAGATACACTTGCAAACAATGACTTATTTCCGTGATACATCACCTTGTGTATATATTGATAAAGGTGGGAAAGATAATAGGTACCCCAGGCATATATCATACCATGCTTGAGTATACTCTCAATACAAACACCCCAGCCTACTGTAAATTATCAACCTCATCTATCGAGAACAACTAATCCCGATACCAAGCTACAAAGGACAAGAACAATAGGGTTCACACTATCTAGAAAATTAGATAAATCAATCTCCACATCATGAAAATCCACACCTAAAAATCATTGCATAGCACGGGAACCTCAACAAATCTAGTATGTAACAAGCTCGCTATGCATAAGAAGGTGAAGAATCCTCCACATATCCTCTAGAGTAATGGTTTCCTCCGTTGTAGGGAAATGAAAAGAGGATGTCTCAGAGTGCCACATCTCCATGAGAGTGGTCAAAATTGTCATATGGGTCCTAATAGGAGGCATATAACAAATATGATACAAACCCACTACATCAAGAAAGTCCCGCTCCAATACACCGATATGTGCAATAGGATCAAACAGGTGACGAGGAGATCTCTCTCTCATCATGATTAGTTAGAGATTATCTTGCAAGCAACATAAACCAAGACGTTAGGGTTTCACTATAAAACAAGTGAACCAACATAGAATGCCACATGCTAGGTGACAAATGACATGTATGATGCTAAATAGACACAAGATAGGGTTTTGAACACAAGCATGGTGACAAAAAAAATGCTTAAATGTAAAACGAATGTAAATTAGGGTTTCACTCTAAAAAAATCAAAGCAACATAGAACAACACATGCTAGGGGACAAACGGCATGTATGATGTTAAATAGACACAAGCTAGGGTTTTGAACATAAGCATGGCGATAAAATTATGCTTAAATAGAAAAAAAAAATCAAGTTAGGGTTTCACTCTAAAACAAGTGAAGAAACATAGAATGCCACATGCTAGGTGAAAAAAAATAGTTGAGATGATAAATGAACATAAGTTAGGTTTTTAGAACACAAACATGATGAAGAATAATAGTCATGATGGTAAATGGACACATACTAGGGTTTGGTCAAAGCTAAGAGAAAAATGATGGACAAAGAGTCAATTACCAAATTCCTAGACAAATGTACAATTTTTGAACAAATGCACAATTTTAGGACAATTGCACAAGATTTTGGGCTTAGTTTCCTGACAAGTGCACAGTTTTAGGACTACATAGAGTTTAGACAACTGTGTAGTTTTTGAACAAGTCGACCAGTTTTTGACAAATGCGCCAGTTTTGGATAGAAACACCAAAAACACCTAACAAATGCGCTAGAACCTCAAAACCAATGCATTTGTCTAACAAGAATTCGCACATGCAAAATGTGAACAAAAAAAAGACAAAAGCGAAAGGCGAAAAGGTACATGCTAGGGCATCGATGTCTAAAGGCCATCTATACTCTTGAATGAGCTCGAAACGATGTGGGGCAACCTCGAATCTTAGCATTCTCCCTCAACAACTAAAAAAATGTGGAATCTAGAGACAAGAATTAGCAAATGAAACCAAGCACAAATGATCCAATTTGAAGACAAATTGCCTATATAACACCTCAAGGAAACCCTAATTAAACTTACAAAATCTTCCTACTTACAAATTAGAAGCTCTGAATGAGAAACGATGCACATTAACATAGAATATTCCATCTAAAAACATCAAAATGACAATACAATAGTGTCAAGAGCATGACCTCAAAGCCTAAAATTTTTGGTCAAACTCTCGAGGGGGAAACACAGAGTCCTACCATCATTCGACTAAACACTGGGGCATAGTGGGGCATAAATTTTTTTCAAAAAAAACTTAATGTTAAAAAAAATATATTTGAAACAAAGCAACTAGTACTTAGTATCAAAGAGGGGCAAAATGTAGACATGTGAAATTTACTTGACACCTATCACACAACCTTGAACAGAATCAAAACAACATCGAACAACCTCAAGTAACGTCAAACAATATGGAAAATCATCTCACATCATCTTGGAATGACTCAGA
The DNA here is from genome assembly GCA_007115665.2 of Sequoiadendron giganteum. Taxonomy (NCBI): domain Eukaryota; kingdom Viridiplantae; phylum Streptophyta; class Pinopsida; order Cupressales; family Cupressaceae; genus Sequoiadendron; species Sequoiadendron giganteum. Next base: position 295,287,869 of record CM021101.1, read on the forward strand.
ATCATCTCACAAGACTTCAGAATGACTCAGAATCATCCTCTAACACTTCAAAATGACTCAAAATCATCTCGTAACACTTTAGAATGACTCAAAATCATCTCGTAATACTTTGGAATGACTCAGAATCATCCCATAATACTTCAAAAAATGACTTAGAATCATCCTATAACACTTTAGAATGACTCATAATCATTTCGTAACACTTCAGAATGACTCAAAATCATCTTGTAACACTTTAGAATGACCTGGAATCATCCCCTAACACTTCGAAATGAGTCAGAATCATACAATAACACTTTAGAATGACACAAAATCATCTCGTAATATTTCAGAATGACTTGAAATCATCCTATAACACTTGAGAATGACTCAAAATCATCTTGTAACATCTCATAAAAACTCATAATCATACTGTAACATTCCTACATCACACCATATCACATCACATAAAATGACATCAAAAACCCTAATTCCTCTATTAATTGAATAATACAACATTATTTAATTAATTCACTTTTTCATCATTTTAGACAAATTTAATAAATTTCATTTATTTAATAAAGTCCCAAAAACCCTAATTCCTTTTTTTCTTTTTTTTTATTAGACTACAAGAATCGGGTAGCAAGACCCCCTATAAACTATAGTGTGCTTGGTAAACTTTTTAACGTGACTGGTGGTGCTGGTGCGACACGCCCTCCGGTACCACGAGAGTGGGGAGACTAGACCTCGTGACCAACCTCCTACAATAGGAAAGATTTAGCCAACGGAGCTAGGGCGCCCACCCCTAAAAAACCCTAATTCCTTTATTAATTAAATAAAACAATATTATTTAATTAATTCATGTTTCATCATTTCGACCAATTAAATAAATGTCATTTATTTAATAAAGTCCTAATCCCACCTTATTTAATCCCGATTAATTAAGTAATTCAAATTATTTAATTACATCGCTAAATCACCTTATTCCCCTAACTGGATTAAATTATTAAATAATAATTTAATTACAACACTTTCCCTCCAAAAATTTGAATTAAATCAGACTATTAAAATCAATTATAAAAAATCAAAATCAAACTAATGCAACTTTGTTTGAAGAAGTCAAACTTGATTTGCACATTCAAACCTCAAAAATGAATTAATTAATTAAATCAATTAATTCATATTCCTCACCCACTTTTTGATTGAGAAAACTATGATTGTTGGCTAAGAAATCTAATTTTTTAACTAATCAATCCATTTTGTTAACTAAACGATCTATTTAGTTAACTAAAACATCACATTGCTAACTAAGCCATCACAAATTTGATTGGTCAATCACATTCTTGATTGGCCAATCTATTTCCCAATCACACAAATTGTGCAATCAACTTTGCACAATTATCTCATGTCTCAATCCTCTCAGCACACTCCAATCGTTGACCTAGATATTCTTCAAAATGATCTTGATCGTCCATTTAAAATATAATTTTCTATATAAAAAACCCATTTCCTCACTAATAGGATCAGAGAATTATCATACATTGAGCAACGAAGTGTTGTCAAGATCATCCTTAAGAGAGAGCTTCATCCATTGTCTTCGATCAACCAAACACAACAAGCATTCATCCACACTTTGCACACAAAATTTGGAGGCTTCGTTGTGATAAGAGAAATCCAACATCAAGTGAATACACTCTGCTATAGGATGGTGAAAATATCTTTTTCTTTTAGTTCATATGATAATCAGTAGGTTTCTTATTATGTTTGGCTTAGTATAGTTCAAATTTTGTATGTGTAGGAGTCTAGATTTAAGATTTAAGATTTTTGGATGTAGATTAGATTTTTTCATCAAATTGCTTTCATGTCCTTCTTGGATCATTAATCTAACATCCTCATTACCCCTCACACAGATCCTAACTCGACCTTTGATTTCAAATTTTTACTAAATTTATTACTATTTGAAAGGTCAAAACCCTCAACATCATTATATAGCAACATTAAATGTGCTAAATCAGTGACACTGGGGGTCAAATAGCACCACTACTGCTTATTGCGATGTCACATCGCAATTTGGTCTTAGAGTTTCAAAATTCAAAGGGCGACACCATTGTAAACAGAAATTCCATGGCTCAATTAGGTTTCTAGGGTTTCGAGTCAAACACAGATGATTATGAAAATAATGACGTGGTGGCTTGGTTTTCACTTTGGGTTCCAACATCATTGTTTGGAGTTTTCAAAGAGCAATACCTTTGCAAACAATGACGCATTTTCTATTTTAGTGTCAAAAACTTCAAACGGGGTCCAGTCTTTTTACAAAACTTAATGTCGTGGCTTCATGGGTGCAGGAGGATAGAGAGATCGTGCATTCACATGAGCATTGACCCTTAGTGATGAGTAGATTGAGTGATTTACATTAGTTACTATAGTAGAATCTTGGTGTGATCAACCTCTGGTACATTGCTTATGCGCCCACCATGAGGACTCAACCAACTATGATGACTGCATTGGCACAAAGCTGGAATAGTGAGACTAGATTGTTTCATCTTCCCACTGGCGAGGTGACTGTCACACTAGAGGACGTGTGGTGGATCTTTCAGTTGCAGATTCATGGTGACCAAGTTATATATGACATGGATGTCAGAATCGATGTGTGCTTTGAGATCATGGGGACATTTGAGATCCTATTTACTAAGGGTCAGATTGATCTCAAGTATTATAGGCATTGGGTGTCAACTTTTTGGCTGATTGTGGTCATGATCATTTTAGGGTACTAGCTCTTGATCGGCATGGTTGATACTTAAGCCCGAGATGGGGTCTATCTTGGGAGAAAATGTGATTTAGGAGGACCTTGTATGCTTGGGGACCAGTGATGTTGGCCTCATTATATCATGATTTGCATGAGTTCACCTATTGTGACAACCGAGCGATTGGGATCGACGTCACATTATTGCATATTTGAGCTTGGGAGCACATTGTTGTTCTTTGATCGATAGTTATAGTGATCAATGTTGAGCCTGACAACCTAGTTGTTTGGAGGTACCGGGGTGGTATCACTTTGAGACACACAAGATGGGTAGGTCTTCCTCACTGGCAGAGGGTCTTGGATGAGATGACAATGTTTACCTGGAGACCTTGGTTATAGATTTCGGTCTGGTATAATGATGTACAACAGTTGTTTTATGCTAGGTAGGATAGATTGATGTAGGGGCATGAGCACACCGTCATTGAGTGCTACCTACCAGATAGGGTAGATTGATAGTTTGAGGATATCCAGGATAGGTTGGATGATTAGTATATGGTTATCTTCACCTGATCCACTAGGGAGACCACATGGGGTCGAATGATCCTAGCATTAGAGGCATTTGACAACTTTAGGCAGCTGGTGGTTAGGCCATGGGCATATGATCAAGGATAGGAAAATCTTGGCACCACACCTGCCTATGATGATTAGTTCAGTCCGCCAGTCCGATTGATAGTTATAGGGGTAGCACCTCCATAGTGGAGAACCCAAGGTAGGATAGTAGGGTGGGGATGGGGAGGTCAGGTTCTAGGAACACTTGGAGGAGGAGGAGGAGGACCACCTCCTCACCAACCTGATTAGAGAGACAAACAACCACCATCGATGGAACAGTAGAGGCATCAACCCAAGGACTAGCAGCCACCATAGAGAGATCAACAACCACCACTGCCACCACAACCAGACCCATGAGACACCTAGATATAGAAGCTTCAGGGTCAAGTTCAGGGGATACAAGAATTGGTGCAGGTTCTTATAACAAAGAGGGACTAGGCTAGACAATAGGTCCAGGCCCTCGGTATAGAGCGGGACCACAAGAGACAACAATGACAGATGATAGAGCTACAACTGGCACACGAGATTCGTAGGAGGCAACAACTAGAGAGCATGGTTGTTGCATCATAGGGTAGGACAGTTCCATTGTGGATGTACCATGAGGCAGTATAGGAGGCTGAGTATTATCGACTTCACTATCGGAAGGCTATACTCTAAACAGCCCGGGTACCAGAGTACTCTGAGCAGACTGAGATGAGATAGGTAAAGGATCAGCCTGAGAGACAGGCAAGCGAGGGGAGCAACCACTAGGGCTAGCTACCATAGTTTTTATGACACCATTCTTTTTGAGATCCACAAGCTCTATTTTTATAGTCCCATGGGAATTATATACATTGATTGATATACATACATACAATCCTGATTTGTACCATGACAGTTATATTTTTGATATATATATGATATGATCGATTCATTATGAGATGTGTCCTATTTTATCTATGCATTATGGGTGGATGTATTTGATGTTCTATATGTGATGCAATTCTATGTGATATGATGTATGATCATGCATATGTTTATGGATATGTTTCCTTTTGTATTTTCTATATGCACTTTTTATGATAATGATGTATGGAGTGTGGATGTATGGATGCAAATATTTCATGGTATGCAAATGATTTGAACATGCTTAGACCAGCAGATCTATATATTATGCCCCTAATGGATGATGTTAGATGCTATGATTATGAGATGTATGAGATGTTATGACATGCTCTTTTTATTTTTCAATATATTTTCATGCATATATGGATGATATGATGATGTGGATGTATGGTTTATGTGATTCTTGGAATAATAAATCTATATGATAATGGAAAATGGATTTATTATGTGTTTATGAGATGGGATTATGATATGCAGATGTAATGTTTTTTATATCTTTTCCCTATCTGTTTATGATTATATATGGACACATGGATGTGAGTGCTATGATATGCAAATTTAATCATGATATAAAATGATTTGTGATATGTAATAATATGAATGCAATGACGTAAATGCGATGATGTGATATGAAATGCAATGATTTATGTTTTGAAATTATGAATTGATTATGATATGAAAATGATTATGATATGGAAATGATTTATGTTATGCGATGGTTATGATTTTATGATGTAAATGCGATAATGTGATATGAATATGTAATTATTTATGTGAGATTAGGATATGAAATGATTTACATTATGTGATTGTTATGATTTTATGATATGCAATGATTATGCTTTTGTGCCTTTCATATGAGATGTATACTGATGATCGGTGGATGCAAGATGAATGCATTAGTAATTTTTTTTGTTAACTGGCATGATACCATGTTAGCACAAAGAGAAAAAGAAGAAATATGATGATGAAAGGAGGATCGATAAAGTCCATGATCTATGAGACTTTATTGGAGATGATGATGATGACGTATTTCTTATGAGGAATTGGGATTTTTAAAAGGGCATACTTACCTTATTTTTGATAACACACATAGGCACAATGCATCAAGGTATAAATAACCAAGATGGTGTTGCAGCCAGTGTGATGGAATTTGACTCGACAATGAGATAAGAGTACTTATATTCACACCCGACATACGAAACCTTATTTAAAATGCAGCTTAGATATTTCAAATATCTCACACCAAAACATAGAAAGGAAAGCCTTCCTATGTGGTCAACAAGACACCTAAAACACCTTCCCTACAATCATACAAAGTACACATGACCAAGGTTATATTACAAGAACATCCAACAAGCACAATAGATAAAAATATAATGATTGTTGCCCCATTCCTTTCTCTCTAAATATTTTTTTCAGACATCATCGAGAGGTCATTGGAATTAGCGTATTAAGATAAATCAAAAGACAAAGATCAAGTAAACAAACAAGCTAATGTTCTTCATACCGCTAGAAAAGACTAAACTACAGTGATGCATGATGTTGATGTCCATTGTAGGAAGGATGCATCCTAGGACATGATGTTATTAGATGATGGTGAGATTGAATGGATGATAGGTTATTGATATCAAGAGTTGACCAAATTTTTTACCTAGTGACCTAGACTTGAGACCCTTGATGATTGATTTTTCACTTTTAACCTACTAGACTTGTTTCCTACTTTTTTACCAAAGGTTGAGGGTGACGATCTATTATTAGCAAATGTTTATTTCAGGTGAAAACGAGATGTGAAAAATGGATTTTGGTTGTTTTGAAATGTCTTTGAGGCTGTTTTTGGTATTTTTTGAGATGTTTTACAAATGTTTTCTTTTTTCAAAATTTCCAATGTTTTGGGTATTTTCTGAGATTTTGACCAAGAGACTAACCTAAAAACCTATCCTAGGGGTCTTGAGGGCTGATCAAAGATTAGCCTTGACTATGCTATATAAGAAAATACCACGTACTTCAACTGACATAGAGTCAATTTATGGATGAGATATGGACAAATGGATTGCCATCTTATTATGACAAACTCCTAAAAGACTGACCTGATGTGTCTCGAGGGATGATCAAAGATCAAAATTTCCTACGTTCAAGCACAAAGATGACATAGTTCAACAAGATGACTATTTTTTACTTTTCCAAACTTTTTGACCTATTTTGGATTTTTGATATGTTTTGGATATTTTTGAATTTTTTAAAGGATTTTATGAATATTTTTGGATTTTTTGGTTTTAAGAAGATTGCAAGAATATACACGAATCTAATCTGATGTAGGTATAGGAATATTCCCCCAGCATGGCGTGATAAAATACTTTGATATAGATGGGACAAACTGGCCTTGGGTGTTGGTGTAGGTTTCTATTCTCCTAGTGGGTTAATTTATTTTCCCTTAGTCCTAGGTTTTCCCTACACTTAATTAAGCTTGCTTAGGATAATAAAGTGATTTTATTATTTAATAACTAGGAGATAAGTGGTGTTTTGTTCCCCTTCTTAAAGGGTGAAACTCCTTTCCACTTTTGGTGGGCATCTCCACTTTTGTGGTTGATTCCTATTGGTTGGATTTTCCACCTACCACCTCTCTGAAGTTCTATATAAACTCACTACCTAGCTTGTATTTGCATTCATTCATGCATATTTGTATTGTATTTTTTCAGCTTGGAGGATCTTAATGCAATTTTGTCATATTGACATTGCATAATCTCTCGGAGTTCTAGTGTGCATTCTTTATGCTTTTCCAGTCTATGTAGCTTTGATTTTCTCTTATAAAGTTCTTTGGTTATTCAATCTATTTCAGATTTCTAACATGGTATCAGAGCTTTTGTTTTAAGAAATCCAATTTCTTAGATTCCTGATTGAGAGATTGAGTTTCTTGTAAAAATATTGTAACTTCCTACATGCAATTCTCTTGCATTCTTGAACGATCTAGAGAATCAGAAAGGATTAGCAAAGGTTTAATTACCTCTTTATTTTGCATATGTGTTTTGTGAGATCCGGGTGATTGCACCATTTTTGTTTATACTAGCAGCATTTTTGACTATTCCAACACGTCTAGAAGGTTAGAGAAAGTCAGATTTGGCTTTTGTCTCATCCAAATTGGAGATCATTTAACATAGTTGCAGGCGGAGGTTTGAAGAAATTTGTTTTTCATTGGAGTTATTTTTTCTTTTTGCTTCAAAAAATCTAGCTTCCACTCATTTTTGAGAAAAATGATTTATGGGTTTTGTAGCTAGTGTCAAAATCTCAACTGGGTATCTTTTATATTTTTCATATCTTGCATAGATCTGAAGAAACTTTATGTACAAAAATTGTCGCACGTCATTTTTCTCCTGGATGAAGGTTAAAAAGAATCATTTTTTCATCTTCTACTTGCTGGATCAAAAAATGATTTACGGATTTTGTTCTTAACATAAAAATATTTATGAGTTTCTATTATTGTCTACAAACAGTGAGCAGATTTTTTAGAAATCAAATCAAAAATGATTTTTTTTGCTAGAAAAAATTGGTTCCTAAAGGCTAAATTCAGCTATTTTTTTTTAAATTCATATCTTTTGCTTCAGCCGTTGAATTTCAGCAAATAAGATATCATTGGAAAGCTGGAGATGATCACTTTTCATCCATAGAGATATTCAGAAGATATTTTTCCATCTTGTACCATATATTTCAGGTTGAAGTTGTCTTGTGCCAATTTCTTCAAGAGGCCATAACTTCCGCCCTAGTGCTCCATTTTTTTGAAATGAATAGGCGTTAGAAAGGTCTTGAAGAGTACTACACAACCATAAAGCTAAATTTTCAAGATTTTTCTTAGATGCATTTTGCATCAAAATTTGTAATTTTTTCTATTTTGAGCCTATTGAGCATTGTATCTTGGAAAAGGCTTTGTAAACACACTAAATTATAAAGTGCCAACCTTATAATATATGGGGGGTGATATTTTATACTAGTGAAAAGGGTTGCAATGTGTTGATGTTCTTATTTTGGTGTTCTTTTGTAATCATTTGAAGATTGTTTCATGGGTTCTTCCACTCATCCTTCTATGATAGTGTTGGATAAGGATAATTATGAGTCTTGGAAAAAAGTAATTTTAACCCATCTCAGATGGCTAAATTTTTTACCTTACCTTTATGGACTCATGCCTGAACTAGACACACCTTATAAGAAGAATGTTTTGGGTAATAGAATTGATCATGTAATAGGAATAATTGGTTTTCATGTTGATTATGACACTCTGTTGTCTATAGATGGCATTGAATGTCCCCACACAATTTGGACCAAGATTTTGGAGATGTTTGGAGACCCTCATGTTTCTCCATTCCTAGATGATCCTATTATAAATTGCCTCATTCCACTTGATGATGCATATAATATACCCTATGATGTTGATACTTTAGAGGAGCTTAAGTATTATGCACATCTTGAATGTTCAGATGACATAGATAATTATCTTGCTTCTCATCCTCATGTTGATATTACATCATCTACTACTCATTCATATTCCAGAGATGCTTCGTCGAGAGCCTCTAGTAATTTATTGGAGCATGATCAATTATGTCTTATGGATTTAGTCCATTGGGACCAATTTCTACTAGACATCTCTTTTTAATTTTTAGTGTCCCTCATCTCAAATCTAGATGATACAATTAAGGACATAAATCTTCTCTTTGAAGACCACTCTTTTGTCCTTGCATGCATTTCAGACTTGTTTATGGAGACACATATTGGAGATTTGGGAGACACTATTAAGTGTATTCATCTTCTCTATGATGAAGATGATTTTTCTTTAGTTTTTGTGAGGGATCACTTTGACCCTCTTTTTCATTCTCTACATGATCATTCATCACAATTTGACATGAGTGTGGATACTTTGAATCATCATTTGGAGAAGAATTCTTCACATGAGATACTTAAGTCTTTGAATTGTGCTCTACATCAGTCTCTAGGAGATCTTGATTTGTCATCTTCAACAGTGTGTACTAGAATGCCTGATTTGATTGTGACATCTTTCAACATCAACATGGGGATACCTGAGCCAACTTCAAAGACTTCATTTATTTTGTACTTTCTTCCTACATATTCCTTTCAGGACTTGGGAGGTAGTTTGCATACATCTTTGGTTGTGTTTCTTCTTAAGGGGAGGAATGTTGTTCGATGATCATGGACCATCTTTTGCATCTAATTTAGAGCATCTACCATTGGTTCTCTTCTTCTCTCTTTATTATGGGGGGTGTTCTCTCTCTATTTGTGGGGGGATTATCCTTCCTTGAGTGGAATTTGATATGTACATGGGTACCTAACATGGCCTCATTTTTTGGGACCCATCATCTTTTAAATCCTCCTAAGTTATGCTTAAGGGGGGGTGTTAGTGTATGTTTTTTATTTTCCTAGTGGGTTAATTTATTTTCCCTTAGTCCTAGGTTTATCCTACACTTAATTAAGCTTTCTTAGGATAATAAATTGAGTTTATTATTTAATAACTAGGAGATAAGTGATGAGTTTTTCCCTTCCTTAAAGGGTGGAACTACTTTCCACTTTTGGTGGGCATCTCCACTTTTGGTGGTCCATCTCCAATTTTTGTGGTTGATTCCTATTGGTTGGATTTTCCACCTACCACCTAACCTAAGATCTATATAAACTCACGACCTAGCTTGTATTTGCATTCATTCTTGCAATACTCTTGCATTCATTCATGCATATTTGTATTGTATCATTTCAGCTTGGAGGCTCTTAATGCATTTTTTCATATTGAATTTGAATAATCTCTTGTAGTTCTAGTGTGCATTCTTTATGCTTATCCAGTCTATCTAGCTTTGATTTTCTCTTATAAATTTATTGGGTTATTCAATAAATTTCATATTTCTAACATTGGTAATATGCCAAGTAGTACTAGCAGGGATCGTGATACGCACACAAAATCAAGCTATGATGCAAACATAGATTGGTGAATGGAAGGGCCAGTAGAGTGCAATGGGTGATGTAGAAGGTGATGGTATGTGGTATAGATAAAAATGTGGAGATCATCGTGGATGAAGAGTGCTTTATTTACACAAGGTTCCTTTCCAGGTTTTCACCAAGGTACTTGACCAAAGTGCCACTAAAGTGGTTTTCACTACAGGATGATTTTTTATCTTTACTGTTTTCAATCCTTTTATTTTTATTTTTTATTTTTGGAATTTTTATATTTTTATACTTTTTAGATTTATACCTTGAATGCTTAGGCATATTTTTGTATAATATGGGAGCTATGAAGGGTCCCAACCAATTGGGTTCAAACTTTCCCTTGCTATTTGGATTTGGCACATTTTTTTGATTCTCCTTCAATACCAAATCTTTGACTTGGAAGGTCCAAGTCTTGATCTTATTGTTGTATCTCTGCTTGACATGGTTTTGGTAGACTTGCAAATGGTTCAAAGCATCCATGCGCCACTCATCTAGTAGTTATAGCTCGTTCAATCGTGATACTCGATATTCTTCATCTATAATGAGATTTTGCAATGATATTCTTAGGGATGGGAGCTCGATCTCAATGGGGAGGGTGGCTTCTAATCCATAGACCAGGGAGAAAGGGGTTGCACCTATTGGTATGCAGATGCTTTTTTGGTAGACCCATAAGGTAGGATTCAATTGCAAATTCTAGTCATGACCAACTTCATTAACTATCTTTTTTAGGATTCTTAAGATAGTTTTATTTTTTGCCTCAACTTGGTCATTACCTTAGGGGTAGTATGGAGTAGAAAAGCGGTGTTGGATGTTGAATGTTTGGAAAAGTCCTAGGACATCTTGGTTTTTGAAAGGTGTATCATTATCTGAGTTAATGGCTTGTGGGACACCATAGCGGCATATGAGGTAATTTAGGATGAACTTTGTGATATGCTTTCCAATGATATAGTCCATAGGGATGGCCTCTACCCACTTTGTGAAGTACTCTATAGCAGTGATAATGAAATTTTGTCCATTAGATGAGGTGGGGGTTATTTTTCCAATGAGATCGAGCCCCCACTGTGAGAAGGGTTGAGGTGTTACAATCAGGTGGAGCTCCTGAGCTAGTGCATGGATGAGGTCCCTATGCTACTGAAATTTCAAGCACTTCTTGACATATTCATAAGCTCCCCTTTCCACAATCAGCCAATAATACCCCATTCTCAGCAGATTCTTGGCCAAGTTCATACCACTTGAATGTGAACCACATATGCCATTATGTACCTATGTTAAAGAAACCAAAGCTTCCTCGGTGCTTAAGCATAATAAAAGGGTTCTCTCAATAATCCTATGGTATAGGGTGTCACCTAAGATAACAAAATGGGATGACTTTTTGACAAAGGTTTTCTTAAGGTTCGGAGTGATATCGGTAGGGAGGACTCCTATTCTTAGGTAAGTGTATATGTCATGATACCACGGGTTACTAGGACCAATGATTTCACACAAAAAATTAGACTTTGGTACCTCGAAAGCTAGTACGAGAAGCTTCTCTAACAAGAATTCATTTTTAAGGACATTGCATGGGATATCTAGTAGTGATATGATCATTGCCATGGTGTCTACCACTCTATTATTTTCTCTTGGTATTTTCTCAAACGTGGTGTGAATAAATAATTCTTTGAGGTCTTCCAACATTTTCTTGTATGGAGTTAACTTATCACCCTTTGTTTGGTATTCATTTTTGACTTGATTGATGATTATTTGGGAATCTCCATAAAATTTAAGAGCCATGATTTTCCAATATACTTCTATAATGATTCCAATCACAAGAGCTTCATATTCATCAATGTTGTTAGTGCAAGGGAAAGATAATCAGTATGATTTAGGAATACAATCCCCTTGTAGTGTGATGAAGAAAATACTCACCCCTGATCCATGTTGTGTATATGATCCATCAAAATAGACCTTCCAATGATCTGCTATGCTTATGTTAAAGATGGACTTATTAGGGAATTACGATACAAGTGGATTCTCTGAGTATATTGGTGCTTCTTCTAGTGGATCTTCAATCACTTGTAATTTAATGGAATTATTTTCCACATACTTAGTGTCGTGTTCTATCAGGATAATAACCCATTTATCTATTTTCCCTGTGAGTGTTGCTTTATAAAGAAGATACTTGAGAGGGTCTATCTTTGCAATGAGTTTTATCTTGTGTGCCAACATATAATGTCTAAATTTTTGTGCTGCAAACATGACTGCTGAGAAAATATTCTCAATGGATGTGTAATTCAGCTCGTGTCCCACCATGGTTCTACTGATGTAGTAAATAGCTCTCTCCTTCCCATTTTTATCATGTTATACTAAGAGAGCACCAAGGGATACTACTATTTCTGATATATACAAGATCAAGGATTTTCCTGGAATTGGTGGCATAAGAAATGGTGGTGTGAGAAAGTACTCCTTGATCTTGTTGAATATCATATCACATTTCTCATCTTATTTGTATGCTACCCCCTTGTGGAGTAGATGAGAATATGGGATATCCTTACCTGCTAATTGGGTTGTGAATCGATGGATGGACTGGAGTCTTCCTTGTAAGCCTCTTAGCTACCTCAATGTCCTTGGTGCCTCCATCTCAAGAACTAATTTAACTTTGGTGGCATCTATCTCAATTCCTCTCATGGATATAATGTACCCTAGTAACTTTCTTGATTGTACCCCAAAGACACACTTCTTTGGATTTAGTTTGACCTTATATTCTTCCATCTTGTCAAAGATGGAACTTAGAGCTGATATGTGATATCAAAATTTCTTTGATTTGGCCAATATGTCATCCGCATAATATTCCACAATTTTTTGAATCATATCATGGAAGATTAGTTTCAGTTCTCTTTGATAGGTTGCTCTAACGTTCTTCAGCCCAAATGGCATCATGTTCCAATAGTATGTTCCCCATGGACAAGTGAAAGTTGTCTTGTGTTGATCTTCTTTGGCTATCATGATCTGATTGTACCCTGAGAGTCCATCCATTAGTGATATAATTTCAGGTCCTGTCATCATATCCACAATCATGTCTATGTTTGGGAGAGGGAAGTCATCCTTGGGATGTGCATTGTTTAGATCTCTGAAGCTAGTGCAAATTTGGATGCCCCTAGTGGGATTTGAAATAGGTACAAAATTTGAAACCCACTCTGGATAATCAATTGGTCATATGAAGCCAACATTAAGAAGCTTCTATAATTCTAATTCGACCAATAATTCTATTTTTAGGATGCTTCTTCCTCAACTTTTGTTTCATTGTCTTAACCCCTAGATATACTTCAAGACGATGAACCAAAAATTTTGGATCAAGACTAGGAATGTCGACGTAGGTCCATGAAAATTTCACCTTTCTTTCCCTTAGGAACACAACTAGAAGTTCATGTTCTTCTGTCAAAAGTGATTTTGCATAGAAGGTTATGTGTGGTACTTCTTCTATCCCCAAGTTGATTGGGTTGCACTTCTCTGCTAAGACCGCTGACTTTTCCCAATGAATAACACTAAGAGGAAGATTAAATCCCCCATCCTTCGACACCTCTAAGAGATTTTCACCATTGGATGCATCCTTTGTTTTTACTATTTTTGGGTTTGAAAGTACCATAGTGTGGTTTTCACTTAAAGACCTAGAGATTATTGTCAAATTTTCACTTTTGCGATCGATGGATTCAATCGTTTCCCCATAATAAGCATGTGTGTCTAGTTCAATGTTGAATCCAAATTTTTGGTCTCCATAAGGTACATTATCTTGTAGTCCCATGAATTTTGAGAGAGCCTCATCATTTTTGAATGTGTCTAAAACTGGTGGTCCTCGTTGGTCATAGTATATTAGCTGGGGATACACTAGCTTTATTTCATGGGTTTGCTTGTCCGACTCAAAAGATGCAATGAAAATCATGAATAAGGAAGAATACTCAAATAAATATAGGTAGGTTAGTGACATGATCCTCATCACTATTACTACATATATCAGTTATATCGAAGGTATAGTTGTTTAAGGGTAGACCTGTGGATACTGGTAACTAAGGAGTAGCTTTGACTATTTTAACATGGGGACTTCTTCCATGTATTGTTATCCTCGTAGGGGTACATCCAAGGCCAAGATTTTTTATGCACTTCTCAGCAATGATGGGTTCTAATCAACCATTGCTATTTTTCCTGAGACTTTCATTCTTGTTATATACCATTCCCAACATTAATTTTAGACCTTTTCTAGCATCATCCATAGGAAGGGCAGGTACAAGTCTTTCATCTTGGTATAGTAGGCTAGATATATCATTTTCATCAACCACTTCTCAGTCTAGATCTCTCTAGCTTCTGAATCGAGAGGGGTTCTCTCTTAATGTTTGAGATGTTGTTTTGGCTGGTTGTGGTTTTCCATGGGACCTAGGAGATTGAGGTAACTCTCCTATTACGAAGGCACTTTTCTTTATTTTATAATCTCCACATCTATTGTCTTGGATAATGAATTTGATATTAGAAATGTCAGGAATGGCGGGTGTCTTTGTCCCAAAAGTGGAGGCTATAGTGGATGGAGCTATATATGGAGTCGTAGGGCCTTTATCATTCTTGGGAACTTGTGGGATTTTCTAATATTTGGCTTCCAAGTTCATGCAGTAAGCAAAGGGCTTTGCATCACCATGGATTATGACCTATTCATTTTCATATGGTAATTTAACACATTGATGAAATGTGGATGCAATAGCTTTCATCCCATGGATCCATGGGCATCCCTAAAGAATGTTATAAGGGAGGTCAAGATCAAGAACTTGGCAAGTAGTCTCCATGATAGTTGGTCCTACTTGGATAGGTAGTTGGATGGTGCCTTGAGACACTCTTTCTTGATCATTATAAGCTCAGATTGTGATGCATTTACCTTTTTCAATAATATCTTTAGATATTCCTAGGTTCTTTATTAGCTTGAGAGAAAAAATGTTCAAACCCGCACCCCCATCCACCAAGACCCTTTTGACTTAATTTTTATGGATGAAGACTACGAGATGAAGTGCATGGTTATGACATGGTTTGAATGGAAGATCTTTCTTAGAGAAGGTGAGGAGATGTGGCATGGTGATATGTATAAACATAGCCTTGAATTAGTCCACATCAAGGGCTTTGGGTATAGAAGATTCAACAAGTTCCTTTTCTATAATTTCCCTATGGGTAGGCTAGATTTTTAGTAACTCCATGATGGAGATCTGAGCTGGGGTCTTCTTTATCTATTCTAAGACATTATAACCATCGAAAAATTACTTTAATTTTGTAGGGGGTGCTCCAGCTCATGTGGATGGTCCAGGGATGGTAATTTTTTTGCTTCATGTGGTGACTCTATAGTTAGCTTTGGTCCCATTGATATGGATAACTCCTACCCATTCCTCTAAATATGCGACAACATGGTCATAAACGTGGTTAACACTACCATAATTTTTACCTTTTCCATTTTTGTTTGCCTTATTGTGATCTAGCATTGGGTTCATGTATATCTTGAGGTCCCAATTCCTATCTCCTAGTGTGGGATGTTCAACAATAATAGTCTTGTCTTCAATAATATATTGGATTAGGTTTTTGAGTCTCATGCAGCCAACTCTTGTGTGCCCCTTTATCTTATGAAAATCACATAGGTTCTTATCATTGTACCAGGGTGGTTTAACTTGAGGCTCCTCGTAATTTTCAATGACTTGGAGCATGATGATGTTGGTGTCAACGAGTCACTTCATGACAGATTCAATTGATTCTCTAAGAATTGTGTACTTTCATTTAGGGGGATATCAGTTTCTTGTGGATGATCCACCTTGATAATTGACATTGTTGATTGTTTTCTAGTTGGTTTGTTGATGAGACATGTTGGGTCATGGGGTGGTTTGGGAATTATTTTGAGGTTGTTGGTATGTTTTCTATTGTGTATTTGGTCTTGGGGCACTGATCACAACCTTGGCATCAACAACACCATCATTGGTAACATTTTTTTTCACCCATGTCTAAGGTTTATCATTATAGCTTGTTGTTGGATGGTTGTTTTGATAGTTGGGTGTCCCCCCTTGTGAAATGAGGGCTCTTTCAATGTTGAGAGCCTTGGTGATGAGTTGATCATAGGAGGTGATGCATTGTACTTTGAGATGGAAGGCCAAATTTCTTTCAAGATTTGTGATGATAGTTTTGACTTGTTGTTCTTCTAGCATGGCCACTTGCTTCTATTGTCGTTGAACTACCATTATTGTAAGAAGGATGAAAAATATTCTCCCTTGTTTTTCTTGAGGTTGGACAACTCTTCTAAGCTTACGTCCATTCCCATGTTGAATGAATAATTCTACATGAAGGCATCCACAATTTCTTTGAACTTTTTGATTCTGGGAGGAAGACAGGTGAACCATTCCATGGTTGGGCCAGCCAGACTTTTGGGGAAGAGCCTCATTAGATAAGATTCATCATAGGAAACTTCCATGTACTGTACATACAATTTCCTGATGTGATCTTCAATATTTTCGGTTCCACATTACTTGTCGAATTTTGGTATATCAAAGCCTTGTGGGAACGACTTCATCACAATTCTCCCATTGAATGGATAAGGGCATAAATTCCCTTGTGATTTTGGGGTCTTCCCTGATTGTATGTCCAACACCTATTGTGAGATATTTTTGATTTCGATGGACAAATCTCTTTGCAAGTCAAGTGGTGGGATGCATGTGTTTTGGGTTGGTGTAGTGACTTGGATGATAGATGGGGTGACTTGCAGACTAGGTGGTGCGTTCATGGAATTTTTTTGTGTAGCTAATGCTTCCTGATATTCTTGTAGATTTTTTTGTGCCAACAAAGCTTTTTATTGGTCATGTTGTTGTTTTTGCACAAACAATACTTGTTGTTGGGCTAGCTATTGTTGTTGTGCCAGCAATTCTTGTTGTTGGGATTTTTGTTGGGCTACTTTTTATTATGGTTGGTATTGATAAAAATATTGTTGGTAAGCTTGTTGCTATAACAAGGCTCGTGCTTGATATTTTTGTGCTTGATATTGAACTTGGGCCTAGGCTTGTTCTTGTGCTTATGCTTATGTAGCTTGAGTAGCTTGTGCGGCTTGTTGGGCTTGTTGGGCTTGTTGCTATTGTAATAATGCTTGTGCTTGTTCTTGGGTGGCTTGTGTATCTTGTGCAACTTGTTGGGCTTGGAATTGTTGAAATTCCTTTTGGTATGCTTGTTGAGATTCTCTCAAAGAAATTCTATATTGATTGGCCATAATTGGATTTGGTGGTAGTGGTGGAGGATTCAGAATTGTTTGAGATGGCACGATGAGATCTTTTTGAGGTGGTTGTTGAGGTGTTGGAGTGATGATAGGAGGTTGAGTGGATAGTATTGATGGTGTACTAGGTCCTTGGGGAACCATGTTTTGAGATATTTTGGGTGTTTTTGATGGTGTAATGATTAATTTGGGTGTTGGGATTGGTGTTTCCTGGTGTTGCAATATCGGTGGCATGCTTGTGTTGACTTGATTCATGATCGAGGGGTTGTTTCGACTTGGTTGATTTTGGATAGGTAAAGGTGGTTTCCCTAGACCTTGGAAAGATGTGGTTGTTGATGTTAGTGGAGGAAGTTATGGGAGGATAAAGGGTATGTTTACTTGAGAAAGTGATGATGAGGCATCAAAGATCCCCCTTGTCCTTGTGATACCATGGGGAGAGAGACTTGTGCCTCAAGAGGATATGTTGGCATTACCCAGAAGGTGGATGTATTATTGGAATCATGGAAAATGAGTGGAACATATAGATTCTTTGGGTCTTGAGGGATGGTATTTGACATGCCAAAGAGGGTCTTTTCATTAGAATTTTGGTTATTTACAAGGGGATGCATTTGAAGAGCTTGGATTAATGAACTCCCCTTGGTGATCATGGGTTGACTTGGAGCATGAGATGATGTTGGTGGTGGGATGGGTTCAATGATTCTTTAGGAGGATGGTGTAAATGATATTGGTGGAATAATCCCCAGAGGTTGTTCCACAATAGTGCTAAAAACATAATCAAAAGGGAATTTATCCCCTTATTTTTCTAATGCTAGCATGTATTCTGAAGGATTAAGTCTCATCATGGTACTATTGTTTTTGTGGTTTTCTAGATTTTAGACTTTTCCATGATTTCATCTTGAGTCATCCCTAAAGGATTTTAGGTGATATCCTCCACTTGGAAACCTCCCTCTTCAAGATCTTATGGTTGTTGAGGAAGGTTGAGTGGGGGGTTGTTAGATCCAATGGGGTTTAATTCAAGTGTGGTTTGACTCAAGTCACTTGAAGTAGATTTATCTTTGTTTTGCTCCATGTTTTTGCTTGTATTGCAATCTAGTTTGAACCATAAAATAAGGATCAACTTTTAGGAATATGGGGAGAAAACCCTTACTTACTTAGGTTGGTCTAAACTTTAGGCACAAAGAATAAAATCTATGTTTGTTTAAGGATCAACGAATGGTGATGAGATAAATGAAAGATGGACGGTGTAAATGATTAAACTCTCAAAAATCTTGAAGGGATAATAGACTTTAGGAATTTTGAATTTTTTATTTTTAATTTCATTTGGATTTGATTTAGATCAGGATAATGAACTCATAAACCCCAAGATGTTGGATGTTATCTTGGAATAAATTTGTTCACAAGGTGATAATTTAACTAAGCATATGAAGAAGGATTCATCTACACATACTTAGTCAAACAAGATTATTTTTTATTTGATCTAAAGGATTTTCCAAAATTCTAGCATGAAGGATTTTTTCCAAGATTTGAAGAGTTTTTGGTGAGGTGGTATTTTGATTGATGTTTGAGAGATGGATTAGAATTCTGATTTTTGATCCTAAATTGGACTTAGAGAAACTTACTTCTACAAGACCTCAATTTTGAAGAACATGCTATACTTCCTATGTGAGAAACTCAAAACATTGAAAAAGAATTGGATTTTGACTATAATAGAATGAGTACAAATTGGGATTGTTCTTTGAAGCACGTTTGTAAAAGTTATAAACCAATCTATCTCTAACTTTGTAAAGTCTTGAAAGATGCTCCTCACAAGATTTGTGACTAAGGTACTTATGATGATTTGATTTGGGAATTTTGACTTTACGGGAAATCATGGGATCAAGTACATGTGAGATTCAATTTTATTTTATCTTGCTTAGATTTGGTTCCTTTTATCACAAACACTTTCCTACTTAGTTTTCAAACTGAATGTCTATGTCTCAATTTATTTTCATCCCACAAGGTCCATTATGTGAAAATCAAGAAAATCAAGGCAATAGTTACCTATGTTGACTTTGGGGAGAGACAAATTAAGATATGAATCCAAATTCTTAGAATCCTTCTAGGGATAAGAATCCCTAGGGATAAGCAGTAAGATGTGAATTTTTCAAAGGTATTTGTCCTTCCCAAAGGGTTTGAAATTCAAATGATCATGTTGAATGTTTGTTTTTCCAACGTTTTAGATCCAAGAAAAGTGTATCAATTCAAATGATCTTGTTGAATGTTTGTTTTTCCAATGTTTTAGATCCAACAAAATTTTATCAATTCAAGATAATGCACAACCTTGGGATAGAAAAAAAGGCAAAATTTGTTGGATTCCCACTTGGATTTCTCTAGCTATACTTATTCAAAGTGGATAATTAGAAGCTTGACCACAATGGCTCACCCTTTCTTGGCACACACTTCTCGGGTAAACCAAGCTTCAAGTTCTCATGAATCTCCCATGACAAACTCTTCATCTCTACTTTGAATCACAAGTACATGGGATGGCTTTAGAGGTTCGACCTCCTGACACCAACAAATAGATAGGGATTTTTGGATTCTACACAAATTGGTTTGTAATCAAGGCACCCATTCAGAAGGCCACATGAGAGGAAAGATCAACTCATATAAAGAGTATCACCTGATTGTCTATAGGACCTCCTGTAATGATGAGATTTCCTTAACATTCAAATTTGTATACCAGTTGGGAGTAGCTTGGCATTTAGATCATTACCGGTTTTATTCATTCATTTGGGGTTATTAATTTTTTCCTACCAAGGTAGGCTCTCTAAAGGTGAACAATAGAAAAGAAGTGCATTTGTAGTTCGACCACCTAATGCATCTAGGCGGGAGCACACACAATGCCTTTTCTTCATACTCGTATAATTTTTCCAATTTTAAAAGCCCAAATTTGAAGTGTGGAGGAAATATTTTATAAAAATTAATATCACCAAAAGACTTTTGATTCTCAAGATCTTCATGAAGCACGAGAGAATTTCATACACCTTTCAAGTTATATTATTTTGTAAAAGAGATTACAAAACACAAAAAACACATGCTCATTTTAGACCTCAAAGAAATAATGGATTATTTTAATAGCACCAAGATGAAGTGTGAAGTTTTCTTGTTCAATTTTTAAATACATAATCAACTCTAAAGTAGGTTCCTAAGATTATTTTTAACCCTTTGCCTATTCTTTTTAAAACCCAAACAAAAATTATCTGAGTCCTAAAAAACTGAAGATAACAATGTCCTTAAAAGTGGGATTATAATTGCTACCGAAGTGTTTAAAAACACTTGTTACAATCATGTGATAATTCCATAGAAATTCCTTTCTTTGTTTCCTCCTTCCCTTCTTGATCACCTCAACCTACAAAAACTGATTAACCTACCAAAAATAGAGTCACAAGAGAAGGTTATAAGTCCAAGGTAATCAATATAAAAAGAACATGCTGAGTTTAAAATTGAAAATTTGAATTTTACCCCACCCCAATCTTGCAATCTGCTAAGGAATAATTGTTTGGAGAGGTTCAACGGTGCTCTAGGGAAGTCAGCATTGCTCTGTGGAGAAACAGAGACTGCGGTTCCATCGTTGTTTCACCAAGGATCACTCTTTGGAGTTTGAATGGTCTGGCCTTAGGAGAATGATAATAGAGTCACCCTTTGGAGCAGATACAACATTGCTATATAGTGACACTAGACTGATAGAATAAATTTTTTGTCGTTTGCAGCATCGTTGTTTCTTGAAGGCACAAAATTTTGAAAAAATAGTGGAATTTTGACCAAAAAATGTGTTAATTTTGAAAGGTGAGCCCTCCTAGCACTAAAATGTGAATGGTTGGTCTAGACCTACTCAAACATCATCAAACAACAAAATGCTAGTCATCAAATAAATCTAAAGCAAACATTCCACATGCAATTCATTCAAATGCAAAGAACAAGAAACAAAGTGAAATTGATCAAATGAAAGCTACTAAATCTTGCTCAAAACACTCAAACCAACATCCCATGGAGGAATTGGTGCTACTCTGATGTGGAAAGTAGCCCTTTCCCAATTCCTTGATGAAATTTGATGAAGATTGTAGATAATTGTGCTCCTTGATGAAAATTTTACCATAACCTAGCTAGGATTGATGAAATGCTATGAAAACCTTGATGAACAATGGATGAAATTGCATAAAATCTATAGATAATAACTTTGCATAAAGTTGTGGATCCCAAATCAATAGAGAAGCTCTCTATTTATAGAAATAAGGATGGAGGAATGAGAAAAATGCAGGATGTGGGATTAAAGATAAACCAACAAAAATGTGCCAGTTGTCAACATGCTATTGAAGAGAGGTGGAGCACATTTTTATCAATGTGAAAATAAATGCAATTAAGTGGAAATTTGAAATTTAAAAGGTGGCTTGTGGAGGAAGATGTGAAAGAGGAGTTAATGCCACTTGGCTCAAGAAAAAGGACTTGTAAGAGACTTAAATGCCATGTTGGAGGACATGTCCTTTTGGGAGGGAGATTTCAAATTGGAGGAATATTCCAATGAGATTCCCTTTTGAATAAAAGTAGAAGAATTTATAAATCAATTAAATTGATTTACATGTGCAAGTTGAAAAATCTAGAGGATTTGATGAATTAGAGTTAGAGTTAATTAAGATTTAATTAACTTAAATGGAGATTAGTTGATTTGATATTTCACTTAGATTTTTGGATTTATTTAAATCCAATGAGAGGAATAATGGACATTGGATTTAATTAAATAAAGTTTTCTTTATTTAATTAAAAGGGGTGAGGTTAGATTTAATCAAATAAGGGTGATTTATTTAATCAAAAGAGGGAATATGATTTAACCAAATAAAATGAATTATTTAATTAAAAGAGGGATATTAGGATTAAATAAAATTGATTTATTTAATCAAAGAGGAGATATTAGGATTAATTAAATAAAATGATTTAATTAAAAGAAGATGACGATTTAATCAAATAAAGTTGATTTATTTAATTACAATAGGAAACTTGATGAATTAATTAAATAAGGATTATTCAATTAATTGGTTAGTAAAGAAGTGATTTAGGAAGAAATGATAGTGAATCAGGATCGAGTGCATGATATCAATCAAGATAATTTGAACGTCTACAATAGTCAATCCTATTAGGGTTCTTAGGACATATTTGAATGAACTAGATAAAGCAGGGACAAAATCCATCTTTCCCCATTTTCCATATTAAAGCATGAGACTGAAACTAAAATCATTTAACTAAAACTGACTTCACCATTGTGATTTTCATGTGAAATAAGCCAATCAAAATAATTTTCAATCAATTCTGACAAGATTCAATTTTTAAGGTTTTTCACCTAAAAATAGGGGTCTAGAAACCCTAATTTTCATTTTTTTCAAAATTTTCCAGTATCTTACAAACATTAAACCCATAAAATACCATACTTGGATATCCCAAAAACTGAGTTTTGATGACACTTACAAGATTTAGACCATTTTAATCAAAATTCCTTAATGAAGCAAAAAAATTGGTTTGGGTATAACTCTTGTAGCTCACAACTTCACACATAACCAACAACTTGCATAGCTTTTAAATGGATGCAATAAAATTTTTAAACCAAAATTTTAAATGGTTTAAAATCTTAACGGTATTCACAATTTTGTAGCTAAATGTCTAGGTTAGACAGTTAGCACTCATCTTAAACACATTCCATAATTAGGTGGGATATCTACAAAAATCACACTCATCTTAAACTCTTTCTCTAGATATGTTTTTAGTCTATAAGGGAGTTCATTGATCACACTAGTGATATGGACCTCTCTTGAATCCATAACATAGAGCTTACCATGAGTGTTGTCAACTTTCAATCCTAATGCCTTGATAATCTTGGTTGGCATAATGTTGTTAGACACTCTACAATCTTGATAATACATTTTTTTAGAAAATTTCCCTCAACAATCAATCTAAGGAAGAATGGGTCTATCTTCCCAAGGCAAGCTATTACTGATTTTCCTAGAAAAATATGGGGGATTTTAGTAATCACTCCCTCAACTTCCTTATCTTTCTTATCCTTTTCACTCACTTTGGGTGGAGTGGGGACCACAAATTATACATAGGCTATAGTAGCACAATTGATAAGGGCTACTACCTTTTGTTTGTGTTCGTCAATCATCATCATCTTGAGGAAAGGAACAAAAACCTTCACTTGGCTAAGTAATTGAATCATATCAACATAAGTGTACTTAGGTAGTTGAAACAAAATCATACCTTGTTCTTTGCTAATTTCCTTTTGTTGATTTTTTATTTTCTCAACTTTAGCATTGACATATTTCCTCACAACATCATTATATTTCCTTGGTGTCTTTGTCTTAGTAGCAGGGTGTTAGATTTGTTTGTGAAGTCACCCAAGATCTACTATTTTTGAAATAGAACTCAAATGACTTTTTTGGAAATAGGACCCAATGATGTGTACTGTTTTCCTTGTCTCAAATGTGAAGCTCCTCAAACTATTGATTATTTCTAGTTGTTCTCCTTTAATGAGTTCAAAGTTTGGTTGTAGGATAGCCAACATAAGGTTTGGTTGTTGAACTAGAATGATCAGATGCCAAATGGTCATGTGAGGTTCAATTTTTCAATTTATCTTACTCAAATGAGTTTCTTTTTACCACAAACATTTTATTTTTCTTAAGTTTCAAACTAAATGTCTATGTCAAAAACATCATAAATTTTACAAGGTCCATTTTGTGAAAACGATGAACTTCAAGCCATAGTTTCCTAGGTTAAATTTTGGAAATATCAATTGAGATGTAAACCAAAATATTTAGAAGTCTCTAAGAATAAATCCTTAAGACAAGCATCAATATTGAAGGTTTTACAAAGGGTTTTAAATTTTGAAAATTTGTGTTGATGTTTGTTTTCAATTGTTTTGGAAACAAGCAAATGTTGAACTGACTCTCAAGAATTTACAATCCTAGGTAGAGCAGGTACGTATTTCTTAGTAGGCTTACCAACCATCAAAAGAGATGATTAATCTGAGTAGATTTGTATTACAAGACATCTTTCAAGGTATCAACACTTCATTATTTCATGTTCCATACTTCAATTTCTTTATTTCATCATCTAGTTTAATTACCTACAAGGGGTTTGACCAAGGAAAACACCTATCCCCTAGAAAACAACATATTTCTCCTCTTGCATGTGTGATTAAAATTTATAAGTTGAAGAGCAAGATTTGGAGCAAAATTGTCAAATTTTTCAAGTTGCAAGCTTGTCATTTATAGTGCAAGAACAAAGAAAGGAGGCTACAAAATTGATTTCAGACTTTCAGGAGCTAATAATCGGGGATCTAAAAGTGTAGTTATCAAAGAAAAAAACCCAGAAGTTTGTTTTCCAAAACACTAAAAGGACTTTAAGTAGTCAAAAATTAGGATCTAGGAGTGTAGGCTAAGAGGAATCAAACCCCGAATTCATTTTTCGAAACCCTCACAAGGACTCATTTTCCACTAAAGGCGAATGAGTCCGTAGTAGCCTAAAAAACCAAGTTTTATATAAGGTACACATCATTTTGAGCTCTAAAAACCCCCCTCATAGTTTTTATAACATATATGATTAGTTTCTAATTGCTATTTTCATGTTTTGGCCCTTATAATTGTATGTTTCAGAGCATATATATCTATATATCTATATATATGTATGTATGTATATATATGTAAACAATTGATATATTATTATTATAATGTCATTTCTATTTTTTTTGTATTCATTTGTATATCGAATGTATACATACTTATGTGGCATATGATATATAAATATATATTAACATATATATATAAATATACATATATATATATATATATATATGTATATGTGTTGATATACATATCTTTAACAAGATCCTTTGTAAAAATATTTGTAACTTGATCCTTTGTAGGCCATTCTCTAGTTTTAGTTCATTTTTTCCAACCTTCTCTCTTAGAAAATGATATTGGATTGAGATAAGCTTTTTCCTTGAATGCATCACCAAGTTATTTGATATATTGATAAAACTTGTTTTATCACACAAGATATAAATAGGTTCCTTATATGACATTATGATATCCTTCAATGTTCACTTCATCCATAACACCTATGTGCAACAAGATGCTATAGCAATATATTTTTCCTCTATAGTAGATAAATATATTGAATCCTTCTTTTTGCTTAGGCAAGAAACCAATGTGCTTCTAAGAAAGAAAAAACCTCTACTTTTACATCTTCTATCATCCACACAACCTACCCAATCTACATATATATAGGCACCTAAAGAGAAATTAGTATCCTTTGGATACCATAGACCATAGTCTAAAATACTCTACAAATATATGAATATTCTCTTTACTATTGTTGCATGTGATTCTCTTGGATCTTCTTGAAATCTGACCACAAGATAAACTATAAGCATGATATGTAGTCTAGTAGTAGTTAGATATAGCAGTCCACCAATCAATGATCTATACTTTCTCTTATTAAACTAAGGAGATTCATCTTTCTTTCTCAACTTGCAAGAAGTAACCATTGGTGTACATATCAGTTGAGAGTCTTTCATTCCAAACTTCTTTAGCATTTCCTTGGCATATTTTGACTATGAAATATATATTCCTTTTTCTATATAACTAATTTATACCACAAGGAAGAAATTCATCTTCCCAAAAATTTACATCTCAAATTCATTCTATATCTCTTTTGAAAACTTCTTGCACATTACCTCATTTCCTTCAAATATTATATCATCAACATACACAAACATAGTCAAGATTTGATCCTTATCAAAATTGAAGTAAAGATTGTTATTTGTGGTACCTTTATTGAATACCTACTACAAAAAGTACCTATCCAATCTTGCATACCAATCTTTGGGAGCTTGTTTGAGTCCATAAAATACCTTCTTCAATCTACAAAACATATTAGGATTATGTCATAATTGAAAGCCTTATAGTTGTTCAATGTATACCTCTTCTTCCAATTCTCACCATTCAATAATGTAGACTTCATATCCATTTGATAAAACTTTAAGTCCTTATATGCTACAAAGTCTAAAAAAATCCTAGTGTCTACCATTATTATGACTAGAGAAAATGTCTCCTCAAAATCTATTCCTTCCACTTGTGAGTAGCCCTTAAACACAAGTCTAGCATTATTTTTGACAACTTCTCCATTCTCATTCATTGTGTTCCGAAATACCCATTTAGTTTCTATTAAATTCTTTTTTTTTGGTCTTGGGACTAATTCCCAAGTCTTATTCTTCTCAATTTGCACCAATTCTTCTTCCATAGCTTTGGTCTAGTTCTCATCCTTACATTCCTCAAACATTGTCTTAGGTTCTAGTTTTGAAAGTAGATACAAATTTACTTTTTCTTATATCATAGAAGCTTTTCTTCTTGTCAACATGATTCTTCTCTTATCACAAATGATATAATCTTCAGAATGATTCTTCTATACAAAATTATGAGTCTTAGGAATCCTTTTTGAAGCATCTTTCTCTTCAACCCACATCTCCTTTTCCTTCTCTTCTTCTTTTTATTCTTCTTGACAAGAGGACTCATCACATTCATATCCTTCTATTAGTACTAATCCTTTATGTGGTTCTTCATCTACTTTGATACTTATGCTTTCAAATATCTTCTTTAGCTTGTTATTGTAGCATCGGTAAGTCTTGTTTCTTGTAGAATATGCAAGGAAGATTCCTTCATTTGACCTTGTATCAAACTTTCCCAAGATTTCTTCATCTATCTTGATATAAAATTTTCTTCCAAAAACTCTTGCTTGTACTTTGTTGAGTATGTATACTATAGTATGAATAACTTCTCTGCAATAGAAATCTAATATATTTTCTTCCTTCATCATTCTCCTTGCTTCTTCTTGAACTATCCTATTCTTTCTCTCCACCACTTCATTCTACTGAGGAGTTCTAAGAGCTAAAAAAATCATTTTTATTTCATGATCTTCATAAAACAGTTTAAACTCATTAGAGGTGAACTCTCCACCTTTCTCAAACCTTAAGAACTTTATTTTCATATCCATTTCATTCTTAACCATATATTTAAATGCTTTAAATTTATCTAGAGCTTTTGATTTTTCTTTGAGAAAAGTTACCCAAGTCATTCTAGAGTAATAATCAATTAACAACATGAAATACCTATCACCTTGAAAGATTCCTATTATTTTAGGTCCACATAGGTCTATATGCACCAACTCCAAAGGTCCTGTAGTAGAATATTCTTTGATTTTGAACCTCTTTCTTGTTTGCTTCCTGACCTGACATTCCTTGCAAACTGCAGATAGGGTTTGTAATTCTTGGCAAATATTTTATAGCTTGAGTAGAGCTGATTATCACTAGAATATCAAAATTGATGTGACACATTCTTCTATTCCATAACCAACTTTCTTTGATTTGATTCATAAATAACTTATCATTAGCACCTTTGAGATGATAAAAAATCCCATTGTTCCTTATTCCTACAACAACCTGAGTTACAAAACTTCCTTTTTTGATTTCACAACCACCATCCTAAAATAGAAGATTGTATCCTTTGCTACACATTTATCCTACACCTAGAAGATTATTCCAGAGACCCTTTGCATAAAGAACATCATTTGTATTATGCTTTCCATCAAAATTAATTCAGCCTTTTCCACATATCTTAGTAGATACATATCATCACCAAACTTAACAAGACCACCTTCAAACTTCTCAAGTTTAAAAAACTTACTCTTATCATCTATTATATTATTTGAGCATCTATTGTCAATTATTTAGTGATTTTTCTCCTCTCTAGCATGAAAAGCAGTCACTATAGTCCCTTTGATGTTGTGGCCTATTTTTAGAGAAATTTCCTTCATACACATTTAAGAGTCAATAGAATTATTTCCAACATTCAAATCTATGAACAATCATTCATCATTTTCATCATTCGTGTAGTTAGATTCATCATCAGATATTCTAGCTTCTTCTTTAAAATATTAACTTCTCTTCATAGATTTACATTTATTATCCTTATGTTTGTCATTTGAAGCTTTGGCTAAACATCTTGAAGCATAATGACCTATCTTCCATAGTTAATTTTTTTTGAAAGGTAACTTACCTCTGTATTTTCTAGTGCCCTCTTTCAATATTCTTACAATTTTTTCTTCTATTTCATCAAGAACATCTAGATATGATCCATCATCCTTCTCTAGTTTGATATATTTTAAAGCAGTTTATTTCCTTGAAACATTTTGAGAAAACTCTCTCAATTCAAAAGTAGTTAAAGTACCAAACATCTAATTTCTGGAATAATTATCTAAATCCTAACTTTCCTAAATAGCAAAAAAATCAGAACTATAAGTTTTAGGAAGATTTCTTAATACCTTATTTACCACCTCATCTTCTTCCAATTTTCCACCAAGGCCATTGATGGAATTTTCAACTTCATCCACTCTATGGATGTAGCTTGTAATATCTTCATCTTTTAAAATACTTAAGGTTTCAAACTTAGTCTTCAAATTCTACATCTTTGTTTTCTTGACCTTATTATCTCCTTCATAGATACTTTTTAGCTTCTTCAAAATTTCTTTACTAGATTTGTACCACATAACCTTCAAAAGTTTTGAATCAACAAGACCACTCAAAAGAGCATTCCTTTCTTTTCCATTTTTCTCATATTCCTTGATCTCATCATCAGTTTTTGAACCATTAGTGGGAATGGTATATCCATCTTCAATTGACTTCTAAACTCCAAACCCTAGGGAAACAAGGAAACCTTCCATCCTAGTTTTCCAAAATGCATAATCCATTCCATAAGAAAAAGGGAGCCTCCTTCGTGTGTTCCATGTGTATCTACCTCTAGTGGTTAAGATTCTTCCAAGGAACCTTTCTTGGATACCAAATGTTATATGCATAATACAACTGAGAGGGGGTGAATAAATTGTACATTAAACCATCAGAATTCTCATTAACATTCTGATCTTTATTAGCCCTTAAACCCTTAATTTGATTTAGCATAAAAGTAAACAAGTGAAACAACAATGCATCAAAAAATGATGCACAATATAACACCAATTTTACGTAAAAAACCTAAGAAGGGAACAACCATGGTGAGGATTAGCTTACTATATAAATAAATTGTACACTTAATGTGGCTCATGATCTACCAAAATAAATAAGGGCTCACTGCCAATGGATCACTACTAGATTAGAAAGAAGAATTGAAATGACTATTACAAAGAGAAATATATCTCAAAGCAATAGGATTATCCACCACAATAACTCTAAACCATCCACAACCTTTAGCTCACTACCTTTAGTAACTTTAGGTACATTGAAAATATAGGCACCTCCTTCTCACTAATTTGGGTAGCCTTTTTCATCAAATCTCACACTCACATAAAAAAAAATGATCACATTTCACACCACAATACACAACACACAATTATCCAACACTCTACCTTGCATTTATACCATCCACAACCTTGAAAACATTCTCCAAGGTTGACTATGCACCTCAAACATGCAATTAAAAAATAGGTCGGCACTAAAAAATTCTGTGATGGAAATAAGGGAAGGAGGACCACAGCAAGGGTTAACTAGGACCCAAATAAAAATCACCATGCTACTCAACACATTCATAATCCATGAGGTACCACCACAAATAGCGCTACCATGCCAAATCGACAAAAAATGAACTAACACTACAAGAAACCACATACATGATTCTTTAGGTCATAAAAACCATATATAAACACTCCATAATATCCATACAACATATAAAAACCATATATAAACACCAACAACATTGTGTTGAAAAAATAACAAATCCAAGCTTACAACAACTTCAATGCTAGGGTTTGAGATCTGTTACAACACCAACAAGATTCCAACAAACATATTTTTCCAACTAGCATGAAGACGATAACTCAATACATCATCACGATTTGGTATTATTGATCACAAAAGGTCCTTGCACATAAATTTATTCATTCTTCTTGATGTATTGAAAACTTGAATTTAATTGATGAAAGTGCCTCAATAAGTCTACTAATTCTTCCCTTGACTAATTTTAGGATCCTCAAATTTCTTAATAGATTTTCTAGTATTTCTCTTTAGGAATTCAAATGATGAAAATACTATGTATTTGTATGCAATTATTCTAATTTCTTAAAAAACAAATGTTGATGGCTAACAATTGAAATTGGAAATTAAAATAATAAATTACTAACACTGACATATTCAACATTGGGGCCAAACTAGGTGGTATAGGGTATAGTACGCCCTAGACTAGATCCAACTTTTTTGAGGTCTAAAAGTGTCAAGGGAAAATATTAAATACATTATCTGATTTCTTGTGTTTGATTTTCCAATTATGTCTATAAAATGGGAAATTAGTGCATAATTAGGTCCATGCACATAGGGGAGAGAGAAACCTAGTGTGAAATTGTCAAGGGTGACAATTTTTGATACTATATTTAGCCCCCACTTTAGTGAGAGCATGAAATTATGCCCAAAATCACTAAATTAATAATATTTCAAGAGGGGTTCAATTATCTAGATATCGAAGAGATAGGATGACATTGAATCTAGGGGATACACTATCCCCTAGGATTCAAGATCCTATGGAAAGACAACATAAAGACAAAGGAACACACATTTATGAGATGCAATGCAACATGACAAAGATGAAGCATACTCGATGAAGACACACAATATAAACATAATGCAAAGAGAAAGATGGTACAAAAAAAATACAAAACATGATGTAAACATAATGTAAATAATAAGAAATAATCAAAATAAAAAAACATGTGCTAGCCCTAAAATGATATGATTTGATTTGATTCAGTAAGGCAAAGAGACCTCAGTCTTAAATTTATCTCCAATACAAAACATTATCCATAAAATATGTCATTTAAACAAAAGGGTACTCTCATAAGGATGTAAAATCACTCATTAAACACATGGCTCCAATGGAAATAAAGGTGTGTTATTCTATGTGGCCATGTAAAAATACTCATGTTCATTAATTATCAAACTTTGTTGTGTAAAATCCATAGAATATCTTACCAATCAACACTTCAGGGAGAGCACAAAGGTTTAACGCCATAGGGGATGAATCAATTATCAACGTAATAGGGGATGAATTGATAACCATGTCTTAGTGGGTATTATAATCACACCACGACTAAAGGGGTATGCCAATAATTAAAATCTCACAAGATATCTATACTTGCTATGTTGGTATTTTAAGGAAACAAGAGATGAAAAGGGGATCCTTAAAAAGAATATATAACTCCCAAAAATAATTATACTTGCCCCCCAAGTGTAAAGGAAATAACAACAACACTATCAAATATCATGTTGCTACCATGGAAAATGTGGTTGCACCTAAGAGTGTACCACCATGAATGGAAATGAGCAAACATATGAAACTACAAATGCCACATAGTGAGGAGAAACACCATAAAATAAAGATCATTATTG
This sequence comes from Sequoiadendron giganteum, assembly GCA_007115665.2. NCBI lineage: Eukaryota > Viridiplantae > Streptophyta > Pinopsida > Cupressales > Cupressaceae > Sequoiadendron > Sequoiadendron giganteum. The sequence continues at coordinate 295,319,819 of CM021101.1, forward strand.
TTTAGAGTGATTAGGCACATCAACACATGGAAGAGAACAAAAATCATTAAGTTATATTGTATTACTCAAGGCCTGGCATTCATTTGTGGAATGACACTACACTCAATGATATACACAAAATGATTTATTGTTATGCACTCAATGATATGCACTCAAGTTAGCTTACAATTTCAGCTCAACTTTTTATTCAATTTGGGTTGTATTTTATTTGGTTTTTTCTAGTCCATTTCTAAATAAATTTTCAAAATCAATTCAACAAAAGGGTATGTGCAGGATCATGACGGGCCAAAAATTGGCGATATCTAAGTGATATGATGGCCCATGTGGCTGATGAATTTTTTTTTACCAAAAATTGATGAAACGAAAAGGGTTTTTATAGGATATTCTCAAATTTCCACCAATATAAATTATTATTTCCTTTGAATTTAATAAATAATTATTATTCATTTTCTATTTGAATTATGACTAAAGTCCTGATTGATAGGAAGATTGAAAAAAATCTATAGCTTTCAAACGATATCATATTTTTTGAATCAAAAACATGCGTCACATTCTAAGCTTCACATACTATAGGATTAAAACAAAAATAATTGAATTTCATGAATTTTTGACCAAGTTAAGATGGTCATACATAGGAGCTTTTATATATTTTAAAATTTGTAATAAAAAAGTCAAAATTAATTATTTACTTGGAAAAAATTACAAAAAAATATGCATCACATCGGGACATGAATCCCCTAGTTATATCTAAAATCTTATAAAAAAATATTATCATTTTATGGTGGTTAGGGTGGTCAGACGAAAACCTACTTTTTTATTTTTTCCCTAAAATTTAAGTACTACTGCATTGAAATTTCAAATTTTCACCAAACAATTTTTTTTAAAAAAAAAACCTAGTAGTTTAGAAACTAAATTCAATTTTCTACAGATTCTATTCTTACGTATTTTTTAAATAATATAGATAACTTATTCAAATTTTTACATCAAGTTGCCTAACTTTGATTTTCAAGATTTTATTGCCACTTAAGGGCCCGTTTTTTCCATGATGATCCTGCACATACCCAAAATAAGTGTATCGCATTCTAGAAGATATTAATGTGTATCTCCAATTTCAATTTGGTAAAAATTGGAGAAAAATGGATAAGTTATATCTTTTTAGAGTTTTAGATTGCTATGGCTATGGGATTTGAGATGTAACAAAACTTTTGTGAAGGTTTTTTCCTTGCACACTGAATTCTTCTTCATAGAAAAAACTATGAAATCATATGAATTTATAGGAATCTCCTACCAATTTGAATTTGTGGGAAATTCATGTTTTATTGTAATTTGTGGAAGCTTCATATCTATTTTCCTTGTGGCTATCTTGTGGCCAAGTAAGTGTGTTGATCAAAAGGTTAAATTCTCTAAGGAAATTCTGCATGAAGGACACCATTTACAAAGTATGGGGTTTTTCAAGTGTATGGATATTTATAGGAACCTAATAGTGAAATCATTTGTGAAACTTAACATTTTTATTGGTCTTCTAAATTTCCTCTTCCTACTAGTTTGTGGTAAATTTGGGGTAGTCAAGCTTTATATAAATTTCTTATCCATTTTCTTCTTTTGGGAGTTTCTTATCCAAATTAAGTTTGTGGATAAATTTAAGTGATCTAAACCTTTTGGATTTTTATCGACGAGTTCATATGAATAGTTTCAATGATCATGCCAACTTGATTCCCAATGATGTCAATGTGTACAAATTTTAGGAAATTGTTGGCCATCTAAACTTGAGTAGGATTTCATGCTTGAACCCACTATTAAGGATTTTTCACTCACTACTACATTTTCAAGTTTTGTTCTTAGAATAACACTTGTGGGTTTTCAAACTACTATTAATTTTTTTGTTTTGATAATAACCCAATTATTTTAATTGGTAGAATTAGAATTGCTTCAAATTCTTAATTAGCCAAGGATTAAAAAGAGATTGATACATGCATAGAATAATTTTTTCTTCAAGGAAGAAATGCTTGGCATGTTCAGAAATGAATAATGAAAGATATAAATACCATGATTATATAAGCCACCATTAACAAATATTGTAAATACGAGTGATAGGAATGAAAGAGGTTGTCAGAGAAGAACAATAACATTTGGTAGATTAATAAAGAAATATGTATGTTTTGTAGAATAAACTTATAGTAATCTCAAATATTAAATCAATTAATGAATGAAACATGTATTGTTTCTAATATTATTACTTTTGTTGTGTGTTTAGGCTATGTGGTTGGTGCACTTGGTAAGGTACCTCAACCTCAATTGCATCAAGTGGTATAAGAGCATATTTTTTCTCCCTAGGAGGTTTTAAAATTTGAGAAAGGAGAGAAAATCTAATTTTGAAAGAAAGAGGATAATTCAAAAGGTGAAAGGTGTATAACATAGTTAGTGTTGTAGAATAAGTATCAAGTCATGTTGGTTTTCTTCCTTTAGAGATAAAGATGAGTAGAAGGTGTACAAAATTTCTCCACTATGTAGAAGTGGCTAGAGGGAGTCTTGTGGTAGTTGTATCTTCCAGAGTCTTTGTTGGGTAGAGGAGGATTTTTATATTGAATGTAGTTTATTTTCAAAGAAGGTGATTACCTATAAATATTCTAAAATCTTGAGGAAATAAAGGATCATTGAAGAAAGAAGAAGTCGTGAAAAGAAGAAAGACTAGAAACAGGAAAATCTTATTGGAAAATATTGAAAAAAAAGAAATTATTTGATCATTAAGAGATGGAGTTGAAGAGATTTATTGAGAGAAAGAGATATGATAGAACAACTTGAGAAGCTAGAAGATGTATTAAGAAAATATCTAGAGGAATTCTTAACTACAAAGGGATTGAGCTCTAAGAGATTTTTTTTGTAGGGGAGGAGAGGCCTATAATTGCATAGGGTTTGACTTATGTAAGAATTTTTACAGGTATGAGGAAATTCCTATAACTATAGAGGGTAGAGAAGGAAGCACAAGAACTATGAGTAGATTCTTGTAACTATATAGGGTTGAACTCTACATATGAAAATATTGTTGCAAGTTGAATCTTCTGACTTTAGAGGGACGTGTGAGTCTCTAGAGGAGCTATGATAGAAAAGTGAATATGTATTCAAGAAGGATGAGGATAAGGGTCATGAAAAAACCTATAAGAATTTTTTTTTGGAAAGAAAATGGAGAAGAGAGGTATGAGAAAATTATTAGTGAAGAATTAAAAATGATCTTTGCTAGGTTAGCTATATTAGATCTTGAAAATTACAAAGAAGGTGGAATATATAAGAGAGCATGCAAAGAGAGGTATTGTGAAGTTGAAATAGTAGCAGATGAAATATATGATGCTGAAAGGAAATAAGGAAGGATATATTGTTATCTTGAAGAGGGAGAAGAATTGGGTATCTCTCATGGAGCAAAGAGATTTGATGAGAAGAAAATCATCTTGAAAGAGGACAATGAAAGTTATTATTTTCACATAGTGTGTTACAACTTAATACATGGAATTTACCTCTATCAAATAATAATCATTATTTTAAAAATATAATGACTTTTTAAAAATAATTCTTTAGTGAAACACCAAGTTATTTCTTCAAATGAGGAAATTATCATGGATTGTGCATCTCCCCTAACAACTACACAATTTTCTCCTTCATACATGCCTTTTCAAATGAGATGTTAATTTTTAATAGGCATGGGTATTTGAGAAAGACATATTAATACAATTATTTCTCTCTTATCAATGTGTTTATTTACAAATTGCTTATTTTTTTCAATATGTGCAAGTTTATCAATAGATGCATACCTGACCACATTTTTGTCTTCAAAAACCATAGTAATATTTGTATTCATATTCACAAAAGGTATTATGGTAGCTTCTTTGAGTAAAAATCCACATGATATTGAAATTTTCTTCCCACCAATATCAATGGTTTTAGGTCGATCCCCAAACATGTATGACCATTTTGCATTAAGAAATGCGTGAGAAAATTCTATAGACTGTTGCTCTTAATTATCAGATACCTCTACTTTTTCATCCATGAATGTTGAAGTGACTACTATAGGTCTATTTCCATTAATAATTATAGAGGAAATTACTATTCATTGTTTTTCCTCATCAACAAAGGAATAGAATACTACTACAAGAATCTCCACTTTTAAAAATGTACTTTCCTTAATTATTATTGGAAACTCTTCAAATAACTTAGATGCTATAGGTAGAATTTTCTTGCTATGATCAAGGGATGTAGAGACATCTACATACTGGTCTAGACAAGAAGATGCATACCTTTCAATTTATTTGAATTTATTTTTACCAACAAAGGCATACATTCTTGTACTTGGGGCTGTTACATGATGATTCTCACCATTAAATGCATGAGAGGTAGCTATAGGTTGATCTTGGTTTTCCTTAATTTCTATGCCACTTATTGCAAGCCTTTTTTAGAAGATATTGTTGTCAATATCCCTTCCTCATACATAGGTTCAAATATTTTTGTAGGAGAAATATGCAATCTTCCATCATCCACATATTTGGTATGCACCAAACTTCTCTTTTATAGATATTTAATCATTTCTTTAAGGAATGATATATCTCGTTGTACATCAATCAACTCTATATTTTTAAACACGTTGGATATGGATTAATTGGTATTGAATTTTATTGTTGTGGGTGTTGAAGATCACCATTCTATTCAATCCATGGTTGACTTCCTACCCATAGGTGTTGAGGTGGAAACCACTGATGATGCATGTCATGTGGCTGCCATGGATGGTTTTGAAATTGTTGCAAATTGGTCTCCCTTCCTTGAGCAACATGAAATCTACAAAAATATTTCTTCCTAAAACAATTTGGGCAACACATAGCCAAAAGTTGTTCTTTTTCTTCTTTCCTTCTGTTGCAAGTCCTCTTCATCATAGACTAAGAGTAACTCCTGCATAAAATGGAAATGTGATCAAATGATATTTTTGAAACATATCTAGTACACATGAGATCTAAATCTTCTAGAATTTCTTCAGTCATCCCTTTTATAAAGATCATTTTGATGGCATCTTGGTTCACCTTATTGTATTTAAATTTGTATAGGCTAAACAAGAGAAATTCCATATAGTCTTCAAGAAACTCATCCTCTTTATGTGATATCCAAAAGATGTCATCTTCTATACAAGAACCCTTGTATTTGAAGATAAATTTCTCCTCTATCTCTTTCTAGAATTAAATTATATTCTTTCCCAACCTCATGAACCATCTAAGGGCTACATATTTTAAAGTGGCTAGATATAATTTGAGCCTTTGGGAATCTTGATTATATTCATAACTATGACACAAGATCTCAAATTTAAAAAGAAAGATGTCAAGGTCCTCATTCATTGTTTCTCTAAAATTGGGATATGGAAAAGGGTGAATATTCCTCATAGATGCAATACCCATGGGGATGTTAATAGGAAATTAGTAAGTGGAATTCTCACCTTTATGGTCTCCCTTCTTGTATTCATTCACATAATTACCAACTCAAACTCCCTCAAATTCCTTTAATTCAACCATTGTTTGATCTGCATAAGGCTAGTTTATTTATTTATTTTGTAGTCTAAATTTTTTTTAGATTCTTTCCTAATTAGTACTATATCACAAAGAGATAAATAAAGGTATGAGATAACCTTGCGATCTTTTGTATGTTTTTGTATTTTTTCCTAAAAAAATCTTCTTCACTTATCAATTGACTCACAACAAGTGGTGATAAATAAATAGTCTTAACTTCTAAGATTCACCTACAAATTCTAATCATGCATCTATTTGATTTAAACAACATAAATTAGAATTAATCACCTAGGGTAGGCCAACAGTTGTGTGATATTTCATCCTAACACACCGATCCTAATTCATCTCATCAAGCTAATAGGCCTTTGACACATTTCATTGGCAACGACACCAAAATGATAGGCCAAATATGGGGTAAAGAATAAGAAGGATATACTGTTTAATAATAAGATTCAACTTGGTATAAGTGTCAATTTGGGGTGTAAATTTGTGAAATATTTTAGGGCTATATGCATAAGGGATAAAATTCATGAGATGAGTGGGGATGAAAATGCATTCCTAAACCTAAGCTAAAATTAGTTTTTTTTTCTTTTCTTTTGTGATAGGGACTACGATAAAAATAACAGAATAATGATTCTAGAAATTAAACTCACAATTGTAAATAATATGAACAATCATTAACAAAGATAATCATCAAATCCCACAATTAAATCATAAGAAATAGACAATAAATGGTAAATAGATTCACACAATAATAGAAATGAATACACTACTAGAAATAAATACATTGTTGGAAATAAGCATGTTTACCATTAATGCTAAAAAAATCACCATGCATTCCAATAAGGGGGTGCCCTTCCTCCTCATTCTGCTTGGTGCTGAAATGAAATTTCTTTACGTTGGTTTAGTCACATGAAGATGGTTTTTTATTTATCAAAAATAATACAAATTCTATATATCCTTTTCTTATCACATAGTTCATATTTATAATAAATATGTGTGCAATATGTTTCCTATTTTATGCCACTCTTCTATTCATTTTTTCACTAAAGATGTTTCCTATAATAAATATGTGTCACATTATTTTTTCTCAAAGAAATATGTGATATTATAAGAAATACTTAGTGACCAATGGGAAGTGTTGAATATTTATAATATTTCTCAAGAAATGGATAATATGTATGTATTAATATAAATATTTCCTAAAATATATAATATAGTTAAATTTAAGTCTCAAAAGTAAAAATATAAAAGGATTTATTCAAAATCTAAAACATTCTTACGAGAAGAAGATGAAGAGTTTTTAGTCACACTACTAAAGAATTATCCTAAGGATGTGCAAATGAAATTAGATATTGAAAAATCGAAAGATCCTTAGAAAATGGAAAGAACTAGAGAAGAAGGAAGAGATTTTATCAACCAACATTTAATAAAGCTGAAAAACATCCAAATAGACAAGGAAGAGCTTCAACAACTCAAACAGTGGGATAAAAGGTCATCAAAGAATCACAATCATGGATATAGAATACCAACATGAGAAATTAATAAAGGAAGTTCTTCTAATCATTCTTCTACATAGAAAATAGATAAGTATGATTCAAATATTTTTTATTTAATTGCTATACTCAGAAAGATGGATCTATTAGCTAATGATGTTGTAAATTTAACAAGCCTAGTCAAAAAAGAATCTAAAGATATTAGAAATATTTCTTCTACAGTGGGAGAGATTAAAGAAATTTTGTTCAAAGTTGATCAAGAAAGATCCCAAACCAAAAAAATTACAATAGAAGAAAGTGAAAATAGAAACAAAAATAGCAAAAGAAGCATACACAAGAGTAGAGATAAGGCATGTTCTTTATGGACTAATATTCTCTATGGATGGGATAATGGTTAATAATTTAGCATGAAGAATAAAATATTGTAAATAATTATCTTTTTATATAATTATGTAAATAAAATAAATAAATATTGGGTGTAACCCTCTACCTTGTATCAAATATTTTAGCTAGCACATGGATTCACCTGTGTCATGATGTCATCTACATTAAGATCTGAAAACATGATGCAACCCTATTTTAAAAATAAAAATCACTGTAGCCACTTACAGGTGTTAAGTGGACCATTCTCACTTTATAGTTCCACAAAAGTGAAAATAGATATTCTAAATAGATAATAAGTCTAGGATAAAGTACTAGTAAAATATAGAGTAAAATATTATGGATAAAGTGGGAAAAAGTAGAAAAGAGAATGTGGAAAAAGTTTCAAAAGGTGGGGACATTTCTAGAAAAATATTGTACAAATCCCATGTGAAAAAAGGTGGAACCTTATACACAAAATTCTATTCACATGGTGGACCCTTGTACAAAAAATTATATGTTGTACAAAATATTCCCACATGTAAAATCTATCAAAAAGTGAGGATAGATAATATCTATGGAAAATATTCCCCCACTTGAATAATATAGATAAGAAAATAAACTAAAAAAAGGACTAAAAATGTCTGCTACTTGGCATGATAATCCTCATTTTCTTTCTCTAGAAAAATGACCTATTAGAATAGGTAAAAGGTGAAGGTCACAGTATTTCTAGGTCATTTTAAGCCTATAAATAAGGCCTCTTGAGATCATTTTAGGCATTCCAAGTTTGGGTAGTTTGAGTGATTAGAGCTTGGGTATAGAGACTTATGGGTTGAGTCTTTAAATTTTCTAGAGTCCATAATTCTAGATTTTTTTTGTAAGCATATCATACATATGCTCTTACCTCGCACTTTGAGTGATCTTGGTAATCATAAATATGATTATTCCTAATGCACATATGTAATAGCATTTGAGTGAATGAAATATTTTTCCAATTTCTAAAAATATTTGTTCTATATTGTTTCCTTCCTATCCCTCCTTCTATCCCTACCACCCATCTCTCTCTCTTAGGTCTCTCCCTTGGGCACCCTACCTAGATAAATCTCTCTCTCTCTATCTCTCTCTCTTCCTCTCCATATCAAGTCTCTTTATCTCTCTCAAGTATCTCTTACTCCCTCTCTCTCTTCCTCTCTCTCAGGCCTCTCCCTCCAAATATCCCTCACACCCCCTCTCCCTCTCTCAAGTATCTCCCTCCCTATATAACTTCCTCTCTTAGGTATCTACCTCTTTCTATCCCTCCCACCTTTCCTAGATAACTATATCTCTCTCACTCCCTCTCTATCTCTCAGGTCTCTCTCTCCCACCCTAGTATAGATAAATTTATCCCCCTCTCTCTCAGATATCTTCCCCCCACCCTACCTAGATAAATATCTCTCACTCCCTCTCTCCCTCACTATATCCCTTCCTCTCTTAGGTCTCTCCCTCTAGTTATCCCTCCCACAATCCCACCTTTCCTAGATAACTATATCTCTCTCACTCCCTCCTCATCTCTATAAAGTCTCTCTCTCCCACCCTAGCTGAGATAAATTTATATCCCTCTCTCTCAGGTTTCTTCCTCCCACCCTACTTAGATAACTCTCTCTCACACACTCTCTCTCTCTCTAATCCATCTCCCTCCCTATATCCCTTCCTCTATCATATCTCTCCCTTTGTCTATCCCTCCTACCCTTCCTAGATAACCATCTCTCTCTCATTCCCTCACTATCTCTTTCAAGTACCTCCCTCCCATCCTACCTAGATCTAAATCTCTCTAGGAGCTCTCTCTTCATGTCTCTCCCTCCCTCTATCTCTCCCACCCTACCTACACAAATCTCTCTTACTTTAACCCCCTCTCTCTGAATCCATCTCTCTTCCTCCCTTTCTCTCATGTCTCTCCATCCCTCTATCACTCCCACCCCCTCGTTTTCTCTTATGTCCCTCCCTCGAGAACCCTAGCTAGATAAATCTCTCTCTCTCTCTCTTAGGTCTCTCCCTCCTGCCCTATCTAGATAACTCCCTCTCCCTCTCTCTTAGGACTCTCCCTCTACATATCCCTTCCACCATAACTAGATAACTCTCTCTCTCTCTCTCTCTCTCCTTCTTAAATCTCTCTCCCTCTTACCTAGCTACCTCTCTCTCTTTCTCCAGTTTCTCTCTCCAACCGTACTTAGATAAAACATAGAAAAAGAGGGTTCAAACCCAAATGGGATTAACAAATGGGTGTACCCAATTTTTGATTAGATGTTTCACTAAATTATGAGAGATAAAATGCATAAATAATGATAAAAAAAAACCTAACTATTATAACAAAAAAAGGAAGGTTTTTAGATGCTAAAATGATGTGTACCTTATTGAAAAAGTGTTGTTTTGGGATGCATTAATGACTCATTCACCTAGTGGTGAATGGGTCCCTGCTGGGGTTTTGGAAAATTGATTTCTAGGCCATGTTCTTTAATTTCTACACTCCCAGATCCCAAGTTTTCATCTCCCGAAAGTCAAAAATAAATTTCGTAGCTTAGTTTTCGTGATCTTGCAAGAAAGGTGACAACTTTTACAACTTTGCAGCTTTGAAAATTTTTGTTCTCCAATTGATCTTCAACCTAAAACCTGTAATCACACATCAAAGAGAATAAATTTTTTATTGTTAGGGAATAAGGGTTTACCTTGGTCAAACCTCATTTTGGTAATTAAACCTTGAATTGAAACAATGCATAAAGGAAAGATGAATGAAGAATCTTGGAGTAAAAATTAACAATCTTGCATGAAGTGGCCTCAAAGAATGTAGATCTTGATCACAATACTTAATTAGAAACAACACCTTGAATATGCTTGAATTGGATCCTCAATTTTACATCAACATATTAGCTCAACAACATGCATGATGCACTATGCCTTTGACATGATGATATGACCTTTGATTGTTGTAGTAAAACCTTGATAATCTACCCTTGAATTCATTCTTGAAATTCTCTTGAATGCTCTTGTAAGAGTACTCTTGATTTCTTATGAAATTATAGGATTGCTTAGGATGAAACTATGTGAATTACCCTTATATTTATAATTACCTTAAGATTTAATCCTGAAATTCAAATAATAGAAGCCGACATCAAATCTAGGATTTGAAATCACTAAAATCCTACCAAGAATATGTTCAAAAAGGGGTGTCCTAAGTTGAGGACCCATTTTCCATAAGGTAAATGAGTCCTAGCATACTTAACTAGGACATGTTTTGGAGATTGTGAAATAACATGCCAAAAAGGGGTCCTAGGACCTAGCAAGAACCCATTCACCAAGTGGCGAGTGGGTCCTAGCTCACTATCCTAGAACACAAACCTTGCCAAATTAAGTGTTGAGAAATATTATTAATGAATGTCAGGCTTTATCCCTCAAAAAATGCAATAAATAAGGCTTGGATTTGAATTTAAGGGGACACTTAAGCTTAATTAACCTCAATTAATTAATTAAATCCCTAGATTTGTGTGAAAATTTTAATATACACTTTAAAACACCCTAAATAAGGCATCATTGAGTCCATTTTATTAAAAAGGGCCCTAAAATTAATGTGAATGTGAAAAACATATTACAACACTAAATCAAGGGAACATTAGGCTCATTTATCATTAATTATTCCCAAATTAAGTAAGGATAAGGGATAAAAAATTCCTCACTACACTAGATAACTCTCTCTCTCTCTCATGTCTCTCCCTCTTTCCCTAACTAGATAACTCCCCCTCTCTCTTAGGTATCTCCCTCCCTCTATCCCTTCAACCCTAACCTCTCTCAAGTTTCTCCCTCTCTCTATCCCTGCCACCCTCTTTATCTTTGGTTTGTCCCTCCCACCCTACCTAGATAACTCTCTTTATCTCTCTCCCACTCCCTCTCTCTATCTATCCCTCCCTCTATCCCCCCCACCCCCTCTCTCTCAGGCCTCTCCATTGGGCACCCTATCTAGATCTCTGTCTCTCTCTTTCTCCCTCTTCCTCTTAGGTATATCTCTCTCTCTCAATTCTCTCCTTCCCTCTATCCATCCAACCAAGTACCAAGAAAAATATCTCTCACTCCAACCCCCTCTCTCCCACTCCCTACCTCTCTCTCTCTCTTAGGTTTCTCCCTCCCTCTATCCCTCCAACCCCTATCTCTCTTAGGTCTATCCCTTCCACCCTAGCTATATAACTCCCCATCTCTCTCAGGTTTCTCCCTCCCTCTCTCCCTCCCACCACTTCTCTCTCATGTCTCTCCCTCCATCTATCCCTCCCATAATATATGTCTCCCTTGGGTCTCTCACTCCCTCTTTCCCTCCCACCCTACCTAAATATCTCTCTCTCAGGTCTCTCTCTCCAACCCTAGCCTAGATAACTCTCTCTAGTCTCTCTCTCCCACACTAGCCTCTCTCTATCTTACTATATATATAGTAATGAAATATATAATACATATAATATATTACCTAATATTAATATAATATATAACATTTAATATATATTATATAATATATACTATATATAGTTGTGTAAGGGGGAGATTCATAGGTGTAAACAAGATAAATTGCATTGAAAATAAACTAATCTAAATGAAGACAACAATCTAGATCTATGCCCATTACTCATGAAATGAAGTTTCTTAAGCTATTGAAAACAAAAAATTAAATTATCCTAGGATATTGAAATAAATTCAAAAACAAAGGAAAGTTTACCATCCCATGTAGGAGTGTGTTGGTAAAGATGTGTTGGGTTGTTCGTATCAATGTGAAAACTTAATTGTTGTGTGTGAGAGCTTGAATAATGATGTGTGTGTTGATCTAAGAGATGTGATGAAGATTTTTCAATGTTGATTATGATCTTGGAAGTACTTTTTTGTGCAAAATAGGTTGATTCTTCGATCCTTGTTTGTGAGAAAAGAGGTTTATTATATAGAATTTGTGATTTGAAATGGACGATCAAGATTTCTTAGTAGAATATCTTGATCGACAATTGAAAGATGTTGAGAGGATTTAGATGGAAATAATTTGTGCAAATAGATTATGTAATTAGTGTGATTGAAGAATATATTAATTTGTTAGGAATATGGATTGTCTAGTCAGGAAATAGATTGATTAGTCAGGAAATAGATTGATTAGTTATGAAATAGATTGAGAAATCAGTGGTTCATAATTTACTCAATCAAGAAAGTGGGTGAGAATAATTAATTAATTGATTTAATTAATTAGTTATTTTTGAATTTGAATGTGCAAATCAAGTTTGAATTTTGCAAACAAAGTTGCATTAGCTTGATTTGATTTTTGATGATGTTTGAAAAATTTTATTCAGTTATTCAAATTTGGGAGAATGTGTCATAATTAAACTTTTGTTTTAATAATTCAATTAACTTAGGGAAATTTGGTTATTTAGTGACATAATTAAATAATTGGCACTATTTAATTAATAAGGAGGAATAAAGTTATATTGGGACTTTATTAAATAAATTAAATTTATTCAATTGGTTGAAATTGATGAAAAAGTGAATCAATTAAATAATTTTGTATTATTCAATTAATAGCAAAAATTAGGGTTTTAGGACTTTATTAAATAAGTAAAATGTATTTAATTCGTCAAAAATGGTGAAAAAGTGAATTAATTAAATAATGTCAAATTATTCAATTAATAGGGGAAATTAAGGTTTTTTGATGCTTTTGATGTGAAATGCAGTGATATTTGATAATAATGATGTTGATAATTTGAAAATGTCATTTAAGTGTGTGATAAGTGTTAGGTAAATTTTACATGTCTACATTTTTCTCCTCTTTGAGACAAAGTATTGGTTGCTTTGTTTCAAAGATTCGATGTTAAAATCAAGTTTTTTGAAAAAAATTATATGACCCACTATGCCCCCCGAGTCAGTAGAATGATGGCAGGACTCTGTGCTACTCCCTCGAGAGGTTGGCTAAAAATTTCTATTTTGAGGTCAGGATCATGACACTATTCATTTTTCATTTTTTATGTGCGGAGGATGAAAAATTAAGTCTTTGGGTCTTTTGTTGCTTGTTCAAATGTTCTCGGGAGCTCCTAATTTTAACTTAGGAAGGTTTCTTAAGAAAAAATTAGGGTTTCGATGGTTAAAATAGGTAATTAGGATTCTAATTACCTCATTTGCACTTTAATTCTATAGTTATTTCTTGCCTTTGGTTTTATTGTTTTGTCAATTTTCAAGGAGCTATGCCAAGGATTTAAGGAGCCCTACATTGTGCAAACTTGGTTCAAGATTTTGGATGACTTGCAAGCATCGACACCTCAGTATGTACACTCTCAACTTTTTGTCATCATTTCATGTTTCCATAATTAATGCATGAAGTCAACTTAGGTGTTAGCATGAGTTTAAGGTTTTTGGCGCACTTGAGTCATTTTTGGCACTTTTGACGTTGCAAAATGGTCACACTTGCTAAATTTTTGCGCAGTTGACATCATTTTGCACTTTTGACCTATTTTATTGCTTTTGATTTTTGCACTTTCTAAGATTTAGCACTTTTTATTTCTTGTCATTGTTTTGGTCGCTTCTATGATCAATTTTTTCCTTTGAAAAAATATTCGCTTTTGAATTTTTTGTGCCTTTGAAAAATCTCATCGCTTTTGATAATGAATTCATCACTTTTTCCTTTTTGCATCGCTTTTGAATTTTTTGTGCATTTGAAAAATCTCATCGCTTCTGATAATGAATTCATTTCTTTTTCCTTTTTGCATCGCTTTTACTAAAAAAATTCTTTCTCTTGACACAATTTTTTTGCCTTTTGACTTTTTCTAACCTTAAGTCAAAATTTTCATCAATTTCTATTCATTTTATGTGTTTAGAGTGAATCATTAACATCATGGGTTTAATGATTGTAGGTGGTCCTTAATCCACTCCATTTGAGGGAGAAATGACCACGTGATTTATTTGAATTGATTGCTTAGTTTCATGAGCTAGAGTGAGACTTCCTAGATATTGTCGAGTTGCAATACAATTGTTACATACCCACCATCTAATGTCATAGAATGATGATGACTGTACTTATGGAGAGGTATCACTTGAAGAGCTCTTCATTTCATTTACCTACAAGGGAGGCCACCATTACTCTTGAGGATGTCTGGAGGATCCTCCACATTCCTATTCATGCTGGGCTCATTACATACTTCATTCGATGGGGCACCCATGCTATGTGCCACATTATTGGTTTAAGATGTCTGGAGGTTTGAAAATTGAAGATAGATTTATCATATTTTTTTGGAGGTGAAAATCTTATTTCTCTTGTTCTCTATGGTTTGGTATCGGGGCTGGTTGTTCCCAATAGGAGAGGCCATTAGTTTCCTATGGGATGGGGTATATGCATTGAGTAGATGTTCAAGGTTGGGACCAGATATGCATGGGGTCCATGTCTTCTCACCCACCTATACAGAGATATACATGAGGTTGCATATCAGGGTGGGAAATCTATTTTTTTCGGTGTTCATGTATGAGCTTGGGAGCACATCTCAGTGACTCGTCCTAATGGTATATTGGATTGTACTACAAAGGATCCATACTCTTATCATTATGGAGATTTTCTATATTATAGATTTCCTAGAAAACTACCCTGCTATCATCATGTATTTGATGATATGCACAGTTTTTTGTGGAGATCATATATGGACTATGAGGCATGGCCTAATGACCAAGAAATTTGGTATAATACAAATAGAATAGATGGTTGATCAATCTCATACAGTCTCTTTTGGAGATATATCTTCCTAATAGGGTTTGCAAGAAGTTTGGAGAGAGATAGGGTCACTTTCTAGATACTTATGAGGCTTGATTGGGTTAGACCACCAAAGAGGTCCTTTTTTTGGGTTTACAGGTTGATCGAGATGTTGTTGTTTCTTCATTCAAATCTCTTTCCATAGTCAGATGGGGTTGGCCAGTGGGTTTAGCAGATCTAAGTACTACTATTGATTATGATTAGTGATGGGAAAAATGTGTCCCTTTGAGATTCATAGATCCAGGTGGTGATCCCATAGTGGGTAGGGCAAGCATCACACGTTAGCAAGGAGAGGGACAATGATTGAAGATATTATTAGAGCATCTTGGTAGGGATCAATAGGATGGTGCCCAGGGTGATAAGATGCAGGATCAGGGATAGGTTCTAGGCTCCCCGCCACCACTAGGGATGGAGGTGCATAGTTAGTTGTAGAGATAGTGCAGTGATAGCCCATAGAGGCACAAATTTCCACATTGATAGCAAAGAGAGACACTACTCTGTAGGAGAGAGATAGTTTCTTGGTGAAGCAAGACATAGAGATTGGGTGTCATCTCATTGCTGAGACATAGTTGTAGGTTGTTACCACTAAGAGGGATGATCTGAGGACAAAGTGTGATAAAATATGAGCTGAGCGAGATTAGTTGTTATAGATGTCACAATATTATCAAACTCTGTATGAGGCCTCTATTTCTAGAGCACAACGATGTCCATGGTTTGGAGAGCCTAGTGTTGTAGGGGTGGTTCCCAGTCAGGTGGGCACTCTGTCAGATAGCTAGATCTAGAGAGTGATCTGAAACCTTGTCTTTAGAGTCCTCTTCTTTCTAGGGAGTGTCATATTTGTACTTTGATCTTTATGATATTATTTAGAGACTAATATTGTAGACATGATTTCGTATATATATTTATTGGCCTAGTCGAGGCCTCATATATATGTATTATTTTGTATTATCCTATCACACATGATTCAATGATGATGACATACTATGACATTCTACCTTTTTTGATGATGATATATATCAGAGATACATGCTTTGATTCAACTCATTATATGTTTATGTGATGATTTATAGATGACGATGTACAATGATGTATGCATATACATGTGTTTTTGTACTTTTATGATGTATGCATATGATGTGGATGGATGGATTAATCATATTTTATATCATGCGATTTTTATTATGTATATGATGGATGTATGTTGACTATACATGATACATGATGTTTTCATTTCTTTGTTATCATCATGATATGTATTGATGATATTGTGGATGTAGGATGGATATGGTAGTAATGATATTATGATGCAGGACTAATGTTAGTTAGAAGAAATATTTGATGATGGATAAAAATTTGATGTTGTTAATTATTCATGAGTTACTCTTGCTTTGCTTGGAGGCTTCACATTTTTAACAATCCCTTTTGATGTAGAAAATGAATTCTATTCACCAGGGTATTAATAACCAATGTGACGTTGTATCCATTACATGGACTTTTACTCAACATACAAAGAATATTCTTGCTCATACCAAGCCTATGAAAACTTCGATTAAAATATATGGTTGGGTTTTTTAAAAAATTTCGGAGTAGTTACATAAAGAGGTATATAATACATAACACACACTTGCTACATGAATTGTATCGAAAAAACTTCCATACACTTAATATATAAATTATTCATCATGGTAGTATCACAAAAATATCTTAAAAATAGATAATCGAAATGATGCTCCATTGCCCCCATTTCTTCTTCTCTAAATCCTTAGGTACATCCTTGGGAGATCCTAGGAATGAGTCAATAAATTAAATTAGAAAGATAAGACTATAAAAAGATAAAAGAAAAGTTGTAGTATCACTTGCCATATCTATTTGGGTGAGGCTATTATTTGATTTTGATCATGTCTATTATAGGAATGAATCCATTAAGATATATCTCAGGATGTTGTTGGTGATTTGTCAAAAAGATAGGTGGTTAATACTCCATCCTTGTTTTAGTCTACCTATAGTTAGAAATTTCTGATTGTTTTGTTGAAAGTTCTATCTTTTGAAATTTTCTCTATTTGTTTGTTTGTTTTTTCAAAGGGTGAAGATGAGAATTGGTTTATTATGGGTGAAGGGTTTATTGCGGATTGTGATGATAGAGTTAGGAATTTTTGGTTTTATGAGTTTTATGATGCTATTTTTTTGTTTCCAGGAGACTCACCTAGGGCCTCAGGGGCTCATCAAAGATAATCCTCTCCTATGTTGTACACAAAAAGGTTCATAGTTCACTTTTGTTGATGAAGAACTTATTTTTTATCTTTTCTATTTTTTGAATATTTTTGATCTTTTCCGTTTTTCAAATGTTTTTTTGGATTTTGTATTTTTTCGACTAAGTTGAAAATAAAGCATGATATAAACCTAATGGGACTAACCTAAGGCCTTGGGGGTTTATTAGAGATAATCCTTACCTATGTTGTATAGGTAGATACCATGTAGTTCAACCAATTGACTTAAAGCATAACCATATTTTTGGGATTCAAACATTGATAACTTGGATTGATAGTCCACTTCTGCTTCTAGAGGATATGTTGTAAGAAATATACCTGAACTAGCTATGAGGTTGAAGAAAATGTTGATATCTTAGAATTTTTTTAGTGAAGGAATAATCCAAAGTTGTTTTTGGTTTTTCTTTGTTGTTTTTCAAAGGTTTTTGATTTTGTTGTTTTTTTAATGCTTTTGATTTTATTGTTTTTGACCATGATAGGAATCATATAGATCTAATCCATGACCAACTTTGGAAAGTTTCCCCTAGTTTAGGGTGAGACTACTTGTTCTAGGTGATGGATGTTGTTGGTATAACAAAGTTCAATACTTAACCAGTTATCAAGCCATAGTTGGACACATGTTTTAATATGAGATGAATGAGAAGATGCTTTACATAGTAATGGAAGATAAAAATGAAAGTCTTATTCAAACATAGCGCCTATTTCTAATTTTTCACTATGATAACTATTATAGAAGCACCACAAAGTTGGTTTCACTAAAATAACATTTTATTTATCTTTAATATTTTCTTTCTTTTTGATGATTTTTCTTCTTTTTAAAAAAAATTATGTTTTGATTTTTTTGGATTTTTACCCTTTTTTCTTGGGGTATTCTGATGTGCTTCATTCATATAGATTATTGAGGTGGCTATTGTTTAGAAATTCAGCCAAGGGTTCTCCTTTAGGAGTATATAATTGATAAGCTCTAGACGTGTAGCTTGTTGTGATGATAAAAGGGCCTAACCAATTGGGTTCAAAATTTCCTTTTCCATCTTGGTTTAGTTGTACCTTCTAATTTTATTTGAGGACCATGTCACCCACCTACATTTTTTTGTCTTTGATCCTTTTTTCATAGCTTCATTTGAGTTGATTCTAATAAAACTATACATGGTTTAACATGCTCAAATGTATTTCATCTAGGAGCTCCAAATCATTTAATTTGGATACCTAATACTCTTCATTGTTGACCTTGCATTTTAGTGAGATTTATAATGAGGGTATTTAGACCTCGATAGGTAAGATGAATTCTGATCCATAGACCAAGGAAAATGGTGTGGCACTTGTAGGTGTTCAAATGTTGGTTTGATAATCCCATAAGTTTGGGTTCAGTTGCAAATGCAAATCATGGCTGACATCATTAACAGTCTTCTTTAGTATTTTTCAGGATGGTGTTGTTAGATGCTTCACCCTGATCATTTCCTTGGGAGTAGTAGGGTGTGGAAAATATATGTTGGATAGAGAATTGGGAGAAAAGTTCTTGGACGTCTTGATTCTTGAATGGGGTTCCATTGTTTGTTATAATTGTTTGGGGAATTACATACCTACAAATCAGATAATTTAGAATGAATTTTGATATCTATTTTCTAGTGATGTAGGTCAATGGAATTCCTTCTATCCATTTGGTGAAGTACTTAGTGAAAGTAATAATAAAATTATTCCCATTAGAGGTAGCAAGATAAATATTTCCTACTAGGTCTAATCCCCATTGTGAAAATGACCATGGTGTTGTGATGGGTCTCAACTCCTGTGCTGATGCATGAATGAGGTCACTATGTTGTTGGTATTGACGAACCTTTCAGAAATATTGAATACAATTTTGCTCCATGGACAACTAATAGTTACCTATTCTTAGAAAATTTTGGACTAGGTTATGGCCACTATAGTGTGACCCATAAATACCTTCATGTACCTATTATAAGGCCGTTTGTGATTATTTTTCATCAATACATTGGAGTAACATACCATCTAGTCTATGACAATATAGGGTATCTCCTAAGATTGTAAATTCAGAAGTCCTACAAGTAAAGATCTTCTTTTGGGTGGTTTTTAGGTCAAGTGGTATGATACCATGCTGGATGTAATCAAATTTGTCTTGGTACAATGGGGAATTAGGACAAACAACAACACATACTAATTCTAATTTTGGGATGTCAAATTCTAGTACGACTAGTTGCTCTATAAGGAACTCATACTTGGGGATATTCTCTAGAATATCAAGAAGTGAGTCTATTGTTTCCATGACATTGACTACTCTATTGTTGATCCTAGGAATTTGTTAAAAGGTTATTGTGACAAAATATTCCTTGAATCTATCCACCATTCATTTATACAACATCAGATTGTCATCTTTTGTTTGGTACTCATGGTTACTTGTCTGATCACTAGTTGAGAATCTCCAAAGACTTGTAGTTATTTTATCCTCCATTCAATAGCCATCTTGAGCCCTATGATTAGAGCTTCATACTCAGAGATATTTTTTCATGTAGGGGAAGGAAATTATGTATGCCTTGGGTAAAATATCTCCCCGTGGTGTGAGAAATAGAATACCTTCTCTAGAGCCATGTTGAGTGTGGGACCCATCAAAATACAAGGTCCAATGGCTTGCCTTTTCTATTAGTAATATACTCTCATTTGGAAAGTCTACTGTGAGAGGCTTATGATCCTCTATTGGTTCATCTACTAGCTTGGCTTCTATGATTTGTCCCTTGATGGATCTTCTATCCACATACTCTATGTCTAACTCACTCAAAATCATTACCCATTTAGAAATTCTACCTATTAAGGCTACTTTTGCTAGTAGGTATTTTAGTGGGTCTACCTTGTAAATCAACTTTACTTTTTTGTTTAAGATATATAGTGTCTCATCTTTTGTGTCACAAATATAACTGAGAGACACACTTTTCCTATGGGTGAGTAGTTCAACTTGTAGCCCACCATTGGTCAACTAATGTAGTAGACCACTCTTTCTTTGTTATTATCATCTAGCTAGGCTAGGAGAGCTCCCAATGTTGCTTGTGTGGTAGATACATAAAGTATCATTTCTTTTTTGGGGATAGGAATCATGAGTACTGGAGGAGTAAGTAGGTATTCTTTGAATTTATAGAATTATTGGTCACATCTCCCATCCCACTTGAATGTGATGTCCTTATGTAGGAGATGACTGAAAGGGTGACATTTGTCTGCTAGTTGTGTGATAAATCACTTGATAGATTGCAAATTTCCATGTAAATTTCTCAGTTGCTTTAATGTCTTTGGTGGAGGCATCTCTTGTATTTCTTTTACTTTTGAAAGATACACTTCAATTCCATTTCTTGACACTATATACCCTAGTCACTTTTTTGGGTTGAGTCTTAAATTATATTGTTCTAGCCTATAAAACACCCTTACTAAATTTCACAAGTGATCTTCCCTTTTGATGAAATTTTCTAGAATATCATCCACATAGACTTCCATGATTGTATGTAGCATATCATGGAATATAGTTTCCATTTCTATTTGATATGTTGCTCCTCCATTCTTTAGACCAAAGGGCATTACATTCAAGTAGAAGGTCCCCCAAGCACAAGTAAATTCCATTTTCGCTGATCATCAGGAGATATTTTTATTTGGTTATACCCAAAGAAACCATCCATTAAAGATAGATTCTCATGCCTTGCTATTAGATCCACTATCATGTAAATGCCTAGCAATGGAAATTCATCCTTTGGACAAGATTTGATTAGGTCTTGAAAGTCTATGTAGATCCTTATGCCCCTAGTGGGCTTTGACACTGGTACTAGATTTGATATCGAATCTGGATGATCAATGGGTCTGATGAACCCCACATCTAGTAATTTATTTAGTTCTACATTTACCAATAATTCTATTTGAGGATGCATCTTCCTTAACTTTTTTTTGATAGGTTTTTCTCTAGGGACTACAA
Source organism: Sequoiadendron giganteum (assembly GCA_007115665.2). Taxonomy (NCBI): domain Eukaryota; kingdom Viridiplantae; phylum Streptophyta; class Pinopsida; order Cupressales; family Cupressaceae; genus Sequoiadendron; species Sequoiadendron giganteum. The sequence continues at coordinate 295,341,220 of CM021101.1, forward strand.
CTAAATTATTTACCACAAATTTCGGATTTAGTCCAGGCATGTCAGCATAGGTCCAAGCAAATTTTACCTTTTTTTTGTTGATGAATGATATAAATTTTTCTTTCTCTTTGAGATCAAGTGATGTCGAGTGGTATGCGATTTTTCTTAATGTGGTGATTCACACAGTCAAAAGTGAGCTATTTGGGAAAGTGCGACTAGTTTTTTAGAAATTTCACTTGAAAATATTTGGCAATTGTGGCATAAAAATATCAAGTGCAACTAGTTTTGTAGCAAGTGTGCTGGTTTTGTGAAATTCAACATATTTTCATTAGCGACTGTTATGGGGCAGAGAGAAAAAGTGAGCTTTTTTTGGCAAGTGCAACATATTTTTGGTCAAGTGCAATAGAAACAATAGCATAAGTGGCCTCTATTCAGATTTATCTTTCAATTTTAGTATTTGGCAACATCATTGATGATTTTTGCGGGTTTAGATGATTTTGTTTGATTTATTTTAAGATTTGGCAAGTGATATCATGCAACTCAACAAATAAAAATTGTGAGACCCTAGATGTCTATACCTTAAGCATGTTTCCCTCCATGAAAGTTCAAAGTCTACAGAGGTATAAATGCTAAAGTTATAGTTTCCTAATGCAACTTGAAAGGAGATCCCAGATATCCAGAAACCTTCAAAGATATTGTTTTACAATATCTTTTAGGAGTGTAAATAGATGGCTCTTTTGAAAGGATTAACACTAAGCCAAAAGGGTTTGTCATTTTAGAACCATGTTAAGCGCTTATTTTGATGTATTCATTTTAATCCAAGCACCAAGTTTGATGTCAAATATTTATTTTTATGGTAAATGGCCATTTTTAGAAAAAAATCCTTACACCTTAAGGAGTAGGTACATTCTTCTCTTTAGGCTTCCCTCATTCCCTTCGTAGTAAAAAGAGATGAATTTACATGCAACTTAATGGGAAAATATTGAGATGTGTTAAGAATGAACTCTTAATCTCCATATTTCCACCAAAAAATTGGACACAACAAGTAAATTTTTGGAAATAAATTCCCAATGCACCACTTTAAAGAACTCGTTGGTAAAATTGGTTGGCCTCTACAAAAAAACGTTTTAATGACCAAAAACTGTGAACATGGTAACCAAAAATCACTCACCGACCACTTAATGATCTTTAACCATTCTTGTTCCACTTAAGGCATGGGATTAGGTGCAGCCTATTGTCGGCATGACTTGAAGCTATTTTTTTATGATCTCACAAACTTTGATATAGCCCACCTGTAAACATGCTTTGAGGCCTTGCAATGAGTTCTCTAGCATGGGATTTGTCTCAAATAAATCCCTTTCTTCTAAGGATAAAAGATAAACTAACCAAGATTCTACACTCAAAAATGTTGTTTTCATCACCCAAGATCACCAAAAAGATGTAAGGGGAGAGGATTAAAATACCTCAATTTTCCAAACACATTATCTATATAAGATACACTTCATTGCAATTTGATTCTTTTTAAGTGCCTCGAGTGGTGCTATCCCCAAAATGAGGTGTTAATAGCATAAATTTTTTCTTTTTAATTACACCAAAGTGAAATGTTCTAGACCTCAGACAAAAGCTATCACAATGTGTAATACAAGAAATTGATTTGTTCATTTTAAAGCCCAAAATTGAGTGTTTTCTAGATCCTTGTATTACATGGTCAACAAAATGAAGTTGAGCATTCGTCAAAACAAATGAAATTGATTGGTGAACAAAAAAAATCAAACATTTCTTAGAGATTTGAGAAGGTTCATTTTAGAGCACCAAAACCAAAATGTTTCATTTGTGGGGTTCTTTTTAAGCACCAATTTTGAGAACATCTTCTAATCTAAAAAGCTTTGAGAATGTTCATTTTTAGAGCACCAAAAATCAAATGTTCATTTGTGGGGTTCCTTTTAAGCACCAATTTGAAATTTTCTAACTTGGAAAAGGTTCTTTTTAAAGCACCAAAACTGAAATTTTTGTTTGTGGGGTTCTTTTCAAGTGCCAAATAAAAACATTTTCTAACTTAGAAAGCTTGGAAAAAGTTCATATTAGAGCACCAAAATTGAAATGTTCATTTGTTGGGTTCTTTTTAAGCACCAATTCAAAGGCATTTACTAATCTAGAAAGCTTGGGAAAGGTTCATTTTAGAGCACCAAAACCAAAACGTTCGTTTGTGGGGTTCTTTTTAAGCACCAATTAAAATTTTTCTAACTATTAAAGCTTTGAAAAATTAAAAGCTTCGACTACTCACATTATCTATAATAAACATGTTAGTTTTTTTCATAAAAATATGCAACATAAATCCTACAAGATCTACGTAAGAGATGTTAGAAACTTTCCAAATTCAACACACAATGAAATATTAGGGTTAGACAATTGATTAAGCATCAGAACTCTACAAACTAGACCAAATTACGGTGTAAGTTAACTTTAAGTGCACCAATGGAAGATTTAACTATACAAAAATTAAAAATCGCCTACACCATTGCAAAGATAACAAAAATCTTCCCAATTTTAAAAAAGCACTAAAAAATAATTATGTATGACAAGGATATGGTCATTTGAAGACAGGGTTAAAAAAGTCTTGATTTCCAATGAATAGCACCCTATTATGTCAAAAGCGACCAAAAAAGGTGCAAAAGCAATTGAAAAAGGTGCGAAAGCAGTTGAAAATTTGCAATAGTAGCCCTTGTCATAATTTTGTAGCTTTTACATGAAAAAATGTCAACATTTGTAGAAAAATGCAACAATGTTTCAAAATCCTATAATTGCTAAAATGAACTCACAAAAATATTAGTGCTAAGGATCAAGGTCCCACTAGGCATGCCAAAATGTGCAAGGGGGAAATCCATAGGTGCAAACAAGATCAATTAAAATGAAAAGAAATTAATCTAAATCAAGACAACAATCTAGATCTATGCCCATTACTCCTGAAATGAAACTTCTTAAGCTATTGAAAATAAACAATGAAATTCTATGATATCAAAATGAATTCAAAAACAAAGGAAATTTTACCATCCTATGTTAGAGTTTTTTTGTGAAGATGTGTTGGATTGTTCGTATCAATGCAAATCCTCCATTGTTGCATGTGAGAGATTGAAGAATGATGCATGTGTTGATCAAATAGATGTGTTGAAGCTTTGTCAATGTTGATTATGATCTTGATAGTACTTCATTGTGCAAAATAGGTTGATTCTTCGATCCTTTTTGTGAGGAAAGGGGTTTATTATATAATATTTGTGATTTGAAATGGATGACCAAGATCGCGTAGTAGAATATCTTGATCGATGGTTGAAAGATGTTGAGAGGATTTAGATGGGAATAATTTGTGCAAATAGATTACGTAATTACTGTGATTGAAGAATAGATTTATCAGTCATGAAATAGATTGATCAGTCAAGAAATAGATTAAGAAATCAAATGGTTCGTAATTTACTCAAAGGATAGTGGATGAGAATAATTAATTAATTGATTTAATTAATTCAGTCTTGTTGGAGTTGAACTTGCAATTCAAGTTTGAATTTTGCAAACAAAGTAAAGCATTAGTTTGATTTGATTTTTGATGATGTTTTGAATAGTTTGATTCAATTATTCAAATTTGGGGGAAAGTGTCGTAATTAAATTATTATGTTTTAATAATTTAATTAATTTAGGGGAAAATGGTTAATTAGCGACATAATTAAATAATTGGCATTATTTAATTAATTGGGAGGAACAAAGTTAGATTAGGACTTATTAAATAAATTGAATTTATTTAATTTGTCGAAATTGATGAAAAAATGAATTAATTAAATAATGTCGTGTTATTCAATTAATAGCAGAAATTGGGGTTGGGGCCCTAGCTCGGTTGGCTAAACCTTTCCTATTGTAGGAAGTTGGTCACAAGCTCTATTCTCCCCCACCCTCGTGGTACCGGAGGGCGTATCGTGCCAGCTCCACCGGTCATGTTAAAAAGTTTACCCTCGTGCTACCTGATTCCTGTAGTCTAATAAAAAAAAATTAATAGCAGAAATTAGAGTTTTAGAACTTTATTAAATAAGTGATTTTTTTTAATTCATTAAAAATGGTGAAAAAGTGAATTAATTAAATAATGTTGAATTATTCAATTAATAGGGAAAATTAGGGTTTTTTTATGCTTTTGATGTGAAATGCAATGATATTTGATAATAATGATGTTGATGATGCGAAAATGTCATTTAAAGTGTGTGATAAATGTTAGGTCAATTTTACATGTCTACAATAGTATATAATGTATTATATAAAATATAAGTAGTATTTAATATATAATATAGTAATATATTAGATAATAAATTATATATAATATATAATATATATAATATCTAATATAAATTACATTAGTATATAGTATATATTAATATATTATTGTTGACACTTTCTTTTAGCACCTTGTTGAAGATATTTCTAAATTTCTTTTAAAAAGTGTTTTAAATGAAGCAAGCGAAATGGAAAAAAGTAGAATAAAAAAGAGGCTATCTTTTTTTAAGGTGCCAAGGGGAAATTTTTTCCTTTTTGTTTCATTCATGTAAAAGACTTAGGGTTTATGGAATGTTTAAATTTTTGATTGAGGATTATGGTAGTTTGCAAAGAGTTTTGGTTAATTCTTCACCAAATATGACATGAAACCAACAGTTGGTTGCTTGATATTATACCCATGTAGGATAATATTTAGGGTTTCAATTTGATAGCGCTGAAGAGATGCAACCAAATGGAGTCAACACATTGCAAAGAAAGCTTGAGGGATAGGGCACATTTTGTTTACTTTAGATAATTTTCCTTTGTTGGCTAAAGGCTCTCCACGTTGCTATTTTGAGGGATAGGGCACATTGAATGTCTGCTACCAGGTATGCCTTGATGATCACGATGTATTATTGAAGTGTTGGTTGTTGTTTTTTTTTTCCAATATGTTGTGGTGGATGGTTTCAAAGTCATTTTTCAGTTAACCTTCCTTTAAAAAATTGTAATTGTGTTGCCAAAAAGTGAGGACTTTGACACTTTTCGCTCATTTAGACCTTTTCTTATGGATTTTGGACCATTTTATGTCTATTTTTACACCTTTCCAAGCCTTGTGATGAACTGTTGTAAGGTGTTGTAAAATATTTTCACACTCTCCTATGCTTGGAATCATTTAATAAACCCCTTGTTATGCAATTATGACCCCTTAATACACATACATGTCTTAGTGTATTTTTTGAAGACAATCCCGACAAATATAAATAATTATATTTTAATTACCGAAAAAAATGTAATTTTCCCAGGTGGACTAGATCGCCACCTTGGGCAACCTAGTCCCATGTGGAATAAATTTCAATTTTAACTTAAATTATTTTAGGATTCTTGTCTCTAAAACCCTAAGGTCAGCTTGTATGTTGTTCTTTCAAGCAAATTAGGGCATAACTTGTATAAATAAGCCTCAAAACCCTAATTCCTCATTATGCATCATCCATTTTCTTCTCACACAACTCTTCACTCCTTATACACTTCTCAAGAAATAAAGAGTTTGAGTATTCTAAGTCACCAAGGAATCACTGTCAAGAAGCATTCAAGGGCTAAACCGCCATTGTTGTAACTCAAGATCAAACATCATGGTAAGGTGAACTCTATCTTTACCTTTGTTCTATGCTTCATTTCCTTATATTTTCATCACTTGGATTTTATTATCATCAAAGGGGTTTGACCAAGGAAAACCCCTAATCTCTAACCCTAACCTTTGTCTCTTCTTTGCATGTGTGTTTGTAAATTTACATATTTTGTAGGTGGAAGATCATTCAACAACTCATCCAATCTCACTAAGGTTGGAGAAACCATAGTTGAATCTTGGAAGACCTCTACAAATTAGATTCTGTATTTTTGGGACCAGACACCTAGAAGAGTAGAAAATATAGATAGAAGGCTTCAGATTCCACTTTCGGATTCTCAAAAAACCATAAGATGACTAGGTCACCCATAATTGTAACGCCCCGCCACACAACCCTAGAGGAAGTTGCATTTAACTACTTAAGCAGAATATATTTTTTTTAAAAGGTATAATTAATAAGAAAGTTTGCTAACTAATGCAAACAACCTCTAAGGTTACGAGACGAAGGTTATATAGAACCTCAAAAAAAAACATGATTTAAACCACGCCATTCAATTACTTAATAAATTAAATACATACACTCCAACTAAGATAAACTACATCAAAGCATAAAGATAACTTTCCATTTCATTAATCACAATTAAACAATAAGATTACAACTCTCATTCCTCAAATGAGGTAAGTCCAATAATCATAATGATATTACAATTACAACTTCCACCTCGATAACAACTAAGGGGTAAAATAATACAAGATCAACAGAAATGAAATAAAGCAGGAACTGATACTGAAACCAACAAGCTCTCCGATTGGAAATCTCATCCATACGAACATGAAGAAAGAACCCAATGGATTTAGGTGCACGCCACCCAACCAAGTGGAACCCAAAGGTCCACCCCCCATGCTAGGAGATAGTAACCAGGAATCCTAGTCAAGACAATCTACCTCTAGACACAGGCTAACACAAAGCTGAACCAAACTGACATAATCAAACATATGAACCTCACAAGTACATCCCAAGGTACAACTCAAATACCATGCAAGTACAACACAAGATCAACACAAGTACAACTCAGATACCATGCATGCACAACACAAGATCAACACAAGTACAACTCAGATACCATGCAAGTACAACACAAGTATAACTCTACACGGTCACATTGCTTCCAGAAATAAAGAAGAATAAGTATGTTAAGGGAACCATACACACAGAATCAAACACCAACCATGGTCACATTAGGTATGTTACGGAAACCATACCCACAATAAACAAGGACCAACTATGGTCACACAAAGTGCCATCACATAGCATATCATGAGTTACCCACTGTAGATCATTGGGATGGTGGCCCCAACCGATCCTTGGCCCTTATACATACTAAAGCAAATTCAGAAACCAATTGTTGTCCTAGACAAAGTGTCATCGCACAGCTCATCATGAGTTACCCATAGTGGATCGTCAGATGGTGGCCCTGACTGATCCCCGACCCTCATACTCACTAATGTGGAATCAAATACCTTTCATACAAACAAGATAGATGACCTTGCCATTACCGGCCTTCCCACCCATCCCAAGCCTAACCGAGCACATGGGTCCATGAGTGAGGCATACTTATCTTGATTAGTGAGAAGTTAGTCCTAAGCTTCTAAGTATTGTTTTAGTTATCACTTGATTAACTAACTTACAATGAGTTACCCTGGCACCACTTCGTGTGTCGACCCCTGTTACAAGCCACTCTTCTACTTGAAAACACACACACACCATCCAAACATCAATAGAACCAAGGTGCAACAAACAAGATATCACTACCTTTCTCAGGAGGTGACACAAAATGAAACACACTCCAACATTGGAGGCAACAAACCACATAACAAGGTCACTCCATACAAGGAGACATGGATCCCATAATCCTCTCCTAAACCAAGGAGCTACAAAACATCCCCATTCATGAAAAATGGGTTATAACATAGACACAACCTCATGCACTACCAAGAGAATTCACAACAGGTTGGAAAACCTGATACGACAACCCACATAACGGACAACCCCATCTGGAAGACTTACAAATTAACACCCAAATATCCCATTTCTACCAGACAAGAACACGAAGGAAAATTCACTGAAGGCAATTGAAAGAAACTACCTTTGGATATGCTAAATCCCTTTCCTAATTACATTCAGTAATTGAATTGACTACCTCTCCTTTAGATGAATGATAAAATTCAATCAAAGGTTTACTTTCACTAACCACTTTAAAATAAATATAAATTAGACGTATATTTCAACCATTTAGAAAATGACGATTTAGAATAAATAACTGATTCAAACATACATCCTTTTCAGACAATAGGAGAAATTAAAACTCAATATATAATTCCCTACAAGTATTTAAATAATAATAAGATATTAAGTTATTCCTGCAAATTCAAAATTCATTGAAAATAAATATAGCTTCATCTTTTCTCTATAACCATTTTAATATAATCAATCTTGTCTTAGAATCATATTAATTTAAAACATAACTACTTCTTTTCAAAAATAATATTTTAAATTTAAAACAGTGATTTAATTAAAATCACCACGTTTTCATTTCTTCAATTTAACTTAATTCATGCCTTGGATAAAACATCATCTTAATATAAATATACACATAATATATATATCATTACTAAATATTATATTAATATAATATAAAATACATATGTATTTTAATATTAAATTAATACAATATAAAATAATGAAAATATATATAAATATTATTATTATTATTATTTTTTATTATTATTAAAAAGGGAAGCCACTAAACGCCTTGGGCCATGCGCTTGTGTAATGCCCCGCCACGCAACCCTAGAGGAAGTTTCAATTCACTAAACAAGCGTACTAATTTTTTTTTTTAAAGAAGTGAATTAACCCACATGTTCAACTACAATTGACAACATCCCCTAGGGTTACATAACTAAGATTACATAAATCCCCATTAACATACAACATCTAAATTACATTGAAAGTAAATAACTCAAGTAATAACATTCAATAACATAAAAAGATACGAGATAAAAATGAAGCATTCATTAAATACATCTATTACATTCCTCATTCCCAGAATGAGTCAAAATACATAAGTATGATCATTACAAGGTCCACCTCATAACACAAGAGGGGTAAATCAATATCATTACAATATGAGATACAAAGTACAAGAATTAAAAGTAAGAAATGCGAGATGTCCATCAAGAAGTCTCACCACCAAGTACAGAAGATCAAGGGGACCCAATGGTTTTGGTGCATGTTCCACCCAACCATGTGGTACCCGTAGGCCCACCCCCCATGCTAGGAGATAGTAACAAAGTAACATGGACGAGAACCTACTACCTCTACCAAAGACAGAATCATACTGATACAAGCTGACTCAACCACACATAAGCACAATATAAGTTTAATTCTAATCATAGTTACATTGCTTCCATACATAATATAATCAAGTGTGCTAAAGAAACCATACGCACAACATAACACAGTGTTATCCTAGATAGAGTGTCATCGCAAGGTTTGTCATGAGATATCCTCTGGGCATTCTTCATAGGCTCCAGAAATCCTGGTGGCCTCAACCGAATCCCGACACTCATACTAACTCAAGCATAATCAACTACCTCTCATAAGGACAAGGTAGTGATCTTGCCATTCTAGGCCTTCTCACTCACCCCAAGTCTAAACAAACCCTTGTGTCCGTGAGTGAGGTTAATTTATCTTGGTTAATGTGAACTACATCCTAGTCATCTAAGTACATTATTTTAGTTATCACTTATTAAAATCATTTCTGAAGGTTTCCCGGTTTACCTCTTTGGGCTCCGACCCCTAACAAAAGCCACTCTTCTAATTGGATAACACACTACACAATCTAAACTCCAAGGGTTACTCAAGTGTTACAGAACTGAACCAACATGCTTTCTCCTATCCAAGGAGGCAACCACAAAGAAATCCACTCCAACACTAGGAGGAAAACTAAACACTTGTAACACTACCCAAGGGAAAACAAAACAATAGTTTAACAAGAGAATGACCCACGTTTTACTGGAAGACTTTACAACCCAACTACTCAACACTCATTCACAACATACTCATTAAAAGATACATAATTGAACTCATGCATTGACAATGAAAAGTTCTATATTTGGTTATCTTAAAACCATGTTCCTATCTAATGCTTTTCACAGGAAGTAGAATAATTCCATTCAATTCTTTACATTAACCAATCAATATCTTATTAAATACATAATCTCCACAACTTAATCAAATCATGAGCAATAATAAATTCAACTATAATTAGTTGTCTAAGTTATTGAATGTTCCTATGTTTAACAAAGTATTGAATATGAAGTTCTACAAGCGAAAACATTATACATTAAAACTAATATTCGCTATTAAATACATCTCCTATTCTCATTTTATTCCAGCAATCAAACTATATAAAAAAAAACTTTAATAAAGTTAAATAATTTAATATATAATATAAAAAAAATACATATTTATAATATATATATAAATTAAATATTATATAAAAAAAAAAAATCTTAGAACAAAATTAAAATTAAATAAAATAAATAAAAAAACGAATTTAAATAACCAAAAACAAAAAAAAATTAAATTAAAAAAAAATAAAAAACTAAAATTAAATTAAAAAAAAACGAAAATAAAAAAAACATGTGGCAGGGTCGGACGGAGCCGTACCCTGCACCAGTGCGCAGTCTACAGTCCTACCCATGCCGACTGTACTTTAAGTACATCGACTGGCAGTGCCAATGGGGGCCGTAGTCCCCACGGGACAGTGCGTCCCCCCATGCGGTGGGCGCACTGCCCAGTGGGTACTGCGTACCCCAAGGCAGAGTATAGTGGGGGCCGAACTCCCCCAACTCAACAAAAAAAAATAATAATTTTTTTTATTCAAACATGTAAAATCAAAATTTCGTATACAGAGTACGATTTTACCCAGGTCTGTATGGCGGCGATTTCAAAAGCTCAACAAACAAAAGCTTAAATAAAAGCTTATATTTTTGTAAATATATTTTATGTGTATCATATTTAAAATATGATACATGTAATGTATATTTACATTAATATATATATTTTTTTTAATTCATTGTACTGGTGAAATTGAAAGAAAATTTTTAAAAACTAGTAACAAATTTTGACAATATTAAAACCTCTCAAAATCAAGCATTTAAAATCTGAATACCAAAAGAAACCTTTCTTTTTTTTTTCTTATTTTCAAATAATTTTAAACACAAGAAAATCAATACATTGATCTAGAGTTTTTTTTTAACAAAATTTTCTAAAGAGGGTTTGTGGTTTGAAATACAAATCTGCAAACTAGATGTTGAAGTTTAACCTAGGGTTTCAAGAAAAGTCACCCATTTGCAATTTCTTATCATTTAGAAAATAGATTAAACTAGGAACAATAAAACAAGAAATAAAAGAAAACCTGGTTATTTGCAGCCACAGGAAATAGCCAAATTTTCTTGATGCAGAGCTTCCCTTGAACTCCTCACAATTCCTTTTCAACAATGCAATGAATTTCTAGCAAGCTTTGATCCAATAGCTCCACCTTCTTCACAGAATTTTCTCTCCTTTCAATTTAATTCTCCAAACAGAAAATAATTCCAAAACTTTCATGTGCAAACTCTCTCCAAAAATCTCATACCTGTGAAAAAAAAAAAGGAAGAAGAATCCCCAAATTTTTGTGCCCTAATCTTATAAAACATCATTTCCTCAAAATTCAAAAATAACCTAATCCAACCCTAATTCACATTCAATACAAGAAATTGAATTTAAAAGTTAATTTCATTTCTCCTCTTTGGAAGACCCTAATTTGACTTTAAAGAAAAAATTTCAATTTCACATAATTCCCTTTTTGATTTAATTTAATTTAACAATCAAATATACTTACATAATTATTATTAAATTATTTAAATAACTAAATCCAATCCCTTGAGATTTAAATTTAATAAATTAAATAATTTAACTTTAATTAACTTACCTACAATTATTTAATAATTAAATTTAATCCCTTGAGATTTAAATTTAATAAATTAAATAATTTAACTTTAATTAACTTACCTACAATTATTTAATAATTAAATTTAATCCCTTGAGATTTAAATTTAATAAATTAAATAATTTAACTTTAATTTCAATAATCATTTTAAAAATAACCAATAAGCATAACATTAATATACTATAAAAATAAACATTTCTTCCAGCCAATGCAATTTTCTAAAAGAACTATTTAATAAGACAACACTTTTCAAAACATTATTTAACATCAAATAAGAGACAACATGACTCAAAACTCAAAACTGACGACACACTAAGGCTAGGGTGTAGACCTGACACATGATACCAAGCTACTATCTCGCATTCAACTTAACCGTTGGATTGACACGCTCAAACCTATGAAACCAGGTGGAGTCGATGTCATGTACCTGCAACCTGAAATCAAGTAAACAATATAATATATCCAGCATATAATTCACACCGTGAAGAAGAAATCTCAGATTCGCAGGGCGCTCGCAAGCAAGTGATGCGAACCCGTCTTCTTCACCAATACACTCATCAAAGACTGACACTAATGTCATTAACAATATTCACATAAATAATCACATGATAATTCTACTGACATCATTAATTCATCAAAGCATGTCAAATAAAATCAGATAATCACATCACACAATAATAGTTGTCGCTCAAGAGTAGCGATCAAAACATCATAATAAAAACATGTCCAGTATCAAAGTAGCTGCAATCCAAGCAAAGCATAGAACAACATGAGACGAGAAGCAAAACAGAGGGGTATTACAGCTTGTCTCGAGTTGCGCACTGCAGATTAGGGCTTGGGCAGCTGTGGTTTTCCTTTGGCCGTGGGCAGATTTCCTAACCGTGGGCGATGGTCATGGGAGATTGGTCGCGGTTCCACAGTCGACCGCGCGTTTTGCAGGGGGTGGCTTTTACCAGGTGGCCACATGTTTTGGAGGGTGGTGGAATGGAGAGGGGAGGCGGAGGCAGCTTACACAACTGACACCTTCGGCAGCGGCGAATGGGCAAAGCACAGTCGCCACCCTTGCGGGTGGCGCGGCTGTGCTTTGCACAGCCGACCACTAGCGGTGGTGGCGACTATGCAAGTGCCGACCGTGGGGGTCCGTGGGGGCTGCGTTGGGTGCGGATTTCCCCACTCACCTCCCATGGGGGCATGGTGGGGGTTGAGCCCCCAACGCTTGCCCACCAAAATTTCATTTTTTTTTTTTTAAAAGCCTCTTTTTTTAATAAAAACACGCCCTGCAGATTTTTAAATCCGATTCTATAAACCAGGGTTAAAATTTTACAAAAACAATTTGATAGGACTCCAAAAATCCATATGCAAAATATATATGTATATAACCATATATATATATATATATATTGTATATAACCATATATATATATATATATTGTATATAAATATGTAGTAAGTATAACTTCAAAAGAAGATTTTTTTTTTGAACAAAATGGGAAACTTAATCAAGAAATAATTATTTTCAACCAAGAACAACAATATTTTGAAAAGATTTATTTTTTCAGCCAAAGGTTTTTCCTTCAAATTTTAAAAAAATAAGATTCCACATGGGTTTTATTTGCAAACCAAACTTAAGTTTTGAAGATTCCCAAACAATGACTTTGCAAGAAACAATTCCAAAGCATGAACCTTTTCAATTTAAATAAAAAATTCAAATGGCATGAACCTGGTAATCTGATGTTTGAGAAGATCCAAACATTGCCCAGCTTCCAACCTTGCTTCCAAATCCAGTTCCACAAGTTTTCACAACTCAAATCCAAAAACCCACAAAATGAAACATTCTTCCTCTCTCTAATTCAAACTTTTTCCCCAAAACTCCAAGATCCAAAAATTGTGATGCAAAATCCAAACATAAGGATAAAACCCTAAAAAATTCAACCACCACCCTCATAAATTCTTCAAAATAGAAAAATAGAAAAATATCTAATTTCTTTAATTTTTGAATTCAAACTTTCAAATTGACTTTTAAATCAATTTTCAATTTTTTCAATTTCAACAAATATCTAATAACTTCAACATAAATACATTAAATTCTTTCAACAACATAAATTTAATTAATTAATAAATAGATTTAATCAACGATTAAATTATTTATTAATTAAATTAAATTAATAATAAATAAATTATATTTCAACATAATTTCAGATTACATTACCCAACAACTTAAATGCATTAAGCCATTTAATTACACCTTTTCTAACTTGCAATTAAATAACGAAGAGAGGGAATGAAATTCAAAACAACACAACCCGACAAACACCTTGACGACATACAAGGACTAGGTTGACGACTTGGCACAGAAACCTAGCTACTATCTCCCAATCGAATACTATTGGGTATTGAACACGCTCCAACTTGTGAAACTAGGTGGAGTTGATGTCCTGTACCTGTCAACCTGCAATTCAAGTAAACAACAACATAAAACACACACCGTGAAGAGGAAATCACGGGATCGTAGGGCGCTCGCAAGCGAGTGATACGATACCGTCCCCTTCACCAATACACTACAAATAACTGAAAAATCTAACATACTAGAATAATCCAAAGCATAATCATCTTTAATTCAAATAACCGCTATGCTAATCCAAAGCATGGAATAAAGATAACATCTGAATAACCAGAAGCTCATCAAAGCAACATACCCACACAAAGACGCACTGTCCAACCAGAAGGAAAAACGGAGGGGTGTTACAATAATGGTGACCTTGTCCCTCTGAGAATTATTTTTGGGGATCTTCACATTTTTGGACACCCATTTGGCAAAAACGGGCTCTAGACCAATTTTTGAGAATCTAGGACTAGGTCGCCCAGATTGGCACAAGTGTCCCTCTTAGCTTCTACAACACTTTTAGCATCATTCCAGACCTCCATCAGATCCTTCTTATATTTCCAAGTGAAAAAATTATAACCCTTCCATTTCTATAATAGTTTATACATATTTCTTAGGTCATTTGTATATGTTTGCAAATCTTCATGTGTTTTCCAGCATACTCTGCATTTCAATAGTTTTACATTATTAGTTAGCTTTCACTTTTTGTTTCCAGCACTTGGATTATTTTATTTAGACACATTCAATCATAAATTTGACAACCCCTGATCGTGACTCTTTGAATGAACCCTAAGATGAAAGAAGTGTGAAAGAGAGCCATTCATCCAAAACTTAGCTTCGAGGGTGAAAAATCCTAGAGGCTCATTGGGGAATCCTCTTCCCCTTCTACATTTTTGGTTGTTCATTTTTGTGAACCTGACATTGCTACACCTTATTTTCTAATTTGGACTTCTTTAGAATCCTAGGATTAACTTGCATTGCATGTTGCATTCTAGGGTTTAAATATTGCATTACTAAAAAGTGCATTCTAGGTTGCATTTTTGCATTTAAATCATTACAAACTGTCTGAATTTTTTTATTTTCTTTTTAGATATGCATTGTGCAACATAGAAACCACCTAAATCCATCCAATTTTTTTTTGTCAAATATCAAAAAAATCACCAAGAGGACTATGTCGCCATCCTAGGTGACCTAGTCCCTTTAGGCTTTTGAAACTACCCTTTACAGAGCTGAAAAACCTAGTTTTTAGGCTTCTATTTTGTCCCATTACCTACCTATATAAGTTGGTTGAGTTTCTGTAGCACACACTTAATTAAAATTAGCTTACATTAGCTCATTTCATGCATTTATTAGTTTCAATTTTGCATATACTACATTTCTTTTTCAGATTGTTGCATAGTGTAATAAAAAAATTACCTTGTTTTCCATCTGAAAAATTGCATTTCAATATTTTAGTCTAAATAATTGCATTGAATTCTCTTCCCTCTCTCTTCAATACATTTTTTTCTTTTAAAATATGTGGCTTTGATTTTCTTTCAAATGGATTGCATAAATGTAATATTCCTTCTTATGAGTTCAATGTAGATTATAATAATGAATTCATTAAAGAACATGTTCATAACCAAACAATAGACACTATTTTTAACATTTCATTACCCCTCGATGAGGACATTTGTGTTAATAATAATTACAATCATACTTGTACTTCTCCCTATACCTCTCCTATTAGTGACAAAGGTATTTTGGTGATAGAAGCTACAAGTGTTGAGGATCTTGATTGTCTCTCTCCTCATCCCCCTTTTCCAAACAATAAACAACAACATGATGAAATCATAAACACAACTCTAAACATCACCTTACCTAGTCTCCCTACCCATGAAACTCAAACTTTTCCTTCTTATAGCATCCCTCCTCGACGCAATGAGGATAGTTTGGTGTTAAAAGATACCCCTAGTAAGAGTCATAAAACTATTGACCTGCCTTTTCCTAATGCTCCTCCCCTTTAGGGTAATCTATTTGACAATCATAGTGGATCTTCTCTTGATACATCCCACCCTTGTGATGAAGCATGTGATGAACCTCTTCCATGCTGTCCTACTAGGGTAAATGACTTGGAACATGAGAATGAGACCCTAGAAAATCAAATATACTCTCCCCTTACCCATCCCCCTCCTCTCTCTCCCATCAATGACCCTTCCCCTACTAGTGATGAAGTTATTTTAGAGGAACCACTCCCTCAATGTCTAGCACATGAAGCCTATAGTTCTTCTAAACTCTATCCTCCTAGGGAGAATATCATGATGGAAACCAAGGATAACATTGACTCTCTTCCCAAAGGGGAAGTTAATATTATTCAAAATCAAATCATCCTTTCTCCACCTTTTAAACTTGAATTCATTCTCTCCCAACCTAAGGGTATGTGCAAGATCATCATGGAAAAAATAGGCCCTTAAGTGGCAATAAAAAGGTAGAAAATCAGAGTTAGACAACTTGACATAAAAATTTGAATAAGCTATGTATATTATTTCAAAAAAATATAAAACTAGAATCTATAGAAAATTGAATTTAGTTTCTAACCTACTAGACCTTTATTTAAAAATAAAAAATCTATTTGGTGAAAATTTGAAATTTCAATGTAGTAGTATTTAAATTTTAGGGTATAAATAAGAAGTAGGTGCCTATCTGACCACCCTAACAACAATAAAATGATAATATTTTTTTATAAGATTTTAGATTTAAGTAGAGGACTCATTTCCCGATGTGATGCATATTTTTTATAATTTTTTTCCATGTAAATAATTAATTATGAATTATTTATTACAACTTTTAAAAAATATAAAAGCTCATTTGTCTAACCACCTTAACTTGGTCAAAAATTCATGAAATTCAATTTATTTTTTTAATCCTATAGTATGCAAAGCATAAAATGTGACACATGTTTTGGATTAAAAAAATGTGATACCATTTGAAAGTTATAGATGTTTTTCAATCATCCTATCAATTAGGACTTTATTCGTAATTCTAATAGAAAATAAATAATAATTATTTATTAAATTCAAAGTAAATAATAATTCACATTGGTGGAAACCTGAGAATCTCCTCTAAAAACCCTTTTCGTTTCATCAATTTTGGGTAAAAACAAAGCTGTCAACCACATGGGTCATCATATGGCTTACATATCACCACTTTTTGGCCCATCATGATCCTGCACATACCCCTAAGCCTAATGTGTTGTAGAAATTGAGTCATAATACCCTTGCTCATACACATTACACTTGAAACAACCCATATACCCAATCATCAACCTCAACACCTTTACCTTCATCCCCTCTTATTCTTCTTGCTGCCCCTCACTTCAATTCCTTCCTTAGGGAGTACAACCTTGTTGATCAACTAAGGAATACTCCCAAAAAATAATATTTATGGGACCTTATCCAAGCCTCGCCTCACTATCACAACTTGATGCATAATTCCTTACAACAAATTATTGTCCCTTCCAATGCACAAACAAATGACATTGCAGTTATGATCCAAGGCTTAAATGCTGACATTGTTTTCCACCAAAGTGATCTCCCTCCTTTGGAAGTGCAAAACAAAGTTGAATCCTTCATGATCATATCTCAATACAAAAGCATAGGGATGAAGCGAACCCTTGTTAATAATGGCTATGTTGTTAATTTTTGTAGCGTCAATCTCTTAGATAGGCTCCATATTGATAAATTGATCATCCAAACTTCCTCCTTATCCCTTACTAGATTTGATAGTATCAAACAAAAGCCGCTTGGTGTGATCACTTTACCTCTTACCATTGGAGTGGACACATTAAACACATTGATCCATGTTATGCCCAATGATGTTTCATCTAACCTCATTTTGGGTAGGCCATGGATTCATGCAATGAATGGTGTGCCTTCCACACTTCATCAAAAGGTGAAGTAAATA
This sequence comes from Sequoiadendron giganteum, assembly GCA_007115665.2. Taxonomy (NCBI): domain Eukaryota; kingdom Viridiplantae; phylum Streptophyta; class Pinopsida; order Cupressales; family Cupressaceae; genus Sequoiadendron; species Sequoiadendron giganteum. The sequence goes on from CM021101.1 coordinate 295,359,209, forward strand.
TACAACAACAAAGTGTATACACTTGACGTTGATCCTAAACCTTACAGTGTCTTACACCTTGAGCAAAACAAATCCAAACCCTTCATCACTACACCCCCTAACATGTGGAACCTGTACAACCAAAATCCTTTGGCGATGGTTGGGGTTCCATAAAATTCACCCCTCCCCTAATGGGAGAAACCAAGACCACAACCAAAGACTCGACAAAGGGACACATAGTAAATTGTTAACACAAGACTCAACTGATCCTTCAATAGAATCCACCTCAAATCCCTTAGCCAAAAATGCAAAAAATGACCCCTCACCTGATCCAAAGAATCTGAAAAATATCTACATAAAAGGTTATGAGATCATGAAATAACTTGGCTACAGTGGAAAAGGTTGTGGTGCTAACAAACAAGGTATCTGCAACCCTATTGAGCCCCATACACAAATATCCAACCATGGTATTGGATTTTTCCATTTCATCAAAATCATCAAGCCTTCCTCCTACATCAACACCATCCCAATTCACCCTTCTAAGCCTACCTTCCCAAGTAATCCTTTGACACCAACAAAGGACTCTTTTCTTAACACAAATGTCATCCCACAACCTCCTCTTGATTCAAATTTTATACACTCCTCAAAAGGAGTCTACAAAATCTCACAATCTATAGAGCCTTGTGTACGTATGACTTCCTATCTTAAGCAAGACCCTTCCTTGTACCAAACCAAAGGATCCCCTTCTACCCCTAATCAAGAAGGTATCTTGTTGAGACTCCTCCAAGATCACTTGATCTCCCTTGCTCCTAGAACTCAAAAGAAATCTTCCAACAAACATTCCTTTTGTGCTTACCACTGATTTCATGGTCATCAAACTAATGAGTGTAAGGCCTTGAGTCACAAACTCCATCATCTTAAGGATTTTTTTACTATCCATTTTGTGGGGGCACCTAATCCCTCTAATTGATGCTGATTTTCATTCTACCTTGCATTTCCCTCAATCCCCTTAGCTCACTCTTTCTCTGCACTAAGTGGGGGCAAGGGGTTAGTTGGCCTTTGTCCCTCATATGTCACTTGTCATTATATCTTTTGTATTGTCATTAACCTTTCATGAACATATGAGAGCAAGCTTGGGATGTGGACGACTTGTCTTGAGTTGACTTTCTTGTGACATGCACTCCTTCATGACGCAACTTTTCAAAAACATATGAATCGACATAGGGCTTTCTGAACAAGCTCTCATGTCCCCTTTCTCTTCTACTTTAAAGTAATTGTTCACAGAATAGTGATTCACAATTCCTTTAAAGTGGGGGCATACATCACCACTCACATTTCATTGTGTGATCTTCCTTTTTTCTTGTGATTCCTTCACTTGAAAACATTACACACAATGTTGTTCTAGATTGAAACATCTTCATTTTTCCTCTTTTGCATACAAAATGAGCCCTTGCCTCTCTTGCATACAAGATGATTACACTTGCACTTTGCCTCTCTTGGCAAGATTATGCATAATTTTCCTTAAGATGAGACACCAAATGAATAAAGAAAAATCCCTTTGAAACAAAATCATTACAACATCACTTTCTTTTGTGGTGCCTTATCAAAGTTATCACGAGGTATAAATTTGGTATGGTTAAGTGAGAAGCCCAATGAGCAACATGAATTTCCCCATAACCACCTTTGTGAGTACATACCAACCATGTGTATGTTTCTAACCTTTTTGGACAAATAACCCCACAGACGACTAGATGTTTTGTGGCCCCAGAGTGAGCACATCTTTTTCACCCTTTCCATTCTCTTCACTTCAAACCTTTTCATTGCATGATCATGTATCTTGTTTTATTGTATTGCATTCACCCTTGAATTTCTTTTTTATTGATTTCAAGTTGACTTAGAATCTCAAATCATTGGGGGCTTGACCACCTCCTCCTACATCTTTTCCCATTCTTCTTTGTTATTCTTCACCATCTCCATTGGGCTACTTTAGTGTGAGTTTGAAGAAAGTTCATCCTCTCACTAAAGTGGGGGCTAAATACATCACCAAAAAGTGAGGAATTTGACACTTTTCGCTCATTTGGACCTTTTCCTATGGATTTTGGACCATTTTCAGTCTATCTTTACACCTTTCCAAGCCTTGTAACTAAGTGTTTTAAGGTATTGTAAAATATTTTCACACTCTCCTAGGCTTTTCATCACTTAATCAACCCCTTGTTATGCAATTATGACCCCTTAATATGCATACGTGTCTTATCTTAGCGTGTTTTTAGAAGACAATCCCGACAAACATAAACAATTATATTTTAATTACCAAAAAACAATGTAATTAATTATAGTGAAGAAGATATAAGCTATCAAAAGGTTGTTGTTGGCGTAATTAATTATTCAATTACACTTTATTAAGTTTGCTTAGGTAATAATTAGTTTACTTAATTAATAAGTTAGTTGAGCATTTTAGGTCAAAATTAGATTTTACCTTTAGGGTTATGCATACTTTGATTTTATAAAGCAATTCATTTTTTGTAATTTCTCAATTCCTGAATATAATTTATTTGCACATCTTCATGCAAATTGCTCTTGATTTTTCTATTTTTCTCTTGTGTAAGGTATTTCCTAGTTTGCATGTCTGATCTTGGTTTCTAACATGGTATCAAAGCCTTGATTTGCAGCCCCTTCTTAGTTTTTGGAGAAATTCATTGTAGAACACGTTCAGGGTTCCTCGAGGGTTTCATGCCTTGACCTTATTTATAAAGAGTTTTGGATTAGATCAGGCATCTCCATTGGATTCAGAACATTGGAAAAAGTCAATATTTTCTTTTGTTTCATTGATTTTCATCTTCGTTTATCATATCTGTGAGGGTTTGAAGCTATGGTAGTTTTTTGCTAGATTAGAGAGTCTTTCCATCATTTTTTAAGAAATTTTGACCTTGATATCTCAAACAGTGCATGCTAGTGCAAAACAAACCTCACGGGTGCACTCAGAAGGCCCAAAAACCTCTATTTTCATAAAAAATATGATGGGTTTTCTAAAAATTGATTTTTTTTGTGTTTTTGGGGATTTTTAAAAATGCAACCAGAAAAATCCATATGACTGTATGGATCCATACAGATGCATCAATTTTTGTAACATGTTTTTTGGGTCCTTAGAACATTTTTTGAGCTGTCTCGATTTTCATGCCATCTTGTCTAGATTTTCATACCATTTTCCCTCGATTTACGTGCCATCTTGATTTATGTGTTACCTCAGTTTTTGTGCCATGAAGGTACATATGAATATTTTATTAAATTTATAAATCTTTAAATTAATAAAATATTTGGTTTAAAGCCAAAATGAGCATTTTTAGTAAAATAGTCATATGTTGAGTATACGGGGTCCGTTTTTTAAAAACGAGATACCGTTGGAAAGTTGGTTTCAAGCCCGACCTAGTGGTGTAGGTAATGTTTCTATATTTTAGTGCAGATTTGTTTTTCAGGCCTTTGAAGTTAGGTGAAGAATTTTTTGCTTCAAAGGGCATATCGTTTGCCTCAACTATCCATTTTTCATGATTCAAGCGGCACTAGAAAGCTGATTCATCCTCTTCACATATTTGAGGTTATCGTGGAGGCAGATGTGAACATTGATCTATGCATGCACTCTTTCTTGTTTTCGTGCATTAAGTTTGCATTTTCTCTTTGATTTATGCATGTTTTGCATGTTCTCCTTTTACAATCATGGGGTATTGTAATAAATGAGCTTCTATAAAGTTCCATTAGGGGGGATTCTTGCATAATAATTTGATTAGAGTGTAGTTGCATGGCATGCACTTTGATCTCATCTTCATATTGATGACAACTCGCATGAGTTGTATCTGGGTTTTGTAGTTTCTTTTGGCCACATCTTATTCATAGCTTGACAAATTTTGGTTCACATCGGTTCACATCTTAGATTGAGAGCCTATGGTTAATGATCCTGAATCATATCGGATTCACATTTGGTCATATCTTAGTTTGAGGGCCATTCATTTTATGGTTAATGTTCCAAAATTTTCATGGTACTTGCTCCTATGGATCAATTTTAGTCACAGTTTGGAATCAGTGTTGAGATACACATAACTTCTAGATTCTTTCATTATATCATTCCCTCTTATGGGGGCATAATTTATTCATCTACTATTGCTTCATGGATTCCAAGGTTGTTCCAATTTGTGAGTTTTGCAGTGTTCCTGGGCATCGGGTCTATTGTTGCATTATCATGATTTCGCCTGTCCTTCAATGAATCTCATATGGTTTATTTTAAATAGAGGTATCTTTCCTTGCTTTCTAGATTCAGGATTCCATTGTTACTCCACCACTATTCTTCCAGTGCTTCTTTGCAGTAGGTCATCTCATTGAGGGGAGGTTTTGTTCCACTGGGTTTCCTCCTCTTTCCCATTCATTGCATTTGTACATGGTACCTAATGTGGCCTTGTAGTCGGGACCCATTCATGCTTTCATGGACCCATCCTTGCATTATTTCAATTATTTTTACTCTCCCTAAGTTGCACTTAAGTGGGGGTGTTGGTGTAATTAATTATTTAATTACACTTTATTAAGTTTACTTAGATAATAATTAGTTTACTTAATTAATAAGTAAGATTTATTTAGTTGAGTTTTTTAGGTCAATATTAGGTTTTACCTTTAGGGTTATGCATACTTTTCTTTTACAAAGCAATTCATCTTTTGTAATTTCTCAATTTCTGAATATAAGTCATTTGCACGTCTTCATGCAAATTGCTCTTGTTTTTTCTATTTTTCTCTCGTGGAAGGTATTTTCTGGTTTGCATGTCTGATATTGGTTTCTAACAATTGTAATAGTAAGGTAAAGTTCTTAAAGACATGAGCCAAGTGTCATGTATTAGTCTTATAAATTTTCCTACACCATCAAAGTAGTTGGAAAAGTTCAATCATTCTTAACATATATTTTTTTAACCAGATTGGTGGGAATTTATGGTAGTTTGGCATGTGGACAGTAGTTGAGAAGTATTAAAGAATAGTTAAGTGACTTTGAGGCTAGTTGAAGGAATATAGCAATAATTGACAGTATTTATAGAGGTAGTTATGATACCTATAGCAACATATGCAAGTATATGGTAGGGTCAAAGATCATATATAGGGTCAGTTGGCAGACCACATAACAGTCTTATGGCAGTAATACAAGACAAAGAGTAGTTGAAAAGGTCAACATTTCCCTTCTCCAATGCCACCAAAGAATTTTTAGTTGTCAAAAGAGTTTCAAGATAGTTTTCAAGCAACCAAGTTAAGGGAAGACTCATCAAAAGTCATAAAGGAAACATTTAATAAGTTTTAAAATTGTCCTACATCCTCTCTAGTGTAGGATAGTAAAAAAGAAGGTGTTCTTTCATTTTCAGTCAGTTCTTTTCATTTTGGCACAACATTGTAAACTTGGCTAAAGTTTCTTTCTAGTCATAGTGACATTGTAACTCAAATTTTAAGGCTTGAGATTGACAATAAAATATTTTAACACTCTTTTTCAAAGAATTTTTCAAGAGAAATACATTTTTTGACTTGTTTTGTTGTAAAGAAGCGCCTGCTATCAATAAATTTGAGCACTTTTGTCATTCAAGAATTTTATTTTCATTATGTATGTGAGGTAATTGATGTCATTTTTGTTATTTTCATATGTAGATCCTTGAATGAATGTCTTATTTTCATCATTTTGCAAGAAAAAAGGGTATATTTGTGTAGGTCATTGCTTGTGTCATTGTTTAAATAGAGGTTAGTTGTGAGGAATACTACTTTTATTCCTTCTAAAAACTACAAAAACATAGACCTTTCCATGAAATATTGATACATAGATATGTCAAATTTTTATGTTGTACACAAACAATCAAGTTGTTTATTAAGTTTTGCATTAAAACAATAGTTCAAATATGTGAAAAATTAGTTTTGGTGCATCACCCACATAGGTAGATTTCAATTTATGTCATCCTTCTATCCTTTTCCATCAAAAAAAGTAGTTTAAGTTAGTTTAGGTGATAGTTTCAAGGGAACTAGCCCTCTCTATAGGTTATCTTTTGTCATAGGTGACCCACAAACGTAGAAGATATCTAATGTTTTACCAGTAAGCTGAGCTTTGCAACTCAGTAAGGGTGCATTATTTGGTGATAATAGCTTTTAGCATGCTCGATGGGACAATTGAACTATCTTAGTTCAAAATTCATCCTATCATTATTGGTATTTGGTGTGTATTCTAGCAATATCTACCTTTGGAGGAAATTTTTTCACACACTTGGCGACTCTAAGATCAAAATATACTGGATCAAGCAGACTAAGTGTTGGTATGTGTTTAAATTTTGTAAAAATGAGTCTTGATTATTCTTGTTTTAAGAATTTTTCAAGAATTTTTCTAGCTTTTAAAATGCTTTAATATGTCAAAATTTAATGGAAATTTTTCCTTTTCACCTCCATTCCATGAAAATCCTATTCATATACCCTCTTACCAGCCATACAAAACATAAAAAATTGTTGGTTTTATTCCAAATGAGAATATAATAGATATTTATCAACAAAATTATCAGGTTTTCCACCCACCCACCTCTACTCAAACCTCATGGAAACCTACCTATGCTCGAAATCAGTCTCAAGAAGTCATTTCTATGCTAAAACAACATAGTTAATTTCTTAGCTAGCCCCAAAATACTAATAATATGGGGATTAGTAACATCAAAAACATATTGCTAGGCTTCAATAAGCAACTGGATAACATCAAGACACAAAATAAATTTAATTTTCAGTAGGAGGAGCTGGCTTACCAAGCCTATCAATACCAATAGGAGTTGGATTATAAAAAGGGAGCAGTATGAGGATTCTCTTGTAAGAGAGGTTATTTCCAACCAAGAGAAAATGAGGTTATTGCTTGCCATTGTTAAAAGAATGCAGGAAAAATTAGTTTCTTACATTCCATCAGCGTGCAAAAGAGGATATTTATAGGTTCAAGATTCCAAGTTTCAAGAAATATAATCTTCTTGAATATTCAAATAAGTCTTTCGAATTTGAAATTCCAAGTTTTACGAGTCTTCATCCTTTGCAAGGAGTCGTGACTATGCAAGTTCAACCCTTTGTTTCTTAAAATTTGTCTCCTCAAGAGCATATTACTCTTCCAATTACCCATCAAACTTCAAATATTTCTTTGTTAGGTCAACCTTCTTACCCTATCACCATTTACCTTTGCAAAGGTGGTTCTATTGTCTACCAAGATAGCTAGTTTAGACAAAAATAAGAGGAAGTGTTTGAGGATGAAAACAAATATTTTCTTGTTGTTGGTACACTTGTAGATGAGTTACAAGAGGGTGATGAAAATAGTCAAATAAGACACCAGGTTGAAAATGAAGTAACATGGGTTGAATGTGAATTGATGACTATTTTATTTGATGAGCTCCCATATTTTTTTGAAGATGAGAATATGTATATGTCAATAAATTAGTTGGGACAACAAGATGAAGAGCAAGAGGGAGGTGGTGAAAAAGAAGATTGTACAGTTTGGTTTGATGAGCTTCCTTCTTTTGTTGAGCATGATGAAGAAAACACTCCTATACCAACATCAACAATAGATTTGTAATAGCTGGAACATGTATAAAATTTTGATAAGATGCTAATATACCAAGCACAAAATGAGGACAATGCTATTTTGAAGAGTGCACATATCAAAAAATTATATGAAGAGAACAAGTTGGAAATTGATGAAGACTTTTCTCTAACATCATTGAAGACTTTTACTCAAATTTTGATACCAAGATAAAATTTCCTAAATCAAAAATTTATGAGACACACAAAATAGAGGATAAAGCAACCATGTTTTTATTGGAAGAACATGAACTAAATCTTTCCAATGTGCTTGATGTTGAACAAACAGTCCAAAAAGAAGCAACCAACAATAAGAATTTGAAGTGTGTTCATTCAAGAGGGAGTCCAATTAGACATCTAGCCAGAATGGAGGCCAAAAAAGCACCACAAGTCATGATTACACCCAAGCATGGAGTCTTAGCTAAAGAAGCATGCATTCAACTCACTTATCCATTTCAAACTAACTAAATGTATAGTCAAAATGCATTCAACTCACTTATCCATTTCAAACTAACTAAATGTATAGTCAAATTCAAAGGGTAAGTGAGTATGTTTTTGTTCTTCAAGAAATATTGCAATTATTAATTGACAATCAATTTGTGTTTCACTTCCTCTTGGTTGTCCTTAAGCATGAAAAAACTATTGAAAAGTAGCGATAAAAGGAAGATATTTCACTAAACTAATCAATGGTTTTATTTTATTGAGCCCTGTTGAAGGTTAGGGTAGGTTAGACTAGGTTCCTTTGAGTCAATAAGTGCTATTGCACATAGGTCTTTAGGTTCCTTTTCATTCTTCCAATTGCTAATGCATAGTTACTTAGTTTTTTTTAGTTTCCTTGGGTGGGTTGAATAATTTTGAAGGTGTGAAGAATTGTAAAGAGTAAGCTATAATAGTAAGGAAGGTCTAATTTCAATATGTTTTCCAAGTTTCTCCATGCCTCATAAGCCCAATGGATGATCTAAGGTAGCTGGTCACTAAGTTTTAATAGGAAAAACTCCATTAGAGGTTCCCAAAAGATGTTGACACTCTTTTTTAGCACCTTGTTGAAGATATTTCTAAATTTATTTTAAAAGGTGTTTTAAATGAAGCAAGAAAAATGGAGAAAAGTAGACTAAAAAAAGATATTCTTTTTATAAGGTGCCAAGTTGAATTTTTTTTCTTTTTGTTTCATTCATGTAAAGGACTTAGGATTTATGTCATGTTGCAATTGGTGATTGAGGATTATGGCAGTTTGCAAAGAGTTTTGGTTAATTCTTTACCACATCTGACATGAAACCAACAGTTGGTTGCTTCATATTATACCCACATAGGAGAAGATTTAGGGATTTTAGTTTGATAGAGCTGAAGAGATGAAACCAAATGGAGTCAACACGTTGTAGAACAAGCTTGAAGGATAGGGCATGTTTTTTTTATTCTAGATATTTTTCCTTTGTTGGCATTAAAGGCTCTCCATATTGTTGTTTTGAGGGATAGGGCATGTTGAACATTTTTTGCTAGGTATTCCTTCATGATCACCATGGATTGTTGAAGTATTGGTTGTTGTTTTATTTTCCAATATGTTGTGTTGGAGGGTTTTAAATTCATTGTTCAATTAACCTTTTTGTGAAAAACTACAATAAAGACTAAATCCCTTAGGAATGTGCATCCTTAATGGGTCCCTATGATTGTTGTCAGTAGTTTTCTAGGGAAGCCATTTTGAATGAGATTATTTGAGACTTCACTAGATATGAAGACCTAGAATATCAAGAAAATTAAAAGAAGAGACAATCATAAAGTGTAGCCTAATGAAGATGGAAGATTCAGAGTCTAAATTGCAGTCATGTCATGAATGAGAAAAACGATACATTTTAAGGGAAGAGTTTGAAATTAAAAGATTGTCTTTCACTTCCCAATTTGATCCAATGCTGCAAATGAAAAGGTAGAGTTACCAATAGTGAAAATCAACCTAAAAATAAAATTCATGTGACTATTCAAGATAAAAGGATACAATCTATGGTAAAGTACTAGGTGATAGACATTAAACTATGAAAATTTGATAAGTTCATGGACATTATTCATGATGAATAGTCCTGATTAAAGGAAGTGAAATTTCATAAATTGAAAAAGGATAGTGAATACTTCATTACAGTTCTTTGTGATAGTTTTAAGGGTGAAAATCATAATGTGAATGGCCATGAAATAATGGATAATGATGAACCAGAGGAAAGCTAATGAACTATCAAATGGTGAGTAGTTTAAATATGATGTGACAGTCATAAAATATAGTCATAGTCAATGCCTAAAGATACATTAAAGGAACACCATAGTGGCATCACTGTGAGAAGGAGAAGAATGTAGAGATAACCAAAGGGTAGTGAATAGTATGGTTGCATGATGAAGACGATAGTATTGGCAAGTGAGTGACATGATAGTTAGTAGAAGCTAACATGAGAATGACCTTTGGTAGTTAGAATGAGTAGACTTGTTGAGAGCAAGTGAAAGCATATCACAATCAGAAAGGAAACTACTTACACCACATATTGGTGATAAGGATGAAAAGAGCTAAGACAATCCTATAGGTAGCTGAGAAGTACAATGCCAACATGACAAAGGTACTAATGGTAATGAAGTTAAAACTTGGTGAAATTCAAGGATATAAGGAAAATGTAAGGATAGTGGAGAAGATATAAGCTATAGAAATGTTGTAATAGTAAGGTAATGTAATACCCCGCCATGGAACCCAGAGAACAACACACAAAGAAACTAAATAACTGAATTTTTTTTTACAAAAAAAAATCCAATTACAACATGTGAACAAAATAAACATTTACACAAATGTTTTGAGGGTTCCACGACAATGCTACTTAAAAAAACAATAGAAGAATAACACATCATAAAACCATATACGTGAAACATAAGAATATATCATATCACTAATGAATAATCTAATTTCATAATCATACAATGTTAAGTTACATGATAAATATACAACAAGCAAGATTGTGAAAAATATCGATGCACCAAAATCATAATACATTAAGGTCACATATAATCATCATGTATGAATATAATATGGATGATGATCATGTACAACTGTCAACCTTGTCCAAGAGCATGCTACGCATCCAACTCATCAAACAATAAAAAATCTAGAACCTGTCAAGAACAATATAATCTCGAACTGTATCACCTAGAAGGGGGACCCAATGGAGGTTAGAGAACATTCCTCCTAACCATGTGGTACTCTAAAGCCACCCTCCGTGCTAGGAGATAATATCAGGTCCACAAGTCAAACAAACACAAAGATAGAACAAAGCATCACATGGCTGACAATCACATAACAACATAATGATATCTAAAATATATGATCACAAAAAAAATCCCAGAGGAAATAAAATAACCAATGGTAACTCTACACACGAGACAACAAAAAATGTATAAGGATAAGAGTGTCATCACATAGTTGTTTTATGTTACCCTTGTGAATCTTCCTAAATTATCGACCCTCATCTTGAGTTACCCTGGAAATCTCTACCAATTCTCGGCCCCTAAACAAACTCATGTGGAATCAATACACTTTTTAAGAGGACAAAGTGAACGACCATGCCATTCTAGGCCATCTCAAACTACCCTTAATCTAAATAAGAATTAAGGTACAAGGCGACACAAAACAATTATCTAAATTATTAAATGAGCACTACCCAACCCCTAATACATCAAGTTAAGGTTTTCACTGGATTAATAACTCTTGATAGGTTACCTTGGTAACCTCTTAGGGTTCTAACCCCTAAAGAAATCCACTCTTCCTATACAAAAAACATAATCTACTAACAAAACATAGGATAACCTTCATGCACAAAAAGAAAAACATGAACATACAAATCTCCAATATGACGTAGATCTCATAACGTTTAAATACCATCATATGATAACATAAATATGGTGCATGGATAAATCCCAATAAAATAATTTTAAAAATATTATCAAGGTACAAACACTTAATGCTTAATAATACAAATTTTACTACCTAGCCTCCGAAAGTTACAAAAACACAAAAACCCAATAGTACACTTTTAAATTAAATGACAAACATATGCATGGTTTTCAAGCATAATTATATTTCATTACATCATGAATTTGAAGTTCAATAATGATAACAATTGACAAAATAAAATGTCTAAATTATTATTTTCTAACATAATTGTCGTTCAAATCATTATGAACTTATTATTCATAAAAATAATACTATAACATAAAAATATGTTTAATATATTGTATGTAAATAAACATAATCATCCAATACTCATTCTTAAATAAGAATGAAACAAACTCAATATTTAAATACCATTCAAATAATTCATATATATATATACCAATAACACAATTATAGCTCTCAATTATTGATGGAAGATTAACAAAAGATAATGTAAATAAAATATATGAAATAAACTCCAATACAAGTTTATATATATATTCCATCGGTTAAAACTAAAATAAAACTATATGTTTTCAGCAACAATGATAACTATAAACTACAGTGACAACAAGGAAAACTATCAGTTTCAATCAAGTTACAAACAATGAAGTGACAAATATCACTATGTTACATACATCGAGTTGAAATGAAGACAAAAAATCACACCCACCCAATATATTTTGATGGCTTCATAGAAAAAGAATGCAACAACATGTACATCCTTAACCTACGATGCATGCAATCAACATGCACGATACCATCTAGAATTTACATACAATTTTAAATATGCATCGGGCGATAGTGCATGCGGGTTATACAAAAAAGTTTAAGAAAGATTTAAGCAAGATTTCGAAGGTAAGGAAGATATAATAATAGACATATAGTGAGTAAAAATTAATAGACAATCATCTCAACAATTCGTTGGTACTATCATAGATATCAACTGCAATAAAGAGAATATCAATGACAAAAGAAAGATGAATAATGGATGATACTCTACACAAAGTGACAAAAGATAGTACCTATGAACTTTAAAGTTTGCTAATGCAAGATTAAAAATAAATATGAAGATATACAATAAAAAAATTGATTCAAAACTAGCGACACATACAGGCGTGTCATGCTTTTTCTAAATCAAATACAACAAGTCACCAAATATTGAAGTTAAAAAATAAATAAACAGAGGAATGAAATTCAACGGCATCTCAAAGATAAAATTCGATCTGAAAAGAACAAACATCAAAGAATGAATATACATTAATCATGCTGGTAATAATTTACAGAAGACAACATACAAATGAACGGATGAGGAAATAAAAGATCAGGTAAATATCAAATGTCATAGTGAAACAACAAAGGCAATGATACCAATCTTTCTTTCTCTAGATGATGGGGAAACGACCTAGTAAAGGTTGCACGTGGGCCTGCAGGGAGATAGGCTGAGTATCCTCATAACCATAAACAAAATTTCATATAGACTAAAGCTCATGAAACAGCTACAAAAAGGGAATTCTTCGAACAACAAGAGGAACATAAGTTAAATAACAATACAATAAAGGAGAGAGATATAAGAGTATCAAAGAAAAACTATCAAAACATGGGCAATAGTATGATGTTAAGGAAATTTCCTTGAGATATGAAGATTCAAACACGTCAACAATACAATAGAATGATTAAATCTTTCAAATGATCTAGAATAATGAGAGATTCATTCAATCTATAGACCAATAAAGAAGATTTTAAAAAAATTCTGAAGAATTAGAAATACAAAGCTAGGTTTCCATAAATTAACATAAATCATTAAAATTTCTCTTCAATTTAATCAAAATTAGTTAATAATGTTTTTGTTTTCTATTGTTTGTGTAGGTTATTTAGCACACATGCTCATCATAAATAAATCCAAATACTATAAATTTCATTTAAAAGTTTTGAATTCAAGAAACAAAACAAAAATACAGAAGAAAACTTGGTGCACTTCCTCGAATTTCGATGAAGAATGAAGTCAAAGACATGATATCATACACTTTATCTTTCCAACACAAGCAAAGCCTTTGAATTCAAAATCTTCAATAATTTTCCAACCAAACATACAGAGAAACAAAAATCCTTTTCCCCAAAAACTGTCGTGACAACAACTTTTTACAAAATCCCCAATTTTCATTTACAAATTACATAACCTTGCCTTTTTAATTAATTTTTAATTAAATTACAATCACAAAGCTTGACTGAGAGTCTGCATGTGAACCAAACTAATCAAGCAGTTCAAATTAAACAATAACTCAAGAAAACACTTGCTCATTTTGAATCACGTTTCTAGTCATTTTGCATAATCTATTGAAAAAAAATCTTTAAAAATATATATTTTAAAAGCATTTAAATTTGCACAGTCAATCAGTAATTTAAATTAAATTAACATTATATTTAATAATTTTAATTAATCGAATATTTTAAATATTTAATAAAACTTTAATTATAAAGTAATCTAATATATATATTTTAATCTAACATTACAATTAAAATCAAATACTTATAAATAAACCATTTAACTAATTAAAACAATTCAATTTCCAATATGATGAAACTACAAATGACATGAGGAAATAGATGACAAACAAAAATGGGTAACAAACGGGTACTCGTTCTTCAAAGAACGATGGTTAAAGAGAGAGGACCTGACACTATCTCCGAACAACATATCTCCATTGGGTCATGGCACACTCAGACCTGACAAAGAAAATGGAGTCGATACCTGTACCTATAAACTGCATTAAATGACACTGTCAAACATATCAACATCTATCGACAATCACCTTGTGAAGGAGTGTCACATCATAGCAAGGTACTCACAAGTGAGTAATGCTACATTGTCTCCTTCATCAAGACTGGCATGCTTAGTTACATCAGAAAAATCAAATACATCATGATAAACTCATTAAAACTCATAAACAACATAAACCATAACACACTCAATGTGTATCATAATGTCATCACATAAACATAACCAGATGATCACAATGTCTAATGTATCATCAACAAAGTATAACAACTAACATAATACCTACGTCATAAGTGAAATAATCTAATATAGTATCCAAAAAAGATAAATAAATAGAAAATGAACAAAAGAAAATAGGACAAATGGTAGCAACTAAAGGGACACTAGGGTATGTGCAGGATCATCATGGAAAAAATAGGCCTTTAAGTGGCAATAAAATTCAGAAAATCAGAGTTAGGCAACTTGATGTAAAAAAATGAATAAGTTATCTATATTATTTCAAAAATATGTAAGAAGGGAATCTGTAGCAAATTGAATGTAGTTTCTAAACTACTAGGTTTATTTTTTTTTAAATAAAATCTATTTGGTGAAAATTTGAAACTTCAATGCAGTAGCACTTAAATTTTAGGGAAAAAATAAGAAGTAGGTGTCTGTCTGACAACCCTAACCACAATAAAATGATAATATTTTATTATAATATTTTACATATGAGTAAGGGACTTATGTTCCAATGTGATGCATATTTTTTTGAAATTATTTTCCAAGTAAATAATTAATTATGAATTTTTTATTACAACTTTTAAAAAATATTAAAACTTGTATGTCTGACCACCTTAACATGGTAAAAAATTCATGAAATTCAATTCATTTTTTTTTAATCCCATAGTATGTGAAGCATAGAATGTGACACATGTTTTGAATTCAAAAAATGTGATATCGTTTGAAATCTATAGATTTTTTTCAATTATCCTATCAATCAAGACTTTAGTCATAATTCAAATAGAAAATGAGTACTAATTATTTATTAAATTCAAAGTAAAGCATAATTTATATTGGTAGAAAGCTGAGAATCTCCTTTAAAAACCCTTTTCGTTTGATCAATTTTGGGTTAAAAAAAAGTTGTCAACCACATGGGCCATCATATCACTTAGATATCACCACTTTTTGACCCATCATGGTCCTGCACATACCCACTACATCTTTCCCCCTAGGATAAGGCTTACTCCTGGAAGCCTGCAAACAAATAAGGATAAAGCTCCCTCATGTGTGTCACATTTTCCCAAGTAGATGATGCCTGATCACTATGATCCCACTAGACCCTCACCTGATCAATTTCTCGACCCTTAAGGGCGAGCCTCCTATGCTAAAGAATGCCCATGAGATCCAGAGCCAATTGCACATCCTCTACTTGTAATGCATTCCAATCGAGCACATGTGAAATATCAGGATGATAAGGCCTAATAATAGATACATGGAATACATCATGAATGCACAAAAAATTGGGTAGTAAAGCAAGACGATATGTTATAGGACCAATCCTCTCCAGAATCTTGAACAAACCAACGAAATGAGGTGCGAGCTTAGAGCCTTTTCCATAACAGATTGGACTCTTTCGTGGACGCACCCAAAGAAACACCCTATCACCAATTGTAAACTAATGATCCACTATATGATCATCAACATACTTCTTCTACATGTCCTACGTCACCACCAAGTGCTCTTAGATATGATCAATTTGTTGCTCCATATACAAAAGCATCTCAGGTCCAAGAAGAAATATATCCTCAAGTCAATCCCAACTCAATGGAGTCTAGAAAAGACGTCCATACAATTCCTAAAAAGGAGGCATACCTATGGAACTAGAGATAATCTTCCCAACATGACTATTGATCCATAACATAAATTCTGATGATATCCTCAACAATTTGATTGACCCTCTCGGTCTGTCTATCGGTCTCTTGGTGATAAGCTGAACTAAAGTTCAACTAGGTACCTAAGGCATGCTGCAAGGATGTCCATAATGCTTATGTAAACATAGGATCTCTATCTGAAATGATTCTATGTGGAATTATGCACAAATGAACAATATCCTCCATGAAGATCTTTGGCATAGATGAGGCATTATAGGATGAATGAACCAGAGAAAAATGTGCAACGTTAGTCAACCTGTTAATAGTAACCATAATAGCAACATGTCAATGAGATGACATAGGCAACCCAACAATGAAGTCTACCAGTATGATATCCCACTTCTATTTAGGAACAAGAAATGGCTGCAATAGTCCTACGGGATGTTGGTGCTTGACCTTAACTCTCTAGCACTCAAGACATCTTGAAACAAAATCAACGATGTCACACTTCATCCCAGGATAAAAGTACAACTTTCAGAGATCCGTATGCATCGTCTTGACACCAAGATGAGCTAAATAAGGTGCTTGATGTGCCTCTGACATAATCAAAGTGTGACCAGCAACAAGTGGCATGTAGATATGACCCAAATATCGCAACAAACCATCTAACTCGAGAGTATATCTTGTGAATCTACCCTCCAAGGGTCTACCTGATCCCAACTTTGTCTTCACCTCCTAATACAATATGTTTGTAGGAAGTGATTCCAAAATATGAATCCTCAAATAAACTTCAAGAGTCATGGTAGAAAGCTCATGCCTTTGTCAACTAAGAACATCAATCACTATGTTCTCATTCCCCAAGATAAATTTTAGCTCAAAATCATACTCGCATAAGAACTCAATCCACCATCTCTGTCTAGCATTCGAATTAGGCTGCATAAAAAATGTACTGCAGAGTACAGTGATCACTGTGAAGTTCAAAACGATGACCCAACAAGCAATGCCTCCACCGAACTAGAGTATGAACAATTACAGCTAGCTCCAAATCATGAGTAGGATAGTTTAGTTTTTGATCCTTGATTTTACAAGACTCATAAGCAATTACACGACCTTCCTGCATCAACACAACTCCTAATCCCTCCAAAGATGCATTAGTGCAAACAACAAAGTCCTTAGTAGTATCATGAATGGCTAAGATAAGAACACTCATCAAATATTCCTTGTGTTTGAAAATATGACTGACACTGATATGACTAAATTAATTTCCTCCCTTTCCTCTAAACAAAAGTAATAGGATGAAAAATCTTAGAAAACCCCTAAACAAATCATTTGTAATACCTAGCAAGACCCATAAAACTATGAACCTCTGGTACATTGGTAGGCATAGGCCAATCAATGATGGCTTGAATCTTTGAAGGATCCACTGCAATACCTCTCCAGAGATAACATGACAAAGTTATTTCACCTCAGTCTAGAAGAACTCACACTTTGACAAATTCACAAACAACTGATTCTCTCTTAAGCACTGTAATACTTGTCTCATATGCTCTTCGTGCTCCTTCATATCTCTCGAATAGATCAAAATATCATCGAGAAACACAAGAACAAAAATGATCAAAATATGTATGGAAAACATTGTTCATCAAACTCATGAAAATGGATGGTGCATTCCTTAACCCGAATGGTACTACTATGAACTCATAGTGCTTGTAACAAGTTTGAAATGTCATTTTATGAATGTCTTCTTCTAAAATGTGCAACTAATGGTAACCCTATTTTAGATCAATCTTAGAAAATATATTAACCCCCTTGATCTGATCAAAGAGATCATCATTTGTAGGTAAAGGATATCAATTCTTAACCGTCATTTTATTCAATCAATAGTAATAAATGTACAACCTGAGAGATCCATCCTTCTCACAAAGATGACAAGTACTCCCCAAGGAGAAACACTCAGATGAATAAAACCTAGCCAAACTTTCCTCCAACTATAGACGAAGCTCTTCTAGTTCGTGTGTGGTCATTCTATATGGAGCCTGAGATATAGGCTTTACTCTAGGAACCATATTGATTCTAAAATCTATGTCACGTTTTGTCAGCATACTCAAAATATCACTGTGAAAAACATCTATGAGCTCCCCAAGAATAGGGTAATTATCAAGAGATACCTCTCAACTCCCCCTACCTCCAAGTCATTGATTGTTTCTGCAAACAACTAATAACCCTATCGCATGCATCTCCTAAATTGCATAGAAGATATTATCTGCAAGGAAATGCATCTCTGCACACTGACTATATCATCTTCTACACCATAATCATCTAAAAAATATATTGTCTTCCCTCGACAATCAATCACTACACTATGGAATTCCAACCAATGCATACCCAACACAATTTCATATGAACCAAGAGTTGTAACCCAAATATATAATAAGGTAGATAACGATCCAATCCTAAGTCCATAGTTGAGAACAAGATATTCTACTACTACCTTCACCCTAGAGGCCAATTCTGCCTGCCACCTAATGCCTTGCTTTATTGCCATGAGTCCACATTGATGAACAATAGATGGAGAAATAAATGAATTAGAAAATTTGAAATAAAAAGGGATAGAAATATTAATACTCTATAACTGACCTAAAGCCTCAACCACAGTATTTCGATGATCTTCATGACAGTTATCCACCATAGCAAAAACTCTGTGAGAATGACTTGCATCTCCAATTCTCATCTCCAAAGTTGTGGGTTGCTGACCAAATCTTGATGTACCTCTCATCGAACACTGCCTCACAATGTGACCCTACTTACCACATGTAAAGAAAATAGTTCCTCTGCCAAAACCTCTACCACCTAAAGGTGCATTTGATTGCTAGAAACTGCCTTTGCTAACCATAAACTATGCACTCTATGCTGGCTGATCTTGACATTTTCAATTATTAAGCCACCAGTTATGGTTCTTCCTAGACTATTAACCGTTACATGACTAAAATTGAGAACTCTTATTCTTCAGTGGGTAACGTTGTTGTTGTTGTCCACCCTTAGCAGGTGCCTGTTGGTTCTAAGAGGAACCTCTTGTCTGAGTCAAACCACCACACAGACCAAAACTTGCAGTAGGTGCACTACCTATCTAAAGACTTGTATGTCCACCCAAATCCATAGACAAGTTATCCTCCATAATTCATGCCTTCTCCATGGCTACCTTCATAGTCTTTAGCTCGAAGACTCAGACTCCTCCATTGATACAGGGGTTCAATCCCCTGATGAAGTGTTGTACCAACATAGCCTTGTCATCCACAATACCAGAATACTATTTGAGCTCATAGAACCTACATTCAAATAGCGCAACTGACATAGCCATATGACGTAGATCATGGAACTTGTCTACATGACTTTGTATCCAATTCTTTGATAGGAAACATGCTCTGAAACAATCCAAGAACATATCCCATCGTACTAAGCCAATCTCCAAGTGAATCTTCTACTCCTCCAATCGCAACCATGTAGAGGAAAAGCCTCTAAGATGCATAATGGCACATCTATCTCTAGTGCTGCTACCATATGGATGCATAGAAAAAACTATCCCAAGTCTAATAGAAAAGTTTCTGCTTGTAGACCACCATCAATACCATAAAATGTGGGAGGGTGTGCCCTTAGTAAATCTCTCATATGCCCCGCAACAACAACATCCTACTCCATAGTCTCAACGACTTTCCTAGGTGATATGTCTCATTCTCTATCCACTTCTTGTTCAACATCCTATCTAGGAACAAGGTGAGCAAGAACCTGCTCAAGAAAGGGACACAAAAAATCACCCTCTGATTTCAACTAAATCAGATTCAAAACCTCATCCACCTGATTAGCTTGAGGATCCTGCTACTCTACATGCTCACTCTCATGAGAACCTTGAGGAGGATAATCCTAGCGATTAGTTGTGCGACCACAACCTCAGCCTCGACCACGACCCCTACCATGATGCCTAGGCATGGTCCTACACTAAACCAAATATGAGTCTCATTTTCAAGATGTAAAAGACAACAGGAAAACACACACTACAAAAAGTAACATCTAGGACAACCTAATGGGCTCACAAGAACTAGAGTACCCTGTTTTAGAAACTTGTACTCTAATACCAATTTGTAATGCCATGCCATGGAACCAAGATAAAAACACACAAATAAACTAAATAAATAAACAATTTTTTTTTTAAAAACATCCAACTACAACATGTGAACAAAATAAACATTTACACAAACGTTCTCAGGGTTCCACGACAATGCTAATTAAAGAAGCACTAGAAGAATAACACATCATAAAACCATATACATGAAACATAAGAATATATCATAGAACTGATGAATAATCCCATTTCATAATCATACAATGTTAAGTTACATGTTCAAGATACAACAAGTGAGATGGTGACAAATCTCGATAGATCAAAATGATAATACAAAAAGGTCACATATAATCATCATGTATGAATACAATATGGATGATGATCATGTACAACTATCAACCTTGTTCAAGAGCATACTACCCGTCCAACTTGTTGAACAATATAAAATTTGGAACTTGTCAAGAAAAATATCATCTCGAACTACATCACCTGCAAGGGGGACCCAATGAAGGATAGAGAACATTCCTCCCAACCATGTGGTACTCTAAATTCCACCCCTCGTGCTAGGAGATAATATCAGGTCCACAAGTCAAACAAACACGAAGAAAGAACAAAACATCACATGACTAACAATCACATAACGGAAGAATGATATGTAAAACATATGATCACAAAAAAACTCCCAAAGGAAAAAATATAACCAATGGTAACTCTACACAAGAGACCACAAAATATGTATAAGGAAAAGAGTGTCATAACACAGTTGTTTTAGGTTACCCTAGTGAATCTTCCTAGATTATCAGCCCTCATCTTGATAATCTAGGAAGATTCCTGACCCCTAATTGAAATCATGTAGAATCAAAACACTTTTTGAGAGGAAAAAGTGAATGACCATGTCGTTCAAGACCATCTCAACCTACCCTTAATCTAAACAATCATTAAGGTACAAGGCAAGGCAAAACAATTATCTGAGTTATTAAACAAGCACTACCCAACCCCTAATACATTAAGTTAAGGTTTTCACTGGATTAATAACTCTCGATAGGTTACCTTTGTAACCTCTTAGGGTTCTGCCCCCTAATGAAAGCCACTCTTCCTATACACAAAACATAATTTACTAACAAAATACATGATAACCTTCATGCATAAAAAGAAAAACATGAATATACACATCTCCAATATGATGTAGATCTCATAATGTTAAAATACAATCATATGATAACATAAATATGGTGCATGGCTAAATCCCAATCAAATCATTCAAAAAATATTATCAAGATACAATAACTTAATGCTTAATAATACAAATTACACTACCTAGCCTCTGGAAGTTATAAAAAATAACAACCCAATAGTACACTTTTAAATTCAATGACAAACATATGCATGGTTTTCAAGCATAATTATCTTTCAATACATCATGAATTTGAAGTTCCATAATGATAACACTTGATAAAATAAAACGTCTAAATTATTATTTTCTAACATAATTGTCATTCAAATAATTGTGACCTTATTATTCATAAAGATAATACAATAACATAAAAAATATGTTTAATCTATTGTTTGTAAATAAACATATTCATCCAATAGTAATTCTTAAATAAGAATGAAACAAACTCAATATTTAAATACCATTCAAATAATTGTAATATATATATATATATAATTAGCATACCAATTACACAATTATAGCTTTAAACTATTTATGAAAGATTAAAAAATGATAATGTAAAGAACATATATAAAATAAACTCCAATACAAGTTTATATATATATATATATTCCATCGATTAAAACTAAAATAAAACTCTATATTTTTAGCAACGATGATAACTATGAACTATAGTGATATCAAGGACAACTACCGGTTTTAATCAAGTTACGAATAGTAAGTGCCAAATCTCACTATGTTACATACAATGAGTTGAAATGAAGACAAAAATTCACACCCACCTAATATAGCATTCAATGGCTTAACAGAAAAATCATGCAACAACATGCATGTCCTTAACCTACAATGCATGCAATCAACATGCACCATACCTGTAACACCCCATCACGTAACTCTAGAGGAAGTTGCAACTACTACAAAAGTGTACAATTGTTTTTTCTTTTAAAGTGCAATAATACCATGAAAGGTGCACTACACTATCACAAACATCCTCTAAGGAACGAGGCTAAGGTTACATCTAAATCCCATAACACAAACATTAACTCATCCATAGCATATAATTAATTACTTATGAATTTAAAGAACATACATTAAAAGCATTAAACATCACATAAGATAGAAATACATAAAGATCCAAAGATTACATTTACTTCAAATAATTTTTACAATACTCATTATCAGAATGAGGAAGATCATACATAAGTGTTACAATTTACTTGAGAGACCTCCTTGAATACAATTGAGGAGTAATATAAATATGAGTGTCAAATTGATACAGTACATCAAATGAAAGGAACATATAAAATGGTACCCACGAACTCTCCTACTAGAAGATCTTGCTATCATGAATAGAAGAAGTTGATCCAACGCTGGAAGGTGCACGTTCCACCCAACCAAGTGGTACTTGATGGCCCACCACCCGTGCTAGGAGATAGTAACAAGGATTCCTAGACAAGATCCACTACCTCTAGACACAGGCTATCAGAAGACTAAACTAATTGAATACAATTACAACACTAACACATTGGGTACAATGCTTCCAGAGTTAAATAATTAAATGCATCAGTGAACTAAATAGACTGCTGACATAGGAGGAGTGTCACACAAATTTTCATGGGTTACCCCAGCAAATCTTCCCAGACCTCGACCCCCACTGAGAGTCACTCTCCTACTGACAACACGTGGAAAAAATCCACAACCTAAGGGTAACTAGTGCACACATATGGATATTAAATCCCCATTCAAACCATAAAGGCATCACATCCCCATTCATGGAAACCAGGTGACTCACTGAGCTCAACTGAATGCACTACCAAGACAAAATCAAAGGCTGACAATAAAAACACAACAATTCTCCAACTAAATTATCACATTAGGAAGTCTTACTAATGCTTCTAAAATATTTTTCCCAAAATGAGAACAAAAGAAATTACATACAAAAAAGGGAAATAAAACTACTCTTCGGATATCCTAAATCTAATTTCCCCTTTAGTGATTTAAAGTAAATTTATTTCCCAAATAAATTATTTAAATAAATCCCTTTACAAATAGAGAAGGAAAATCTAACTTATCTATAACTTCAATTCCTCGATTAATTTTAATAAAATATCAATTTATACTTAAATACTATTACATTCAAATCTTCTATTTGTGCATATAGTCCATGCACCCATTTTAAAGAAACTAAAATATTTAAATATATATTTAAATGTATGCACATTGAATATATATAAAATTATATATATATATATATATATACATACATATATATTTAATTATATATATATTATATGTATAATTATTTAAACAAAAATACATTATTTCTGAAAACATAATAAATAAATATTACGTAAATATATTTTTTATATATTAAAAATTTCTAACCTTTAACAAAATCGAAATAACTTTTACAAAGGTGAACGAAATCAAATATAATCCATTCGATATTGACAAATTAATTCAAAAATGTTAAATAAGCCATTCTATGCTCCATCTGCTATTAAGAAAGCCGACAGTATATACCTAGGTCGTCGGGTGCATACATAGCCAACTCCCATGGTAGGGGCGTCAGTTTCTTACAAAGCCGGCTCCCCCTTCCAAGGGGGACGACTCGGTAGCCATCGACTTCCCCACCTCTCAACACAAAAAATTCACAGAAAAAAAAAAACAAGGAACCTTGCGAATAATAATAAATCCGCGTACGGGTAATTTCGCGTATGGACAAAAGCACAATTAATTCAATACAACCATTTCAATGTTGATATATATATATATATATATATATATATATATTATATATATGTGTATGTATATAAAATATGTATATAAATAATTCAAAACAATAGCTTTAATTGGGAAAATATTTTCAAAAAATGGCCATCTACAGGAAAATGCCCAAATTTTACAGAGAGAACCAATTTTCAACACAGGGGTTTTTCTAAATTTTATTCAGACAAACAAATTTAAAAGGAAGCAATAATTTTCTATAGAAATAAAATCTAATAGTAAATTGGAGCAATATTTCTCTATAGTTAACATTTACCCCAAATTTCCCAAGAGGTTTATTTCTACAGAAGAATTTCTAGAGAAAGTTAAATTTCTTCCCAATGGAGATTTTTCCAGATCCCTAATATTTTCTTCTAGGCTCTTCATTGTTTACAACAATCCTAATTTAAAACTTGCAATAGTTTCAATAGAAGATTTCATTTCTATAGAAGACTTCATTTCTACATAAGATTTATTTAAAAGTTTCAGACACGACATTTTAATTTTGACAAAACTTGAAAGCTCCATAATTTGCACAAGCAATTCTTTTTTTCCAAACAATAATCTAATCTAAAAAACTTTTTCTAAAATTAAATTAACTTGAATAATAGAGGAACCTGAATTCCTATGCTTGAGAGGATGTAAATTGACGTAGAGCCTCTTACACAAAATCAAGATTCTTCCATATCAACCCGAGCTTCCTCTAGAAACAAACAAATTCTAGAGCACAAAGAAATTTCCCGAGACTGTATTTTTCCCCAAAATTTCAACAACCCAAATGCAATAACCAAAACTCAATTCTTAAACAACCTTTCCCCACAAAATATCCCCTCCTTCCTTCCATGAAGAATCTTCTCACCTCACATAGTTACAACCATTAATCTCTCCGAGAAAATATTTTTCCCAACAACCATCATTAATATTTTCAAACACATGTTGAAAACAAAATATCTTTCAAAATCAATTTGCACCAAATCCTCATGATATTTCTAAAAATTAAAGCATTTTAATAATTTCAAAAATACGTAGTATTTCTAATTTAAACTTAATTCAATTAATTTAATTAATTAATAAAATAAATGAAATCCTAAGATTACCTTATTTTACTGAATAGATTAAATTAATTAATTAATTTGAATTGCAGCCTTCTAACATAATAAACAAGATTAATTAAATAATCAACTAAAATATTTAAATCATTTATTTACCTTAAACAAACTTTGCAACATAAATAATATCAAGGCAAAATTGAACAACATTATAGCAAACAAATTCAACTAAAACCGATGACACACTATGACTAGGGTGGTGGCTTGACACGGGAAACCTAGCTACTATCTCCCAATCAACAATATCGTTGGTCAATGGACATGCTCAAACCTATGAAACTAGGTAGATTCAATGTCTTGTACTTGCAAATCAGAAATCAAAGTATATAGCGAACATGCATATATATATCATAATCATTTACACCATGAAGAGAGAATCGAGGAATCACAGGGCACTCAGAAGCGAGTGATGCAATCTCATTCTCTTCACCAGTACAATGTCACAACAACTAATGATTCTAACATCAATAATATTATCATGAGCATATAATAATATTAATTTAGATATCCACTATGCTAATCTAAAGCATGTCATAATAATAACATTAGAATAAAGTACCATCACATCATAACATAAAAACCATATCGCTCTAAAGTTAGTGATCAAATAATAAAAAACATCATAGTCTATCAAATTCCAAGTATTGACAGAAAGAATAAGCATAACAAAGTATAACAGTGTCTAAACATAAGAGTAAAATGGAGGAGTGTTACATTCTCCCCCACTAGGGTCAGGCTTACTCCTACAAGCCTACAAACACGCATAATACAAAATCCATATATTCACACATATGAAATTGTTATGACTTGAATAATTCCATACATCAACATAAAAAAAATAGTAACCATTGCCATAATCAACCAAGCCAAGTACACTGTCAATCCATACAAACCAGCATGGTGAAGCAACCACCAACAAAGTCTCAAAACACATAACCTAACATAACAAGTCTCAATGCAGAGAAAATAACACTAAAGGCACTTCTTCAACCTCCTGTACCGTAGGATTTCCATGAGCTCTCGAATCAGCTGTCTTTCCACTACCATTAATCTCCACATTTATGCCGCTATGCTTTGCTTGACAAAGATCAACCATTGCACTCTTACTGTGGGTCCTTCCTATGCCATTCCTTATTGGATCTATAGTCACCGACCTCTAACTAAAATCAAGTGAGTTTCTCTAAGGACATTGCCTAGCTATGTGGCCTTGTTGACCGCAAGAGTAAAAACCTGTGTTACATCCAAAACCCTGTCACCTGGAGGTGTACTAGAATTCTGAACACTACCCCAGTTAGTTGTGGACTGTGCACTTTATGCTGGCCACTCCTGATGGTTGCGCTTATTATGCCACCAGTTCCAGTTCTTTCTAGATTGAGAACCATTACTATCATGATGAGATGGTGAATCCTTAAATTTAGACATAGAGTTTTGTTTTTGCGTAGGACACTCCTATTTAGGGCCTAGCTAGGTAAGAAAATACTCAAGAAAATAACATAATTGAGGACCCAAGTGCTCCTCACGATCATTCTCATGGGGAATTAGAGAAGAAGTGTTCAGACGATTGATTCCACAACCACCTCTCCTAGGTATCATGCACACCACCCAAGGAAGGAGTCACAACCAATAGGTGAGGGTAACACAATGTAAAATACAAAAACTTATAAGTCAAGCACCATACTCATGACTAAACATACATTCTACACATACACACCAATGCACATCACCAAAATTCACAACACAAGGCCACACATGGGTCCATCTAGACATCGAAAAGCAACATACTAATCCATGATACATAATCCATGAGCTAAGAGCCAAAATCCATCTCACATAATCCATACATGTTACAATCAATGGCTTGATGGTGTTAGGCCACACACATGGTGAGACCATCCAAACAAGACCACAATGACCTATCTCTTGTTGTATAAGGTGATTAGCCTCCAAGAGATAGTCATCACAGATAGGTGGGTAGTGCGTCCTAGCTGAGTAACAACCTCACATACCCCCATCCTCAAGGTTCCTTATGTCTGCTTCCTTGTATACACTCACCAGGGTCATAAAGAAAAGAAAACTAAAATTCAATTTCAAAAATAAGGCAATAAATGTGCACAATTTCAACACTAAATCAAATAAAACCACTTGGCTTATATGCTAATAAGATCAAATGGTGTGGCTAAACCATCACAATCAAATATAACAAGGTGACAACCTTCACAATCAATTGAAAGTCATCAATAACCATAAATAAAGTCCACAATCTTTAAAATTGTACTATACAACACCATGTGACTAGATACTATCGACCAAATGAGGAAGGAGGGAACAATGTTTGGCTATAGTAATAGCCCTTATATGGTGCAGAGTGAGCACACCATCCACTTGATCTAGAGTGTACTCCATGACTATGACCTAGATCACGTCATCACTTGAAATGGTCATACACCAATTGGGGAAGGCACACACTAGTCGTACGCCACATTGAAGTGTGTATGTGGCTCCATGGAAGTAGGCACGTGCAGAACACACCCTACATAGCGATACCTTGTGGAGAAGGAACACACAGGTACTCACTGTAGCCAGAGATATACATGGCTAGGACCTACTCATATGCTATTTGACCAAACACTATTGAATAAACCATGATTATTCCTCTACAAGTGTGTGAGACCCCATAAAGCTCATCACACAAGTAGGCTATCATAACACAATCTCATAATGTTCCTTCATGTGGCATCATGTAACATGACATCATCACCAACACTATGTCAGAACATCAGTCGGGTGTGACATCGTATCTATTGCATCATGTCGGAACATGTGTAGATATAATATATATATATATAATTAAAATATGATAATATCAATATGGGGCTACTTGAGCTTCACCTCTCATACATACGAGATTTACTCAATAATTCCAAATCAACATCCCTGCGGATGACCTGGCAAATACTAACAAACCAATGTTGTTGTACTCAAATCTATGGGGATTGGGCTAACACATATGGATCAAGTATCTTGATCCATCATAAGGGAAAGTAGTGGGTATGTTTCCTTGGGACTGGTTGAGCTGAGACCGCTCCATACCACAATATGCATACGCTACTCACTCCACCCAAGGAACTTTGTGGCTGCTACTATCCCTTCATGGATTGAGGGGCTAGAGAACCAAAAGAAAAAGAATCTAGGAAACTAACTTTTGGTTACTCTTATATATAAGTTTCAACCACACATGGGTTAGCCCTCAATTAGGTAACAAAACTTGCA
The DNA here is from genome assembly GCA_007115665.2 of Sequoiadendron giganteum. Classification (NCBI taxonomy): domain Eukaryota; kingdom Viridiplantae; phylum Streptophyta; class Pinopsida; order Cupressales; family Cupressaceae; genus Sequoiadendron; species Sequoiadendron giganteum. Next base: position 295,387,807 of record CM021101.1, read on the forward strand.
AACACACAAAATGGTATGGTTAATTCCACACCAAAATATAAATTTTTCCCCAAGGATGGGTACCCAATATCACCATCCCATGGACACAAAAATAAAGTACGAGGTATTCACAACACAAGACCAAAGCACAATTACTGGTTCCTCACATTTACAGGGGGAATAAAATTACATACAAAATTCCATAAGTACATCTAATTCCATAACCCATGTGATACATATCACTACTTTCCATCCATAAACTTTTATCAGTTTTATTTCACTCTACTCTTTTCCACAGAGAACATGATGCTAAATATCAATGCCATAAACACCATGATCACTTAACAAATCCACTAATAGATTCACAAGGACAACATAGTGGACTCAAATGTACCCAAAGTACCCAGTGTATGAGCCTGGGGCTCTCATACCATGTGTAACACCCCACCATGTAACCCTAGACGAATTTGCAACTACTACGAAAGCATACATTTTTAAAAATTTTAAGTGCAATAATACCATGAAAGGTGCACTACACTATCACAAACATCCTCTATGGCACGCGACTAAGGTTACATATGAATCCCATAACATAAACATTAACTCATCCATAGCATATAATTAATTACTTATGAATTTAAATAACATACATTAAAAGCATTAAACATCACAAAAGATAGAAATACATAAAGATCCAAATAATATTTACAATCTTTGGATCTTTATGTATTTCTATATTTTGTACCCAAAGGCCCATCCCCCATGCTAGGAGATAGTAACAAGGATTTCTAGACAAGATCTGCTACCTCTAAACATAGGATATCACAAGACTAAACTAATTGAATACAATTACAACACTAAAACATTGGGTACAATGCTTCTAGAGTTAAATAATTAGATACATCAGTGAACCAAACATACTATTGACATAGGAGGAGTGTCACACAAAGTTACATGGGTTACCCTGATAGATCTTCCCAGACCCCGACCCCCAATGAGAGTCACTCTCCTACTGACAACATGTGGAACAAATCCACAACCCAAGGGTAACTAGTGCACACATATGGATATTAAATCCCCATTCAAACCATAAAGGTATCACATACCCATTTGTGGAAATCGGGTGACCTAAGTTCAACTAAATGCACTACCAAAGGAAAATCAAAGGCTGAAAATGCAACAAAAAAATTCCCTAGCTAAATTATCACATCTAGAAGTCTCACAAATGCTTCTCAACAATTTTTCCCAAAGTGAGAAAAAAAAAATTACATACAAAAAATGGGCAATTAAAACAGGAAATAGAACTACTCTTCAGATATCCTAAATCCAATTTCCCCTTTAGTGATTTAAAGTAAAGTTATTGCCCAAATTAATTAATTAAATAAAATCCCTTTACAAACAAAGAAGGAAAATCGAACTTATCTTTAACTTCAATTCCTCGATTACTTTTAATAAAATATCAATTTCTACTTAAAGACTATTCCATTCAAATCTTCTATTTGTGCATATAGTGCATGCACCCATTTTAAAGAAACTAAAACATTTAAATATATATTTAAATGTATACACATTGAATATATATAAAATCATATATATACATACATATATATTTAACTATATATATATATCAATATATATACACATTATATATCTAAAATTATTTAAACCAAAAAAAAAAATTATTTCAAAAAATATAATAAATAAATATTATATATATATTATATATTAAAAATTTATAACCTTTAACAAAATTGAAATCCTTTTTACAAAGGTGGACAAAATTAAATATAATCCATTCAATATTCACAAAGTAATTCAAAAGGTTAAATAAGCCATTCTAGATGTTGCATTTTCTATTAACAAAGTCGACGGTATATACCTGGGTCACCTGCTGCATACACAACCGACTTCTATGGTAGGGACATTGATTGCTTACACAACCAGTTCCCCCTTCCATGGGGTACAACTAGGTAGCTGTCTGCTTCCCCACCTCTCAACACAAAAATTTCACAGAAAAAAAATAATGAACCCTGTGAATAACAATAAATTCGCGTAAGGGTAATTTTGCGTATAGACGAAAGCACATTTAATTCAATACAACCATTTCAATGTTGATAGATATAAATAAATATATATATACTGTATATATATGTGTATGTATATATAGTAATATATTAATACATATATGTATATAATATATATATATATATATATATATGCATATATATAGATATATATATATATATGTATATGTATATGTATATATATATATATATATGTATATGTATATGTATATGTATATATATATATATATGTATATGTATATGTATATGTATATATATATATATATATATGTATATATATATATATATATATATATATATATATATATGTATATGTATATATATATATATATATATACATGTATATATATATATATATATATATATATATGCATATGTATATATATATATATATATATATGTATATATATATATATATATATATAAAGAATTCAAAACAATAGCTTTAATTGGGAAAATATTTTCAAAAAATGGCCATCTATAGGAAAATACCCAAATTTTATAAAGAGAAGCAATTTTCAACATAGGGGTTTTTCTAAATTTTCGACAGACAAATAAATTTAAAAGGAAGCAAACATTTTCTACATAAAAAAAATCCAATAGTAAATTGGAGAAATATTTCTTTATAGTTAACATTTACCCCAAATTTCCCGAGAGGTTTATTTCTAGAGAAGAATTTCTAGAGAGAGTTAAATTTCTTCCCAACAGAGATTTTTCCAGATCCCTAATATTTTCTTATGGGTTCTTCATTGTTTACAAAAATCCTAATTTAAAACTTGCAATAGTCTCAACATAAGATCTCATTTCTACAAAATATTTACTTAAAAGTTTCAGACACAACATTTTAATTTTGACAAAACTCAAAACCTCCATAATTTGTAGAGGCAATTCTTTTTTTCTAGACAGTAATATAATCTAAGAAAATTTTTCCAAAATAAAATTAACTATAATAATAGAGGAACCTAAATTCCTACGCTTGAGAGGATGTGAATTGACATAGAGAATCTTCCATAGAACCAAGATTCTTCAAGATCAACCAGAGCTTCCTCCAGAAACAAACACATTCCAGAGCACAAAGAACTTTCCGGAGACTATATTTTTCCACTAAATTTCAACAACCCAAATGCAATAACCAAAACTCAATTCTTAAACAACCTTTCCCCCACAAAAGATCCTCTCCTTCCTTCTATGAAGAAGCTTCTCACCTCACATAGTTATTGCCATTAATCTCTCCAAGAAAATATTTTTCCCTACAACCATCATTAATATTTTCAAACACATGTTGAAACCAAAATATATTTCAAAATCAATTTGCACCAAATCCTTAAGATATTTCTAAAAATTAAAACATTTTAATAATTTCAAAAGTACATAGTATTTATAATTTAAACTTAATTCAATTAATTTAATTAATTAATAAAATAAATTTAATCTTAAGATTAACTTATTTTACCGAATAGATTAAATTAATAAATTAATTTAAATTACAACCTTCTAACATAATAAACAAGATTAATTAAATAATCAACTAAAAGATTTAAATCATTTATTTACCTTAAAACACACTTTGAAACATAAATAATATCAAGGAAACATTGAACAACATTATAACAAAGAAATTCAACTAAAATCGATGACACACTATGACTAGGGTGGAGGCTTGACACGAGAAACCTAGCTACTATCTCCCAATCAACAATCTGGGAAATGGACATGCTCAAACCTCTGAAACCAGGTTGAGTCAATGTCCTGTACCTGCAAACTTGCAAGCAAAGCATATATCGAACATCTATATATATATCATAATCATTCACACTGTGAAGAGGGAATCACAGAATCATAGGGTGCTCACAAGCGAGTGATGCAATTCCATTCCTTTCACCAATACAATGTCACAACAACTGGAAATTCTAACATCAATAATAATAATATTAGTTCAAATAACAATATGCTAATCTAAAGCATGTCATAATAATAACATCAGAATAAAGTACAATCACATCATAACATAAACACCACATCGCTCTAAAGTTAGTGATCAAATAATACCAAAGCATCATAGTCTATCAAATTCCAGGTACTAACAGAAAGCATAAGAATAACAAAGTAGAACACTCTCTAAACATACGAGAAAAATGAATGGGTGTTACAATACCATCCATAATTTATATACAATTTTAAATATGCATTGGGAAATAGTGCATGTGGGTTATACAAAAACGTTTAAGAAATATTCAAGCAAGATTTTTAAGGAAAGGAAGATATAATAGTAGGAATATAGCGAGTAAAAATTAACAAATAACCATCTCAATAGTTCACTAGTATTATCATAGATATTGAATGCAATAAAGAGAATATCAATGAAAAAGACAAGATGAACAATGGATGATACTCTAGACAAAGCGACAAAAGATAGTACCTACGAACTTTAAAGTTTGCTAACACAAGATTACAAAAAACATGAATATATACAGTCAAAACTTGATTCAAAACTAGCGGCATATACATGCATATCATGCTTTTTCTAAATTAAATACAACAAGTTGCCAAAGCCCAAAGTTAAAATAAATAAACAAAGGAATGAAATTTGACAACATCTCAAAGCAAACATTGAAGCTGAAAAATAGAAGAAATCAAAGAATGAATATACACTGATCATGTTGGTAAGAATTTGCGGAAGACAATATACAAATGAAAGAATGAAGAAATAAAAGATCAGGTAAATATCAAACGTCATAGTGAAACAACAAAGGTAATGATACCAATCTTGATTTCTCTAAATGGTGGGGAAACGACCTTGTAAAGGCTGCACGTGGGCCTGTAGGGAGATAGGCTGAGTATCCTCATAACTAGAAACAAAATTTCATATAGGCTAAAGCGATTTGAAACAGCTGCAAAAAAGGGAATTCTTCGAACAACCAGAGGAACATAAGTTAAATAGAAATACAATTAAGGAGAGAGTTATAAGATTATATAAGAAAAACTATCAAAATAGGGGCATCGGTATGATGTTAACAAAATTTCCTTTAGATATTAAGATTCAAACACATCAATAATATGGTAGAATTATTAAATCTTACAAATGATCTACAATAATGATAAATTTGTTCAACCCACAGACTGATAAAGGAGATTAGATTTTTTTTTTTAAAGAATTAGAAATATAATGCTAGGTTTCCGTAAATTAACATTTCATTGAAATTTCTATTCAATTTAATCAAAATTAGCTAATAATTTTTTTGTTTTCTATAGTTTGTGCAGGTTGTTTAGCATACAGGATCATCATAAAGAAATCCAAATACTATAAACGCTATTTAGAAGTTTTGAATTCAAGAAACAAAAAAAAATACATAGAAGAAAACTTGGTGCACTTCCTCGAATTTTGATGAAGAATGAAGACAAATATAGGATATTAGACACTGTATCTTTCCAACATGAGCAAAGCCTTTGAATTCACAATCTTCAATAATTTTCCAACCAAACATATAGAGAAACAAAAATATTTTTCCCCAAAAACTATCATGACAACAACTTTTTACAAATTGCATAACCTTGCCTTTTTAATTAATTTTCAATTAAATTACAATCACAAAGCTTGAGTGGCAGCCTTCATGTGAACCAAATTAATCAAGCAGTTTGAATTAAACAATAACTCAAGAAAACACTTTCTCATTTCAAATCACGTTTCTAGATATTTTGCATAATCTATTGAAAATAACTCGTTAAAAATATCTATTTTAAAATCATTTAAATATACACAATCAATCAATAATTTACATTAAAATAACATTCTATTTTAATGATTTTAATAATTTTAATTAATCAAATATTTTAAATATTTAGTCAAACTTTAATTATAAAGTAATCTAACATAATTATTTTAATATAACATTACAATTAAAATCAAATACTTAAATAAACCATTTAACTAATTAAAACAATTCAATTTTTAACATGAAGAAACTACAAACGACATGACAGAACAAATGAAAAACAAAAACGGGTAACAAATGGGTACTCGCTATTCAAAGAACGATGGTTAAAGAGAGAGGACTTCACACTATATTGGAAAAATATATTTCCATTGGGTCATGGAACACTCAAACCTAACAAAGTAGGTGGAGTCAATGCCTGTACCTACAAACTGCATAAAATAACACTGCCAAACATACCAACATCTATCGACAAACACACCGTGAAGGAGAGTCTCAAAGTAGCAAGGTACTCAAGAGTGAGTAATAATACACTGTCTCCTTCACCAAGACTGACATGCATCATTACAACATAAACATCAAATACATCATTATAAACTCATTAAACTCATAAACAACATAAACCATAACACACTCAACGTCTATCATAATGTTATCACATGAACATAACCAGATGATCACAATGCCTAATGTATCATCAACATAGTATAACAACTAACATAATACCTATGTCATAGCTGAAATAATCTAATATAGTATCCAAAATAGCTAAACGACTAGCAAGCAAACAAACACAAACCAAAAAAATAGTAGAACCTCGAGGGACACTATAGGTAAAGAGCTTAAAGACATGATCCAAGTTTTATGTATTAGTCATAACTTCTACGCCATCAAAGTAGTTGCACAAGTTCAAGCATTCTTAACATATATAAGTTTTAAGCAGATTGGTGAGAATTTATGGCAGTTTGGCAAGTGGATAGTAGTTGAGAAGTATTAAAGAGCACTTAAGTGACTTGGAGGCCAGTTGAAGGAATATCGAAGTAGTTGAGAGCATTTATAGAGGTAGTTATGACACTTGTAGCAACATATGCAAGTATATGGAGGGGTCAAAGAGTAGATATAGGGTTAGTTGGTAGACATATAGGAGTCTTATGGTAACAATACGAGACAAAGGGTAGTTGAAAAGGTCAACATTTCCCTTCTCCAATGGCACCAAAGAGTTTTCAGTTGTTAAAAGAGCTTCAAGGTAGTTTTCAAGCGACCAAGTTAATGGAAGTGTCAGAAAAAATCATAAAGGAAACATTTAATAAGTTTTAATTCTTTCCTACATCCTCTCCAGCGTTGGATAGTCAAAAACAAGGCTTTCTTTCATTTTTAGTCAACTCTTTTCATTTTGGCAAAGAATTGTAAACTTGGCTAAAGTTTATTTTTTGTCATAGTGACAATGTAACTCAGATTTTTAGCCTTGAGACTGTAAATAAAATATTGTAACACTCTTTTTCAAAGCATTTTTAAAGAGAAATACATTTTTAGACTTATTTTGTTGTAAAGAAACACTTTCTATTAATAAAGTTGAGTACTTTTGGCCTTCAAGAATTCTATTTTCATTATGTATGTGAGTTAATTGATGTCCATTTTGTGATTTTCATATGTAAACCCTTAAATGAATGTCTTATTTTCATCATTTTGTAAATGTAAAGGTTATATATGTGTAGGTCATTTCTTGTGTCACTCTTTAAATAGAGGTTAGTTGTGAGGAATACTACTTCTCTTCCTTCTAAAAACTACAAAAACATAGACCTTTCCATGAAATACTGATCTATAGATATGTCAAACATTTATATTGTGCAAAAACAACCAAGTTGTTGATTAATTTGTGTGTTAAAACAACAATTCAAATCCAAGGAAAAATACGTTTTGTGCATCACCCACATAGGTAGATTTCAATTTATGTCATCCTTCTAGCCTTTTCCATCAACAAAAGAAGTAGTTTAAGTTAGTTTAGGTGATAGTTCCAAGAGAACCAAACCTCTCTAGAGGTTCTCTTCCATCATAAGTGACCCACAAACCTAGAAGAGATCCAATGTTTCACTAGTAAGTTGAGTTCTGCAACTTAGTAAGGGTGCATTATTTGGTGATAACAATTAGATGTGTTATGTATTATTTAAAAATAATAATATATAATATTATACATAATGCATGTAGCGAATATTCGTTACAAACGATTATTCATTTTTTTGATAAAATAGATAGGCTTAGGATTTCCTTGAGATTTTTCTTGGGGGTGTCATACTTGGAAAGTCAATTGAAAAACATGTGTACAAAATTTCCTTACTTTTCCAAAGTTTTCCCTTGTGGCTGATGACTTTTATTTTATCTTAATTTGATGAAATGAAAAGGTTTTATTGAATAAATTTTTAGCTTTCTACCAATATAAGATATGCTTTATGTTGAATTTAATAGACAATTATTATTGATTTTCTATATACATTATGACTAAAGTCCTGATTGATGAGTTGATTGAAAAACTTCTATAATTTTCAAACTATTTCATATTTTTCAAAGCTAAAATTTGTGTCACATTCTATGCTTCTCATACTATCGGATAAGAAATCAAATAATTTCATTATGTTTTGATCAAGCTATGGTGGTCAGACAAACATGTTTTAATAATTTTAAAATTTTCTAATAAAAAAATCATAACTAATTATTTACTTGGAAAAATATATTACAAAAAAAAAAATGCAGCACATCCAGGCATGTTTCATCTACTTATATTGAAAGTTTCAAAAAACAATATTTATTTTTTCTTGTACTTTTGTTGGTTAGACATACACCTTATTTTTATCTTTTTCTTAAAAAAATTAGTACTACTACATTGAAATTTCAAATTTTCACAAAATAGATTTACTTTTTTTCAAAAAAGGACTAGTAGTCTAGAAACCACATTCAATTTTCTACAAATTTTGTTCCTACATATTTTTAAAATTATGTTAATAACCTATTCAAATTTTTATGTTAAGTTTCATAACTTTGTTCTTTTGAATTTTCATTGCCACTTAGGGGCCTAGTTTGGACCCCATAATCTTGCACTAACCCGAAAAAAAGAAGCAATCATGAATGTGGATCTTCTATACAATGCCCAATGTGGGAAATAAATTCTCCATAAAAAAACTGAGATGTATACACGGGTAGTGAATGAGAACAAATATATCATTGAAGATGAAGTGTATAGATATACATGGTGGCCTCCTTTACAACATGGAAGTATATGATAGATTTTTTTGAAGGAGTTAGTATCATCCCAATAAATCATGGATGTGGATCTTCTATACAATGGTCAATATGGGAAATAAATTCCACATAAAAAATCTAAGATGTATATGTCACAGGTAGTGAACAAGAATACATATATCATTGAAGAGGAAGCGTTTAGATACATGGTGGCCTCCTCTACAACATGGGAGGATATGATATATCTTTTTGGAGGAATTACTATCATCCATCAAGTCGGAGAGGGTATGATATATATAAGATATTGTTGGTTATGTCATATATTTATGTTTAATTTATATATGATGTATGCTTAGTATTTGTTAGAGTAACACATACTCTCTAATTATTCTCATACTTTTTTATTGGGGTATAAATAAAAAACTTGAAACTCCTAGGACTCTGAACTTTAGTTTTTGTTTCCAATTTTCTTACTAACATGGGATATGTAGGAAGGGGTAGATATTTCATTACATTGAGGAATAGGTATAGGTCAAATTTATTTCATTGGTTAGATGGTAGATGTTTTAACTCTTATTTTTTATAATTAGAGCAATGGTGATCCATCATAGTCTCTATATGTGAATCTGATGAGGATATAAGCCATGTTATAACCTTATTCTTGAGATATGGTAGCTTGAGGTTTATTGAGAATGCACAAAACTGATTTTTTGAGTATGTAATTATGCAATCATTATTTTTGGAATTGAATGAGATCTTGGATTTTTATAATCTTTGTATAGATTAGATGTGGATTTATACTTCTAATTAATTTTTGGTAAAAAAATACATGTTTAAGTGGGTAACTCCATTTGAACATTATAGAAATTATTATTCATGATCTTTTGGAAGAAAGTTTATAATAGCACATTTAATGCATCATCTTATGCCACTTTGTGTGGAGGTTAAAAATGCATGGTCTTGACACCTTATTTGTCTTTTTGACTCTAATCCAAAACCATCTCTTTGTTATAAAAAAATCATTACTTAAGAAATTATTTTAAAGATTAATTTTAATAGTAAACAAAACCACATAATATCCAAGTGTTTGAGAACAAAACCACAAACACAACATAATTCTAAATTTTTTTATGTCACTAATTACTTTTATCTCAGATACCTAATCACCATTATTTGTCACAATACTTCATCTAATAAAAAAAAATCCATTTCAACATCACACCACAAACTTAAGAAAAACCATATTCATTCTTTAACACATATATTTCTTTCTCATTAATACTAAAATCTCTATTTATTAAAGAATCTAAAACCTAATTCAATTAAAATTTTATCCTTAAATTATTTTTGTTAGCTAAATAATGGTGGCCATAGACGACTTTTAGACAAAAGAATATGATTTTATTACAAAGAACCGATACCCAATATCAATAAAAGGAAAATTGGTACACAGCTCTAAAACACAACGCCAATCGGTAAACCGAGGCAACGCTTGAACTAACCAACTAAATGACATCTTAAGAGGTATTATCATATTTGTAATAACCAACTGAATGGCATTTTAAGAGCAATTATCATACTAAAGCTTCCACATAATTGGGTGCAACTTCATTCACAGTTTTCATTTAAACTGAATATTAATGGAGTTTCCATCCAAGAGCAGTAGCAGTGGAAGTAAAGAAGAGACAAGAAAGCAAGAGAGTGAGGGGATGAGTGGAAGCAGATGCCCTAGCCTAGGCCATGATAAGATTGAAGAAGATACTGCTAATAAAATTGGAGATAATGACTATTTTAATAAGATTGTACAGATTACTTCTTGGGCAACAGCTCTGAACCCAACGTTCGGTATGTATGGTTCTTTCATTGAGGAATTTGATGAGGTCATACGTGGCCATGGTGTTCTCACAACATGGAATTATGACCCAAACCAAAAAGATAAACTGGACCAGGAGAAAGAAGCATCAATGCATATTAATGGCAATTCTGGATATAAACACCCATGGAAGTCCATTGAGAACAATGGGTATTTCAAAGAAATAGTAAGTGATTTGGCCAATATTATGAATGATCCCAGAAACATCAATGAAGAAGAAGTTAGTAGAAATGGGCATGGAGAAGAAGAATTTGATACTAGTTACAGCAACAAAAATGAAGTTAATGGTTCTGACTTGAAAGTGGAAGCAGCTTCTAGTAATAGTCATCAAGGAGGGGGAAATTAAGTTAGTAGTAATCACTACAAAGTAGAAGAATCAGTTTATACCTCTTGCTGGCCAAAAGATTTGCATCCTCTTTCCCATTCATATCAGAATAATCAGGGATTTATTGAACTCTGGCACTTCAGTTTTGCCCTTTCAATATCCTAAACACTACCACTATGAAAAATTAAGTAACATATATGAAAGAAACCATGTTAAAGATTCAAATCAGGTAGAGAAGGAAGACTACGAGCAAGGAAACAAGCCAGTAAAAAAGGCAAAGATAGTATAGTTTTCACAAGAGAACATACATGATAAGCATATGTGTTGTTATCAATAGTTATTTTCAATATCTTTTCATCATCCTAACAAATTGTTATCTAATTATAAACTTTTTATTAAAACAAATAAAAATTTGAGTTGTATTTTCAATAAATATACAATGGTGAATTTAGTATACTTCTGTTATTTTATATTTAATTTGAAATTTATGTAAAACCTCTTCATGTATGTATATACTAACAAAAAGTGTAATTATGTGAGAAGTTGGTTTCACTCTCTTAATCTTAACCCATTCTTATATACATTCATTCCTATGTGTTTAAATCTTTTATTTATTACACTTATCAATGCACCTACTTCCATCTACTTGTCATTCATACAAATTTGATCTTTTGTCCACCCAAGATTATTTTTGTGGTCACAAATTTGATCATTTATGTCTTAAAATTCAAAATTCAAAATTCAAATTTGACTAATTAAAATCCTTTACTTTGCCACTTTAAACCATCTACTCACATGTTTAGCAAAATTTGATGTTATGATATAGCATTTTAAGGTGTTCATCACATTCATTTTATTTCCTAAATAATACGCCTCCTCTTAATATATTCAATGAATAATAAATAGCAAAAATCTTATATTTGGTGCATTAAAATGAGTAAAAATTATGCATACATTGTTTTATGATCCTTGCCTATTATCTCCAAATATTTACATTATTTCATGGGTTTACCTTTGGAGAACTTGTATCTTTGCAATGAAATATCAACCCTTTAGAGGTGTTTCTAATATTTACAACCCTCAAATACCACAAAGTAGTAGAGTAAAAAAGGTTTATTAGGTGAAAAAAATCAAGAAGAATTGCATATTTTGTGCAGTCAGGTCTAGACATAGAGGATGACTCAATGATTATGAATCTAACCTTGACTATTAGATTTCACTCTAGAAAGATTAGGATTCAAACACAAAATTTAGGACATTCATCCAATAGAGAGATCACAATTTTATGGTAGAAGCACATAATATTAAAACAAGTCTCCAAAGGCAATCATTCTTTAGTGGTCAAGCCAAGTAGTGTTATCCATCTCATTAATTATTTGTACCTTAATATTTAGTGTTTAATACACAAGCCTACATATTACCCGTTTAGTTAGATCTAGGTTAATCTATATATTTTTATGTGTCTCATTTGTTTAGATAACACTCAAAGAAAATTTATTACCTTTTACAATTTGTCTAATCCCAAGCAATCCTAAAAGACTAGATAGTTTCCTTTCTAGTGTTTCTCTTTTCATTTCTAGTATTTATCTTTTCCATTTTCTAGCACTCCTACAAGACTTATTCTTTTGTGGCTAGAATGGAAGCTATTAGCATATTTTTGGCATTTTCAATACATAAAGATTTTAAAGTCTATCAGATGGATGTGAAGTCATCTTTTCTGAATGGGGTGGTCCCACAAAATTGGCTTACAATTAGTTTGAGGAAAAGGAAATGTATTTTTGGAGGGAAAACACTTCAAGGGGTTTGCTAGAAGGTGGGGTTCACTAGAACCCCCTAAAGGGTTTGCTAGAAGGGGGTTTCTAGCCAAGGAAAAATTTAAGAAACCCCCCCCCCCCTCAGTGAAGGTATAAAACCCTGGCGAATCTTGTATGCTTCCTGATAAAAATATTAGTTTTATTGGCGATTTTTTTCATTCTATGGAAAAAAAAATCCCAAGTGGTGAATATTTTATAATCACTAGAAGTCTATGGAAAATCGTGGCAAATTGCAATTTTCTTTTAAATGAATAAAATATTTTTCATTGGCGATTAAAACCTTTTTTAAAACCAATTTTGTTTCCATTGGTGAATTATCTTGTTTTCAAAACAGAAAAAGAAATTGTTGGCGATTAAAACCCTTTTTTCAAAGAAAATATTTTTATTGGAAAATTAAACATAATCTCAAATTAAAAAATAAATTTAGTGGTGATATAAACTAATATGCCAATAAAAAATCATATTGTGGTTGGCAAAATTATCAAATTCGAGGACAAATTTTCCGCACATTCAAATTACTTCATAATGAGTCTGGAATGTAGACAAGTGTTAACACATTTATTATTTTTGAAGCTAGATGATAGTGAAAATTAATATAATACACAACCGTTTGATGAATTTTTGATGGGCGGTTGTAGTTGCATTTCAGAAGTAAATCTCTGAAACACTAGACTTACGAATTGAAACCTCTGGAATAAAACTAGATGCAAACACATGGCGAGATCACATCCCACCGTTCATTTTCCTTTACATCACTCATCAATCGAAATAGACAATGAAATATGCACATGCATAAATTTTGTTTTAAAAGAGGGACCGCCTAGGAAGAACATAGGACCAGGGCTTAAAAAATTAAGGTTTTACACAAAGGATGTAAAGGCCAAACAAGGACGAATTATCATTATCAACCTTATAAAATAATGTGAGTTTTTTATGACATCGCAACTTCCATAAGTTTTATAACCAATTCGTGAACCTGCCAAATTTCCTAACCAAGTCACCAGGTTCTAAAGTTTCAAAACTGCCCAACCACCTGACCTATCTATAACTTTCAAGTCTTATCCAATGATGTCCTATGTAGTTGTAATATTGAAAGTTCTTAAAAATTTAGAACTCCCGAGAGATGGTTATAGAGTTATGTTTCTCAACAACGGGGCAACCTCGGTAGGATGCACAACTTTCAAAGTGTTAGCTCATTTAATGAAATGTACGGTCCCTTTAAGAGATGTCTTCTCAAATGCTTTAAAATGCCAACTTGAGGTTTAACGTAATCTTTAAAATCCTCCAAAATGAAAACTCTTAAATAAGGAAATTGGTGAAAAAAATTTAGTAGTAGATTGGCATGATTTTCATGGCAAATAAATGGCCACTTCTTGCCGTTGAAGTTAAGTGAGCCTGCATATGAGGAAAGGTGGTAGCGTTTTCAACTCTAGAGTTTCATCAAAATGGTACTTCCTGGTGATATCAAGGAATGGGAAGGTGAACCTATGCCCGTCATGCAACCAGATTTAAATTGGCCTGAATAAGAGCAACTCGACATCATTTCTCAGATGCATTTAGTGGTGTGGAAAGAGAAAACTAGCTATGTCAAGTACAACAAGGTAATTTTCGTTTTAGAAGAAGAAGAAGAACGCACTGAATTTCACAATTTTGTTATGGAAATGCAGTTAGAAATGTACAAAGTCTCAACACCTCCAGCGGTTTAACAACATATATGAAGCCTTTTGTTACAAGTAATTATAAGGGGGGGGGGCGGGGGGTGGGGGTAGTTACTAGTTTCATCTTTTGAACTCTTTTTGATTGTACAGGGTGAGGGGTCTGTGTATCCACATTTTTGGCATTCGAGAGATAATGGAATATATTTCTAAATCTATGTATTTATTAATGCTTCCTTTTAATTATGAATGAATTGTGTTTCTTCATGATTATTCTTCAATTTTTATCTGTTAGGTCAAAATACATATATTTTCATCTCTGAGACTTTATTTTTTAATTCATGTGTTAAAAGAGAAACTATTACTTTTCTTTACTTATTTCTCGCATGTGAATGGGAGAAAAACATAGTTTATTTCATTTATTTTAAAATAATTTATAATAGCATAAATCAATATAACCATGATCGTTCGATGAATTTTTGATGGACGACTGTAGTTGAATTCTAGAAGTAAATCCCTGAAGCACTAGACTTGTGAATTGAAACCTCTAGAATAACACTAGAACCGTTAGATGTAGAAATGTGGCGAGATCAAGGCTCATTGTGCATCACTCATTCTATCTTTTCAATGCCTCGATGTTCTACATTTCCTTTAATTGAAATTCTCAATCCTTTTGAAGAAAGTGTGGTTGTCGTAGTGTTGGCAGTGGTGGCGATTAATGCCATATGAACATCCAAAGAAATTTGTTGGACAGCCACATCTCATATCTTTAATGAAACAATATTTGTAATGATTTCATATCATTTGAGTGGTATTGGTGATTTGGACAGCTTCTCAGTTTGAGGTACAGTTTGCATGTATCCAGACATCAATCAAATTAAACATTTTAATTATACATGCAAGGCTTAAGTTACATGAATCGATTAACTTAATTTTTTGGTTTGTGTGAATCATGATTATTATTATACCCAAGCTCACATGCATGGTGGAATGAGTCACAAGTATAAAAGGATCAGGTTGCTAATGGCACTGCCAGTGGTGGCCCATAAATAGGAATAGTTTCATAAGGGTTTTCATTTTCTAGGGTTAATAAGGATTCATGAAGAAGAATATGTGGTATTATTGGGGATATTGTAAATTCTCCTACCTCTAGCTATGTAGTTATAGAGTAACAAACCAATTTCCTTCAAGTTCAGAATGGGTGGAATTGGAAAGAAGTTGATTTGGTTAACCTTACTTCTCAAATAGGTTTTAAACTAGGATGAGGGGATCTGATGGAGATAAGTGCTATCCCAGTGCATTGAGGTTGTAGGTAAAATATGGGAGTATTTTTACAACCCCTCATCTATTGCATGAATCTGGTTCTCAAAGGGGAAAACTACATTTTGTATCTTCACAACTCCCTTTTCCCTAACATGATTAGAGCTGCCTTTTCTCTAGCATGGTTGGAAAATACCTTGCATTTATTTTCAGAGCCACATTTGTATTACATTGTCACCAGCAGAAGCTTTGGAATCATGCATTTAATTTTAGAGTTAGTTATGTTTGTATTAAGTTGTAATTGTCACCAACAAAAGCTTGGAAATTCGAATCAATTTGTAATACATTGTCATGAGCAACAACTTGGAATAAATTATGTCTATGTAAAGTGACATATGTTATTTATACCAAACAAGAGCTTTCCTACTCTACAACTACTCCTCTTTACAAAAAATTGTAATAATGTGACATTGTAATTCAATTGTAATAAAATAAAAGGTTGTGTTGTGTTATTCTTTGTTATTCATTTACACTTATAGTAATTTAGAGTTATTTTTTGAGTTCAAAACTTCAGTGTCTAAGTTAGGGTTTACCAAAATGTTATTGATTTCTAATTTTTCGTTGACCTACTACCTTAGTTCTCGGTATCATTATTCATTTTCTTAAGTCCTTTGCAATGTTAAGTTACCGAACCCTTGGCCTTGATGTCAAATTGTCAATCCTAGCGCGCTAAAGTTTAAAACAAATTTAAAACATATGTTTATTGTTTTAAGTTCATATCATAAATTCCTCAAGTTTCAACTGCTCGATGAAAATTTTATGTATGGTTGTAGTTGCATTCTAGAATGAAATGCACAAAGCAATAGGCTTGAAAACTTAAACCTCTCGAATCACCCTATAACTGTTAGATTTAGAAATATCAATAGTTTATAATTTGCAACATGTAGACCTAAGACGTTTCATTCATTTTAATGTTCCGAAATTGAGAAAAAAATCACTTTGTAATGATAAGTGTCAAGTGAATTTTTTTTAAGTGAGAGGGTTAGCACACTAGGAGATTTTAGTCTTCAGATTGCTCAATGCACTAGCCTATTTTGGGTTCCATAGTTCCACTTCCAAAAAACTACAAATCCATTCCAGTTTCCACAATTGTCAGCATTAATCTTTTCAAGAGTCAGAATCTGGGTAAGTGAAAGAATTCTTGTGGCTACATTTCATCGTTTGATGTTTCTTAAAATCTTATTTTGTCAAACTTTGAAGTTTAGGTTTAGAGTTTAGAGACTTAAGAATTAAGAAAAATTAAGGAGGACTAACTTAGGTATTATGGAATTCACAATTTCACATTGGATAATCATGTCTATCACCAGTACTACTAGAGCAATGTCTGATAAAATAAATACATTATGCAAAAAAATTTAAAACCCTAGGTTTCACTGATGGGTACCATGATATTTATGATCCTGAAGTCTATGGTAGGTGTACCTCAGAACTTATATTTTCATCTCAAAATAAGGCTGCAAATAAAATGCAAGTTAATAGTATCAATGTACCATGGGTAACTGGATTAGGGTGCATGATGTTACATGATGTTTTTCCTTGCCCAAAATTTATCATGGTTTGTGCCCAAAATTATGATGATAACAAAAAAGAAATTGTTAATAAAGATATCAAAGAATAATTGGTATCCATTAATGCATAATAACCTGGAAAAGTGTTGGGATTTACAACTAAAGAATTTGGGAACGTCCACATTGACCTAGAAAATCTTGCTAGTGATTATGAAGTAGTGGAAGAAAGGGAGAAAAATTCTTTCTTAAATAAAATAATTCAGGATAGAAACAAATTGAAAGGTCATCATAAGCCTCCTTATGTTTTGGATATTTTAAACCATGGGTTCAAGATACTATTTCCATGCTAGCATTTTACCTCGGTCTGGATAGCAATTTGGAACTGGGTGCAAGCCTCCTTGAAATGGTATATAATATCCATTATGGTGTTAAAAATGTCAAATATAATTTTATTCAACATATTGTAGAATCCATGCATAAACAATTTTTAATGATAAAGGAGGTTCCACCAAGAAATTTAGATTCACAACCTACTTGTGCTATCTTTTTCTATTCAAATTTAGAGGAATATTTCAGACCAACAAGCTTCAGATTCAACCCTATAGTAATGTTGAGGAAAATAAAATGGCTCCAAGTCCAGTATATGAATGGAACACTGAGATAGGGATGCATGATTCTCAAAGGAACTACAGTCATTTTGTAGACTAATTTTTTGCCCCATAGCATCAAGCAATTAAAAATACTCCTATGCCTAGATTTCCTATGTCATGTAGAAATTGTATTCAACTAGGAAAATAAATACAATTGGTTGATTGGTACTTAATGGAAGAATATAGTATGCTAAGATTTTATGGATCGGGAGTACAACCATACAAACTTCAAATACATGTGATAGAAAGGGTTTTTGCATTGGAATATGTAAGCTGGATGCAGAGTGTTGATGAACTACACTTTCTCAGTCGGCAAAAGAAGACCTTATTTCCTTCTTTACCTTTTTCATGTGGAGGGTTCACATTTGAGAGAAAATCATTTAGTGTGGCACATGATCTTTTGAATATTTTTGATTTCGATGCTATTTGTCATTGGCAGTATGATACACGTGACATCATTAAATCAATGATTGTGGCCGATAAGAATTTTGCAAGTAAAATTCAACATCAAAGTAAACCCTTTCTTGAAAACTTGAGAAACAAGGATTCTTGGGATGAGGTCAAAATAGAAATGGAGAAAAGTGTTGCTTCTTTTGAAAAATTGTCAGTAGAAATTATGGCATTGCACTGAAAGACAAACAAGACATACAACAATTTTTATGAAAAAGTGATAAACCATCTAGTAGAGTAAAAATTCCAGGTTCTCTAGAGAATGAAGTTATAGATAAAAATTGGTCACGATAAAAAATACTACCTTTTGGTCTATGAGGAAGGAGCTAGGCGATCCAAGAGCTCTTGCAAAGTATGGAGATAATGAGGAAGATCTTGAGTTTAGCAAATTGTTGAATATAGAGCATCCTAATGAATATGGACACAAAGAAATTGATGATGAATTTGATGATGATAGGGAAGAATTAAAACAAATCCATATCAAATCTGGTTTAAGTGAGGCTAGAAAAAAAGAATATACTTCAAGAGAATCCTTAGCTAAAAAAAGGGTTATAAAGGTGGTGGTTTGGGGTCCCAAGGACAAGGAATTCCTACAACAATAGATGTACAACATAGAAACCAGTTGATAAATCTAGCCTTGGAGCTAATACAGTAGACCAAGGGCATACAAGTAGAGCCAAATCAATTCAATTTGTTAGAGCTTCTAATCCTCATCCTCATGGTCAAATACAATCAGAACTAGGACATGACCATGGTGGAGAGCTTAGTGCAACTAGACTGCCTTTGGTGGTGATGGTATGGGTAGTAGTACTGATACTGGTAAACATGTGAACTACAACAAAAAAATTCACACAAGAGGAAAACAATACAAGATACCACAAAAACACCAAGTGATCAAGTCATACAGAAGAGGCAAAGGATTTTGACCCTGGGTCCAAGTCACACTATCAGTGGATCCACCACAAAGGAGTTATTTTCAGGAACTCCCCAACTACCAGTTAGTGTGGTTGTGACACTATTAGCAACTACAGGTACTCCTATTCCTTCACCATTCAAGCATTCCATTGTTGTTACGTCCCTAGGCTATGATTTCATTGAAGAGTTTATAAAGAAATTGGACTTGTACATAAAAAAGAAAAGAAGCAACTGATGGAGAGTGTGTCTACTATAACCTCAAATCCTACAACAACCATGGTATTACCCACATTTAACACAAATAAATAAATCATGGATTACACAATTTTTATTCCCACAGTTCAAAACAAGCCAACAAATCAGATGGATCGATTTGAATACCAAGTGACTAATTTTCAATTGGATTTTTTTGGACTCAAAAATACTGACAAAATTAATGTATCGAAGAAGAACAATGAATTGGTGTATAGATCATTGCTAAATCAAGATAAAGAGAATAAAAGGTTGCAGACTCAAATAGAAAATTTATAGGTGGACCTAGCAACTGAGAAAGCAAAGAGGAAAGCAGTAGATAACAAGAGTAATGAATCAGAAAAAAAGAATAAAAAAATCTGCCTCTACATCAACAAGCAAATAGGTTAAAAAAAAATGAGAGAGAAGTGAATGACCTTAAGCAAAGGCTAGATGAGAGCAACAATAAATATGTTGAGGAAAAATACACTTCAGAAAAATTAAGAATAAGAATTGTGAATGGAAATGGACAATGCGAACAAAAATTGGAGAAAAAGAGAGAAAGAAATGAAAGATTTGAGGCAGAGCTGATGAAAGAAAAAAAAAGAAATTAACTCTTGTCAAAATAAGTTATTTGCATTTTGTAGAGATACAATGAGGAATATGAAAAAAAATATTTGGGATGAAATAATGCAAAGGATTGATCATTGCATTTGGCTGCAAACACAATGAAGAAGGTGGATGAAAAGGTAAGGAAGTTCATAGAGCTTAGTTTTCCAGAGGCTTTTGACACAAATGAGTGATTCATTGGGAAGGATGATTTTAGAAAGAAGATGGAGGGTGCAAGGAATATTTATTTGAACCAGTTTCCTCAAAACCCAGATGTGGTGAACTATTTGGATTCCATCAAAATACTGGTAACATGGAATGCAAAATTGACTAAAGAAATCAAGACAGGTTCCAATTACAATCATGAAATGTTAGCAAAACTTCAAGTGAAACAACATGAGTTAGAACAAATGGCAATTCCAGCACCTAAAGAGTGGAAGTTGATAGAAAAGGTGGTAAAGTGATTTGATTTTTGAATCTTTCATAATATGAGTTTCCAAGTTCCAACTCACCTTTATGTAGAGTTGTCTTTGGGAAATATTTTGCATTGCCAATGCCTCTATGTACCCCTTCATATGAAAATCAATAAAAAATATCAAATTTAGACTTCAGTAATGTGTTGATGTTCAATTATATGTATTATTTATTTTATCATTTGAAGAAAAAGCTAGTGGTTTCAAATACTAGATACGCATTAAATGATTTCCAATGTTCATTGTTGTATATACTAGTAATACTGTTGTTACTATTTTATTAAGCATTGAATTGAGTGATGAATAACTGAGTATATGTTCAAGCATCCATAATCTTAGTGAAATTGCATTACAATTCACACATCAATACTCAAACTCCATGACTACTTAATAATTTATCAGATCCACTAAACATTTATATGAATTCATGCTTTAATCAAGGTACTTTAACTAGTTCATTAAACCAAAGCCAAAATTCAAGTTCAACAACCTTTCGCTGACTCTTATTATATTCATCAATAAGCTCATTATATTTACTTCTTGTTATCCATAACTTTTAAACTAGTGTCAACAATTTTTCACTTCCCCTCCTTTGGTCTTTCAGGTCTTTTACCTCATTGATTTTCAATGCCTTGTTGTTTATTTATCTTGGTGAATGCTCAAAGTCATGGTTTTTGTGCTTTTCCTAACCTTATTTGCTAGTCCTTGGAGTTTTATAACCTTGTCATGGAGTTCTAATTTTTCAAAACATCTGGATTCCCCGACTTGGTTCACTTTGTTGAACAAGTCACAATTTTTGTACTTTTCCTAATGTTAGTTGCTAGTCCTTAGAGTTTTGTAACCTTGTCACAGAGTTCTAAATTTTTATAACTTCTAGATTCCCTAACTTGGTTCACTTTGTTGAGTTGCAAGAAAGTATTTGTTGGTCAAATACATCTTTGTAGTTAGTGAGTCAAAGGTTTCCAAACCCTTGAAAATTTTGAGTTTCGTTATAAGGTTCCAAGTTTTCATGACCACGTGACATTATGGACTTATCTTGGTTTTGAAAGTAATTTTCATCTCATTGAATGCTATGTAAGAACTAACCTTGAGTTGTCTTTTCAAGAATTTCAAAAAGCATTCAAGTTTATAGGATATCATTTCAAGGAATGAAATTGAATGTCATATTTAATGCACTTCCTATCACAATTAACGACATAAGTTCTAGTGGGTTGCAAACTCTTACTATGTCATTTAGTATACATTCTCATTCTTTTCCAATGCCAGTACTTCTCAATTGCAAACATTCTATCTCTTTGAATTTGTGCTCATGCATAGTAGAATTCAAAATCACTGGTCTGGTAGGGACATTAAAATTGGCCACCTCAATTTGGAGGAGTTTTTGGCACCTCTAGAGTAAAGGAAGAGAACACCAGTGGAAGATAAAGTTTTGCAGAGTGGTTTAGTCCATGCAGGAGGTTTTCTTGAGGCTATACAAAGTGTTGACCTGGTGATTGCGTGCACAAAGGGGCTAGATTCCACAGACTCGAGAAATTAGAGTTGTGGATGGGTCATTCATTACAATAATTACTCTTGAAGTCATTTCCCGTGCATTAAGCATTCCAAAGAGGGAAACTATAGAGGAAATTTTGGTAGCTATTTGTGATGATTTTTTTAGAATGAATGAGGAATGGTGCAAAAATTCCATTGCAAAGAATTGGTTGAAGTCCAAGAAAAAGGGTAAGTCTCAGTTGCCTTCAAAGCTTAAAAGGGTTCATTTTAAGGATGCAATTTTAGATGCTAGGGTGATCCCACAAAGCTAGTTTACAATTTCTAAGAGGAACTAATTTTTGCTAAAATCACATATTTTTAGAAAATATAATGATTGAAGCCTTTAAAATTTCCATTTTAAGGATTCCAATTGAAGAGGGTTTTCTCAAACCACCTTAGATCAAACCCCCTTGGATAGAACCTCGTTAGTCTTAAACTATATCTATTAATGAGTCTCATTTACACCTATCAAAATGCTGATAAAAAATCAATTTTGATTTACCTTTTGGGAGATCAAAATAATTCATTTAAAATTTATTTCAAATGATTCTGGTAGTCCTCTAAATGATCTATCCCAATAATATAATTTTAATATTTTTTGGTTTTATTATGCATGTGTTTTTTTAGTTTTATTAAACATAGGTTTTTCACTGAAAATCAATCTCTTTGTTTTGCACATGTGGAAAAATAGAAAATTATCAAAATAATTTTTTAAAAAATATGTTTGTGCTGGGTATTAATGTCCTTGATCCATTAAAAAAAAAAAAATAGAATTTTGATACATACATAAAAAGTTATGTTGTATACAGTCCGCCTATGTCTGAATTCCAATTGGTTAGACTTTGAAACTCTATTAAGGAAAAAATATTCAATAAAAAACTATGAGACCAAATGAAAGTGCTAGATATCATAGTTACAAATCTAAATTCAAAAAAAATATAATTTTATCCTTCATACAAAAAAATTTATCTTGTATACGGTGAGCGTCACTTTTTAAAAATGTTGTTTTCTGAAAAAAACTAGTTTTGTGGGAGATGGAAAAATAAGTGCAATATTATTCCAAAAAAATTGAAAAAAATATTTTGAGAATCTACAGACAAATTGTGATGAGACTCTAGTTTTCATCATCTTCAAATGCCTCACGGTTTAGCCGCTATAGGTGCCCAAATGTGAAAATTTAGTTAAAAATAATAATTTCAGTGTCCAATTTGGCCAAAAATTGTAAACCAGTATTGTGGGATCACCCGCTATCACGTTGCTACATTGTGTGGTTGGTAATGCATGTTCAGACTCTTTTGAATTTTGGATGTGCTATTTTATTTTGGTGATTTTTAGTCAAAATAACTTCATTGATTGGGCTGAGATTATTAGTTAACATTTAAATGAGAAATTGATAAATTTTTGGCAAACTTTTGCCTTCCACATGTGGTAATACCTAGTTTACATTCTAGCCAGTCAAGAGGTTGTCTAGGCAGGATTAGAACCGCAAAGGTCTCCGACACTGGATACACCTATGTATAAAAGGTTTCCACAACTCATTAAGGAGGTTGGAATGATAAATTTTTGGTGCATCAATAAAACATTTTTAATGGAAATTGTGAGAAGAATTTATGGAAAACCTGAGCTTATGGTTTCACTTGAAGCGGTTGCTCTGGTAATGAGGTTTGGAAGTTTCTACATTTAGTTCAACATATTCACTTATCCTAGAATTAGAGGTTTTGAGAAGGCTCCAATGAAATTGCCCCATTAGGGTATGTGCAGGATCATCATGGAAAAAACAGGCCCTTAAGTGGCAATAAAAGGACAAAACAATAGAGTTAGAGAACTTGACATAAAAATTTGAATAAGTTATCTATATTATTTCAAAAAAATGTAAAAATAGAATCTGTAGAAAATTGAATGTAGTTTCTAAACTACTAGACCTTTATTTTTATTTTTTAAATCTATTTGGTGAAAATTTGAAATTTCAATGCAGTAGTATTTAAATTTGAGGGTAAAAATAAGAAGCAGGTGTCTATCTGACCACCCTAACCAAAATAAAATGATAATATTTTTTTATAATATTTTAGATACAAGTAGAGGACTCATGTCCTGATGTGATGCATATTTTTTTATAATTTTTTTCCAAGTAAATAATTAATTATGAATTTTTTATTACAAATTTTAAAAAATATAAAATCTCGTCTGTCTAACCACCTTAACTTGGTCAAAGATTCATGAAATTCAATTTTTTATTTTTTAATCCTATAGTATGCAAAGCATAGAATGTGACACATGTTTCAGATTCAAAAAATGTGATACCATTTGAAAGTAATAGATGTTTTTCAATCAACCTATCAATCAGGACTTTATTCGTAATTCTAATAGAAAATGAATAATAATTATTTATTAAATTCAAAGTAAAGCATAATTTATATTGGTGGAAATATAAGAATCTCCTCTAAAAACCCTTTTCGTTTCATCAAGTTTGGGTAAAAAAAAGTCATCAGCCACATGGACCGTCATTTGGCTTACATATTGCCACTTTTTGGCCCATCATGATCCTGCATATATCCGTTACCCAAGTGATTTCTTGGTTTTTCTTGAATTTTTCCAGAAGATGGCCATTGCAAATGTTAAATATTCAAACATGGGAAAGAAGGGGTATGTGTTTCCATTGTCCATTCCTTCATTTTCTTTGAAAAGTAATAATATTTCTAGGGGTGTGTAGAAAGCCCTAAATGAATTCAATTTTCACTATTTTCCCATGAGAACTAATTTTGATAGCAAGGGTTATGTTAAGAAAAAATTGTATGGAGCTAGTAGCTATGAACATCACCCTCATATTGAAGATTTTTGGGAAGATTGTACAGATGAAGGCGAGGTAGATAGAAGAAATTTCATGATATTGACCCTACAACAAATACAAGCTTTTGGTATTTATTTTAATATTCCAGAAGATGCACAAGAAGACTCGGTGATCTTTGATCCCAAATATCGGGCCCCTTCTACTAAGCACTTGTACATAATTAATTGGTCAGAGGATGAAGTTTTAGACATAATGATCCTTTCTTCCCCTTTTTTGAGAAGAAATTCAGACTAGATGAATGAAAAATAGTGCCAAAGTCTGGGTTCTCCCCATGAGCAAAGAGTTTCATGGAGAAAAGAGAAAGGGAATGTACAGGCCTCTAGCATAAATATATCAGATGGAAAGTAGTCAATTAGGTCGTCTGGCACTAGCTCACAATTAGGAGGAGATGGTGAGAAGCTAGAAGACACTAGGGCCAAGCTAAAATCAATTTGTGAACAGGATAGTGTGCCCTCGGTACCTAGGAAAAAGGCTAATCAAGAAAAGATAATGCCTATATATTCTAAGGAAATTTTTCAACAAATAATTGATGATAATTATTTTCCCACATTCTTTGAAGATCACCCTTCTCTAGTATGAGATACTTCTATTTCACTTTCTATTCAAACAGTTGAAAAAAAGGAAAATGTAAGTGTTGAAAGTAGAGACATTGGATTAGTGGCATCTTCCCCAGTATGGTTAAAGAAAGCAATCAAGAAGAAAAGAAAGAATATTCCCTCAATGAAAATTGAAGTAGATACAATTGCCATGTTACTGCAGGGTCAACAAAAGCCCAAAAAGGCTAAGAGGATATCACAAATTGTCACCGGTTCCACTTTTGGGCATCAACTGTTCAAGATTGTTGATCCTGAGTAGGACCTAAATGAGAATGAGATAACAAAAGTTGAATAAAAGGTTACTCATGTTGATATGGAGCCATCTACTTTAGAAGGTGATGTATATCATGTTGATTACTTTGATAATGCATTGATCAAAAGAGAAAAAGAATAGAAAAAGGAGAACCTTCAGTTGCAATCTAATATTCTTTCTTTAAGAAATTTAATTTTATCATTTGTGACTCCGACCACTATGGAAGGCTCAAGCTCAAATGTTCAAGGTCTTGATTTTGACACTATGCAATGGGTCAAGAAAATTTTAGGCTATGCTAAAGCTACTAGCGAATGGATAGAAGGGATTTATTAGGATGGTCTTTTCTACATTCATAAATTTATGCAATTCTATGTTAATGTGTTTGATAAAAGAAAGGAATTGGTAGGTGAGCTCCAGAAGATCAAGAGACAACATTGTAGCACATTTTTTATTTCAAGGGAAATTTCAAAATTACTCTCCATGGAGCACACTTTGTTAATAAAAGAAAAATTGGTGGATGACCCTAGAGAAATTGATCCTAGTTGGTTTGATTCCTTGGAATGGAAGTTGTAAGTATATGAAGAATATATCAATGAAATTAATAAAGTGTTAGAAAATACTTTGACATATTTGTGAATATCAAGGAGAAATTAAATGCTCTTGATGTGGAGTTCATAGATGACTTCGGTGAAAAATTATTGGATGTTGCATACATAATGAGGGAATTTAAAGAGGTGTATCATAAAGAACTAGGTGATCTTGAGACAACCACTAGAGACTCATTCAGAAAATTGAGTAACTTGCAAACCTATATGACTTCTTAAGGCAAAAAATGACAACATCTATGAATCGCTAGTTGGTTCAGATCGTGCACTTTCAAGATGGAGGAGAAAGCTGTAAATCACCATGACTCCAAGAAGAAAAAACATCACCGCAATTGTCACCAAGTACCAAGAATATAGATAAAGAGTAAAGGAACATGAGGCATTATTGGAGGAGAAAGAGGTGGAAATAATTGGAAGAAAAGGAGTCGGTACTGGGACTTGAATATTTTTTAGTTTTTATGTTATTTTCTTTAATTTTTCTCTCTTGATACTTGAAAGACTTTTTATTTTAATTTCTAAAATGGTTGTCTTAAACCGTTATCAAGACTCTACTATTTTGACTACTTTTTTTGTTATTTCATTATAGAAAGACAATGGTGAAGTTCATGCATACGTAATCTTTGTGTCATGGTGTGTGGATTTATTCTACTTTTGTTGAGTAGTTTGCGAATGGATTATCTATTATTGGAATGATAGATGTTTGGTTAGTTTCATTGTTGTGGAATGTTTATCTATGAATTAAGATTTTATGGTGATGGATGCGTAAGGATTTCTCAGTAAGATTTTATTGTTTAAGTTGTATGGATGTATTTCAAATATTTATGGTTAAAATCATTTCCTTTCATTTTCTTTCTGGTTAAAAAAGATATTAGTTAAAAATCATTCATTAAGTATCTGAGAAAGGTAGCTGCCACCTTTTAAAATAACCAGAGAATCAGTCTAAAATACTATTATGGTTGATTTCAATTGTTGTTATATTTTCCACCTATATGGGCATATGAATATAAAGTTAGGTGACAAATCTATTAACCGACACTTCTATGCATGTCTCCATCATTATTAAGGCTCTCAACTATTGCCTTTGTGAGCTTAGCAATGTTTATAAATTAGGGTCATGTCAGTTGCTTCTAATGCTGGAGTATCAAAAACTCTTTTTATAATCAGTTGGGTAGAGATTCTAACTTCTAAGTTATGGATGTTGAACTGTTAACTTTTGTTCAAGGAATGTATTAATATTCCTTTTAGTTATTTATCAAAGATTGTGTGAATGGAAATGAAATAGGAATTTATAAGTAGTGTGATAAGTGTTGTTCTTTAAAAATGATGCAAAATCACATATCAAATTCGATACCATGGAATATAATATCAAATTTCAAATATCAAAATTTCATGGAATACAATATAAAATATCATCATCTACAATATAAAATATTGCCAGCTATAGTTTGGAATATGATTCATGAAGTGAAATGATTCACAATTTCACTGAATATAATATTAAATATCATCAACTATAGTTTGGACTTTGGAACAATGAAAATTGATTCATGAAGTGCTGTATAAATACCTAAAAGCTATTAATTATCTTCCATTTCCCAAACGGAGTTAGGGTCCTCAAACTAATGCTCATCTTGAGATAAAGTAAAAGAGTCATCTTGATTCTGAGTGTGCTCTTCATTTTCTTCGGCCTATGTGTCAAATTCAGAATTCATTGTGTGATTTGTGTCAATGTAATTTTTCCCAGTCCCACTGCCATTTCCAGTGCTAGTGCCACTAGTACCAGCATTTGGAATTGGAGTGTTTGTGTTGCACAACCATAGTCCCTCTTCTTTTATATGTGGACCTCCAGATTGCAAGTGCCCTTTGAAAAGGGTTTTTGTTGAAAATATATGTAGTTCTTCTCATCCTCGAGCAATTTTCCAAATTCTTGTCAGTTTTTTTCTTAACTTTGATTTCAAAAACCCCAATGTATTGAAAAATCTCTCATCCTCCACCGAACCCAATATCATTTTTTGACATAAATCAACAAGTTTGAAATATTATGATATTGAATCACACAATATTTCACTCTAACCTAAGATTTTCCAAACCTTTTTTATTGATCCCAGTTCAAAGGCCTTCTCCTTGCCCATGGATTTATACTAGTTCTTCATAGATTTTGCAAAACCGCTACATTGTTTTCTAATCTTTTTTTAATTTAAAATTCCATATATTGTCTCTTCATTGTATGTTACCTTTTCCGAAAATTGTTCGATCAATATTTTTACTTGATCATGAAAATATTTTGGGTTATCTCAGTTTACCCAAAATTGAGGATACACAATACCCATGGCTTCAAGTATTTCATGTCGATGGAATATTTCATGAATCTCTGAGGAAAGATATTTTGCAATTTCCTTCAAATTATCACTAACAGATTTAACAATGTCATTAAAATCTTCCTCGTTAATAGCTACTTCTGTACTAGAGCGCCTGGCTATCTTACAATGGTACATTGGTATCTCATATCCATGTACACAGATATACATAAGTTCTCACTTTCATTAAACTGTAGATAATTTGAAGGATTCTTGTGTTAGATCTAGATATAGATGATTGAGGGCCAAGCATGTAAGTTTACGTAGATTGGCATATTCATTAATATACATATTTTTGTCTTGGGATTTCTTCATAAGATTGTTCATCACATCCAACATGGGGAGAAGACTACCTAAAGTCAAGAGTATCTCTATATCACTTAACCTATGTAAGAGGTCAAGAGGTTTGTCTACTATGTTGTGATGCTCGTACATCATTCCAATTAAGGATTGATATTCTAAAAGAGCTCATTGCACTAGTTCATGCAGGGAGATCCACCTAGTATCGACATCCTTGAGAAGCTTGTTGCTTGGTGTTATTCCCTCAACAAAATTTTGAAATTCTTGGAAATGTTTGGGACTTCGATAGAAGTATGCGTGGATCTCGTGAACTAGATTTTCAACTTTTGATATTGTAGGAAACTTGCTTACAATTTTGAACTCTAAATCATTCTTTGAGCCATGTACTGAATGCCAAGCATGTATGGTGCACAAGTAGTTTGTAACTTTGTAAAAAAACCACTCCTTTGAACTTGCATCACTGCAACTCCATTAGCTCCTACACACACCAACTTTTTGGCAATTGTCAACTCATCCATACCTACAATTTCATTCAAAGATTTCTTGACTAGTTCAAATAGATTTTGTGATGTTGAATTTTCCTTCATTTTATGAACAAAAATAAGATGAGCTTGGTGAACATGTTTTTCTATAGTATACAAATGCATACAAACCCCAAAAGTATTGTCTACCATAGTAACTTCATCTAAAGATAATGCAATGAAATTTGAATATTTTACTTTCTCCTTTAATATATCTTCATTTTCCATTGCAGAAAGACAATTTTCCCATTCCCATCCAACATTTATTGACCAATGTGAGAAGGGAAAGTGAGGAACACTCAAATAAGATAATAAACTAGAATATTCTATGTAGTCTACCATAGGAAGCCCTCTAGACAAAGTATGAAAACCAACACTCATCTAAACAGTTTTTGATAGATTTGCTACTTCCATTCTTTTCCAAAATGAGCCTCAAGTGTACCTTGAAATTATTCAAGCTTTTAAATTCTATGGTTATGCGCTTCATATTTTGTGGCATACTTAACATGAAGATATTCTTCCTTTGATTTCCATCGTACAACTCATTGTTCCTTCCCATCTATGATTTGTTTTTCGTAAACTTTATCAATATTATTTTCTATAGTGTCAAGATTTAGTTGTAACATCTTGTTTCTTCCACACTTCCAACTACAAATTGTACACTTGCAGAGTGTTAATTTTTCAATATAATTTTTATTTTTTACCCCACTGGTACAATGAATGGGTACTTCGACAACCAACCAAGTTGAAAATTCCTTGTCATCTCCCACTCATGCCCTAATTTTGATTTTTCTTTTCTTTTCTTGCTACCAACATCATCCTCATCCAAGTCAATTATCTCATTCTGGCTAACCAGGGTATCCCTTGGAACATATTTTGTGGTATTGCCATCCTCATTTGATACATTATTATTTAACTCAATGACAATCTCACCTTGACCTTCCTGTGGTGGTGAGGTATTGTGAATGCCCTCTTCATTAATATTTGGTGGAAGAGTTGATGATGCAACTCCATCTTAATCTAATG
The DNA here is from genome assembly GCA_007115665.2 of Sequoiadendron giganteum. Classification (NCBI taxonomy): domain Eukaryota; kingdom Viridiplantae; phylum Streptophyta; class Pinopsida; order Cupressales; family Cupressaceae; genus Sequoiadendron; species Sequoiadendron giganteum. Next base: position 295,418,676 of record CM021101.1, read on the forward strand.
GATCAGAAGATTTGCCAATTCCAAAGTAAGATTGTATGGTAGCTCTACATTTTGTGCATTTTGATGGCCTCCCAGTCTCTTCATTACCCTCAAGAGTCTTACCTTTACTGCTTGACATATTGATCTCTCACTTTGACTAAAAGCTAGAAAAAAATGTCTTCTTGTTTAAGAAGCAAAGAAAATATAGATCCCATTCCCTACACAAAATCATCTTTAAGACTGAACCAAGAATAAAAAAGAGATAAAAGAAAAAATATTATTATAACTAATAACATTATGAAGAAATGATCACTCACCTTTAAGTCTACGTTTTTGGCTTTCGCTGACTTCTGAATCAAGAAGTAGAACCTCAGAATTGAACAAAGTGTGTAAGAATAAATGATAGTTTTGATTGTATTTATATCAATCCATATTTGATGAATTTCATGAGATTTTTAAATGGTATATTAAAAATTTGGCAAATCTTGCATGCTTATAAAATGATACATTGCAATTTTCAAGGTGAAATGTGTCCTCAAATGTAATTATTTTTAAATGTTATTGGCGAAATAGGTCCTCATATGCAACTATTTATAAATTTTAATTGGCGAAATGGGTCTTCACAAGCAACTATTTGTAAATTTTAATTGGTGAAATGGGTCCTCATATAATATTGTTTTAATAGTATTCGCGAATATGTAGGTGTTTTAATACATTCTCCTAGGATTCCAGGCGAAAATATTAATCAGACCATTTGAAATGTGTAGTCTGTTATGGTGAATTTATTGCTTAAATATGCCTCATAAATTTTTTTTTGGCGAATGGACATGCATTGGACCAATAGTTCATAAAATCCAGGTGATTTGGACATCTTGTTGGGTATGATTAATTCGCCAATTTCGACTTTCCCGATTCTTAGAATTTGCCAATTGGCAAAGATTCGCCACTAAATTTTTTGTTGGTTCTAGCGAACCCCCCTTTAATGGGTTTTCTTTTTTAATTGTATTTAAAGAGGGGTTCGCTAGAAGGGGGGTTCTAGAAAAACCCCCCATTTTAGAAAAGGTGGTTTCGCTAGAAGGGGAGGTTATAGCATAGGAACGTTCATTAGAAGCCCCCTTTTTTCCCTTCTCTCCCTCTTCTACCAAATTTATATAAAAAATTCCTTTCGAAGCTTGGGGTGAGGATGAAAATGGAGGAAACTTCATAGACCCAATTGGATGATGGTATTCTTCAAAATGATCTATCCATCAAATATAATTTTAATATATTTTGGTTTTATTATTTATTTATTTTAGTTTAATGAAACATAGGTTTTTCATAGAAAATCAATCTCTATGTTCTACACATGTGGAAAGATAGCAGATTATCAAAAAAAAAATGAAAAATATCTATGTACTAGATATTGATGTCCTTGATCCAACAAAAAAAATAATTTCAATAGATACAAAAAAAATTGTGTTAGCGAGTAAACCTACGTCTAAATTGTAACTGGTTTGACTTCAAATCTTAATTAAGAAAAAATATTTAACAAAACACTATCAAACCAACTGCATGTATTAGATATTGTATTTGTGAATCTAAATTCAAAAAAATAGAATTTTATCCTTCATAGAAAAAAATTATGTGTTAGAAAGTACACATCACTCTTTAAAAATGGTGTTTAGTGTTAAAAACTAGTTTTCAAGATGAAAATACAAATGCAATTTGATTCCAATTATATATATATATATTTAGAATCTACAAAAAAAATGTCACAAATCACTAGTTTTCATCATCTTAAAACTCCTCATTGTTTAGTAGCTATAGGTGCTTGAAAATGAAGATTTAGTTAAAAAATTCAGTTCAATGTCTAGTTTGGTAAAAAATTGCAAACCAATATTGTGGGATCACCCAAATTTGGAGAGTTGGAAGAACGGGTTTACATGAAACAACCAAAAGGTTTTTTCAGTTATTAAATCAACCAGACATGGTATGTAAGTTGAAGAAGGAACTATATGGTTTGAAGAAAGCTCCCATAGCTTGATATGCAAGATTGGATAGGTACTCGATACAACAAGGGCTCAACAGACAGTAATTTTTACTTCAAAATTGAGGAAGACCAAATATTGATAGTATTTGTTATATGGATGATATTATCTTTGGTGGAAATGAGGCTATGTGTAAGAAATTTTCTGAAGAAATACAAAAATAATTTGGGATGTCAATGTTTGGGAAGATGAATTTATTTCTTGGGCTACAAATCAATCAAAATGATAAAGGGATTTTCATTTCATAGTCTAAGTATGTCAAAGAGATGTTGAAGAAGTTTGGAATGGATGACTCTAAAATGGTATGTACTCCTATGGTGATTGGCTATAAATTGAGCAAAGTTGATGATTCACCTAAGGCTGATTAGAGCAAGTATAGATCTATGATTGGTGGACTTCTATGTTTGAATACTAGTAGACCAGATATAATACATGTAGTTTATCTTGTGGCTAGATTTCAATAAGATCCTAAAGAAAAACATGTTGAAGCAGTGAAGAGAACATTTAGATATTTAAGAGGCACATGGGATTATGGTTTGTGGTATACTAAGGATACTAATTTCACATTGAATGCTTATACTGATGCAAATTGGGTTGGTTATGTTGATGATAGAAAAAAACACAACTGGTGGTGCATTATTTCTTGGATATAGATTGGTGTCATGGATGAGTAAGAAACATGATTCAGTTTCTTTATCCACTACAGAGGCTGAGTATATTGCAGAAGCATCATGCTATACATAGGTATTATGGATGAGGCAAACATTGAAATATGTGAGAGTTGTATATGATGAACCTATATCTATATTCTATGATAATACAATTGCAATTAACATTTCAAAGAATCTAGTGATGCATTCAAAGACAAAACATATATCTATCAGGTATCACTTTTTGAGAGAGAATGTTATGGAGAATGAAGTGAAGATTGAGTATTCTCCTACAAAGGATCAAATTGTTAACATATCTACTAAGACTCTTCCTAAGGATACTTTTGAGTATCTTTGGGAGAAGTTAGGGATATTGCCCCTCCTCTCTTGAAAAAGAGGCATATGGAGATGCATCAGTCTAGTGGACCTATGGGTCTATCTCTTTTATGGACTGATGTTGGTGGATACCTCTCAAGGGAAGTAGGTAGTGTGACATGTTGTCATTGTGTTTCTGATTTCGTTGGGTTTACTCCTAAAGGGGGTATTCAGAGTGGGTAATTTTGGTTCAATGTCAAAGAGGGAGAACAATGCAAAAAAAATTATCCTTTGCTATTGATGTCAAAGGGGGGGAGAGAAAAATGTGAGAAAGAGAGAATTTTTTTGTCAAAATGAAAGAGACTCTTGAAAGGGGTAGAGGCTTTAGGAATCTTGTGTAGGCTATCTAATCTGAAAAAAGGGAGAAAGTGTTAAGAGTTGTTTTGTTGTCTTTGTTGGCTTTTCACATCTTGTGTTTCCATTAATGAAAAAGGGGGAGATTTTTGCAATTATGAAGGTTTTCTCATTGGGGTCAACAAGAAGTCTATTGATAGGTGTTGCCATTGATGTCAACTATGCGAGGAAGATATTGAGGATATTGAGAAAATTATGGAAAAGAGGAAAATAGGTTATGCATGTGTAGTTGAGACCTTGATGAATTGTTGTGAGTCATGGATCTATTCTTTTGTTCCAGAGTCTAAAGATGAGTTGGAATGAAGTAAAAAGTTGAGATGATGACTTTGGTACTTGGTTTCAAAGTAATTTTGAGAAAATTTAATAAATAGAGTAAACTATGTTGTGCAAATGTTTATAGAGTGCTCTAATACAATGCTCCACATTCTTTTTATTTTTGATGTTATTCTTGTGTAGATCTTACAGGTTATTCAAGGGTGTCAGAGATTTCTATATTCATAATTTAGGTTTTTGGAGCATTGTACAGTGCAAGATATTTTCACCAATGTGTGAACTAGTTGTTCAGTGATGTTTTCTATGGTCTGAGAGAAATGTATTTTCTCCATATTTCTTTGCTATTTGGCTTTAGGTTATGTAGATTTGGTAATTTTCTTATAATTTTTTTATCTTTCTGTATTCAAGGTTTTACTTGATTTGGTGCAATACAGTGTGAATTTCATTTATCAATATGCAATTAAGGGTTATCAATTGTTCTGAGTTGAAGTATTTGTTGATGCAAGTTTGGATTAAGTGTTTGATGAATACTAAGTATTTCATGGAGCATTTCAGATTGACTTCAAGTGAGTTATGTTTTTTAAAACTTTTTAGTTGATTTAAGGAAGCGTGTACTTAATGTCTATGGTGTTTTGTGCGGGTGTTGGCCGACCTTGTGTTGAAATGTGTTGGGATCTATTTGGGTCCTAATTAAATATTTATATAGGTCACCTTTCATTCCTATCAACTATGGTAATGTTTAAGTGCCAAAATATTTTGAATTTGAATGGATAGTGGCTAGTGGCCGACATTGGAGAAATTTTTTTCAAGTAGAACTTGATATAAATATGTATGGTGTTGATGAAATATTGTGTACAAAAGATTAATAAGCAAGATAGATGCAATATTAATGTGAGTGATGTGTGTGATGCAAAATTGAGCAAAGAAGTGCGAACTTCATGTGTTAGGGTTCCTAAAGGTAGTGAGCTGAAGGCATCCAAAATATTTCATGTGAGACTACGAAAGTGTGAGAAATTTTGGTGGACTCCTTGTTGCATTGAGAAGTTTTTTCTCTGTGTAATATTTTTCGTCTTTCTTCTTGTATTATTTTTGTGGCAATGAACCCTGGTTGTGAGCCTTTTTGGATAGTGTTTCCTATTCTGGTAGTGAACCCCTTTGTACCAATTTTTTTATTACTTATATTGTGAGCTAATCCTCAACATGTTTTTTAACTCATTGGGTTTTCCATGTAAATCTGGTGTTCACATGTGTATGGTGTTGTGAATTCAGTTTATGTTATTTGTATTTCATGTTTAATCAATCTAACAGAATAAGGGTTTAATGAATTCTTGTGGATCTAATTATTGTTGAGGGTTTTTGAAGGTTTAATTTGCTACAACTAATTCCCTCCCCTCTTAGTTTTCTTATTCGTTTCAATAGTTACTAATATTAAAAAGGGTTCCTTATAAATTATATTAAACTAGCATTGATATTTGTAGCATTTGTAGAGTTCTTGAATCTATTGAGCATATATTTAGAAAAGAACTATGCTAATGAAATATAACAATTATTTTGTAATGATTTATTGATTTGGAAGAAAAAGAGTAAAGTTATTTGGATAGAAGTTCTAATGGGGTATGCCAAAAATATAGATAAGGAATATAAACTATTTTGGAATTTCTTATGAACTAAACTTTTATGGCATATTTTGAAGGAAAGAAACAAGGATAACATAATGGGTGTAGGAGGACACTTATTGAGTCTTTAAAAAGACTCACAATGATTAATTTTATGGTGAAGGTAACAATCACCTTGGAAATTTTAATGTTCAAATTCATGAAACTACTATGAGATGTCATAATTAGGGTCAATAAGGAGGAGGTCAAGTACGGCCATACTTGGCACTACGAACATGAGGACACCCCAAATTTTTTGAAAGAACTTAAGGATTTCCAAATAAGATTCAGTGAGGTAGTTTCAAATGGTGAACAAAGGAATTTGAAAAAGAAAAACATGGCAGCAGACTACATGTTAATGAGGGTAGCAATCCTACAATAGAGGAGGTCAGTAAAATGAGATGCTATATAAGGAAGAATCGAACCTTGGGATGCTCCAAATGAAGACAATCAAAGTAGAAACTTGTAGTAAGTTGTAACCCCTACACTCTCAAGCACATGAAGCGCATCATAGTAACTTTTCAAATATTAGCTTAATTTTGTGTATATGTTTGCTCCAATTTTGGTATATGTAAGGTCATTTTTCTACACCTACAACTCTATAAAAATGATGACTGTTAGAGACAAATCCATTTACTCTCTGTATATATAGACTCATGTAATATTTTTATAGATAGATACACTGCTAAAGCCTATGTGTTAATTTTTTTGTAACTAATGTGTCCATACTAAATTATTAATACAAATTAAAATAATGTTTAATAACTATTTCTATTTATAAATTGTAGTTCACATTGTATATTGTGCTAGTATAATTAAAAAGTTTGTTATAATTAAAATTTTATTAATTTTGATATGATTTAAGTAAATTCATAACCAAATCCCTAGCTTTAATTATGTTGTATACATCAATATAGAAAAACTATTTAAATATTGAACAATTCTACAAGATCTACAAAGACAAAGTAATTAGGCAAAAAGAAAAAATAATTTTACAAAACAAAATATGTGAAACAATAATGAATATTGATTATTGAATGAATGCAATGAAGGATTGAATATCCTTATGTAGATTGTAAATAACTCAACATGAGATCTCTTAATGGTGGAGTTCTAACTGAGAGAGGAGTGAGATAATAGAATGCATGAATCTGTTAAGTGAATTTATCTTGTGTGCAACACAAAGAATAAAGCACATGACTAATTGAATTGCATAATTAATGCAATAACACTCATAATAAAAACTAGATGACCTTTTCCTAAGTTTTCATTAAGTACTAGAGTAAATATTAATTAATTTACTACAACACCCCCTAAATGAAAACTAGGGAGAAGAAAAAATTGATGAAGGAAAATATTGCAATGATGGATGTAGAATGGGTCTCAAATACAAGGCTTGATGAGGTACCCATGAATAAGTAATGAAATCTAGCATAACTAGAGAAAAGGAGAAAACCACATGGGAAAAAATACTCTCCAAAAGAGAGAAAAAGAAATGATTGTACTAATGAAAGAAGGATAGAAGTAGGACTCAATGTGGCCCCCCAAGGTCTGCTTTTGTCATGCAAGTATAATAGATTTCCCCATGATAGGAGAGGAAAAATGAAGATATGAATCCCCCTAGAATGAAAGAGCTCCCATACCAATAATGAACACTAGAAGATAGAATATGATCGACTACCTAGAAACAATATTTCTCCCCTTAGGAAAAAAAGGATCCACTGGTGATTGGAGAATCCAAACCAAAAGAATGGGTGATTTTGGAATCCAAATCCGGATGTTGTGTGCCTCTGAAAAATTGCTTAGGTTTCCACACTTCAGAAAGAAATGATGTTGATCCAAGGTCTTGTGAAGACTGCTAGAGAACAAGCTACAAAGGTGATGAAAATGATGGGCCAATAGCAAAGATGTGGCTATCAACAAAGAGGAAAGGAGAAAATACAGGTGGAAAAACTCCTAACAATTTACTCAAACTAAAGAAGAAGGTTGCAACTAATGAAGAACTACAAAGATTCCCTTTGGTTGGGATGATGCCATTGTTTATCCAATGCTCAATATTGTTCTACTAGAAAGAAACTCTGGAAGCACATGAGGATGTGACTCTAGAAGCTCAAGTATTCAAGAACCCTACTAGAAAGAAACTCTAGAAGCACACGAGGATGTGACTCTAGAATCTCATGTAGAAATGAATTTAGAATAAAAGAACACTTCTGGCTACCAATTGGAGGAGCATTGCAGAGCTCAGCGGTTAATTAGAAATTTTTAATATTCTAAGTTTTTTTATTCAAAATAAAAATGAAAGAAACTTATGCTAGGTGCTTTAAGTAGAAACCCCCATATGGAACTTTATATAAGTTTTATTTTTACAAAGATCCAAATTTTCCCAGATCTTTATCATGTGGTGCTTGCAAAGCACATACATTTTTTAGAGAATTAACAAGGAAGAAAGAAAGGAGCATGCAAAATAAATAGGGAAAGAAATATGCATGCATCTAGAAACAAAGGTTTACATCTTCCTCCATTTTTGGTAGAAATCTTCACATAAATCTACTTGGAACCTATCTATTGATGAATGTGTAAGTGGAAAGATTCAATGCAGAAGTAGGGAAAAAATGTAGTTCTTCCCACAACCTTTGGTCATACCTTGTGTAGATAACACAACCAAATGATTGTACAACTTGCACATTTCAATCCTCCACTTGCAGCTAAGAAATCAAATGCCAAAAAAATGTAAGATGCCCCAACTCCATGCGAGATCCACCAATGGGTGAGGGTAGAGTCTAAGACCTGGGAGCAACTTCAAGAAATAAATTGCCCCTTCAAAATGTTGAATCTAGAGGATTGCCAATGATGAATAAGAAATTCACTTGGAGTCTCCTTCAAATGCAACTATGTCCATTATTCACAGCATAATAGATTCCAATGCTACTACAAGTGTGATCCAATAGCTGAATTGCCCCCCCATTCTAATTTTTTTACCATGCCCCTCCTCTATTTGGAATTGACCCCTCTCAATAGGAAGAATCGACCATTTCAACAAATAAAAAAGTATAAATAGAGATTTGAAACTTAAAAATAAAGGGTTTTGTTCACCACATCATGAGGAGACTCGGCCTAGTGAATAGTAAATTTGATAATTTCTATTCAATGCATTCACCAGTGGCCTGATATTGTCTTCACCAATTTTGATAGCATGAAGAATTTTGTAAGATGTACAAAGAAAAATTGCTCAAGCACACAAAAAAATGAATTTTGCACAAGAAAATATGTGAAACTAATGATTACTAATTAGTAAATGAATACAATGAAGGATTGAATATCCTTATGTAGACTCAAAATAATTTAACATGAGATCCTTGAATGGTGGAGTTATGATTGAGGGAGGAGTGAGATAAGATAATGCATGAATCAGTTAAGTGACTTTATCTTGTGTTCAACACAAAGAATAAAGCACATAACTGATTGAAATGCATAATCAATGAAATAACACTTGCAATCTGAACTAGATGACCTTTTCCTAAGTTTGCATTAAGCGCTAGAGTAAATTTTAGTTAATTTAGTCCAAAAGATATAATCATGGTGTGTCTTAAAAATTTATTAAAAATTCAAACATTATTTTTTTTATAATATTGAGATCAAATATCCCAAAGATTTTGTGACTTATAACCAAAAAAATAATAATTTATAAGTGCATAATACATATTCTTAGTGTTATTTACTACCATATATGTAATAAGAAATCAAGTGCATAAACTAAGGTGGACATAATGTTTTAAAATCCTTAGTTGCATACATATTTTATAAGAGATCAACTATTTTATTTATATTTATCTTTATTTTTATTATTCATAGCCTCTAGTAACACCTTCCCAGTTGTAGTATATATCAATCGAAGTAAAGTAGATCCACCCTCTTTTACCAAGTGATCCTTATATATCTACCTTATAACCATAACATTGATTCAACATCCTAGATTAATATTTTTCACTAGGTTGAGGTCTTCATATCTAATTTTTTGATGTGTGAGGTATGCAATATTATGTTTCAAAACAAGGTATACCACTAGTAATAGAGGACATTTTATTATCATAAATATCATTGACAAAAAATCTAAAATTAATAAGTATATCACTAGGAATTGGTGAAGGAGCATCATCATATATAGATGAAGGTAGGATGTATATCTATATCATAAGTTTACATAGTACCATGGGATGCAAAAAAATTATCATTACGTATGAATAAATGTATTGTATTTAAAGAACATGAATCTATGGACATAAGGGTAGACATCAAATGTATGAGATATATCATCAAGAAGTGTAACAATATTATATATATCTAAGGAAGGTAAAATTATATCATGTATGTCCATCCTAAAATAAGTGTCACAAATTATATCCTCACTAGGTATTATACACTCATTACTATCATGATCCATATGATCATAATTAGGTTAAGAGATTAACAACACATACGTATCTCATAAGAATGAATGTGAAATAATCAACTCCATTAATGAAAGAAAATATTAGTTATCATTGAAAAACACATCCAAAAAAGACATATCTATATGGTTAGTATATTGTGTTAGAATAATATCAAGGATATATATATTTTATGAAAATAAATATAAGAAACTATTACATATTAAATTTAAGCATGGATATAATCCATGAAGAAAGACTACAAAGAAGCCATAGCGAAAAGATATAATAATGGAAGTCAATTGAAGATAAGATATCTATGTTATGTAAATATTTTAATATATTTGATTAAATGATATAAATTTGAGGTAGTATTTAGTTTATGTTATAAAAATTATCCCTTATTATATCTAAAAGAAGAATAAGATGTAAACCTAGAAAAATGGGGGAGGGTGTTGTACCTCTTTCACACACGCCCCATTCGGACCAGGGACCCTCTCTTTCCTTTTGGCTTGTTAGGTCCTTTTTTATTTTCCTTGTTTTGCATGCCCCTTTTTCATGGCCTTGAAGGTCAACACATTCTCAAAAGTCTCATTTTAGGGTTCACCAAATTTTTACCCTTTGAAAAATGCTAAGTCTTGAGCCCTTTCGGGTTTTCTCTATCAGTTGGTTTGTCTGACATCCGTGGCACCTTCCGGGCCTGAACCTTTGGGTTTCCCAGCTCCAGTTTCCCTTTGCAGGTTTCCATTTTGGCTTTGTCATTCTCTGTGGTCAATGGTTGGATTCTTCCCAGCCTCCGGATCCCGGTGCTTCGATGGTCGTCTGGATTATTTGTAAAACTTGACGGCTCTGCCAATGCGTCTTTCCGACTCTTGAACTTCCATCCTCGGGCCGCTGTCTCTGATTCACCATTCTCCACGGCTTCCACTTGACGTCTTATCGCACCTCAGACCCCAGATTCCTATTCGTTGTTCAATTTAACTTCACAATTTTTTGACGGTTGCTGATGGACGTCTTCTTGGCCACCAAATCTCGGACCTCTCACCACCAACCGAGAAATTTGAATTCACCTACCTAATCTACTGCTATACCAAGAATTTAATAAGGCATTGATTGTAGTGGGGGCTATTTAAACAATTTTTGACCTATCATTTTCACATGACAGGAAGGGATTTGAAGTTCTCTCTGACCCCAACATCCTCTGCCTCTATGCTCGAGTTCCATCTTCGTTGTTCCTCACGAATTCAAAATTCTACTTCTTCAGGGATTCGAGGTAGGTTTTCCACCTACCTACCCTTTCCTTATTCGTGAAACCATGAGTTGAAAATTAAGTCGAAATCAAAATGAACTTTAAACCTGGTAGGATAGTGCCCCCGACCTAAAACCCCACAAGTTGGAAAATTGAAAATCAAGGGATTGGAGGCTAAAATTCAAAACTGGAATCTAACCTCCCCGTCGCTGTTCTCTAGAGCAGGCGATCGCATCTTTCTGGCCTGAACCTCTCCATGGCCACACAAAAATTAAAACATAGAGAAAATTGACAGGCAACCAAACTCACCTTGGGTCCCAGCTTTCCGACTTCCCTTCCTGAGTTTCCGTTGTGCCTCCGCCGTTCCAAATGGATTATCTCCAATGTCCTTCTAGACCTCAGACCATGAATGCGTGAAGTTCATCACAAACTTGCAACCAAAATTGAACTTCGAAGTTGTCCTCTGACCTCGACACCTAGAATTCCATCCCCGCACCGCTATCTCTGCTTCGCCATTTTAAACAGCTGCCACTGGACATCTTTCCGGTTCTCAGGCTCCAGTCCCCCTTTCGCTCTGTATAATTTGAACAGGGAAACTGAAACGTCCAAACTTCACTTGGACCCTAGCCTCCGGAATTCCGTCTCTAGAATTCCATGTCGCTTTCACCATCCTGAATGGCCAAACTTGTTTGCCTTTCCAGACATCGGGCCTTGACCCTCAATTCACCTCTGGGTTTTTTCACCAACTGTTAATTCTACCTTAGGTATAATCTTTTGGAATTTCATCTACGTTTTGTCATTTCGCACGGCTATCGTGTAGTAGCTTCTCGACCTTTGGAACCCAATTCTCAGAATGTTGTTTTCCCTGTGCTGTTCCAAACAACCAACCTTGGATGAATTTCCTGCAGCAAAAGCTTGAATGCCAGAATGATGGCTCAAATGGCCTCCAAATGAAAAATGGACTTTGACCAACGTGCTAAAAACAAACCTTTTTTCACACCAACCCTTTATTGAAAAAATCAAGGATCGAGAAAAGTCATTGGGAATGCCTTGCCTTGTTTGCCCTTCCAAACAACATTCTGCCAGAGGAAGTCTGACCTTTGGTGCCCGGATCACTTGTTTTCCTTCTAACGTTATTATTATCAAGTGTTAGACTTTTCCTAGATGAATGTTGTGGAACTAACCTTGATTTGTAGGGATTTTTTTTAGGCTACTTTCTCATGTTAATATTGATAACTCACGTCTCTATGTGCAAGATTTATGGAATCTGGTGTAGGGGCCTCTGGGATGGCCAAGGACAAAGGGAAAAGAACCACCAAGTTCCTTTCTAGGTAAAGAAGATAAAGAACAAATGAAATATCAATTCCAGGGGGCATCCTTGCATTCCAAGGTCACAACTAGTTGGAAGAATATCACAGACACCAATATCGATGAGTTTACACGAAGAGTCAAGATTGACCCAAAGATAGATGATGCAAAATTGATTAGAAGCAGCATACTTTCCAAAGCCGCGGGCTTCTCGCCCACCTTGGTGGCCCTCGAGCTGGTAATGGCATGTCGAGAGGAATACCAGCTTGAAACAAGGACCATCATGGATAGAGATGGCAATGTCCTGGCTGATATGTCCCCTCTCAAGATAACTAAAACCTTCCACATCCCCACCTTTGAAAGCATGGAGACCCCAACCATAGAGGAGTGCAAAGCATTATGGGATCAGAATCCTATAAAATGCAAGAAATTGATCAACCAATACTGGTTGAAAGACAGGCAGGGTAGTGCTACCAAAGTCCCTCAAGAACTCTACCATAGTGATTTCTTCAAGGACTATTATGACCTGGTCACCCTACTAAGCAGAGTAATGGGCCTTCTTGCTGCGGCCTTCTTCTAGGAATGGATGCTATATTTTGTTGAGAAAATTATTTGTGGGGATGACGTTGCATTCTATTGGAGGGAGATAATCAGCAATTGCTTTCATTAGTAATTCGTCAATGTGAGGAAGACCTCCAAATTCTACATGAAATCCTACCTAGTCTATTCTCTTTTTGATCGATGATATTATAATGGATTGTCTGCAATGCCCAAGGAGGCGCCAAGAAGAGAGCTCAAACTCTATGAAAAATACTCGCAGCTGTAGTACATGAATTTTAAGAAGGACTATTGTATGGTAAATGATGATTTTAATGCCTACATCATTTGGTCTCTTGGAGGTGATTTTGAGAGAAGAGTCTCTCATAGTGCTAGGGCCCTTCTCGGGCACTATGCCTTCCTGTTCATTTAGTTTCCCAAGTTCACCTACATTCGCGCCTAAGGATTCACAAAAAGGCTGAATAAGCTGCCTTGGTACCCTAATGACCGGATTATACTATTGGAACTAACTTGGTAGCTGTGACATCTACACAACATTCTGAGCAGTAAACATCTGGCAGGGACCCCCTATCCCCTTGGACTTGGCCAATGGATGTATCAAATTCATACTTCCCAATGCACGATAAATTCAAAGAAGGAGATAACCGAGTACCACTTTAGACAACATACAACTAGGCCATAGATGGACCCATACGGTCACATTAGAAAGACACTTGGACCAGAGTATGCCCACCTCCACCACATTGAGGACTTTTGGGATAATTACAACGATGAATTTGAAGTGCGGATATGACATTATATGCGTATGATGACATACTTCATGAAAATGGTGAACCTCTATCCAGTTCTAGATTAGCTTGAAGAGGATGAGGGCACAATGATCGACCCGAGGTATAGTGCCATTGCAAATCTACCATTTCCTTTAGTTGATTGAGGTGAGTAAGAGGTTGATGACCTTGAAATTCTTACCAAGCCCGTTGAGGCTCGAACAAAGGCATGGATCGACGGGCAGGTCCCTTGACTAAAGCAGGAAGGAGTCACCTTGACATTCAAGGGGCTCGAAAGTGAGCCAACTAGTTATGATGGTGGGGCAACTGCCACTACAACTTGAGAAATATCCGAATCCCCGCCATCTATCAAGTCGAGAAAGAGAAAGGAGGTTGATGAGTAGCAACCTAACCCAAAAGTGTATGCCAGAAAGGCCTCAGAGGGCGAGCCTCCTAAGAAGCATAGAAGAACATGCAGTGTCAAGAAGATGCTTGTGATACCTAAAGATCCACTCCATGAGGGTGAGGAGATGGAGGCTAACCCACCAAGGTCTCCACCGGCTTCATCTATTGCTACAATTGTTGCTGCTATTGCCACAATCCCACCCACTTCACTTGCAATAATTGCTTCCTCTCCACCTACAGTGGACATTTTTGTCCACCTCGCCTCCACTTCTCTGATTGCATAGGTTATATCGGTGGATTCATCCTCCGCCATGACCTCACCAATCTTGTCATCCTCCATGTCTCCTTACCTTCCACCCACTTCATCTAATGTTGCAATGCCTACCCTCACTCTCTCAGAATCCTTTGTCAAGTATATGCAAAATGTGCAATCAGAACTTTTGGGAATGCTTGCAAATCCAATGGTGCAAGCTGCAATCACCCAAGAATTGGTTAATGCCCTGACTCTCCCTCCTCCTATAGAACCACCTAGAATGGAGGCTACAATGCAAATCTCAGATGATCTTGAAGGATGATAATTGGATGCATCCGAGAGGTTGGAAGATGGGGAATTTGTGTATCATGAGCATCCAATATACGAACATCAAGTGATCGATGAGGTGGCCTATGAATCTTCTAGTGAGGACAATGAGGGTCACGGAACAAACATAATCCAAGAAATAGCTGATCCAGAGCTCAACGTAGAGTGGAACAAGCAACTCAAGGAGATTGAGGACAAAGAGGCTGAAGGACAGCTTACGATTGAAGAAATAATTGATGCTCTAGAGACTAAGGGCAATAGGTCTCTTGTGGAAGGACATGATCAAACCCTAGAGCATGATGAAGAAACATCCTTCCACTAAGATGAACAAGAGGATAGGCTCGAGGAAGGTGGGCATGACCAAGATGAAGAAGAAAAGAGTGCTGAAAGGGAAGACCACACTAACAAGTAACTACTCACCAAATCTCCTACCAAACATATAATGCTCATGCAGGATTTTTAAGAGGAGAAGGAAGATGCAATAATTGAGTAGGATGCCCTTAATGTCAAAGCCATTGAACTTAGGGTGTGTTAGAACCAAAAAATTCCATAAAAATTCCTAGGGTTTTCTTATTATTTTCCACAAAATTCCATGAAAATCCTAATTTTTTCTCCATTTAAATCCCATCATTATCCTATCTTTCTATAACAATTCATTTATTCCCCCTTTCATAAAGCCAAATAATGACTTATATTTTATACCGTTTCTTTAAATTTGCACCCTTAAAAGGAAAACACCTTTTACTGCTATACCCGGGCCTTTCGCAAAGTGGCATGCGGTATGGCGGTAGCGGCTGAGGAATGAGCATAAAACGCTTACCGCATCACCGCGCACAGTCGAAAAATTGACCGCGATACTACGATGGTGGTTAGAAACCGACGATGAAGTAGTTTGAAGGGCTTACCAAGCTACCGCTAGCAGTTAGGCCAGTGACCACGGTAGTGCGGGGAATAGTTAGCAAGCGGTGAGAGATACAAAGATAGAAGTCACTGTAGTAACACCACAGGCTTACGAGGAGACCATGGTGACAATAGTAAACCATTAGTAGGCAGTGATAGTGGCTACCGTCACACCGTGACTAGCCATAAAAAGAACCGCGGTAGCACTATAATGGCGAAAGAAGTGGTTAGAAAGGTTGAACGCGGTAACGCAGTGGAAGCAGTGGAGATGAAAATAGATGTTAACCACCATACTGCAGTGGGTCAAAAGGGAGCCCGTGGTTGAGCAGTAGGGAAGTGGTAAAGGTAGAGGTAATAGTTGATGTTAGTCATCGCTATACCGTGGGTGAGCAGAACGAAGGGTGTAGTAGCGTGGTGGAGGAAGAGAAGACAGTCAAATTCAATGATCGCTATACCATGGCCAGTCAATTGGTTGACTATGGTAGAGTGGTAAGTATAAAAGGAACTTCACAACATATAAAGTGAAATACACAGAGCGGTAAAATATAAATGGAAAAATCAAAAGCAAGATTATAGTTAAAAATATTTAATTTTCAGAAAGGAAACTCAATTAAATATTTTATCTCTCTGATAGAATGTAAATGGTTTTACCAGTCATGTGAAGGGTCATGACCCTTGGGATTTACTGTATAAATGTATTGTAAAATCAGTTTCAAAAAAAGTAGCGGGTAGTAGCAGATTTTAGATAGTTGGACAGGGTGAGCAGTTCCTGAAAAATATGGTGATGTATATTCTAAAATATTTTCAAATTATATAATGGAGAAGAATGCATAAATCTGGTGAATCAATTATGGTGTCAGTTTTTTATTGAATTTATCAAAATATTATTTGGTTGTCTCTAAGGTTGTCATTTCTTTATTATTTAAATTGATATGTCAAGGATATTTTTAGTTTGTCAAAGCACATTTTTTGCTCTTGTGTGGTTCAGTTAATTGGATCCTTCAAGGAAGGATTAAACTCATTTAATTAATCATAGTAATTTGGAAAAGGACATTTGGATCAATAAGAAAACTTGATAATTGCATGCTTACACGTTTATGCCAAACATAAACTCATAAAATTTCTAAACAATTAGAATTGTATCCAAAAATAGGATTCACATATCATTTACTTCTTGACTCCATTTACCCAATAGAAGTAGGCACTGGTCATACCAATTCCATTTTAGGATCTCACAAAATCTTATTTGTATATTCATATTTCAAACATCATTAGGAGTAGAAGTAATTATTGATCTTTCATTTCTCCCTCACAATTTTCCATTAGGGATAGATCACATAGGTAGGAATCATATAAAATCTACATCACTTTTATAGTTACACCCGCTTGGGTTTAGCAAAGCCTGAAGAGTAGAAGGTTCAATTATCAATTGGCCTTATACGTTGGCCAAATGTGTTGTGAGAGCTTGGAAATCTCTCGTGTTCCAAACCTGTGTTTTTGAGACCTAGCAGTTTGGCAACTCCACTAAGGAATAAATTCAGGAAAGTCCGGTGGCAGGCATTCTTTCCATATAGAGTCATTGAAGAGAGATTCATAGTTAAGAAGTTTGAAAAGTGATTCCGCTGGGTGAAATAATAACATTTTTTATTTTCTCACTTTTAAAAGTGGGTGGCGACTCTGAATGAACAAGTGCATTGAGACTGATAAAATAAAATATAGATCGGAAAGAAATCATCCTAAATTTCAGACTATCACAATTACTCACAACATGCAGGGAAGAAGGTATTTGTATACAGATGGTGATGGTCCTAATGAAAAAAGGAAGTGGACTTACAAAAATGATCAGGGAAGAAAGTGTCTAATGACCTAGACCCAACAACTAAAAAACATATCAAAACTATTGGTGGAAACACATAATTCATATGATGCATTAGCAAATGAAAACAACCCATCTAAAGAACCTCACACTCTTAAGGAGAAGAGAAATCCCTTCTATCTAGTGGACCATGAGAAATTTGAAGAGCTCATGGATGGATTTGAAGCTAAAAGAGAAAAGAGACAACTTGAATATGATCAAAAAGCAGCACTTCTTGAGGATGGACTTGGATATGAAGCAACATTTGAATAAAATTATGAACTTATGATCCAAAATGAGATAAATGGACAGTTGGAACGTATGAGGCAAGAAACAGAAAGATCAAGAGTAGAATATGAGAAAAATCTTCAGGCAATGAGAGAACTTGAGAAATTGAAGTTGCAAAAAGGTCAAATTAAAACACCAGTGGCTGACTCACCCAAATATGTGCCACCTCATAAAAATAGCAATATGGGACCATCAAATTCCCCACAAGCACACCAAAATTGGCCAAGGAATCAATATAGACATCGTAATTCTCCACCCCAACATCAGGGTGTTCAACCACCTCCTTATCAGTGGCATGTACCCCCATAAGGTCAACAATATGTGGCAATGTCTCATCATAATCCATTATACCAGCATCAACATTACCACAATCCACCTCCTTCACAATACAAAACCATGATCAGGCAATTTGATTTGGCTGGATTTCAAATATGTCCTTATCCTATGGACAACAGTTGGAGAAGCCTTGTCCCAAAGTCCACAGGGAGTAGTGCAATTATAGCTGAAGAGCATTTAAGTAGCTTTAATTATTTTATGCAAGATTTGTATATGCAATATGAAGATGTGCAGATGAGTTTTTTTATGATGTCACTGATTGAAGATGCCAAAGATTGGTTAAATAGTTTTCCAATTGCCTCTATTGATTCTATTCATGTGTTTTATGAATAGTTCTTTGAGCAATATGGGAATCAATAAGCACTAGAATTTGCTTTGCATGAATTGGTGACTATTCAGAAGCATCAAAATGAGTCAGCCTATGATTTCAATTAAATTTTTTCTATTTATTGCATAATAAGATATCTCTTGGATCAAAATTAGTTGATCCTTCTGCATTGAGTATTTATTTAAAATCTTTTGATCCTAAGACAGGATATGAGCTTCGGAACAGGGGTCCCAGAAATTTTGTTGAAGCTCAAAGGATAGCACTCACTATTCAAAATAATAGGAAGGTTGCAGGGATGATCGCCAAGAGAGATAACCCTAGGGTTCCTGAATGTGCTCCTCTAAATAAACAAGAAAACACATATAGGAATGAAAGGCGAAGACTACATGACATGCCATATAATACAAATTGGAGAGATGGAAATCTAGTGATGGATAATAGGCCAAGAAATAAAGAGACACCTGATCCTCTAAAGAAGAGAGGGACATACATGGTTGATAATAGTCCTTGGTGTCCAGTGTGTGACTTGCCACACTCTTCAGAGCATTGTGTTGTAGCTCAGTCAGTGCCAGGAAAAGACATAGCAGAAAATGATAATGAAGAAGATCATAATATCTATTTGACTTCTCATACTCTTCACTCAGTAGAGCAAGGGTATTCATCTTCAGAAGAAGGAGAGTATGAATATGATGTTGATCATCAGAAATATAATGTTCACATGACAAAACAACAAGTTTTTTTTTACTATGAGAAAATTGATGATGAATACGGTTCTCCTACTACATCGTATCAAACCAATAAAGGAAATATGAGGAGACCATATGAGGAAGAAATTAAAATATTGACCATTGTAGTAGTTGAACAAACTAAAAGAAAGTATTGGATGAGAAATAGAACAGTGAATAAGAATTAAGGTGTTCCAAGAGGAATATTTTTGAAAAATAAGAAGATATCCCATGAAATATCAAAAGGGACAGATGCTAAGCACTCTAATAAAAAAGAACAGAAGCATGCCCCTAAAGAAGGAAATAAAGAATTTCCTAAGGACAAGAAAAATCTAGACCAGGCACCCAAAGGGGAGAAAGAGGAGAACAAAGGAGAGCCAACAGAGCAAAAGAAGGTGATCGAGACTTAAGGTACATCTTTTGACTTTGTGCAAGCTTTGTCCCAGGTAAAAATGTTTGTCCCATTACTTGAAATGGTGAAAATTAAGGAGTATAGGGAAAGTGCTATTCAATTAATGTCTAGTGAGAGGAATCAAAATGTGAACTTTGAACAAAAGGAGAATCTTGAAGTTGCTGATAAGAAAGGAAAAATAAAATTTTCAAAAGTTTTCCTAAATAATGCATTGATGAATACACCACAAACTGATCCATTTTTTACTACCCTACACATAAATGGTAAATTGGTAAGAAATTGCATGATAGATTCAGGTGCTTCTATGAATATTATGCCAATAGGGGTAATGACACAGGTTGGTATTTGGATAGATATTGAGGGTAGTATATTTTATGCCATGGATAGTAGGCATGTCCCAATTGTGGGGATTATGAAAAATGTAGAAGTAAAACTAGCAACCTACCCACAGGCAACCTATAATATTGATATAACTGTGACTGATACACCTCCTCGGTTTGGAATGCTTTTGTCAAGACAATGGACTGCAGTAGTTGGAGGTAATGTGCAGTCTGATTTATCATATGCCATAATACCAGTTAATGGTGGAGAAGTAAAGTTGTATAGAGAACCAAGAATGAATCAAATTTTTGAGTATGTTCCTCAAGAACAACTTAATTTATTTTGTGATGTGGATTTAGGGAGTTTCAGAATTGTCTCAGCCATAATTAATGAATACTGACCCAATTGATAAGCTTGTTTCTAGAAATCAGCAAGGTGTGTGGAAAATCTATTTTGATGAGACATGTAGTCAAGAAGGTAATGGAGCTGGGATAGTTTTCATATCACTAGAAGGTACAAAACTTTATTATTCATTTTTGTTGGCTTTTGAATGTACAAACAATGTGGCAGAGTATGAAGCTTTGTTGATTGGTTTGAACATGGTTGTCAAGCATAAGATTAAGTTGTTGTTTGTCTTGGGAGATTCTAAGCTAGTTGTGTCACAAGTTAGATCAAAGTATGCTGCAAGGAATAGGAGGCTGAAACAATATAGAAATGTTATGTGGGATATAGTGGAACTATTTGATGCATTTTCAATTGATTGGATAGATAGATCTGAAAATTTGATGGCTGATTTTTTGGCTAATGTAGCCTTAAAGAAATATGATATCACTTTGGTAGGAGTGTCACAGGTTGAATTCAAAACAAGACCTGTTGTCCCTAACAACATATATAGTTGGTAGGTTTTTAATGATGATACTGACCTTTTGAAGTTTCTTCATTGTATAGACCAGTATGAAGCACATGAGATTGATTTCAATGCTTTTGTGGAAGAAGTGGATGGGAAATAGACTATATTTGGCAAGGAATTTTTGCAGCTTAAAACCAACAAGATTCCCAAAGGGATTGTAGCATTGGAGAGAGAATATTATGGGAATGATCATTCTCTCATAAATTAGACACCTTTTAAGAAAAAGGATATTGAAGAAACAAATCTGGGAACTGAATTAGCACCAAAAAGGGTTTATATCGGAAATAAAATAATCCCAACCATCAGTAGAATACTGATTACATTGCTGAGAAAGTACAAGCATGTTTTTTCTTGGTCTTATGAGGATTTGAAGGCATATAGAGAAGATATTTTTCAACATGAAATTACACTAAAGCCAGAGGCAAAGCCATTCAGACAAAGGCAGAGGCCTATCAATCCAACTTTGGAACCTAAGATGCAAGAGGAGCTAGCAAAACTCAGAGAGGGAGGTATTATATAACCCATCAGACATTCAACATGGGTCTCAAATTTGGTTCCAGTTAGGAAGAAAAATGGGGATATAAGATTATGTGTGGATTTCAGAAATCTAAATGTTGCTTCCCTAAAAGATAATTATCTTCTTCCAAACATGGAGGCAATATTGCACAAAGTGATAGGATGTGAGCTATTGTCAATGATGGATGGATTTTCTGGATATAACCAGGTCAAAGTCAAAGAATCTGAGTAATAGAAAACAACGTTTACTACACCATGGGGAACATACGTCTATGTAAGAATGCCATTTGGTCTCACAAATGTAGGAGCTACTTTTCAGAGGGCCATGGATGTGGCATTTGCAGATCTAATTAATGCTATAATGGTAGTATATCAAGATGATCTCACTAATTATTCCAAAAGGGCAGAGAATCAAGTGGGGGACCTGGAGAGGATCTTCATCAAAGATTTAGAATATGGTATAAGTCTCAAATCCTAAAAAATGTCATTTTTTCGTTACAGAGGGTAAAATTTTGGGGCATATTGTGTCAAGAGATGGGATTAGAATAAATCCTGAAGGAGTTGATGCCATATATAAAATTCCCATTCCCAAAACTGTTAAAGCAATCCAATCATTTTTTGGCCAAATTAATTTTGTTAGAAGATTTGTGTCCAATTTTTGTTGAAATTGTTAAGCCTATATCCAAGATGCTAAAAAGGGGAGAAAAGTTGGACTGGACTGTTGAATCTATGGATGCTTTCATATCTATAAAAGGATCTATCAAAGAAGCCCCCATCTTGAAGTCCCCTGATTTTAGTAAACCATTTCAGATATTTTCTTTTGCTTCATTTTACACCATAGCAGCTATCATGTTGTAGAAAAATGATGAAGGCCATGAGCAGCCTATTTCCTTTTTCAGCAAGTCTTTGCAAGGGTCAGAATTGAAGTATGATATTATGAAAAAATAGTCTTATGCATTGGTCAAAGAAGCAAAGACTTTCAGACCTTATCTTGTTGGTGCTAAGGTAATTTCTTGTGTCCCACATGTAGCTGTGAAGGATATCCTGGTGCAGAAAGAGGTGATAGGCAAAAGATGTAGATTGATTAATAAAATCTAAGAGTTCAATATGGAGATTTAGATTACCAAATTGATAAGAGGATGGGGTCTGGCCAGGCTAATGGCATAAACAAATATTGAAGCAAACTAAATCTGCAATGTAGAAGGTAAGGAAGAGGTTGTAGCAAGTATTGAGAATACTCCATGGTATACAAATGTGATGTATTATCTTAAACACATGAAATGTCCTAAAGGGCTGAATGATAATCAAAGGAGAACATTGAAGTTACAGCCTTATAAATATGTTTTTATAGAAGGGGATTTATTCTGGAAGAATAGGGATGGCATATTGCTATTATGTTTAGATGAGTCCCAAGCAAGACATGTCTTGAGATAAATTCATGAAGGGGTTTGTGGAGGCCATTATTTTTCTAAGACCACTACACATAAGATTCTCAGGGCTGGTTATTATTTGCCTAAGGTGTTCAATGATTCTTTTACACATGTGAGGAAATGTGAAGCTTGTCAGAAATTTCTAGGGAGGTTGAAGTATCAAGGAGCATTGCCACTTCGACCCTTGCAAGTAGAAGGACCTATTCACCAATGGGGAGTTGATTTCATTGGAGAAATACAAGAGAGGTCAAGTGGAGGACATAGGTGGATACTAGTGGCCACAAATTATTTTAGTAAGTGGGTGGAGGCTATCCCAACTAAGCAAGCAACAAGCAAGGTGGTAGTGAACTTTTTGATGGAGAATTTTCTAACCAAGTTTGGCACCCCTATTAGATTGATCACAAATAATGGGATGTGTTTTAGATCTGAAGAGTTCAGAGATTTTTGCGGAACATATGGCATTGATGTTTATTATTTTGCCCCATATCATCCACAAGAAAATGGTCAGCAAGAATCAAGTAATAAAATTCTTTTGAAGATAGTAAGGAGGATGCTTGGCACAAATAAAAAGGCATGGGATTCAAACTTAAGATTGGTTATATGGGCAGATAGGATTATAGTGAAGAAGGAAACTGGAAAATATCCATTTGAATTAGTGTATGGGAAACAAGCTAGGATGCCACTACAGAACATTTTACAAATTTATAATTTTATTCTACAAGAAGACCTGGATATTCTTGAATCTATGGAGGAAAGAATGGAACAACTTGTAGAACATGATGAAATAAGAAGAATGGCTCAGAAGCAGAATGTGAAGTTACAGTCATAAATGAAATATCTTTTTGATAAAAAGGCCAAGGAGAGGAAGTTTGAAGAAAATTACCTAGTGTTGATGTGGAATTCTCGGTGTCAAGAGAAGGGGAAGCATGGTAAGTTTAAAGCTTTATGGCTGGGCCCTTTTGTGATAGCTGGTAAAGGAGGTGAAGATTCATATTTATTGTAGAACATGTCTGGAGAAGAGTAGGAGTTTCCTGTACATGGGTAGTTCCTGAAGCATTTCTTCTCTTAAGGAAGAGCAGAGGGTTAAGGATTGCTAGTGCATGGATAATTCTACATAAACCTCTTTAAACAATATTTTCCATGCACAGTAGTTTTAGAAATTTTTGAAGGGTCTTGGTTTGCTAGTACATGGACATTCCCAGAGGTTCCCTTTTTGAAAACTCTTTTTTCTTTCCATGTATGGTAGTCTAGGGTTTCTCCATTTGTCATTTTCCATTTTCCATCTCCTCCTTGCTCGTCCATCCCCTCCATCTTTCATTTCTCTCATTTTCATGTTCATTTATGTCTCGGCCTGCTCTCCTAGAGAATTCAGGATTCTTGCAGTGATTTGCAAAATCACTCATCCCCAATAGAAGCCACTGTTAGAACCAAAAATTTCCATAAAAATTCCTAGGGTTTTCCTATTATTTTCCATAAAATTCCATGAAAATCCTAAGTTTTTCTCCATTTAAATCCCGTCATTAGCCTATCTTTCTATAAAAAATCATTTATTCCCCCTTTCATAAAGTGAAATAATGACTTATATTTTATACCGCTTCTTTACATTTGCACCCTTGAAAGGCCAACACCTTTTACCACTATACCACAACCTTTTGCAAAGTGGCATGCGGTATAGCGATAGCAGCTAAGGAACGAGCATAAAATGCTTATCGCACCACCACGCATGGTCAAAACATTGACTGTGGTACCACAGTGGCGATTAGCAACCGGTGAGGAAGTAGTTTGAAGTGCTTATAATGCTACTGCTGGTAGTCATGCCACTGACCGCGGCAGGGCGAGGAATAGTTAGCAAGCGGTGAGACAGACAAAGATAGAAGTCACTATAGTACCACCACCAGCTTACGGGGAGATTGCAGTGACAACGGTAAACCATTAACATGCAGCGATGGTGGCTACCACCACACCGTGACCGGCTAGAGAAAGAACCATGGTAGCATGGTAATGGCGGAGGAAGAAATTAGAAAGGTTGACCACAGTAATGCGGTGGAAGAAGTGGAGGTGAAAATAGATGCTAACTGCCATACCGTAGGGGGTCAAAAGGGAGCCCGCGGTTGAGCAGTAGGGAAGTGGTAAAGGCAGAGGTAACAATCGATGTCAGTCACCGCTATACCACAGGTGAGCAGAATGAAGGGTGTGGTACCTCAATGGAGGAAGAGAATACAATCAAAGTCAAAGACCGCTACACCACGGTTGGTCAACTAGTTGACCGTTGTAGAGCAGTAAGTATAAAAGGAAATTAACAACATATAAAGTGAAATGCATGGAGCAGTAAAATATAAAGGGGAAAATGAAAAGCAAGATTATAGTTTAAAATATTTGATTTTTTGAAAGGCCACTCAATTAACTATTTTCTCTCTGATAGAATGTAAACAGTTTTACTAGTGATGTGAAGGGTCACAACCCTTGGGATTTACTGTATAAATGTATTGTAAAATCAGTCGTAGAAAAAGTAGGGGGTAGCAGTAGATTTTAGATAGTTGGACAGGGTGAGTAGTTGCTAAAAAATATGATGATGTATATTGTAAAATATTTTCAAATTATATAATGGAGAAGAATGCATACATCTGGTGAATCAATTATTGTGTCAATTGTTTATTGAATTTATCAAAATATTATCTGGTTGTCTCCAAGGTTGTCATTTTTTTATTATTTAAATTGATATGTCAAGGATATTTTGAGTTTGTCAAAGCACATTTTCTGCTCTTTTGTGGTTTAGTTAATTGGCTCCTTCAAGGAAGGATTAAACTCATTTAATTAATCCTAGTAATTTGGAAAAGGACATTTGGATCAATAAGAAGAACTTGATGATTGTATCCTTGCACGTTTATGTAAGACATAAACTCATAAAAGTGCTAAACAATTAGAATTGTATCCAAAAATAGGATTCACATATCATTTACATCTTGAATCCATGTACCCAACAGAAGTAGGCACTGGTCATACCAATTCCATTTTAGGATCTCACAAAATCTTATCTATATATTCATATTTCAAACATCATTAGGAGTAGAAGTAATTATTGAGCTTTCATTTATCCCTCACAGTTTTCCATTAGGGATAGATCACATAGGTAGGAATCATATAAAATCTGCATCACTTTTATAGGTACACCCGCCTGGGTTTAGTAGAGCCTGAAGAGTAGAAGGTTCAATTATCAATTGGCCTTGTACGTTGGCCAAAAGAATTGTGAGAGATTGGCCACCTCACATGGTCCAAACCTATGTAAATTTGAGACCCAACAAGGTGGAGGACAACAAGGTCGAAATTACTCACCAAAGGAAGGACCCCCGATGCCCGACTGGCTAGAAAGGAAGCTCAAAAAGAGAGCTCCCACCCTAAAGGATCCGAAAGAAAGACGAGAGGCAATATTGGCTAGAGTTCAGATTAGTACCAAGAAGGAGAAGAAGCCTAGAATTAGATCAAAGGTAATGATGGATGCATCTGGATCCAGGGCAATGCAAGTAGCTACACTGGTGGTTGGAGAACAAGGGATAAGCTATAACGTCTCCACCATTGACTTGGGAGTGGCCACCAGGGAAAAAAAGGTTGACCACCTCTCAAAATCAGTTGCCATAGTGGTGCACCTTATCTAGCAGGATAAGGTTTCGAAGGAAGAGCTCAAAGCATAGGTGGTTGATCTAATGACCTACATTCAACAATCATCATCTTTGAATGAACAACCTACCACATCATCGGCCCCACCGTAGTTGTTGTCCCAGGAGCAGATCAACAAGTTGGAAAGAAGGAGGAACTTGGATAGGACCACAAAAAATTGGTTCTGAAAGGTCTTGGACATTGGGAATATGGGCATCAATTTAGTTGTCCAACAATAAACAAGTTCCTATAAGTACAAATGTCTCTTGAAGGCACGACACGAATCTGCAAGGAGTTCCCTAAGAAGTATAAGGTTGCCTACCCAAAAATTGAGGCTATCCTCATACTGCCAAGTGAGGTTTGGGAAAAGGACCTTTCCTTCAAGGACGATGACTATTGGTTAATGGATGTGTGGAAGCAAGACTTCGATCACCAAAAGGGGAGGCTGTAACAGATCCTAGAATGAGTAATTCTGGATATTGAATGGGCCAAAGAGGCCAGAGGAGATTGTGGTGGATACCTCAAGCTGATGACAGGGTACGAGATGCCTATTGTTAAGATCAATCCGGAAAGCATAAATCCTCACTTCTAAAGGAGGATGGAGAAAGGAATGTCAGTCGAGGTTACCATAGACTTTATGAGCTTTGTTGCATGAGCTTTCACCCGGTCTGAAATTTTCAAGGACCACACTGCCAAGTATGATGAAGACTTGGAAAAGCTCGTTAACAATTCCAAGGAATGGAGTTACCAAGTGCTAAGGTCTGACATCATTGAGGTCGACAAGCTTCAGATGATAATATTGAGAATCATGGAGTATGCAACTTTTACGAAGTAGGAAGGCAACCCTATCATTGATGAAGAATTTTTAAAAGAATATTTGCAGCAAAGAGCAATCAACAAAAAGACAAAATGCTACAGTGCTGCCACTAGAAGACAAAACAAGGAAACGACAAAAGATGTTTTTAAAATGTAATATATTTGGGGGTAGGTGAAACCCTGCTGTAAAGTGAATCTTGGCCACACAATAGAATTGAACCTTGGCCACTCATTTCATTTTTTGGAAACTATAAATAGGGGTCTCCTCCTCTCATTTTAGGAGAGTTGAGTTGTTGTAAAGACATGTTGTAGAAATTGCAATAGAAATACAATGATTTTGGTGTATTTTGGATTTCTTCACATGTTTCATGATTCTTCTCCCATAAGTCAAGATTATAGTTTGAGTTACTTTGTTGTCCTAGTTTCCTTTTTAGTTGTCCTCGGTAGATTTAGTAATGTTGTCTTTGGTTGTGAAGATTCTTGTTGTGTGTATGCTTTTCTTGTCCATACTTTTAGTCATTTGTTGTTGGTAGGTGACTATGCAAAGTTAGTCTAAAATCTAACTTTATAGCTGCTCTTTAAACTTTATCTTTATTCACATCTATATGGAAAATGAATGATGAAATATCTATAGTCCTTAGAAGATATCATAGATTTCATGGCATTGTGAAAATTTTGATTAAGTTCAAAATTCTATTTTAAGGAAACTGTCCATAGTAGGAACCTCCATGATCACTATTCATTGGTAGTTGTAAGTCCAGGAAACTTCTCTCATCCCTACCCTTTTCATTTTTTTTTAAGAGATAACCTATGCTAGGGTTCATTGCACATTGTAAAGCCAAATTCAATGATAATATCGAGTTCAAGACTGTTGTTTGAACCTGTAGTGAAAGTTCAGTAATTTCCTATCCAAAGAACTTTGTTCGCAAATTTGATTCCCCTACAACTTTGATTCATGTAAGACCACCTTGTGATTCCAGTAAATCACATCATAAATCAACTGATATATTCCAAGCACCATCATGACTTGACATTTGAGAGACCTTGGGATAGTGTTCTACAATTTGATTCTGGAAGATTGTCTTTCAAGGGAGGTGATGCACCTATGCATTACCTCTGTTGAGAAGTGCAAAAAAAACACCATCAACAAAGGGTAGGATAGACTAAAGATATTGTACATAGATAAGAATGTCATAATCTAGAATAATAATGTTTCAATTATGCACAAGGATAAATGGAATATCAATGTAAGAATATAATATAAAATAAGAAATTATATATCTAATAGCACATAAAATTAAAGAGAAAACCTTAGGAATAATTAGAAGATCATGTTCGATAATGTAAGTTGTAACCCATGAGAATACATGTGTACCTTATGAACTTTTAATACCTAGGCTACTCAATTTTTTTTTCTACATTGACCATCAAGGAATATTGGTACTTATAAATACCTTAGGGAGGTCTTATAATCTCTATAGTCAAGCTATCCTAGGTTAACCTATAAAAAGAAACTAAACCATTAAGGAGAATAATATTATGACAATTGAATATTCTAGAATTATATACAATTTTAGTTTTCATTTTATGTTTTAATTGAAACTTTATTAGTATAATTATTTTCTCCAATCCTTAAGATTATGTTATTGACATCCAAATGATAATTGAATGTAGATTGAATTCCATTAATTACTACTATGTACTAATAAATCAAATGAAATGTGTAATTAGTTGGTTCACAATGGTAAATAATCGGATAGAAGTTGGTAAATTTTGAGTTTAATTTCTATATTTTAAAGGGATAATTTCATGGATTCCTGATTTACCTTATTCTCATGGGGTATTGACTCATTATATTAGAATAAGAATGTCAAGGTGAAAATGAATTTCTATTCATGTGGGTGTAACAATTTTTAAATATTTGGAGATGTGTGTAAATGAGAGTAAAATATTTGGGAATGTATGCAAACAAATAGGGGTGATGGATAATAGAATAACCCTAATTTTTTACAAGATTGTGTAATTTTTTGGTACATATTTAAAATAAGGAATTCTCTCAAAATTAATCAAAACATAAAAATAAAATGTCATGTGTATGCCAATTTCACAATTACCAATTAAAATAATATCATTCATCAAATTGATTAATTCCTCCTTATGCTTCATTTATACTAATATTGTTTAATTTACCCTTACTTTTTAATTTTAGCTTCTACTTTATAAATTAGTCTCAATAAATAATTTATGTTGTATTTAATGTAACGCCCCACCATGTAACCCTAGAGGAAGTTGCAATTAACTAAGTTCAAATGCACCAACTTTTTTTGTTTAAAGATAAATTAACATGAAAGATCACTACCCAATGCCAACAACCTCTAAGGTTACGAGACTGAGATTAATTTAAAACCCAAACATAAAACATAATTAAATCCAAAAATTTATCTACTTAAGAAATTAAGAACACATACATTCCATACATGATAAATTACATCATCACAATAAGAGATACAATAAGATTTCAAATAACAATAATTTAACAAGGGAGATTACATCTCTCATTCCCCGAATGAGGTAGAACCAATAAGAGTGATTACAAATTACTTTCTTCCACCTCGATTACAATTGAGGGCTAATAAATTACAAGAATCAACTAAAATGAAAAAAAGCATGTAATGTAACTAGATCCCACGAGCTCTCCAACTGGAAATCTTGTCAACACGAACAAGAAGAAAACCCAACGGAGTAAGGTGCACGTTCCACCCAACCAAGTGGTACCCGAAGGCCCACCCCTCATGTTAGGAGATAGTAACAAGGATTCCTAGACAAGACCATCTAACTCTAGTCATAGGCTAAAACATAACTGAACTTAAACAAATATAAATACAAATTCAAAAATATCAAAGTGGTTACAATGCTTCCAGAGTTAATTAATCAATTGCATCACTGATACAACATACTGTTGACTTAGGAGAAGTTTCATCACAATGCTACATGGGATATCCTGGTAAGTCTTCTTAGGCCTCGACCCCCATCTCGGGATCTCCTAGAAACCTTTAACGACTCTCGGCCCCTCATGCAAACAAATGCAGAATCAGTTATCTCTCATAGAGACAAGATAACGATCTTTCCATTCCATGCCTTCTCATCTCATCCCAAGTCTATACAAGCCCTTGCATCTGTGAGCGAGGCACAATTATTCTTATTAAGTGTTTGATACTACCTATTCTTCTAAAAAGTTTATTTACATTATCATTGGATTAACAAACTCACAATGAGTTACCCTGGCACCACTTTGTGTTCCAACCCTCATTGAAAGCCACTCCTCTAAGAAAAAATGTGGCAAAAATCCACAACCCAAGGGTAAACTAGTGCAACTTAAGGATATTAAATCCCTATCGACAACATAAAGGCAACACAATCCCATTCGTGATAACTGGGTAAATTAACTGGATACAACTATACACACTACCCAAGGCAATTCGAAGGTTGACTTTCATAATATGACAACCCAACAATTTAAAAGAGCAATTTAAACAGGAATTAAATATAGTTTTGGATTTCCTAAATCCACTTCCCTTAATGAAATTCAGTAGTTTAATGCCTTAATAAAACTAATTTACTAATGTCTCTTTAAGAAAAAGGAGGGAATTAAACTATGTATTTAAATTCCTTAATTGATTTTAGATAATAATAAAAAATTAACATTTATGTATTCTATTTAGAACATATCATTTTAAAAATAACCATTTCTTCTTTCCAAAATAAATCATTTAAAAATCAAATAAATTCATCTATTAAAACATATTACTTAAAAATTAAATATTTGTTCTATTAAAACATATTATTTTAACATCCTCCATTAGCATTTAAAACATGCCATTATTTAAATCAACAATTAAATATCTATATTAAATATTATTATAAAAAATTCCAAAACAATAATATATATAAACATATATACATAAATATACATATATATACATATAAGTATATGCCATTACATACTTATATATATACATATATATATATATATTATACATATATATATATATATTATATATATATTTAATATCATAAAAAAAACATAATATAATTTTATTTTATTTTAAAAATGAATTTTAAAAGATCAAAAGCATAGGGTTTTTTGGGGGGTGCACCATATATTTGGGGGTGAATGTGTTTAACACAACCAACCCCACATATTTGGGGGCGAATGTGTTTAACATAGCCGACCCCATAGATTTGGGTGCAACTGTGTTTACACAACTGACCCACCAAATATGTGGGCGGCGTCTGTATTTAACACAACCGAACCACCAAGCATGTGGGCGTTGGTGTTAAGGGGTGCGCTGGGCGCGCCCTCCCCCACAACACCTCCCATGGGGGCGACTGTGGGGTGAGCCCCCAATGACCCAATTAAAAACATTTTTTTTTTTGTTTTAATTTTTTTAATAAAAAAATCAACAACACCTCCCTTGCAGATTTTGAATTTCGTGAAACAATTTTGATAGGGTTTTATTGCATTTTTTCCCAATCAATTTTACAATGAAAAACATATACAAATATATATATGTATGTATATATATATATATACTTTACAAATATATATATATATATATATATATATATATATATATATATATATATATTTATACAGATTTACTAAAATTATAACTCCAATTGAGCAAATAATTTCTTGAAATAGTCATTTACAGCCATAAGACCAATTTTTGCAAAAACTCATTTGAACAAAGTGGTTTCCAGAATTTAATAAAAGATTTAACATGGGTTTGTCATCATAATTCTTCTATGATTTTCTCAAACACTTATTTTCCAACCAGCCTAACAAAACTATGATTTTTTCAAAATTAAATTTATTTAATAAATATAAAACCTGGTTTCCAAAAGCTTGAGAGGATGCCAAATGGTGCAATGATTCTTCCACAAATTCCAACTCCTTCCAAGCAATCCAACAAAGCTTCTCCACAAAAAAAATCCAAAACCAAAACCATAATCCTTCTCCTTTCTCCTCTCTTTCTCCCTTTGGAATTTCATGGTTAAAGCCCTTAACTCCATGAAACAAATATCTCTTTCAACCACCAACATAAATTTTTGAAAACAAAACAAAAAATATCTTCAAAATTCTTTTTGCATTCCAATCCTCCAAAAATGCAAAATAAAACATTTACAATTTTTTAAATAAAATATCTAACAATTCTAAAAATAGCTTAATTCAATTAATTTAACTAATTTAATAAAATAATTATAATCCAATGATTAAATCATTTTACTAATTAAATTAAATTAATTAATTAATTAATTAACATCTTCTAACATAATAAACCAGATTAATCTAATAATCAGCTTAAATGTTTAATGGCATTTATTTACCTTTTTCAACTTGCAATTAAAAAATATCAAGGTGAAATTGAATAACATTAAAGCAATGAAACCCGACTTAAAACCAATGACACACTATGGCCAAGGTGATGACTTGACACGAAAAACCTAGCTACTATCTCCCAATTAAATACTTTTGGGAAATGGACACACTCAGACCTCCGAAACCAAGTGGAGTTGATGTCCTATACTTGAATACCTGCAAATAAAACATATATCAAACATGCATATATATCATAATAAAACAAACCGTGAAGAGGAAATCATGGAATCATAGGATGCTCCCAAGCGAGTGGTGCAATTTCATCCCCTTCACCAATACAGTGTTACAAAACTGATGAATCTAACATCAATAATCTAATCAAAGACATAAAACAACATTAATTCAAATATCCTCTATGCTAATCTAAAGCATGCCATAATGATAATATTAGAATAAAATACCATCACATCAAAATATAACATCACACAACATTACAGTTAGTGATCAAATAGTAATTGAGTACCATAATCAAAGTACTAATAGAAAACAAAACTTAACGAAGAAGAACAATGTCCGATCAAAAGAGAAAAATGGAGGGGTGCTACATCCTCTCCCCTAGGGTCAGACTTATTCTTGGAAGCCTATGAAAAAATAGGGATAGAGCTCCCTCATTGTAGTTACATCTTCCCAAGTGGATGACATATCATCCCTAAGATCCCACTAGACCCTAACCTGATCAATATCTCACCCTCGAAGAGCAAGCGTTTTGCGCTTCATTACGACCACGAGCTCCAAAGCCAACTATCCATCCTCTACCTGTAAAGCATTCCAATCAAGGACATGATAAATGTCTGGATGGTATGGTCGAAGAAAAGAAACATGAAATACATCGTGAATACGTGAGAGATTTGGCAGTAAAGAAAGCTGGTAAGAAACTGGACCAATCTTCTCGAGTATCTCGAAGGGTCCGACAAAGTGAGGTGCCAACTTAGAGCCCTTTCCATAATGGATTGGACTCTTTCATGGATGCACCTAGTTATGTGTGGGATCATCATGGAAAAAATAGGCCCTTAAGTGGCAATAAAATTTAGAAAATCAGAGTTAGGCAACTTGACGTAAAAAATTGAATAAGTTATCTATATTATTTAAAAATATTTAACAATAGAATCTATAGAAAATTGAATTTAGTTTCTCAACTACTAGGTTTATTTTAAAAAAATAGAAATCTATTTGGTGAAAATTTGAAATTTCAATACAGTAGTACTTAAATTTTAGGGAAAAAATAAGAAGTAGGTGTTTGTCTGACCACCCTAACCACAACAAAATGATAATATTTTTTTATAAGATTTTATATATAAGTAGGGGACTCATGTCTCGATGTGATGCATATTTTTTTGTAATTTTTTTCCAAGTAAATAATTAATTATGATTTTTTTATTACAAATTTTAAAAAATATAAAAACTCGTATGTCTAACCACCTTTACTTGGTCAAAACTTCATGAATTTTTTTTTTTTTTTTTTAATCGTATATTATGCAAAGCATAGAATGTGACGCATGTTTTGGATTCAAAAAATGTGATACCGTTCGAAAGTTATAGATGTTTTTAAATCAACCTATCAATCAAGACTTTAGTCGTAATTCAAATAGAAAATGAATAATAATAATTTATTAAATTCAAAGTAAAGCATAATTTATATTGGTCGAAAGCTAAGAATCTCCTTTAAAAACCCTTTTCGTTTCATCAATTTTGGGTTAAAAAAAAGTCGCTAGCCACATGGGTCATCATATCACTTAGATATCGCCACCTTTTGGCCCATCATGATCCTGCACATACCCACCTGCAAGAAGACTCTATCAACAACATAAAACTGTTAATCCACCCTATGCGCATCCGCATACTTCTTCTGCCTATCCTGAGATGCCATCAAATGCTCTCTAATTTGAACCACTTGCTGCTCCATATCCTGTAACATCTCAGGACCCAAAATTACTTTGTCCTCTAGTCTATCCCAACTCAAGGGAGTGCGACATGGTTTCCCATACAATTCTTGGAATGGAGGCATGTTGATAGAACTCTAGAAACTATTAGTATAAGTGAACTCTGCCAAATAGAGATAATCTTCCTATCGTGTCTGTTGGTCCATCACATACATACGTAACATATCCTCTAGGATCATATTGACCCTCTCAGTTTTTCCATATGTCTCTTGGTGATAAGATGAACTGGAGTTCAACTGTTTCCCCATCGCATGTTGTAATGAAGTCCAAAGAACTGAGGTGAGCACTGGATCCCTATCAAAAAATAATCCGACGTGGAATACCATGTAACCTCACTATGTCCTCCACGAACACTCTGGCTATGAACGATGCATTATAGGAAGAGCACATAGGTGAGAAGTGTGCTACCTTCATCAACCTATCAACTGTCACCATAATCGCATCATGACGTCTTGAAGAGTTGGGTAAACCAATAATGAAATCCAATGAGATTATATCCCACTTCCACTCTGGTACTAAATGCGATTGCAAAAGCCCTGATGGATGCTGGTGTTTAGCCTTCACCCAGTGACACTCTAGACATCTCGACACATAATCCACAATGTCACGCTTCATTCCTATCTAGAAATACAACTGACGCAGATCTGCATACATCTTCTTCATCCCTGGATGGGTTGAATAAGGTGCACGATGTGTCTCAGTCATAACCAAGGTGCAAATATCACCTAATGAAGGAATGTATATGCATCCCATGTACCTCAATATCCCATATGGATCCAGAGAATATCCTGAGTACCTGTCCTCAAGAGTTCTACTTGCCTCTATCTCTATCCTAACCTCCCAATACCAACTATCCGCTAGAAGGGCAGAAAGAATGTGAATCCACAAATCTACAACAAGAGTCAACTCAGATATCTCATGTATTCATCTATTGAGTGCATCAACTATGCCATTCTCCTTTCCCTCGATATACTTCACTTCAAATTCATATTCACAGAGAAACTCCATCCAATGCCTCTACCTATCATTAAGGTTGGGTTGCATGAAAATATACTGAAGGCTTCTATGATCACTGTGCAACTCAAACTTGTGGCCAAGAAGGAAATGTGTCCATCCTCTCAATGCATGAACAATTTCCGCCAACTCAAGATCATGTGTACGATAGTTCAACTCATGATCCTTGAGATTTCATGACTCATATGCAATGACATGACCCTCCTGCATCAACACTACTCCTAATCCCTCCAAGGATGCATCTGTATAGACTATAAAGTCCCCAGTCTACATCGCATCATGACAGAAGAAGAAATGAAAGAGTCTGACGCTCCAAAATCAAACAAAATGGTAATTGGGTTACCAAACAATATACCAAATGTCTCAACGAAGGTACCTTGATGCTCTACCTGGCAGTTATCAACCGCTGTGAAAACATGATGCCCTCTACCTACATCCCCAACTATTGGCTTAGATGCCGCTGGTCCCTGTGAAAATCCACATGTTCCCCTATTAGGACACATTCTAGCTATATGACCCTGCTGACCACATGCAAAATATCCAGTACCTCTACCATAGCCTCTGCCTCTAGGTGGTGTGCTAGACTGCTGCACGCTACCCCTGAAAGTGGACTAAGAGCTTTGCGTTGGTTGCTCAAAGCTGAAGCATTTCATATGCCTCCAGTTCTTATCCCCCTACCTTTGCTGGAAACCTTTATGTTTCCCTTGTGAAACCTACTGTTGCTGAACACTCTGCGAAGGTCCCTACTGAGACCTGGGAGGTTCATCTCTCTATGTCTGACCCTCTTGTGCACTAGACACTGCTACTGAAATTCTATCGATTTGAACACCAATGCAGCCTCCTAGTGCCATGGCTAGATTCTCCTCTACTAGACATGCTTTCTCCACCATTGTCTCCATGGTTATGGGTTTGAAAAGCCTCACACCTCCACTAAGACGGGCGTTCAAGCCACTGATAAAGTGGTGAACCACGATCCTCTTATCATCTCCTATACCTGCAAACTTCTTGAGCTCATAGAAGTATTGTTCATACTGCTCAATTGTCAAGGCTAACTAACGCAAAGCGTGAAACTCATCACCTTAACGCTGATGCCAGTGGTCGGATAGGAAATGGGCTTTGAACACTCTAGAAAAATATCCCAAGACACTAAATTAATATCTATATGGAGCTTTTGCTCCTCCAGCCTCCACCATATGGATGCGAACCCTCGTAGATGCATGATAGTGCATCGCGCTTTGGTATTACTATCGTAAGGGTGCATAGAAAAGCACCTAGCAAGGTCTATAAGCCAAGTCTGAGCCTCTAACCTAGTGCCTGCTCCATCATTCAATGGTGGTCATGCCCTGGGTAAATCTCTCATATGCGTCTCTGACTAAGATGAAGCTTCCCTCTCACCAGGATTACCCTGAACCCCAGCCTACCTCAGACCAAGGAGCACCAATGCCTCCTCAAGTGCCCTATGCTCAACCTCGATCCCTAGAGGATTGTGTTGTCGGTCACTGCCCCTTAGGGCATTATGCAATGCCTGATGTTCCTCCTAATCTAGAATATGTGGAACATGAGGAGGAGATTCATTTTGACTCCCATCGTGACCACCTATACGGCCACATCCTCGCCCTCTACCTCTTCCACGTCTGGGAGGCATAATCTTACAAAGACACACCAAGGTATTAGGTAAGGTACACAACTAAAAGCTTAATGGGTTCAAAATAATCCCAGAGCACCCAGTGTTTAAACCCGGGCTCTGATACCATGTGTAATGCCCTGTCACATAACCCTAGAGGAAGTTGCAATTAACTACTCAAACGCACCAATTTTTTTTTTGTTTAAAGAGAAATTAACATGCAAGATCACTACCCAATGCCAACAACCTCTAAGGTTACGAGACTGAGATTACTTTAAAACCCAAACATACAACATAATTGAATCCAAACATTTATCTACTTAAGAAATTAAGAACGCATGCATTACATACATGATAAATTACATAATCACAACAAGAGATACAATAAGATTTAAAATAACAATAATTTAACAAGGGAGATTACATCTCTCATTCCCTGAATGAGGTAGAACCAATAAGAGTGATTAAAAATTACCTTCTTCCACCTCGATTACAATTGAGGGGTAATAAATTACAAGAATCATCTGAAATGAAAATAAGCATGTAATGTAAGTGGATCCCACGAGCTCCCCAACTAGAAATCTTGTCAACACGAACAAAAACAAAACCCAATGGAGTAAGGTGCATGTTCCACCCAACCAAGTGGTACTCAAAGGCCCATCCCCCATGCTATGAGATAGTAACAAGGATTCCTAGACAAGACCATCTAACTCTAGCCACAGGATAAAACATAACTGAACTTATACAAATACAACACTGTCACAATGGTTACAATGCTTCTAGAGTTAATTAATCAATTGCATCACTAATACAACATACTGCTGACTTAGGAGAAGTGTCATCACAATGCTACATGGGATATCCTAGTAAGTATTCTTAGGCCCCGACACCCATCTCAGAATCTCCTAGAAACCTCTAACGACTCTCGCCCCCTCATGCAAACTAGTGTGGAATCAGTTATCTCTCGTAGAGACAAGATAATGATCTTTCCATTCCAAGCCTTCTCGTCCCATCCCAAGTCTATGCAAGCCCTTGTGTCCATGAGCGAGGCACAATTATTCTTATTAAGTGTTTGATACTACCTATGCTTCTAAAAAAAATATTTACATTATCACTGAATTAACTAACTCACAATGAGTTACCTTGGCACCACTTTGTGTGTTGACCCTCATTGAAAGCCACTCCTCTAAGACAACACATGGAACAACTCCACAACCCAGGGGTAAACTAGTTCAACTTAAGGATATTAAATTCCTATCCACAACATAAATGAAATACAATCCCATTCGTGATAACCGGGTAAATTAACTGGATATACGCACTACCCAAGGCAAATCAAAGGTTGATTTCATAATACGACAACCCAAAGATTTAAACAATCCATCTAGAAGACTTATTAATGCTTCTAAGCAATTTCCCCCAAAACAAAAATAGAAGAAATTTACATTTAAAAGAGCAATTTAAACAGAAATTAAATCTACTTTTGGATTTCCTAAATCCACTTCCCTTAATGAAATTTAGTAGTTTATTGCCTTAATAAAACTAATTTACTAATGTCTCTTTTAGACAAAGGAGAGAATTAAACTATGTATTTCAATTTCTTAATTGCTTTTAAATAATAATTAAAAAAAATAAAATTTACTTCTTCTATTCAGAACATATCATTTAAAAAATAACCATTTCTTCTTTCCAAAATAAATCATTTTAAAATCAAATAAATTCATCTGTTAAAACATATTACTTAAAAATAAAATATTTTTTCTATTAAAACATATTATTTTAAAATCCTCCAATTGCATTTAAAACGTGCCATTATTTAAATCACCAATTAAATATATATATTAAACATTATTATAAAAATATCTAAAATAATAATATATATAAACATATATACATAAATATACATATGTATATATGTATAATTATATGCCATTACATACTTATATATATACATATATATAAATATATATAAATATTATATATTTTTAATATTTAAATATTAAATATTTTTATATCATAAAAAAAACATAATATAAAATATTATTTAAAAAAAAATGAATTTTAAAAGATCAAAAGAGTAGGGTTTTTTTTTTTGGGGGGGTGTGGGGGGTGCGCACATTTTTGGGGGCGACTGTGTTTAACATAGCCAACCCTATAGATGTGGGCACGACTGTGTTTACATACCCAACCCACCAAATATGTTGGCGACAACTGTGTTTAACACAACTGACCCCCATAATTGGTGGTGCGGTTGTGTTTAACACAGTCGACCCACCAAGTATGTGGGTGGCGATGTTAAGGGTGCGTTGGGCGTGCCCTCCCCCACAATACCTCCCATGGGGGCTGTTGTGGGGTGAGCCCCCAGTGACCCAATAAAAAACAAAAAAAATAATTGTTTTATTTTTTTTAATAAAAAATTCAACAACACCTCCCTTACGGATTTCGAAATCCGTGAAACAATTTTGATAGGGTTTTGTTGCATTTTTTCCGAATATTTTTTACAATGGGAAACATATCAAAATATATATATGTATGTATATATATATACTTTACAAAATATATATATATATATTTACAGATTTACTAAAATTATACCTCCAATTGAGCAAATAATTTCCAAAAATAGTCATTTACAGCCATAAGACCAATTTTTGAGAAAAATCATTTGAACAAAGTGGTTTCCAAAATTTACTAAAAGATTTAACATGGGTTTTTCATCATAATTCCTTTATGAGTTTCTCAAACAATTATTTTGCAACCAGCATATCAAAACTATGAATTTTTCTAAATAAAATTTATTTAATAAACAAAAAACCTAGTTTCCAAAAGCTTGAGAGGATGCCAAATGGTGCAATGATTCTTCCATAGATTCCAACTCCTTCCAAGCAATCCAACAAAGCTTCTCCACAAAAAACAACAAAACCAAAACTAGAATCCTTCTCCTTTCTCCTTTCTTCCTCCCTTTGGAATTTCATGGTTAAAGCCCTTAACTCCATGAAACAAATATCTCTTTCAACCACCAACATAAATTTTTGAAAACAAAAAAGAAAATATCTTCAAAATTATTTTTGCATTCAAATCCTCCAAAAATGCAAAATAAAACATTTACAACTTTTTAAATAAAATATCTAACAATTCTAACAATAACTTAATTCAATTAATTTAATAAAATAAATATAATCCAAAGATTAAATTATTTTACTAATTAAATTAAATTAATTAACATCTTCTAACATAATAAACCAAATTAATATTCATATTCTTCTACGATTTGAGGCTTATGACGGTAGATCTACACTTCCCTCAGCTCTTGGTAAGGACAAGGGCATCAAAAAAGTATGCGAGCCCTCGCAGTGTGTGGTCACGGGGAATGGGGCGGCCTCCCCAATCCACAAACTTGTTTCTGCAAGCTCGCCATCACCTTTTTATGGCTCTTTAGGCACACCAAACCCGGACTGTTCAACATCATGGTCCTCCACAACCTCTCGGGTGACTAGCATGGATGTTGAAGGGACTCTCCTGAGTGGCATGAATGGTGACAGAGATCCCTCTAATCTGCACATTAACATAGAGAATGGTAGGGTTTCGTGACCCAACTCCTCCCCCTCACGAATGCACGGAAACCCTAGACTGAACTTCAAGGAGGTGCTTGGCCTGGATATGCATGTGGGTGTTGGATGGGCATAGCATGGTTCATTGCCTACTCCAAGTGCTCCAATCCCTGTTACCTCTTCATCCCACCCATTCACTATACAAAGTCCACCTATATTAGTTCATCACTCAGAGTTAGTGCCTGAAATTTGTATGGATGAGGTC
The DNA here is from genome assembly GCA_007115665.2 of Sequoiadendron giganteum. NCBI lineage: Eukaryota > Viridiplantae > Streptophyta > Pinopsida > Cupressales > Cupressaceae > Sequoiadendron > Sequoiadendron giganteum. Next base: position 295,459,611 of record CM021101.1, read on the forward strand.
GCAAGTGATAGAGAGGAGTATCTGTAGGATCATGCACTAATTTGTAGATTTTTGAAGGTCTGGCCGAAACTATGTGAACTGCACACCTGGATAAGCAAAGAATTGGAAGGAGTATATGGAGGCTGAAATCAATATTTACCCCTGTGCCAGGGGGTTTTTCATCTTAGAATTTGAATCTTTGGAGGATAAAGAATGAATTCTTAATAGCGGCCCTTGGATCTTTCATGGGGATTTTTTATGCATCAAACCACGGTTCCTGTCTTTTGACCCTTGAATAGAAACGTTTTCTTCAGCATACCTTTGGGTAAGATTGCCTTACCTTCCTCTACAATTCTGGGAGATCAGGTGTTTGGTAGCCATTGCGAATGGATTGGGCAAGTACCACAACATTTCAAAAGAAAGCATCAACTACGAAAACTCTACTTGTGCTCGGGAATGTGTGGAAGTCGATTTATCCAGAGGCCTTCCTGTAGAAATATCCTTAAAGGTTGGGAATAGGCATTGGAGACAACCTGTAGACTATGAAAAGATTCCCTTCAGATGTAGAAAATGCTTCTCAACTTCCCATGTTACATCTTTGTGCAACAAGAAGCAAGGGTTTGAGTGGAGTAAAGATATCTCAAATCAGCCTACTTGGTGGATTGGTGCCGAGTCCAACCACTATACAATTGCACCCAATGCAAAGGGTGAATCTTCTGCCACAATTGATCTCATGGGGGAGAAGACTACCTTTAGCTCACCTCCCACAATAGATTCACAAGGTACAAATGTTGAGCTCTCGAATGGTGTTGGTTCTGCTACCATTAAGACTTCAGACTCAACACCATTGATGAAATCTAGTTCACAATCCCCAGTAGATGCTTCCCATGGTACCATTTCCAAGAAAGGAAATTGCATCGATTTGATCCCTCCTCCTCAGACTGAGTAGGAATGGATAGAGGTTAAAAATTTAAAAATGCCTTCTTCAATGATACTAAGATCTCCAAAATTCAGAGAGTAATTTTGGACATTCGTGTTTTGAATCTCACCTTTTGGGAGGGGTTTTAGTTTTTATTTCATGGAAAGTCATGTTCTATGTTAAGAGTTTAGGTTTGGACAACACAGTTATGTTGGGCTGTGTTGCACCCCTAGTGGCAAGGGCATGCATTTATTTTTCTGGTTCATTCATTTTAGGAGTTGTCCCCTTGATAACACTTACCTATAAATATATATATATATATAATAAACCAGATTAATCTTATAATCAACTTAAATGTTTAATGCCATTTATTTACCTTTTTCAACTTGCAATTAAAAAATATCAAGGTGAAATTGAATAACATCAAAGCAATAGAACCTGACTTAAAACCAATGACACACTATGACCTGGGTGATGACTTGACACGAAAAACCTAGCTACTATCTCCCAATCAAATACCGTTGGGCAATGGACACGCTCAAACCTACAGAACCAGGTGGAGTCGATGTCTTGTACTTGTAGACTTGCAAACAAAGCATTTATCGAGCATGCATATATATCATAATAAAACAAACTGTGAAGAGGAAATCATGGAATCGTAGGGCACTCACAAGCGAGTCGTACAATTTCATCCCCTTCACCAATACAGTGTTACAAAGCTAGAGAATCTAACATTAATAATCTAATCAAAGGCACAAAACAGCATTAATTCAAATATCCTCTATGCTAATCTAAAGCATGCAATAATGATAACATCAGAATAAAATACCATCACATCAAAATATAACATCACATCGCATTACAGTTAGCGATCAAATAGTAACTGAGTACCATAGTCAAAGTACTAACAAAAAACAAAACATAACGAAGAAGAACACTGTCCAATCAAAAGAGCAAAATGGAGGGGTGCTACATTTAATAAATAATTTATGCTTTACGATTTTTCTCAAGACAAAAGGGATAACAAAAATATTTCAAGTAAAAGGAAAAAATATTTATAATTTCTAAAATGGAGTCAAGAACTTGTATCCTCTACATGCTTAAAACTAGTATTAGTATGAATAGTACTTCAATGATGTAATTAATGGTAATTTAAATTTAAAAATTCAAATTCAAATTCGATACAAAATAAAATTTAAAAATAAACTCTAGTTAATTTTAAGGTGTATAATTGAATGCTACTTTTTGTTTTAATTTTAGTAGTTATTAAAAAGTAAACATTTTTTATAAAGGTATATATTCATACATTTAAAAAAATGTTTAATAATCATGTTTATTCATGAATTGTAGTCTACATTATATATTGTGATAATATAATAGAATAAAATATTAATAATTAATTTTATATTAATTTTGACATGATTTCAAATAGTTCTATAATCAAATTCCTTGCTTGAATTGTGTTTTTTACATGAATACAAAAAATATTTATATAATCATGGTGTGGCTTGAAAAATTACCATCAATTCACACATTATAATTGTTATAAGATTGAGATAAAAAACCCCAATCTTTTTATGACCTTTAACAAACAATGATTTTCAAATTTTTGATCCATTTAAAACGAAGTACATGGTGATACTATTTACTTTTTTCAATAAGATATATACAAAATAAATTATAGAAAATTTGTATAATTCATTTAAAAAAACATTATAGAGAACATCTTAAAACATTATTGTATAATTAATAAGAAGTGTAAACCTTGTTGTATCCATGTGGACATATATTTGAAGGCCGAAAATATAAAAATCGATAGAACTTGAATTAGGCATGTCAATTTTTATTATCATAGATTTTTTTTTTAAATGTTTATATTATAAGATTTTTAATAAATTGAAAGCAAATAAAAATATCTTATAATTAGCTATATCATATTAGGATGAAAATTTTCATTATTAAATTTTAATTTTCTATATCATTTAATCATTTAAGACTTTGATTGATAGTTAGTGAAGGATAAATGGTAACGAGTGATTAAAATTACAAACCAGTAATAATATTTAGTAGAGAGTAATATTAATAAATATAGGTTAGAGACTCAAAAAGTGAGTTAGCCAAGGATAAATGATAACGAGTGATTAAAATTACAGACCAATAATAATATTTAGTAGAGAGTAATATTAATAAATATAGATTAAAGACTCAAAGACTCAATTTCTTATAAAAAAATTAATAAAAATAAAAGTAACTAAATTGTCAAAACAGTTTATTCTTAAATCATAAATTATTTCGATCAAAACATAAAACTGAATCTTAACTTTTTCTTAAACAAATGACGTTAACTTACCAAATTAAAAAAAAAAAACTATTAAATCTTAAATATTTTAATATAATATATTGTTCCCTCTCGATAGAATTTAGATCGTATAGATGATCAATAAGTTTCGTCTAATAAATATATATTAGTGTGAGGGGCGAGGCAAACAGGAAGATATTGCTTTAATATAAATAAAATAACGTCGGCCGACTCAATGAATCTCTATGAATCGATTCTTACAGAGAGAGCTAGTTCGGCTTCTTCAATCCTTCCAAAATTTTAAATATTGTTTAAGATGATACCAATCTAAGCATAACGAAATTGGAGGGCGCGGACGGTCTACAAAAATAAAAGGACATTATATCAACGGCGTTTACAAAATGGATTTACGCAAGAAAATTCTGAAATGATTTATTCTACGGCAAAAATGCCGGTTGCAGCTTTCGACCTCTGGCCATTCGTTTGTTTTACCGAAGCATCGGTATTGTATCCCTAAATAGAAAGGACGGAGTTTTTAAGGCCTTACAGTTTAATATTCACATTGGAAGCTTATATTATGGGGACTTCTTTGCAAGTAAAGCGGTGAGCCTGAGCTGAAAGCGAGCTTTTTAGTTTTACTGGTGTGCAAAGCCATGAAAACTGTGAATCAATACAATGTTGCCAACATTTTGTTCCTCGCAATGGCCGTGTTGGCTGCGAGCGTTCACGCAGAAGAAGCAACGTACATTGTTCAGCTTGAACTTCCGCAGACTGCGTTAACTACTTTGGATGACCGGAAGAAATGGTACTCGTCGTTTGTAGGCGAAGATAAAACTGTGGTGTATGCTTACGAGCATGTGTTGAATGGGTTCGCTGCTCGCTTGACAGAGGCTGAAGTGGAAGCAATGCGAGAGATGGAAGGCTTTATTGCGGCGTATCCCGACACTCGCCTGCCATTGCACACCTCCTATTCGGGTCAATTTCTGGGCCTCCAGCCCACCAAGGGGCTGTGGCCGGCGACTGAGTTCGGCAAGGGCGTCATCGTTGGGTTGTTGGACACGGGCGTGTGGCCAGAGAGCCCTTCTTTCTCCGACGCCGGAATGCCGCCTCCGCCTGCGAAGTGGAAGGGTGTGTGCGCGAGTACCCCAGATTTCAATTCATCCAACTGCAACAACAAATTAATCGGAGCAAGAGCTTTTATCAACGGGGAGCGTAACCCCAGTCCTCGCGACACAGAAGGTCACGGTACTCATACTTCGTCTACCGCCGCCGGTAACCGTGTTGCCAATGCGAGCCTCTTTGGATATGCAGCTGGAACAGCCTGGGGCATGGCTTCAGGTGCTCATGTAGCCATGTATAAAGTCTGCGGACCCGAAGATTGTTTGCAATCCGATATGCTGGCTGCAATGGACCAAGCTGTGGCCGACGGGGTCGATGTGCTATCGCTCTCTATTGGAGGAGCCTCGGTGCCCTTCTACGAAGATTCCATTGCCATGGGTGCCTTTACGGCAGTACAGAAGGGCATTTTCGTTGCCTGCTCAGCAGGCAACAGTGGTCCCGATTACAATACGCTTTCAAACGAGGCACCATGGATCATGACAGTCGGCGCGAGCACCATGGACAGAAGCTTCGTCGCAAACGTCCAACTTGGGGATGGGAGTGTTTTTTACGGAGAGTCTTTGTACCCAGGAAAAGGTCTTTCAAACTCCATGTCGTTGGTCCATATCAACACAGAGAACGGAACTTTGTGTATCAATGGTAGCTTGAGCTCCGAAGATGTTGCAGGAAAGATTGTAGTGTGTGAACGAGGCATTATAGCACGGGTGATGAAGGGTGACGTGGTTCGAGCAGCAGGAGGTGCAGGCATGATATTGGTCGCGAACGAAGCGTCTGGGGAGGAAATCATAGCAGATGCTCATGTCTTGCCAGCAACCTACGTCGGCTACAACGCTGGAGTCGCCATTAAAGCTTACCTGGCCTCAGCAAAAACACCGACTGCAGCAATTGATTATCAGGGCACTGTGTTTGGCACCAAAGAAGCGCCCGCTATGGCGGCCTTTTCATCGAGGGGTCCGAGCACTGCGGATCCGGCGATCCTGAAGCCAGACATTACAGGCCCCGGAGTTAATGTGCTTGCGGCATGGCCTTCAAACCTCGGCCCTGCGGACCTCCCTGACGACCAGAGGTTGGTGAGCTTCAATATAATTTCTGGGACCTCCATGTCCTGTCCCCATGTGAGCGGGCTCGCTGCTTTGATCAAAGCAGCTCATCCGGACTGGAGCCCGGCTGCCATTAAATCTGCGCTCATGACTACCGCAGATGTTGTTGATAAGAAAGGACTGCCAATCCTTGACAGTGCAACCAACACTACAGCCGACGTTTTCGCCACAGGAGCAGGACATGTAAATCCGGAAAAAGCAGCCAGCCCAGGCCTTGTCTATGACCTCTCTCCGGCCGACTACATTCCTTACCTTTGTGGCCTAAACTACACGACTAGCCAAATTGGGGTCATCGTGGGTAGAAAAGTGACTTGCCCTACTGACCCTGAAAACACTCTCCCAGGAAATTTAAATTACCCATCTTTCTCTGCTCTTTTTGATATAACAGCGGCGCCTGTCTCAGCTACCTTCAAACGAACAGTAACCAACGTTGGGGCAGCGGACTCGACATATGTGGCCTTCATCGAGGCGCCCCCTGGAGTGGAGGTTACTGTGAGTCCAACAGTTTTGTCCTTCACTAAAGTAATGGAGAAGCAGAGTTACAAAATCACATTCACGGTATCCACTCCAGCAGCACATTCATTTTCTCAAGGTTCTCTTACATGGGCTTCCAATGCCACAACTACACACTCTGCTTACCAAGTTAGAAGCCCCATATCCATCGTTTGGTATAAACAATCAAACTAATGTCATCCTAGTAAGAAGAATCGTTTCCGATCTAAATTTCGTAGTCTAATGTCTCCTCTAGCCCAGCTATAATGTATTGCTCAAGGTTGATTTATATCTGGGTTTTATAAAAATAAATTTCAATTATTGAATTGACCATTTCCAATAAACTCTTAGCTTTTTTTATATTGATAAAATGTAGTTAAAGACTACAATATCAAACTGTACACAAAGACATCGAAAGACCAAGAAAATCAATGGCAGAATCACCCTATAATAAAATCTTACTTACTAATTGTAGTATTACGAACTAGTGAGAACTTGTGAGATATGACTTGTCTTATGATCAACGTGTTGTAGGAAGACAACAAAAATACTAAAATTCTAAGATGGGGCTGGAAAATAGAAGTGACATATAAGAAAGCCACTTTGTTTATTAATATTAGTAATTTTAGAGAACTATCGTGCTCTTACTTTTTTCTTTAAGGATATTTTAAATGTGTGATTTCTATATATAATTTATTTATTGATTTATTGTATTGAAGTCAATATGTAATATGTTTCAGTTCAGAATTTATTTTTAGAGAATTATTTTTTTTCTGTTTTAAAGAAAATAGTATGTAAGATTTTGTCTCTTGTATTATATTGCAAGTATAGTCTTGTTCCCTTCATAAATTCAAAGGCCAACAATCTTGCAATTTGACTATTACCTATCTATTGTACAAAATTTACACATTATTATAACTTTTTAGTTCACATAATTGCAAGGATATGATGAGGAGAGTGACCTATTTCATAACTTCAATAATAATGTATAAGGGCCTCCTTTGGTCTAGATAAGGCCTTTTCAATTTAGGAGATCCCACCTTATTAAATTCAAGGTACATATCCTCTAGGGTGATAGTGGAGATCGGTGCACCAATACTATATGATGGGTGGGCATTTTATTGGTGGCACACTCATGTAAAAAGAGGTTACACCCACCTAGTCATTATTGGAGACTTGCACAATTAGAGGAGTAAAGCTAGAACAAAATCTTTGAGACCAATGTTTAATGTTTTATAGGCTACACACATTAGATAAAGAGTTGGGATTGCACTCACATTGGATGACAAGGTTTACATAACATTAACAAAATTAACAATATTGTGATGGGTTTCAAGAATTGTGTGGAATATCTTGATGCAATAGTTTCAAATTACATGGAATAGATATATTCATAATGAGCCATAGTTCACAAAATATGGTTATAGCATAGTAGTTCAAACCAATACAATAGATCAACTAGATACAAACGAGGGAAATATGGTGCAAAATTTAAAGCATGATGTCAATGGTCATTGGACAAGGGATAAAGGACTCTATAGAACCACATAATTTTATTACATAGTCATTGGATCAATCACACAATAATGTAGAATGTTGTCACTACTAATAGTCATGTTACATTGAAATAAAATAACAATTCCATGTATTTAAAGATCCCCACATGGGGTATATGATGTAATCCCCTATGAGACTATATCCAACATAACAATATTCATAGAAGAAACCAAGCATATGGGATTAGTATATGGATGATTAGCACAAATATAAGAAATCATCCAAAAACATGGAACTAGGTAATGGTAAATTTAGTTATCCCTTATATGACATAATATAAAATTGATGAAGGTGGAATTACTCAAAATAGCTAAAAGAAAAATTAAGCAATACAATATTGAAATGAAGAAAAATAGGTGTAAATGGGGAGGTTAATCAAATATGATATGATAAGAAACCTATTTTCCTTTATTTCATTAGGAAATGAGATCTACACAATGAATTGATTATCAACCCTTAGGTGAATCAAGTCGAAGTGGGAATCTTCATATTTCCTTATGACTAAAGGACGGGGGTCAAGGTCAAACAACACTTTGGGGAGAAAATCCTAAAATAGAAAATCAACACCAAAATGTAATCCAACACTTGAAACAACAATATTAAACTCAATACTAATAGAACTAGAAACCAAATTATAGATCAAAGAAGGGTAGAATGATGTTTACTAGTCACCAAAAGTATTTTTTTGAAGAAGATCTGGGGCTCATTCGCCCAGGGGAAAATGGATCCAAGTGCAGGGATTTTCTATAGCTTTTAGGAGCCTATGATATAGATCTGAATCTTCCAATTTGCCCACATTTCATAGTCGGAATGTCAGAAATGGCTCCAAGATCTTAGTTTCCATGAGAAGACAACAATTTTGACAACTTTGTAAATTGTGCTCTTTAAAAGGTCTTCAAGCTTTCTTCCACCTAGATCTACAATCATACACACAAGAGAGAAAAATTGTTTGTTTAGGGTGAATAGGGGTTTTCATTGGTCAAACCCTTTTTTGGTAATCAAACCTTGAATTGAAATGAAAAATGAAAGAGGAAATGAAGAACGAACAAAGATATGTTACCACTCAACAAACCCTTGATTGAAACCTTCATAATGGATATTTTAGGAGGTCTGCAACTTGCATGGAATGGTTGAATTGGATGTGGATCTTGACACTTGAATCTTGATTGAAATGATAATTTGAATGCTTGACTTGATCATGAAACCTACATCACTGTCATGTACTGATTTTATCAATTATTTTACTGCAATTATTAATCATGAGAATTTTGATGTTTATATTAGATGATTATATAAATTCAGATAAAAATTGATAAAAATTGAAATGCAAATTTTAGGAAATTTGGGGTTTGTCATTACTGATGAGAAATCGAGTGCAAGTGAACGTAGGAACAGGTGAATGTGAGTGAAGGCGAGAACATTGATCAGGTAGAGTCGTTTTAGCCATTAGACATTTATGAGGATGATGGAATCTCACACACACACTTAGTTATTATTTTAATATATTTTTGTGATGATTCTTGTTTGGAAATTTTTAACAAGTTTGTCTGAATGTTCAAATTTATGTGAAAATAAATAAGTTTTCTTTTGGAATGGAAATATTTATTATTTATGATGAGTTTCAAAAATCGAGTAAATAATGTTATTGTTGTAAGAAAATGGTTTATTTATATATAAAATGTGAAATATTATGTTATTGATTTATTTGTTATTTTTGCATTTTATAAATGAAAGAAGAAATATATATTTTAAAATAAGAATATATATTAAATGTGGTTGTTTGAATAGAAAATAGATAAATATCAAAAATAAGTTATTGGAAAAAGAATTAGAAAACAAGATGTGTTCAAACTTGAAATTGAAATCAAAACAGTAGTTCTCAATTTGAAAACAAACACTTTTCAATCAATTTGCATGCAATCGAATTAAGGAACTCGAAGTTCTGACCATTTGGGTGGAGATCAAAACTGAAATTGTGGATCTATCTTTGAAAAAACTCCATCACCAATGCATGAGAAAAAAGCGACCAGAGAGGAAATTCGAATTTGGAAAAAGGAGAGTGAAAATCCATTTTTGATATTCAACAAAAAAAAAAGACATAGTATTATTATATATTTTTGCAGGGGATTCATCTGATGGGAGAGGGAGCTAGTTTTTTTTAATATTTTGTTAGGGACTTTGCTCTTTTCCCAGGCGCCAAGATAAAGGAGAGATATTTTGTATGGAAAAGGGTTATCATTTTACTCCTCTCCCATGCACGGCCAAAATAAAGAGGAGAACATAATTAACTATCTCCAACACTCGCAGGAAGGAGGAGAGAATAGGGTGCGGATAGAGGAAGAGAAGCAGGGTGATTTATGAGTAAGGAGTTAAGGGAGGTGAGATCCGTAGCAAGTGTGAGGAGAAGATAGTGTGTGGGAGAAGACATAAGCAAGGCATGGCCAGTAGTAGGAGACAATACAAATCAGGAAGGGAGTGAGGAAGAAAGGCACATAGAAAGGGAAGGAGGAGAGGTGCAACAGGAGACCAGAGGAAGGGTGATCCTACACAAAAAAAAATTAAAAAGAGAGTCCTGATGCATGTGGTACATGCGAAAGAACATAAAGGAGAAGAGAAGAGAGAATTCATAACATAAATTAAATTAGGAGAAGAGGAAAGTAGATAGAGGGAAGAGAGAAATAAGGAAAAGAAAAAAAATAACAGAGGAAACAAAAAAAATCATTGTCAGATTTAGAGGACACAAAACAACATAAATTTTTCAGGTAGATTCAATGAAAACAATATTTACCCAAATTCACAGTCAATTAATGTCTGATTTAGTTCATTTCTATTATTCTTATATTTTTCTTTTGAAAACATATTGTTGTTTTATCAAATTTAGAAAAAAAACAAAACGATTAAACACCAGACTATAGTTTGCATGAAGATAATGAACAATCTTGAAACATAAAACTATAAAGAGACTGCAAATTTCCTTGATGGAGAATTCTATTTTAGTAAATTTAAAAGATTCAAACAAAAATAGTATGATTAAGTTTTATTTCAGTATCTATTAAAGATTCACACATAAATCATAAAGTTTCAGATTTAGAGAAGTATCAGAAAAAATCAAAACTGTAAGGGAGATAAATTTTTCAAACAAAAAGAATAGAAAAGATAGTTAAATTATTACAGAATTAAACAGTTGAATGTTCTTGTTTTAAATAAAATTTAGAAATGATAAGTTTAAATAATTCTGTTTATTTGAATGTACTTGAAAAGTAAAAGTGAGAAAAATTTGATAAATCTTAGAAATGATTCTAAAATTGCCTACGAAACAGAAGTATATATGAGGTATGTATTTGAAAAGATAAGATTTTAGAGAAAAATGAAAAAATAGAAAAGAAAAGGAAATGGAATTAAAAATTTAAATTACTTTGAAATGAAACAAATTAGAAAAGGGTTATTTCGAAGTATTGATAAATTTTATGAGTAAATGAACCAAAAGAATGTATGCTCATTTATTCGTCTATGGTTTTATATGTACTTATTTACATACTTGAGACACACCTTCTTTGATTTTAATTGAAATTTACTTTTATTATTTTATTATAAATAATGAACATAATGATATTTTTGATTAAAACTGTGAAACCATGTTTGCTTGAAAATGAAAGTGCAGATCATGTGTTTGTGAAAGATACTTTATTTTATGTATTTTAATGGAACCATGCATGCTTGATAATTGAATGCACATGACATGTGTTTGGAAAGTTACCTTCTGGGACGGGTGTCGAATATGGGTTTATAGAGAGTGTAGTTTTGCTTTTCCAAAACTGCTTTTATTTGTCGTGCATGACATTTTACTTGGCCAAGTAACTTAAGGACCATTGAAATAGATGGAATGAATGAAGTCTCTACCATATCTTAGTATTGAACTTGCTTGTTTCTTAAATGAATTAGAAAAATGAAAATTCTTGTGGATTTACTAGTTATACTAGGCACGCATTAGATTCCATCCTGCTTGTCGACTTCTTTTTGCTAAGCAATTCGTGCAGGGTCAGGTATTCTTTAAATGACTAAAGAATTTTGTGAAAGAGTAAGCTTCAAGGTTGGGTAGAAAAAGTGCATGATTCTTGTTCTCATCTTCATTATTAAAGATAAGCTTTGGATTGAAGATCAAAGGATGTTTTCTTCATTTATGTATTAATTATTTCTTAAATTATGTATTGTAGAGCTTAAGGCAACAAAATGCCTAAGTCTCGAAATGTAAACTTATATTACAACTTCTTTTTTATTATTATCAATGTCATGTAAGATGACACGTGTATGAATCTAACTGGAAATATTATGAATCTATTTATCGACTTTAAGTCATTGTTTTGAAATCGATTGGATTTTATGATGTCTAATGAATGAAGTGAAGAATTTATTTTGAATATAAATGAATTTATTTAAAAGTATTTTCATTGTTTGAATTTAAGAATTTTGCACTTTACAATCACAATGTTAGCTCCAAAAATATGCATGATGTAAGAAGAATTTGACATGATGAATGGATCTTGAATGTTGTAATAAAAATCTGATATTCTACTCTTGAATGCCTTTAATTTCTCTTGAAATTTCTCTTGAAATCTCATTAAATTGCTAGGTGAAACATTGTGAAATAACCTTGTATTTATTGGTATGTATCCTTGGGTGAATGGGTCCTAGGTCCATAAACCTAGGAAACACAATACTCATTGTGAAGTGTTATGTTTAGGCATTAATAAATGTAGCAATGAAAAATATATTCCTCTACATTTGCATGCTTGTTTTGGCCCTCTTTGTTAAATTAAGCATAATTTTTCCTTGATTTAGTGTTGTGATTTTCTAACACATTCACATTAGGTCTTTGGCCCTTGTAAACTAAATGAACTTAGTTGTGCCTTATTTAAGGTGTTGTAAAGTGTATCCTAACACTTTCACACTAATCTAAGGTTTTCATTGGGCTTCTTTATTCCTTATTTGGCCTTATTTTACATCCACAAGCCTTAATTAATGCATCTTTCCAAGGATGATCCTGACATAAACTAACATCTAATCATAATTCAAGTGTTTTTGGATTGTATGGTCCAAATTTAGTGATCTGGGACTCATATGCCACATTGGGCCTATGGGTCCCACCTAAGTTTTGAGGCCTCAATCTAGATTTCACATGAATCTAAGCATTTCTTGAAAAATGTGTCCCAATCTTAGCCTAATGGGACTCATATGCCCCAACTAGCATATGAGTCTCGCTTATCTTAGACATAAATTAAAATTAAATTCTTGGAAGGATTTTATTCTCCTAGATATGATGTCGGCTTGTAGTTTTGTCATTTCAAATTTTTTGGCATAAACAAGTAAAAATACAAGATTATTTCACTCATTTTGAACCTAACAAGCAATAAAGTGATCTAGCAAGTTGAATAAGAATCCTTATAGAAAATTGGAGATTACAAGAGCATTCAGAAGTTTATTATCAAACATTTTGAAGCATTATTCAAGTATCAAGCATCATGTCAAAGTCATCATGCATCATGTTTGTGTTTCAGCTAATAATTGTGATGTAGGGTTTCATGATCCAAGCAAGCATTCAATTCAAGATTTATTGCATTCAAGAAAGAGTCAAGATCCACATCCATTCGAGCTATTTCATACATGTTTACAACACTTTATTTCTAGGGTTTGGTGAGTTGCAGCATATCATTTTGTTCATTCATCATCCTTCTTTCCATTTGATTTCATTACAAGGTTTGATTACCAAAATGGGGTTTGACCAAGGTAAACCCCTTTCCAATAACAAAACAACAATATTCCCTCTCTTTAGTATGTGATTTGTAGATCTAGATTAAAGATCCTCTAAGGATCAAGATTGGAAAGAAGTTGTCCATGTTGTCACCTTGTTTAAAAGATCATTAAAAGACATCTACAGAGTGGAATTCAACAATTTAGATCCAAAAATCAGGTTGAGAAGACAGAGTAGAGATTGAAGAGAAGATTCAGACTTTGATCCTTTGAAAAATCCAAGCATGACTGATACGTTACTTCTACTGTATGAGTCCCACTACAAGTCATTTTCCAGATTTCTTAAGATGTAGACTTGCCATCATAAAAAAAAAAATTCCTACCTAAAAACCCTAATCTGGGACAAAATCACCCATCCTAACATATGAGTACTAGTGTGCACTAAATTCAGTATTTCTAGAATTTCAGTTCTTCACTGAAGTTTCTACAAATTTCTAGGTGAACCTTTGTAATTTTCTGGTTTACTATTTTGATTTTCATTCTTTTCTAGGTCATTCATTTAAATTTTCATATCATTAATTTTTGCATGTTACTATTCTTTCCAAGCCCTAGCTTGGTGGTCAACCCCCTTTTATTTCTTAATCAAACCTAGGATACCCTTTAGCAGATCTCTTTCCTTCTCTCCAGCTTAGGATTGAGATCTCTAGGGTTTCCTTCAGTGAAACAAGTGTGTGAAGTAGGAACCATATCTCCTAAAAGATAAGGCCCCTCACCTATTTTGGTTGTTTCATTTTGGTGAACCCAACTTTAGAACACCTTATTGCTGATTTGAAGTGCATCATAATCCTAGATCTATCTTGCATTAACATTTTATTAGGTTTTGCATTAGTTAATTTGCATCTAGGGTTTCTAAATATTGCATTTGTGATTCAATACATATAAGTTGTATTTTTTCATCTTACATCATTGAATTTCATCTAAAATTTGCATTTTCAATTATCCTAGACATCATCAAAACTAGAAAACATAACTTTCACTCAAAATTTTCTAAAATATTTGCAAAAACCCTAAACTGGGACTCATACACCCCTTTGGGCGATTTAGTCCCAATATAGGTGATTTTGTCTAATTTTTGGGTATTTTGTGGTGATTGTTATTTAGAATTTAAACCTCTTAAAAACCTTTATTGGGACTCCTACGCCCCTCTGGGTGATTTAGTCCCATTTTAGATTTTAAATTGCATTTTCTAGCATTAAATTCTCTATTTTTGTGTTGTTGTTGGCTAATGTTAGTTATTTGTTTTAGTTTGAAATTTTTTTGTTTTCTTCATTTCATTGCATCTAGCTTCATTTGGTTCATTAGGTACGTTGCATAATCTCATACTTGCATTTAGACCTTTTAGTCTAAGTTCTTGCATTACATTTCATCATGGATATGTCCTTTGGTAAGCTATGGATGTCCTTGAAGTCCTTAGTGGATGTGTCAAGTTGTGATTTTGTAAATGACCCTAATAAAATTGAAGTTATTCATGCTCACTCGACTCCTAATGCATGCCCTCCTTGTGATGTTGACATCATTGGAGAATTTGATGATAGCATGAATAAATTCCAAAACAATTGCCATGATAACCTTGAGACTAATGCATCATTTTACCCTTCTTTGAAACAACCAACACCCCCTACCATCCCACCACTTGAGATGTTTGGCCTTTTACACCTTGAAACTGAGATACAAGCTAAGCCTAAGTTCCCTACAATAGGTGAACCTAGTTATTCTAATTAAGCAAACATTCAACAATTCTATGTTAACAAAGTGACCAAAACTCCCATCAATCTAGAAGAAGCATATGGAAAATGATTCACGATCTTGAGAAAACAAGGATTTGATACAATAAGTTAACATGAAATTCATCAAATCTTAAAGAAAATACTGACTGAAGATACTAAAGGGTTAGGATATCAAGATCCTCCTCTCGATATGAGTGTCATCCTTCCTAAAAAACAAGCAATGCTTCATATTGATGATAAGGATGATAGGATTATCTTAGGTCCTCCTCCTCAACATTCAACTCAAGAAATTGGTGAATCTAGCAATCAATGAAGGATTTGCAAAAAAAAATTCCATTGACCACCAACTGCCACTGAAATACCTTTACAAATACTCTTGAACCAAGGATTGATTACATTACTACCCTTAACAGAAGATCGATCTTTGAATCCTATGAATACAAACACATCACATTATCGATACCATAGAGTTCTTGGACATAGTACTGATGACTATAGTGCTTTCAAATAAATACTTACAAATTTTGATATCATAGAAATAGTCCCTTAAAGCGGGAAACTTTCACTCCTTTCCATGTAATAGTTGTAGAATCAACATATTCTCACTATTACATGCACTTTACATTCATTTCAAATCATTTCAAAATGCCAAGATCTCTTTCTCATCACCTACCTCGAGTCATTCTTGTCTTGCAGTAAGTGGGGCCAAGAATTAAATGTTCTTGTCCTAGTAACACATTTTTCATTGTCCCTTTGGCTAGTTGTCCACATTCTATATGATGAACATGATTTGGATGTGGACAAACTACTAATAGGTTGACTCACATGTGCCTTACTAGTATTTTACATTATTTTTATTTTTTTTGTGTGATTGCATGTGCATAATTTGATCCCTCATGATGTTTCATTTGATGTACATCTCTCTTTGTGGAATTCCTCTATTTGTACCTACATACTTCTCTATGTTGTAAATATTTTACCTTTTCATTTATCTTTCAATTTTCTTGTGTTTTCCTTTCAGGGATGATGCAAGGCTTCGAGACATTCATGTCTCTTCCATGTTGACCAAAAATCTTTTTCTTTATCTTGTGTTTTTGTTTCGAGGATAACACAAGGCATCAAGACATTCATGTCTCTTCCATGTTGATCCAAAATATTTTCCTTTATTGTTTCTTTGTCTTGTGTTTTCCTTTTGGGGATGATGCAAGGCATCGAGATATTCATGTCTCTTCCATGTTGACCTGAAAGGTTTTTCTTTTTTTTTCGCTCTCTTTGTGTCATTCTTCTAGTTCTATGAGTATTTGGGGAATGATGATAGTTCTGAGCTCTCTAAAAATATTGTAGCAAGAACATACTGACCCCAAATCCATGGATCCTCATATGTTTGGAGTTTCATTTTGGGTCAACCCCTCTTTTCCTTTTCATGATGCAACTTTATTTGGAAACATATAACTTGGCATAGGGATTTTAGGATAAGGTCTCATGTCCTTTTTCTTGTTAGCATTTTCTCATTTGCTACTTGAAAGTAATTTCTCATAGCATGGTGTTTAGCAATTTCTTTAAAGTGGGGGCATATATTGGTGTTATTCTTTTTGGTATTTTTCATGTTTCATGGTGCAATCTTCTTATTTCATGTGATGCATATTTCTCTTTGTGGTGACACTGGGTGTGATGTCCTTCAAGAGCATGATATCTCTTAGAATATTATATTTCTCTTAAAGGCTTGATGTGACACATTGCATCCCCTGAGTTAAAAATCTTCTATTCTTTGATTGGTCCTCTCTTGTAGACATTAAGCATGATGTTCCCTAAGTTAAGACCTTACATGAACTAAGAAAAAATTCTTTGAACATCCTTACATTAGTTTTCATTTACAATTTTAGTTATATGGCCACCTTGCATAATAATTTTTTCATGCCTGTGGAGCCATCTTGTATGTTCAAGAGTTTCAAGCATACAAATTTTTTCTTGCCTCATGAATCTTGAAGTTCATTGTTGCATGGCACCTTCTCAAAGTTATCAAGAGGTATAGCTTTGGTCTGGTTGAACAGGAAGTTGAACTTAGGTGTGACTCTCCCATAGCCACTTGATTGTGTGCATGAGTGCATATAGACCATGTGTGTATGTGTCTCACCCCTTTGGATACTCACCCAATGGAAATCCTAGAGTTTCACTTCCTTAGAGTGAGCGTTCATTTCTGGACAAACAACTTAGATATGATCCACAACATGTAGGATAGACGGTTGAATCTTGATCCACCCCTTTTTGTTTTGTTTTTCTTTTCTCTTTATCTTTTGCAATATATGCGTGTTTCTTTCTTTTGCTCCTTATATCATTTTCATGTGTGTTATTTTGTGCCTATGTTGGTTTGTCATATGATCTTGATCCTGGGGTCTTGATCATCCCTCTTGATCATTGGCATCCTATCTTTCTGACACTAGTACACTTGGACCCCTCTTGATGCTAGTTTTTCTACTTTAGTGTGAGTTGAAAGCAAGTTCCTCCTCTCACTAAAGTGGGGGATAAATTTGGTAATGGAAAATTTATCCCTCTATATTTTCGTGCTTGATTCGACCCTCCTTGTTAAATTAAGCATAATGTTGCCTTGATTTAGTGTTGTGATGTGTTAACACATTCAAATTAGGTCTTGTGCCCTTGTAAAATAAATGAACTTAGGTGTGCCTTAATTTTAAGGTGTTTTAAAGTGTATCCTAACACTTTCACACTAATCTAAGGTTTTCATTGGGCTTCTTTATGTCTTATTTGGCTTTATTTTGCATTCACAAACCTTAATTAATTCCTTTTTGAGGATGATCCTGACGTAAACTAACATCCAATCATAATTCAAGTGTTTTTGGATTTTATTGCCCAGATTTAGTGATTTGGGACTCATACACCACCTTGGACGTATGGGTCCCACCTAAGTTTCGAGGCCCTAATTTGGATTTCACATGAATCTAAGCATTTCTTGTAAAATGTGTCCCAATCTTAGCCTAATAGGACTCATACGCCCCAACTGGTATATGAGTCTCGCTTAACTTAGAATTAAATTAAATTTAAATTCTTGGCAAGATTTTATTCTCCTAGATCTGATGTCGGCTTGTAGTGTTGTAATTTCAGGAAATTTGGCATAAATAAGTATAAATACAAGATTATTTCACTCATTTTGAACCGAACAAGCAATCAAGTGATCTAGCAAGCTGAATAAGCATCCTTATAGAAAATTGGAGATTACAAGAGCATTCAAGAGCTGATTATCAAACATTTTGGAGCATTAATAAAGTATCAAGCATCATGTCAAAGTCATCATGCATCATGTTTGTGTTTCAGCTAACAATTGTGATGTAGGCTTTCATGATTCAAGCAAGAGTCAAGATCCACATCCATTGGAGCCATTCGATACTTGTTTGCAACACTTTATTTCTAGGGTTTGGTGAGTTGCAAAAAAATCATTTAGTTCATTAATCATTCATCCTTTCCATTTGATTTGATTGCAAGGTTTGATTACCAAAATGGGGTTTGACCAAGGAAAACCCCTTTCCACTAATAAAACAACATTTTTTCCTCTCTTTAGTATGTGATTTCCAAATCTAGATTGAATATCCTCTAAGAAGCAAGATTGGAAAGTTGTCAAATTGCAAAGTTGTCCAAGTTGTCAGCTTGTTTAAAAGATCATTAAAAGACATCTATAGAGAAAAATTCAGAAATTCAGATCCGAAATTCAAGTTGAGAAGATAGAGCAGAGATTGAAGATAAATTTTAAACTTTGATCCTTTCGAAAAAGGCAAACAAGACTGATATGCCACTTCTAGCATATGAATCCCACTACAAGTCATTTTTCAGATTTCAAAAGATCCATACTTGCCATCATTAGATTTATGTTTTTTCCCAGAAACCCTAATCTAGGGCTCAATTTCCCATTTTGGCGTATGAGTCCTACTGTGTAGTAAATATAGTATTTCAAATATTTTAGGTCTTCACTCAACTTGCTACAAATTTCTAGGTGCGCCTTTGTACTTTTCTAGTTTACTATTTTGATTTGCATTCATTTCTAGGTCATTCATTTGAGCTTTGCATATCATTAGGTTTTATCATTAGGTTTTGCATGTTACTAGTCTTTCCAAGCCCTAGCTTGGTGGTGAACCACCTTTTAGTTCTTAATCAAACCCTAGGAAAACCTTTAGCAGATCTCTTTCCTTCTCTCTATCTTAGGATTGAGATCTCTAGGGTTTCCTTCATTAAAAAACATGTTAGAAGTAGGAACCTCATCTCCTAAAATATAAGGCCGCCCACCTATTTCTATTGTTTCAATAAATGTCAAGTTTCCCCTTTGGAAAACATAATTAAATAGGCTTGGAAAATGAATTAAATGGCCAATTAAGGCATAATTAAGTACAATTAATTAAAAGGGCCTAAATAAAAGTGTAAATGTAATATAAGGTACACTTAAGAACACTAAATTAAGGCATTAGTTAGTCCATTTTAAACTAGGAGGGCCTAAACAAGTGAGAAAATGTAAAGGGTTACATTTTTCTATTCTACAAATATATATGTCAAAACCACTAAGGAAGTATAAATGCATATGCAAAAATGTAATTAGATGGCATGAATTGTTTGAGGATTGAAAATCTAAATATAACCAAGGAATAATAAGACACCAATTTCCAGCATGGGAAACTTATTGCATGGCATAATAATTCAAATGAGGATGCAAGCTATGATGACATGTGTAGCTATTAGACGAGTTTACATAACACACACAATTGAGTGGTGTGTGATATTATGAACAATGTGTAGTGGCATAAGAATATTGGCTCACACATTTAAAGGAACCATGGTGCAATAGGGGCCTCGATAGGCTTGTTTAAGATTTGAATGATTAGAAACTCGAGTCATTAGATCAATTTATCCAATTATTACTAGGGTTTACTTTTATTTAGCTTTGAATTTTTAAATTAACAGGACACCATTGGAGGAAATAAGTCCAACTTGGTCATAGGGGTCATCTCATCTAAGGAAAAAATATATTTTAATTCTATCATGTTATATTTGAAAATTTTACAATACTTAAACAAAGGCATATATTTTTAAATGTGTACATGGTCTATTGATCTAATCTCATCTAATGGCTCTTGGGGTTTTGTATAAGTAGTAAGAGAGATGTGAGAGAAATTTCCTACCATTGGTAAAAGACAGGTGATATGATAGAGGAGGACATGCATGTAATTTATATTTTAATCAAAGGAGATTAAAATATTACTTTAAACATTGATAATCCCATCGGTGCTCCAACTTTCTATCAACTATATCTAAGAACGTATAAGTTCCTATGCTCAAAATTATTGTAAGGCTGGAAAACAAATGGCATCTAAGTTGTGATACTCTCCCTTGCACTTTAGTATCTACAAATCTTGGGTAGATGGACCTATTCAATACACTAGTTTAAAATATGAAACATATATGTATTATAATGCACTATAATTGTAATAATTATACAATATCACAAGGTTTATGAAATTATAAAAAAAATACAATTTATTTCCCTTTATCATTAACATTACTAGTATGAATGAGGCTGTATAGTTTAGAGAATTAGATTAATCTTTACTAAATATATAATATGTGAAATCAAATAGGTTTGGGAAGGGTATTCAACATATAGACCATTGTCTTAATGGAGTCACAAAGTCTCATGCTCAATACAACCATTGTATCTTATAATAACAACTTTCATAATGATTCATTTATTTTTTATTGGTTTACAATAGTAAAAAAAATCTTATATGGCTCTAAAAAGTTGAATCCTAATTAGTGATCCTTTATAGATCCATTATCTCTTACTATTAAAAGATTTATATTATTCACTAAATAATGACAAACACTAGATAGGAGTTTAACAAAACAAATATGCTTAAAGAATTTTGTAACCCTTAGCTACTTCATTTAAAGAGGTATAAGAAGGTATCTAGAGATGATAAAAATTATGAACCATTCATATGTTTAAATTAAAAATTATTACTAAAAGCCTTCAAAAATGAACATATAATGTGTATTTTAGTAAATCAAACTTTTTCATTTTATTTTTCTAACTTTCTTAAAATAATTTTTTTAACCCTTTTATAGAGAACCTACAAAGAAAGATCCCACAAATATGTGACACTTGTCACATTATAATAGCTTGATGGGTAACCTACAAGTGTGATGAGAGGAAGGCATGTAAATAATTTGAGATAAGTTGACAAAATACTACAAGCTATTAGTCAATCTGGATAGAATCGTACCTATTGGTAGAGGTCTCACAAAAAAAATCCACAATTATGCTCATTCTTGTTTCCCTGGTGTTTGGAACCACTGGTCTACCTTGGGGTTTTGGGTTTTAGCCATAAATACCTTGCCTTTGGGTCTTTTGTTTCATTTTGGTCTAGACATTCTAATCCTGCGTTGACTTGTTGTTCCAGTTTACTGGTTGCATAATCGTGGTTTGAGCCTTTTAAGTCATTCGTGTTACTGGCCCCTATTACTTGGCCTACTGGTTCTTCCGTATTGGGACTTGATTTTATTTTTTCCTAATGTCAGGTTGATGAGATTTTATAACTTTAAACTTGCATCTAAATTTCCTACCTCAAGGGTTGTTTCCCCGTCCGCCTAGCCAGTCCCCCTCTTTATGAATAACAATTATGGCATGTGCAAGTTTTCTAACCGTCGGATAAATTAGCCTAATCTTGACTGTTCCCCGCTAGCCTCGCAAGGATTTTTGATGATGTCACTACTATGTTGTGAGGTGTGCAAGATTTTGCCACATGTCACTTATGGTCATGGGGCCCAGTCCTTATTTTCTTGTTGATTAATGTTGAATAAACGACTATCATACAACGATGAATCGTGATTGTTCCTCGCTGACCTCATGCAATTAAAACAATCATTTCAATGATGTTGTGAGGTGGGCGAACAAGCGATGTGTGGCCAGGCATGATGTGATCTAGTGGTACCCACTCGTGCTGAGATGGTGTCTCGTAGGTGAATTTTCATTCACCTAGGATTTGGTAGACGAACGTGGAATTTTCAAACCACATTGACTCAATCTGAGTCACTCTTTCTTGCATACATGGACTAAGATCAATGGCTGGTATTTAAAATGATTTAATGGTGTATGATAGCCATTGTTTCTTGCATGAGTGAATAGTAATGGTGGAGTTCGGACTGCACCACACAATTTAATGCTAAAAGTCTCCTGAATTGCTATTTTCATGCATAATTCTACACTAAACAATAATTTCCAAGTACCAAGTGACACGAGCTAATTCCTGTGAGTCATGCATCACAACCATTAAAATTCTCTGCAAGTAAAACCGTAAGTAACGTACACACCACGTTCTTTATCTTTCAAAATCTTGTTTATTTCTTGAGGAAAAGTGGAAATTGCATTTTGCTTTGTTTTAAAAGATTGCACTAGTTCATTTGCTTTAAAATTATTTCAAAGCTTGTCTAAATAATTGTCAAGGCCTTTTAAATTGCAAAATTACTATGTCCAAGGCTATAAGATAGAGGTTGCACCCCATAAGATTTTAGATATACCAAAACCCTAGCTCGAACCATAATTTTTCTTGTGCAAATGGCACCCAAGGCCTGAAGTTTTGGCTCTGAAAATCCCTCTAAGTCCTTTTCTAAGGATGCTGTAGACTTATTAAAACCCTCTACTAACAAAATACTTGAGGGAAAGGCTTTGTTTTATGGACCCCTAGTTTTGGAAGGGTTAACCGATAAAAAATGTGCAATTCGATATGCCGAGGTGTCATATACATGATGGCAATTGTTTTCAAATTGGTTTGGGAATAGGAATTTGTGTGCTCCTCTGTGCAACCCTTGGAGGTTGGACCTTGGCAAGCTGGTGGTACCGAATTTATATCTGGATGTGGATTTGTTGAAGGATGTTGCAGCGAGGTATGACCCTATAACCAGAGTTTTCAGGATATTTGTTGGTGTGGAAATGGTTAAAATAACCAAGGAGGAGATTGCAGATATTTTTGATCTCCATGAATGGAATAAGGACATGATTACCATTAACCTTCAGGCATTTAGAGAAGAGTATAGAAATACTAAGGGCTTATTTAGGACTTCTCTTTTACAACCTCATTTGGCAACCACATGAACTGGAAAGAATAAGAAGAAGATACTGATTGGAAAAAATGAACTAAAGCCTTTTCCTATTAATTACTTTTGCAATTATTTCAGGAAGATTGTTTGTTCCTTGTGTCAAGTCCTTGGTATTAGCATAAAGACTACCTTTCCCATTGACCTCATGTACATGGTTCTGAACCTTTAGCATCTAGGTTTCAATGCAGTATATGATTTTGCTACATATCTGGCAGATAAAATGCATGAGGGTTTGGTAACTCTCAAAGAAGGGAAAACATTGGTTAGCTTTAGATGGAATTCTCTATTGATGCACATGTTTCTATACAAGGGAGAGAATTTTTTCGGGCAAGACATGGAATTGAAGAAGAGGGAGGAGGATTTTGATATGCCCACCTAGTACTGGACCATAATTCTAGACAGACATGACTGAACATTTTATTATGTGGTGTTCGATAATGTTTTTGGGTCAAAATCGAGAAGATCTTTGGTCTGTGATCCACCTAGAATTCCAAAGGAGATTCATGATTTCTTGAGGCCAATGGAGAGGAGGCCTGAGTTGAATTTGACACACAATTGGGGAGATATCATCCCATATTATAATACAACCATTTTCAGGGTATATGGCACTAATGTCAACCCATATGCCTTACCAAGGGATGTGCCCATGAGAATTGGATTTTTGGAAATTATGAGACAGTTGGGATGTTCTCAAGATGCACACTTTCCAACAGAGCATAAGAAAGGATCTTTATTTTTTGAGTACACAATATTTGTTGACTTTGTCATGGAAAAAGGAGGATGGAAATATTTGTGGACATTAATTAAGCCTTATGGGCTGAAAAATATATGCCCAAGGAACCATGATCCTGAGGGTTTCATTTCTCAAATGAAATAAAAGCATAGAATAGGTGTATTCATTCAAAACTTCTACTTTCCTGAGGATAATATTGGAAACATCCCTGACTTGCAGGTGTAGGAGGAAAGAAAAGAAAAATATATAGCTTTTACTAAGATGATGAAGAAAAAGATAGAAAATAATCCTACATGCAATCCCATGCCTAATATTAGTGGTGAGTTGAATAGGGCCATGTATGTTATTGATAATTTTGAGAGCATGGTGGGCGTCTTAAAGGCTGGACAGGTTGTTGAAGATAAGGGAAATTCACAAGCTGTCAAGGAATATCCTGAGGTAAAATTGGAGGAAAGACCTTCTTACTAGCCTCCACAAAAAGTTAGGGTATATTCTAGGAAGAAGGGAACAATGCCTGAAAAGAAAACCATGCCACCTTCTATTGTTTCAAAAGAGCCTAGGGAAATGTCTCATAAGAACTCAGTGTCATGTTCTTCATGGAAATTCTTGCATAATATTTTTGATCTGGACTCTCCCCTGAGAGCTCCTTCTCCAGCACAACCACCATTACCCAAGAGTCAGAGGGTTGAAAAGGAAAAGTGGTTGAATATCCTAATTCAGATGATGAAGAAATTATGGTGACCCCTGATGATATGAAGCAAGGACTGTCATCTTTTCCACAAGGTGTTGCATCAGGTTCTTGAGTAGTTTCTCTAACACTAGGAAAAGATGAAATAAGAGGGATAACCAATACTGATGACCTAAGGATGGAAGCTTGCAAGGAATTCATGAGGGATGATTCCTTTATTAAAACAAATTCTTCCAAATATTTTTTGTGGAGGGAACATGTTCCAATACATTGAAAAGGTAGCTCAAGAAAGGAGTTTGCACTCGAAGCTTCCATAGAAAGTTATCCAATCTAATGTCATGTTGCAAATGAGGGAAAATTTCAAGGAGATGACACCAAAGCAAGTTAGAGCATTGGTACAAAAGAGTGGAGTATTGTTACTCCTTGAATGGGATATTGCTAATGTTGTGGTATTCGATACAGTAAGAAGGGCCAATAGGCCACTTCTTGAGACCGAGGAGGAAGCTACATTGGCACTTAAAGGATCAACCTTTAGTGAAGAATGGGATGCCTTGGCAATTTGTCATTGTATTCTGGGTCCAGGAAGCCAATAGTTTCAAAGCCATCCAATTTCAGTGGTCATTTGATTGTGAGAAGAGTTGTTGATACTCCAACATTGGAGACAGAAGATATGGCAGTAAATGTTGCCAAGTTCACTAGGGAAATTGTTGAGGATTTAATAAAGGACAAAGATACTCTGAGGGGCCAGTATAATGAGCTCATTATTGAATATAATAAGATTCAACAAAGGGTTGCATTGCTAGAAACTGAATTGGCATTATTGAAATAGAAAATGGAGGCATGGAAGTCTCAAGGATAGGCTAGCTCTAGCCATAATGTTCCTGGCCCATCAAGGGAGCAACCTCAACCTTCATCACAAGAACAATCCTTAGCAATCATTCCATTTAATATGGGATAGGTTACTATCACAATTAAAAGGGAAAATAGCCTAGGAGGAGGACTTTCAATGGAAAAATTGATCCATCCAGTTGAGGAGTATAAAGAAATGTTGCAACAGATCTAGGAATCAACACTAAAAATAAATTCAATAATTGTAGATACTGTATTGAGACACCTGAATAAGAAGGTCCAAAGAAAATTGAATAGTGTCCATGAAAATTATGTTTTGATGTTGCAAGCAATCAAGATGTTCTCGAGAGATAAAGAATTGGCCAGCCCACTGCTGGATAGATGGAGTCCTAGAGTTGAGTAGTTAAAGTTCATGGCGGTAGGAGAAAAACATCAAAAGGATAAGTACCCCAAGGTTATGCCAACTTACCAATTTTTTAATAAAATTGTGGAGAATATGTTCCAAGGATATTTTTCTCCTATGGAAATGAAGATCAAGGAACTAAAGGCCAAATATGATGGAGTAGACCTTACACCATTACCATAAATCCAGCATAACTATGATGAGGTAAAGCCTTTGCAAGCCTAGAAGGATCAAATGAACAATATCATGATGACCCAAACAAATGAGATATGCATGAATGTTGATATTGGTATGCTGAATGATACACTTGAGAAACTATCTTTTGTTATCAGTTTCTTAGAATATTTTGATAAGGAGGCTACTTTTGTGATGGTGAAATATGCACCATATAGAGATAAGATTAATTAGGTTATTTCTTTCAAGTGTCCATCTAAAGCAGAATTCGAATTTTGGAAGATGGTATTCACAAATGAGTTTGGGATATGAGCATTGTGGTGGAGAATATGACTAGGTCAAGTATAATATAGGTCTAGCCTTAGAAGTTACAGTTGAGTACACACATATTATCTCAGACCAACGTGCAGATGGTTGATGTGGATTGCTACTGAGGTGGAAGAATTGTTGTAATGGTTAAAGATTTTTTTTCTCCTCTAAGGTTGCCTTTTGGAAGGCGGTTTCTCTTCCCTGTGGTAATTGAAATAAATTTTGTCTTATATGTATTCCCTCCAATTGAAAAATGAAAATATAAATGTATAAGGGAATTACGATCCAATCAAATATAGACATGTGTACACTCTAGCCTGAAGCTTTTTTTGCTCCCTTATTCTATAAGAAGGAATTCAAGGCTGATGTATAGGGTCTTTTGTTGAATCCAAGATTTGAGAGTGCAGAATTTTTATTACAGAGAGTATGAACATTGAGTCCATCTTTTAAGGTTTAGAGTCAGCTAGGAGAATTTTTTCAATTATGGGGTTCTTGAGCATGTTTGTGTTGAATTTGATAACCTCTTGAGTCTATTTTCTCTCCAATTGTGATACCTTGCATGAATTATTAATGAAATATTGGTCAAAGACTAGTTTTGTTGATTTTCATTGTTCTTTATTGTGAATTATACTTTAATTGTGGCTCTAGTCCAAAGGGCCAGTTAAATTCTTTAGTTATTGTGTGAGTTCATGCAGGTTGGCAACTAGATTTATAAGTAGTAATAGATTTTCTGGTACAGATACATGAATTTTAATGTAATTCATATAGATCTTAATTTTTTATGATAAAAAATTCCTTATAGTTTGATTCTTTCTCATTTGACTCTATGCTTTAGGATTTGGCACCAATACTAAAGTAGTGGTCATATTTATCTTGTCTTTGACATTTTATTTTAGAAAAATTATTCATAATAATCTTCGTATCGACCTATCTTGTTGTGTTTGAAGTTCTTTGTTGATAGGGATCAGACCTTTGAAGGAATTGCCAATTTCTTGAAGGATTTCGCCTATTCAGTGTTAATGGGGAACTTATTTGTTGTTATGCAATGTGTATTTGAAGTTGTTTAGTTATTTGTAAGAAACACATTATGGGATCACCCTCCCGGTTCTTGCAGAGCCCAAAGTATAGGAGAGTAAGCATTATTTCTTTTTCTCGTTAAGTTGACCAATCGCTTCCTAGGCTTTCATCATTGAACATGGAAAATTCATAGAAGCTTTGAGGAATCCATTTGGGTTTTAAAAAAATGCCAACACCTATAATCTAATCATATTTGTTTACAAGGAGCCTATATATTATCATTTTGGAATAATCCACATTTATCCACATCAACTAGTGCTACAACCATAGACTAAGAAGCTACTATTAGATGGGTTGATGCTAAAAAAAAAAATTTAGAAATTGGAAGAGTAAGAATAGAACTTATGTTTGGGAAAGCCAAAAAAATTAGTCCTATCTAGAAAAAAATGTGGAGGAAGGAGAGAATGATGGTTCTAGGAGGCTATACCTTATGTCCAACTTCTACAAAAAGCCTAAATCAACTTCCAACTCCTAAGTTGACCTAAAAATTTGGAAACTACTATGTTTCCTCCAACTTTCGAGCTCAATAGGTAAGCTCTAAATACCACATGAAGTGAGATGAATAACTCCACCATCTATGCCAAAATATTTTAATATGTTCATCTAGTTGTGATTGACACTAGGGAACTAGGGAGTCACCATTAATGTGGAATCCATCCTTCATTGTAAATAGGTGATAGGAGGTGGGTAACCAACCAACAAAAATATTAATTTTGTCACAATCATTTAGATTGTTCCAATTGTATTTGTGGACTTTAATCTTTGATAACTCCATTTATTCACTTTCTAGTGTCTATATAACTCAAAAATAAAATGATAGCATTACCTCTCAAGCATTATAAATTCTCTTTCAAACAACTATGAATTTCTTCCAAGTAATTAGCTTGATAAATTAATAAGAAATCTTACACCCATTGTGACCATAACCAATGGTCTTATATAATTTTTAAAGCCATATTGTGTTGATATTTATCCCATTAATTACTCTTTAACTAAGATTGTATGTAGATCAAAATTCATTATCACTCAAATTTCAAAATTTTAAATCATATATGTAAACATCTAGGAGAGAGAATCTTAACATGATTTGAGTGACTTTTAAATGTACCTCTATGACACCAAAATGTCACATTATTTAGGTTTAAAAAAAATTTATATATCAAATTAAAATTTTCTTCATTGGTTAGCCAATTATAATCATGATTTTTTCCAAATTATTCTAATGGCCTACACATCTAACATCCAATAATATTTTAGCTTCCTTAATAAATTTGTCTAGTCTAGATTCTAACGCTAGTAAGTTATCTAATTTGTAAGTGTATGAAATTGGATCAAATTTATCAATTTGAATGAGTGAAATTATCAAAACTAGAGTGAATTCTTAGTATCATACTTTCGAACCCTCTAATTATTTCATTTCATCATCCATTTTTAGTACTAAAGTTGGCACACTTCTATGACCTTGAAACTGCCCCCTTTTTCTTTTCTTAAGTGTCATGTTGAATTTTCTTTGAAATATATAAACATCATTTCATAGCCCAACCACTTCACATATACTATATATTTCCTTAGTGTAACAACAAAATAAGGGTGCCCCACATTTGAGGAGATGGATTACAAGGGATAGGGTTCCTATTTAACACTTGTTACACTCAAGGAAACCTTAGAGATCTCAATCTAAAGATAGAAAGAGGGAAAGAGATCTTGTAATAAGGTGTCCTAGGGTGTGATTAAGGAATAAAAGAGGGTTCACCACCAAGCTAGGGCTTGAAAAGATAATAAATGAATGTAACATGCAAAGCCTAACTAAATTACTAGGAAATGAAACTAAAATACAAAATAATAAACTAAGAATGAATAGAGGTGCACCTGGAAGAAGGATGAGGTCAAAAAAAGCTCCAAAACCCTAAAAACCTATTTTTCAATGCCCATTAGAACTCATACGCGAGTTTGGGTGATTTAGTCCCAGACTAGGGTTTCTATTCCAAAACTAGAATCTATCAGTGTATGATCTAGATCTCCTAAAATCTAGAAAAATCCTTGTACTAGGACTGATACACCACAAGTGGCATATCAGTCCCACTCTACTTTTTTAGAGGGTTAAGGTCTGAATCAGGTCTCCAATCTCTACCCTTCCTTTCACACTTGGTTTCTAGACTTGAAACCCTGATTTACAACCTGTAGGTGACTTTCCATGTAGATGACAACTTTATGGATTTCTTCAACCTTGAAACTTAGTATTCAAAGGATCTCAAGCCTCAAAGCACCTAGATCTACAATCACACATGTAAAGAGAAAGAAAAACTTTTTGATTGTTAGGAAATAGGGTTTTTCCTTGGTCAAACCCCATTTAGGTAATAAAACCTTGTGGTGAAACAATGAAATATGAACATGAAACATGAAATACGAAACATCAAAAATGATACCTTGAACGATGTTGTGAGATGTAAATAATTAATCTACCATGAAGTGGCAATGTGGGATGTAGATCTTGATCTTGAACATGGACATGAAACAATGCTTGTAAATGGATCTTCAATGCTACATCACAACACTAGCTCAACAACATGCTTGATGCATTATGATATTGATATGATGATGGATCTTGAATTGCTGCTACAAATGATGAAGAATTTTTCCCTTAAATGCCTTAGAAATGCTCTTGAATACTCTATGAAGATCTTGTGAATTCTTGGAATGCTTAACTCTTGATGGATTAGGATGATATCATGAATGCTTAGGTAGATAATGATTTGATACCTTGTTTATATAGGAATGTTGGCAACACAAGGGCAGCCAACTAAGAGGGGGGGTGAATCAGTTGTCACAAAAATTATACTTATTAAACTTATTCTCATATATGATAAATAAACATGAAATCATAAACCATCACCACATCAAAAACACACATAACACCAAAAAAAAAATTATGGAAACCCTATTAGGGGAAAAACCTCGGTGGAGGTTAATCCACAAGTTTATACTCTATTAAAAGTATTACAAATGGGGAATGAAAATGCATTCAGGCACACTACCTAGAGCTCACTACTCAATTACAAAAGGTTTATTGCCTAGAGGAAGACACACTGTCTTATAGTCACATTTAGATTGCATCCATCTGAGAGATCTTGAACTGAGAAGATAGAATCTGCTAATGCTTGATTATGGTTTTGGTTAAGCACATGAACACTTCATTTTTCTCACTCTTCTTCACACTTTACTTCTACCGTTGAAAGATTAGAATATTATTTGCACATAGCACTCACACATCTCTCTTCTTGCATACCATTATCCTCAAAACAATCGATCATATATATCTGCAATTAGGGATAACATCAACTACATGTCAACCCAACAAAATATGAAATGTGTAATAACTGTCGGCCTAAATTAATAAACAATTTATCAATGTGAATCAAATAACATCAGCCAAAACATAGTATGGACCCAAAACAACATGTCTTGAACACGAAACACCTTAAACAATTATCCTCGAAGATCCACAACACGCTACAATCACCTTGTCGGTCATGATCATGAAAAACATGAACTCTCATAAGAAAATCACCAATCGCTAGAACAACAATCAATGTGACCAACAACACAGATAGAGCATGATCTAGAAAGATCCACAAGCATCATGAATCACCACAGAAGCATCCACAACAACTTAGATTACTAGAATCACATCATCTTCTTCCAGGAACACTAGCTATAGGAACATAATAATTGTCAAAACACTGATACTCATAACATTATCAAATATTCATGAAAACCTCTAAAAATTCATGTGGACAAACTAGATATACTTGTCAAAAAACCATTTAATCTGCAATTCCTTATCCTCAATATACCGAACTTCACTGCATCACCAATAGCCTGTAACTTATTTTATTACAATTTTCTCAATATCTTCAACATATACAGCCTTAAAGACATTAATGCCAATAGTGTTGACATCAATGACAACCACATATCAGAAATATCCAAAAATCTCCAACAATTTCCCCCTTTGGCATTGATGGAAACACATGATGTGAAAAACACCATTAATGATACTTTCTCTTAGAACTTTCTCCCCCTTAGGTTTTGAATCTTTTCTTCTTAACTCTTTCGTAGATTTTCACATGACTCTTCTCCCCCTTTGACATCAATGAAAAAGGTACACATTATCTTTCTCCACACAAGCTCTAAACCACATATCTAAACATCTAACTACTCCCCCTGAGTAGTATCCACTACAACATCAATCTAGATCACAGGATATGACTATGAAATCCACAGACTAATGCATTTCATTGCATCTTAATTATGATTGGGAGGGGTAATCACCCCTAGCTTCCCTCTGAAATACTCAAAAGTATCCTTAGGCAAGGGCTTGGTAAAGACATTTGTAATTTAATCTTTATCATGATCAATCTTGAAATACGAATTACTATTAGCATTACCTTTATTAAATCCAATCTTCAACAAATACTTGTCCAATCTGGCATACCATGCTCTTGGGGCTTGCTTAAGTCCATGTAGTGCTTTCTTCAACTAAAAAATCATATCTCCCTGATCAGTCAATTGAAATCCATTAGGTTGCTCAATATACACTTCTTCATCTAGTTTTCCATTTAGAAATGTTGGCTTGACATCCATTTGATAAACCTTGAAGTTTTTGTAAGCATCATAAGAAAGAAATAGTCTCATAGCTTCAATCCTAGCAATAGGAGCAAAATTTTCTTCAAATTCAATTCCTTCCATCAGAGAGTATCCTTTAGACACCAGTCTTGTTTTGTTTCTAACAACTTCACCTTTCTCATTCAGTTTATTTCAAAATACCCATTTAGTTCCAATTACATTTTTGTCCTTAGGTCTAGGAACAAGAATCCATGTATCATTCTTCTCAATTTGTACTAGTTCTTCTTTCATTAGCTCCACCCAATGTTCATCTTTTCATGCTTCATTGACATTATTAGGCTCATTCTTTGAGATCAAACAATATTCTTTTGCAATTCTTCTCCTAGTTTGAACACCTTTGTTCTTATCACCTATAATTTGATCTTTTGAATGATTTAGTCTTACATACCTTGGATTCTTAGGCTATTCTTGAACTTCAAGCTCTATACTTTCACTAGTTTCTTCCTCTTGATTTTCCTGATTTAGAGTGTGATCTTTCTTTCCTTTATTTGTACTATTATTCTGATCGTGTAAATCATATCCACAAGTTCTTGATGGTCTAAATGTGTCTTCATAAACCTTTACATTAGTGCTTTCAATTACTTTCCTTAATCTCTTATTGTAGCATTGGTAGGCTTTACTTTTAGTAGAATAACCAAGAAAGATTCCTTCATCACTTCTAGCATCAAACTTTCCTATATCTTCATCTCTTTTGATATAAAATGTACTCCCAAAGATTTTGAAGTATATAATAGTAGTCTTATGAACGAACCATAGCTCATAAGGAGTCTTACCAATATCATATTTGACATGTACCTTGTTGAGAGTATAAATGACAGTACTCACAACTTCTCTCCAATAGATATGAGGAACATTTATTTCTAGCATCATAGTCCTAGCAACTTCTTGAATTGTCTTGTTCTTCCTTTCCACAACTCCATTTTTCTAAGGGTTCTATGGGGAAGATAATTGTCTCTTTACCCCATGCTCTTCACATAAAGAATTAAACTCACCAAAATTTAATTCACCACCTCTATCTGATCTTAGACATTTAATCTTCAAACCTATCTCTGTCTCAACCATAGCCTTGAAAATCTTGAATTTCTCTAGAGCTTCAGATTTTTCCCTTAAGAAATCAACCCACATCAATCTACAATAATCATCAATAAGTAACATGAAATACCTATCTCCTTGTAGACTTATAGCTCTAGAAGGACCACACAAGTCAGTATGCACAAGCTCCAATACTTCGTTTGAACAATGTTGTTTGCTTTAGAATGAAAATCTAGTTTGCTTCCCTAACTAGCATTCCTTGCATATAGTATTAGTAGGTTTTATCAACTTAGGAAGATATCTCACTACCTGAGTAGAAATTATCTTGATAATATTTTCAAATTTTACATGACACAATCTACTATGTCACAACCAACTTTCATCAACTTGAGAAATTAGACAACTTTTACTAGTAGTACTTAGGTGGAAGATATTACCTTTTTTCTGTACCAGATGCAATCACATTTCCATAACTCCCCAATATTCTACACTTTCCATCCTTGAATTGAAGATTATATCCCTTGTCAACCATTTGTCCAACACTTAAGAGATTATGCTTCAAACCTTCCACATATAGACCATCGTCAATATTATGCTTACCATCAAAAGAAATGGATCCTCTACCATGGATTACACTAGCTTTTTCATCAAAAAAGATTACAACACCACCATCATACTTTTCCAAGCTCACAAATTTACTTTTATCACCTGTCATGTGATGAGAGAATCCACTGTCAATCACCCATTCATCTTTTTCTTCAATTCTAGCAGCTAGATCTTTCTCCACATTCATGCAGCTAGTAGAATCAGTAGGTACAGGATTATTTTCCTTGATAGCAGTAAATTTTCTAGTCATCGTCACTTGCATTTCCTTTATTAGATTCATCATTTGTCACACCTTCATCAGCAACAAAATAACACTTTATTTGGAATCTAGGCTTGTTAAATCTTGGCTTAGGAACTCTTTCAGGACACCTTGAGAAAAAATGACCTATCTTATTGCAAAAAAAACATTTAAGAGGAAATTTCCATTTATACTTACCTTCTCCTTTGGCTACGCTCTTCACAAGAAGTGCTTCAAGCTCATATAGTTTTTCTCTTCTTATTCAATCTCTCTCATTTCCTACTCATACTTGGACATTTTTCTAGAAGAACTTTCTCCCAGATCATATCTCTGCTTATCTTTTATGGAGATAGTAGCTTTGAATGCATATTTTGTCTTAGGAAGAGATTCACCAAACTCACTTAACTCAAAATCAGCAAGCTTACCAATCAACATGTCTCTGGCTACATTTGTCATAGTTCAAATCTCCTCAATTACAATAAATTTGTGTCTGTATGCAGCAGGAAAGGATCTAAGCATTTTAGCGACAATCTATGATTCTTCCAATGTTCCACTAGCACATCTGATACTACACACTAATTCATTCACTCTTTGTATAAAAGAAGTGATGTTCTCGTCTTCACCCATTCTCAATGTTTCATATTTCCTTTTCAGGCTCTGTAGCTTAGCAATCTTCACATGGTTATCACCTTCATACAAAGTTTTCAACTTTTTCTAGATCTCATAAGAAGTCTTCAACTCCATTACATTTGTCATTTCAGAATCAGTCAGAGCACTCAGCAATGCTTCCTTAGATTTGATATTGTATTTGGCTTCCTTGATTTCACCTACAGTAGAAGGCCATTATGTGGGATGATGTATCTATTCTTTGTAATCATCCAGTAAGGTTCACTAATGCATCTCAGATGACACTCCATTTGAGTCTTCCATAGAGAACATTTTTTCCATCAAATATTGGACTATCCTTCTTATATGTCACCATCCCAAATCACCTCAAGTTATCAAGCTTCTCTAGAGGAACTTACTCTGATACCAATTATTGGAACCACAAGGGCATACAACTAAGAATAGGGGGTTGAATAAGTTGTCACATAAATTATACTTAGTAAAATTATTCTTAGATCTGATAAGTAAAAATGAAAGCATAAACCATCACCACATCAAAAACACACATAACACCAATATTTTTGCATGGAAACCCTGTTAGGGGAAAAAACATGGTGGAGGTTAATCCACAAGGTTATACTCTATTAAAAGTTTACAAATGGGGAATGCACATGCATTTAGGCACACTGCCTAGAACTCGCTACTCAAATACAAAAGGCCTACTACCCAAAGGAAGACACACTATCTTACGGTCACATTCAGATTACATCCATATGAGAGATCTTGAACTGAGAAGATAGCATATGCTAAAGCCTAATTACAGTTCTAGTTAAGCACATGAACAATTCATTTTTCTCACTCTTCTTCACACTTTAATTCTACCTTTGAAATATTAGAACATTATTTTCACATAGCACTCGCACATCTTGCTTCTTGCATACCATTCTCCTCAAAAAAATTAATCATATATATCCGCAATTAGGGATAACATAAAATACATGTCGTCCCAACAAAATATGAAATGTGTACAAACTGTCGGCCTAAATTAATAAACAATTTATCAATGTGAATCAAATAGCATTGGCCAAAACATAGTAGGTACCCAAAACAACATGTCTTGAACATGCAACACCTTAAACAATTAGCCTCGAAGATCCACAATATGCTACAATCACTTTGTCGGCCATGATCATGAAAAACATGAACTCTCAGAAGAAAATCACCAATCATGAGCACAAAAATCGATTTGAACCAACAACACAGATAGAGAATGATCGAGAAACATCCACAAGAATCATGAATCACCACAAAATCATCCACAACAACTCAGATTACTAGAATCACATCATCTTCTTCCAGGAACACTAGCTACAACAATAGAACAACTGTCGGAACACCGATATTCGTAACTTGATCAAATCTTCATGTAAACCTCTGAAACTTCATGTGGATAAACTAGATATAATTTTCAAAAAACCCTTTAATCCGAAACTTCTTATCCTCAATATACTGAGCTAGCCATCATACTGAACTTCACTGCATCACCAACAACCAATAACTTATTTTATTACAATTTTCTCAATATCCTCGACATATAAAGCCTTAAATATATTAATTCCAATAGTGTTGACATAAATGAAAACCACGTATCAACAATATCCAACAATCTCCAATAAGGAAATCCATCCAACTTACCATTTATTAGATCCCAGAAGCCAACATTCACAAAATTTGAATTTAAAACCCTAATTTCTCACTCAAAACCCTAAAAAGGGACTAAATGTGACTCATATGCCACTTGTATCATATAGGTCTCATCTAGATGGGACTCATACACCCAAGGTCCCACCAAGATTTTTCAGGTGGAGGAAATGTTGGGGAGTTGAGAAATTAAGTATATTTGTTGATCTTGTTAGGATTTCATTTGAAATAAGCCTCAATATGCATAATATAGGGTGTTAGGGGCCTATTAATGATGATATTGAGGTCATAAGTGCAAGAGGGCCCAAATATTAATGTGAAGGTACAAATAAATACACTTTACAACATTAAATAAAGGAAAAATAAGGTATATTTAGCTTAAAAGTTCCCTAAATCCAATGTGAATGTGGAAAACACATTACAACACTAGATCAAGGCGATATTAGGTTCATTTTAATGTTAATCATTCCCACATTAAGTGAGTAAATGTAGAGGGATACTTTTTCTATTGCTACACTTAGTAATATCAAGAATATATCATTTGTGTACTTGAATGAAATTAATTATGGGTAATATTGGGATCCACATTCTCAATACTTGTGTCAAAATTGGTTCTTACTTAATTTGGCTCTCCTTAAAATTATTCAATTTATTGTAGCAACAAAAATGTTTCTAGGCATGTAGTATGGAAAATGTACTCCTTTAATTTTTCTCACTTTGTTTGCCCCCCCTTAAATAATTGGACTTCATTAAGCCTCTAAGTGACCGAATTATGCATTTAAAAGCCTAATTAATTTCATTTTCTGAAAGGGGAACCTACATTAAATAATTGCAAACATCAATTAAATTACCTTGGAAATTGAGTGTCCTAGATTTAGGGCCTAGGACCCATTCACCCAAAGGAGAATGAGTCCTCCTTAGGCCTTAGGTCCAAATTTTTAATGTATTTTTGGTGGCATTTTATGATTCAAATTACAATTACAATTCCGGCCTTTGATGTTTAATTTTTGGGAAATTAGAGAATCACCTATATATACAAGGTCTTTTTATCAATTCAAATCCTAGAATCAAGAATTTGCATAATTCAAATTTCACAAGAGAAAATATTATTGTCAAGAGAATTCAAGAGAATATTTATTAGTCTTTTGTATCCACATTCAAGATGTCAAGTATCATGTTAGAGTTTTTTTTAATTCATGCATATTTTTGGAGATAACATTGTGATGTAGGTTTCAAGTTTTCAAGCATCAAATCGAGTGTCAAATCAAGCATCCAATCAAGCCATTTCATGCATGATCTAATCCTTGGAGATATTTGTTAGAATTCAGTCCTCTAAGGGAAACCATTAAAGGGTTTGGTGAGTTACAACAAGCTAGTTTTCATTCATCATTCCTTCTTTTCTTCATTATTTCATTTCAAGGTTTAATTACCAAAACAAGGTTTGAGCAAGGAAAACCCTTAGTCACCAAAAAAAAAAATTCCCTCTCTTTCTATGTGCAGATTTGTAGGTGAATAAGGATTGAAGATTGATCAAAAGTGCAATTTTGCAAAGTTGTGAAAGTTGTCATCAAATTTGTCAAGCCATAAAATATTACATGTAGAATTTATTTCCACTTTTGGATGGTGAGATGTAGAGGAATTAGGAGTGCAGATCTAAGAGAAAAGGACTATGAAATTAGATATTAGACCCCAGTAGTAGGACCCATTCACCCTAGGGAGAATTTTTCCCAGGAGGACACTCAACAACAACTTTTGGTGACTAGTAAATATCAATTTACCCTTCTCGGATCTATTGGAAGTCTATTGTTTTTTATTGTTTTATGGTTTAAATTGATCATTCAAGTTTCACATTGCTTAATTTATATCATTTAGTATTTCTAGTTTTTCTCCCCAAAGCGCATTGTATGAATATTTATCCTATCTTGTCATAAGGAAAAATAGCCAAAGATCTCCAATAGGGTTGACTCACCTAAGGGTTGAAATTCAATCTTACCTTTGGGGATCTCTTTTTCCTAATTAAATAAGGAAGATAGGTTCATGCATTCTCCATTCACTCATTTTTCTATCACCTACATTTTTCTTTCGTTTCATTTTGATAAACCTATTTTCCTTCATTTCATTTTGGTGAACCCGACATTCTTGTTCTATTAACTTTCTTGAATTGGAGTTCATTCAAACCCTAGATCTAGGATTTTCATTAGCTTGCATTTGATTTCATTAGTTTGCATTTCATCTAGGGCTATCAAAATTGCATTACTATTGTTTTAAATTTGCATTTTGCATTGTTTAAAATCTAAAAAAATTAAATTTCATGCATATTACATTCATTTTTCATAGTTCTTTCATATTAGTGTACTTTCAGTCATTTATAGGTTTATTTTATTTTCAAAAAGTGTCATTTTTTTCACTATTTTTCACTAATTGCACGTTCATTAAGACACCTAGATTTGGAAAAAATTGTCACAGAAAACATAGTTTGAAACCTAGAATAGACAACACAAATAATAACTCAAATTTTTCTTTTTTCATTTTTAAAAACTCTATGCAAGGACTCATTTTCCCTTGGGTAAATGAGTCCTTGAAGGCACATCAAAACCAATTTTTTTGAGAATTTTTGTAGTCTTCTACACTTCCCAGATCCATTGGTAAATTACTATTTTAGTCTATCATTTTTTGGGAATTTCTATTTTATGCATTAGGTCTAATCATCCATTTAGTTTAGGCATTTCAAATTGGGAAAAATTGTTGCATTTCAGATCTATAGAAAAATTATTACATCATGTTCTCATTGCAAAAATCTTCGGTTATCATACTTCATGTTGTACTTTCAGATCTTGTTGAATTCTCTAGGAAATTGTTGTTACAAGCATATGAATATGGAGTCCTTTCCCCTCTTTTCCTATTTTCATTGATCTCTCTCCCATGTGTGAAACTAACTTAGTGAAAGAGAATACAATCACAGATAATCATGACAATCAAGTTTGTTTTTATCCAAATATCTCTCATATTTGTGAAGAAGATATTTTTGTGTTAGAGGAACCCATTATTGAGAGCCATGAGAATCCTATTTATTTCTCTTCTCCTATTTGGGAAGGAATTGTTGAACAAGAGGATGCAGTCATTGATAAGAAAGAGTATCATATTTTTTCTTCTCTAGATACCTCCCATACTTGTGATGAAGATATCTTAGAATAGCAAACCATTAAATATCATAAAAATCTCGTTTATCCCTCTCCTAAAAACTCTCCTACTAGGGAAGATATCATAGTGCAAGAGGATGATAGAATTGATGCATGCCTTTCAAAAAATAGTAATGTGGATTCCTTAGATGAAGATGATAAGATGACATTAGACTCCCCTTTGCTAAAATATCATCAAAATGGGGATAAGTCTATTGAGGTTTTGAACACTAGATCTCCCTTGATTATTGGGCCTCTTAAGTCTCCTTTAATTCTCATAATTGCTAAGAGTCCTTTAATTATTGGTTTAGACACTTAAAAATGTCTTGAAATGATATCACACACTTGAATCTAATATACTAACACCATCTCATCCTAAAACCTATCCTCTTTTTGCTTATTTGATTAAATTAGCCTAGCTATTTAATTAATTATTTCATTTTTTATCTATTAATCTAATTAATTTAATTAGGTTAATTCACCT
Organism: Sequoiadendron giganteum; assembly: GCA_007115665.2. Classification (NCBI taxonomy): domain Eukaryota; kingdom Viridiplantae; phylum Streptophyta; class Pinopsida; order Cupressales; family Cupressaceae; genus Sequoiadendron; species Sequoiadendron giganteum. The sequence goes on from CM021101.1 coordinate 295,499,530, forward strand.
GCTTTCATGCTAACATTTTGTCTTATTAAATTAAATAAATCAAATTGTTTAATTCAATCCCTAAGTCCTCTTATTTAATTAAATAACCCTAAGTTGTTTAATTAAATATCATCTCACTTTCCCCTTTTCATTAAACCATTTATTTAATGAATATCCTATTCCCCTAATTTTCATAATTCAAACTTTATTTAATGAATATCCTATTCCCCTAATTTTCATAATACAAACTTTATTTCATTATCAAATTACTAATAAATCTAATTCCTCCCACTTGCAAGGGAATATTCCAAAAGAATATTCCTCATTTTCACATTCCTCTAAAAAGGGGATATTCCAATGGAATATTCCTTCCCCTTTTGCACATTAAAACTTTTTTTTGATTTGATAAATATCTAATTTTCCTTACCCATGAGAATATCCTTGATTACATCCTCTTGTTCAACAATTCCTTCCCAAATATGAAGTCTTAAAAGAATATGAACCCTTGATTCTTTCCTTGATCCATGTGATCATTGATTTGAAACCATTGATGAGAATTCATGATCCATGTTTCATCTCTTCAGGTTCCTTTTTGACCATTGATTAACCTTTTTAATCTTAACCCTTCATTTTTCATTTGCTCTCCTATAAATAAGTCACTATTTGGAGACAAATGGATCCATGTTTTGATAGAAAATTTTTTATGTTGAAATTAATACTCATTTGCATCCATGTTTCATATTTGATAGCATTTAAGATCAAAGCTTCATCCATTTATCTTAAGAATCCATTAATGGATTCCATATTAGCTTAGTTTGCATACATTTTAGCATAAATTCATAGTTATGGCTTCCATCTTTGAATTTTTTTAACATTTAGTGTAGATTGCATCCATTTTATCAAGTATCATAGAATTTAGCATTCATCTTTATCATGTTAGACTAGTTTTATATCATTTCTCATTCATATCTAGTCAGTTTCATTGATTTTCTTCAATAAAATTAATTAGAACAAGCTCATATTATCCAAGGGATTGGGAAAGGGTCACTATTCCACATCAATGTGACACCACTCCACCAATGGGATAAATTTTGAAGCCATATAATAGGTTTCTTTCAAGCTTTCATGTTTAGTTTAATGCTTTCTTAGTTTTCATGATTTTGAACACCATCACATTGGGATCATGGCTTAGTGGATTAAATATGCCTTAAATCTGCATGGATCTGGTGCATTTATCCTATACTATGATCATGGTCATATTTTGGCACTAGAAGGAGGGCTCTACTAACTTTGTTTGTTGATTTTTTGCTTAATTTTTGTGAATTGTAGGTTCCAAGCATGTAGTGATGCTATTTTTCACTAGAGAAACATATTTGCAAGGGCATCGGTATATAGCGATGCCATTGATTTTTAGTTTTAGTGGTGCTTTTTATTTTTTACTTTATTAATCTATCTTAAAATGGCCATATCTTGGTCATATGAAGGTATTTTTGCAGCCTTTTTTTTAAAGAGGGCAGAATTTCATGCTCTATGCAATGGTGTAGGTGGGTTTCAATTTTAGTAGAGTTAAATTTTCCTTTTTTGTACCTAAAATCAAATCACATTGCAACTTCATCTAGGTTGTAGGGTTTTAATACTTTATCATTTATCTAACCCTAACATCTTCCATTTTTCTTGATTTCATCTAACTTTTAGAACATGGATTACAGGTTTGAAGATGATCATGAAGCATTTAATTGAAGAAAAAGGCATTTGAAGCTACATTGTAACAAGTTTTTTTACACATGGGATAATTATAAGCCATTATATGCTGCTTTACTTTATGTTTTAGGACCACTAAATTTCCATTGGGTTTTAAAACTTACAATCTTAGGATAACTAGCTTTCAATTGGGCTTAAAATTCATAAATGATTTAAGTCTTTTCAAATTGTAGAGAAGGGGGATTCACTACTCACAATTTTTTTTCACTTAGAGAGCCTCAAGGGGCGAACTTCCCTAAACTATCTCAAAGAATAGCGGTGAGAGTTCTAGAACCAGAAAGAGCAGGTCACAGAGATTCTCTAGACAAAAGGAAAAGCTCTCGACCAAAGGACGTCAGTGTAGAATACAGACAACGGTGTGACATGCTGGCATCCCTGAGGTGCACTAGCATCTCATATAGACCAGAAATCAAGTTTATCACAAATAATGGAAAAGTGAATGCTTCTACTCTAATTGCTAAGACCTTCTAGAAAGTGATAGAGTAATAGAATGTGATAAAGCTGAAATAGACTGAAATAGAAATGGTAAAGATAAGGAGAAGGGAAAGGAAAATCTTACAACTACGCGAGTGATGAATCCTCCAGTGTGTGAATGTCTTCAATACCTACACACAAGAGAGAGAGAGAGAGAGAGAGAGAGAGAGAGAGATAATTATTTTGGGTTGTATAGGGGTTTGTCTCAATCAAACCCCCATTTTGGTGTTCCCACCTCCATGGACAACCAAATAGATAGATAGAAAAAAAGGAAATGAAGTAAAGAGCACTAATGCACTACAATACAATGTTATTCTACTCAACCAAATAATAGAGGAGAGGAGTGAAAGCTTACCACCTCCACCGAAAGCGCTCAAGGCTAGTGGGGGAGAAAATGAGAGGAACTCAAGCCTCTACTATAATGGTGTTTTGTTCCACACTTGCTCTACTAAAGTGATGGATTTTTGATGTCACTGCTGTGAAGTGTCAATTGTTGCTTGAGATTGAATAGATGGTGAAGAAGCTACTTGGAGCTTGCAAAGAGATTGTAGGAGAGATTGTGAAGAAGAGTTAATGAAGAGCTAAGAGAGGGCTTAGAGAGAGCTAGAGAGTGGAGAAGGATCTGAAGAGATGACAAGAGAGGCCAATTGAAAGAGTGAATGGTGAATTTGAAGGAAAGAGTAAATAAAATGGCCATATTCGGGTCGGTTCATCGAAGGGGATGTTATAAATCAACTTCCAATGGGAAGTGTAATGCTTTTGCAGGCTCCAAACACTGAAATCTACCAGGGACGTCTGCGCGTCACGTGGGCATCCATGACATAAACGCCTCTATCGACACTCAAAATAGGTGCCAAGTTGAACGAAGGTAGCAGGCTTATGTGGAAATTTTCCTCCAAGTTTGGTTTTCTAAAGTGGAGAAGGGTAAAAGGGGAATTTGCATTAGGGGTGGAAATTTTCTCCTATACATTTTTCCCCCACTTTAGTGAGCATGAATGCTGGTGAGTGCTTCGGTAAAGTAGATATAAAAAGTAATAAGGTTAGAGATGTATACCTGAACCCATCGAGGAAGTAGAGCACAATCTAGCAAACCTGAGAGTGTAGGCTCAAAAGAGGACTTCATAGTTTTGCAGAACTATGAAGCTGGAGAAAGAGCTTATACTCAGGATGCAGAAGATGTTGATCTTTGATCCGATATATACAATTGATAAGAGAAAGATAGGAATGAATGCAGGAGTGATAAAATAAATCCCTGCTCAAGGAGGAAAACCCATATCACAGAGTAAAAGTGATAAAATAAATCCCCGCTCGAGGAGGAAAACCTGTATCACCGAGTAAAAGTGATAAAAGCAATCCCCACTCAAGGAGGAAAACCCGTATCATCGATTAAAGTGATAAAGTAAATCCCCGCTCGAGGAGGAAAACCTGTATCATTGAGTAAAAGTGATAAAATAAATCCCCACTCAAGGATGAAAACCTATATCACCAAGTAAAATATGTGAAGGAGCTCTACAGGTTCTTAATCCTATAGAGCAAGTAGACAGTCATGCAGACCATCATCAAGTTGGAAGACTTTCAAAGGGGTCCACTCAAGGGAGGTATTTTTTGACAAGAAAATACTAGTTAGGCTACCTCAAAGCTAGATGTTAGGATGTGAAGTAAGTCTAGTCAGGCTACCCCCAACCTAGATGCTAGGATGTAAAATAGGTTTAGTCAGGTTTCCCTCAAGATAGACTCCATAGAATTTATTCGAGAGAAAATATTTCAAAGGGGGTCCCTTCGGAACCCTTCAAGAGAAAAGGGTTCCACTCAAGGGGCACTTCAAATTGAAATATAAAGAGAAAATATGGGGTCCTTAAGAAGGACACACATCTCCAGAATAAGGTATCACTACCCCCAATGTTGAGGGGAGGAGAACCATGCAAGGCACTTAGAACAGGATAGAGGTAACCCTCGATATCACTTGTGATGTGAAGAAAAGGTAGGTGCATCAGCAAGCACCTGAATCATGAAGTTGTTGTATTTTGTCTTTCAAGGCCTTATATTCACTAGTGGAATGGCCAAGCGCTCGATGGTATGTGTAAAAAGTGTTTTTCTTGATCATGCTTATGGAATTTCTTGTGTAGAGGAGGAAGAGTAATCAAGAAAGCTTTGAGAAGCCACAACAAAATATGCTCTTTCTCAAATAAAGGATGAGGAGTAGGAAGCAACCCATTCTCTTGTGGAGAAAAGATTGACTTCTCACAAGAAGAAGACATGAAGATAGAGGACAAAGGAGGAATATCTCCATCGAGAGCGTTATTCTGGCAAGGGGGATCACACTCTTCTACAAAGTCACCACCAACCTCCTTTATAAGACTACCAATGTTAACATCCTTAACATAAGTGTGATCATCTTCCTCAGAAGGAGGATCAACACCAAGAACATTATAATTTGTATTCAACTTACCCCGCGATACAAAATAATAACCATATTTTATAATTGTTGTGGATGATGTTATCGAAAGGTATGAATTGATCGGGTTGACTTTATGTTCCTAAATGAAGGAATCTATAAAGTCTAGAGAACCCCAATCATCACCAAGACATGTATTCCTTTAAGAGGTAGAAAGAGTAGACTTAAGATTTATTTCTTCAAAAGGATCTTCTTTAGGGACATCTATCTCAAGAGTATCCTTTGTAGTAGGTACTACTAGAGTAAACATCGACACATTAGAAGATACTAAAGGAAGAAGAGTAGGCACAATTGAAGCTTAACTAACAACTTCCATCTCACATAAATGCATAGCATCAAGGTCAACCTTGACTGTGACTACTTTATTGTTAGCAATGAACTTAATATATTTATGCAAGGTAGACGGGACTGCACCCATAGCATGGATCCATGGTCTACCAAGAAGAAGGTTATAAGGTAACTTCTATAACATAACATATACAAGGGTAGGTACAGTAATGGGTCCCAACCTCAAAGGTAAGACTATCATGCCTAGGGCTTGCCAACTGACATTATCGAACCCATGAATTTCAACAGAAGAAGCATTAAGAGAAGATGAATCAATATTAATCTTAGGAAATAGATCAATTCTACATATATTAACTGTCGAACCAACATCAATGAGAGTACATCTAATTCTGATTTTATTAATGTTAACTATAATCATTAGAGAGTCCGCTTTCTTCTGTACTTCTAGAGGTGGGAGTTCCTCTAGATAGAACATAATATTTGGTGAATTCACATGAATGTGATCTATCAACACATTAGTATCTATTTCAGCCTAGCAAAATAAGGCAAGATGATATTTTGCAAGGCTTCTAGAAGCATACCTTGATAAACTAGACTAGAATGAAGTGATTACCATAATCAGATCTTAGCCGGAGTAACTTGAAGTTGCTCGACAAGATCGTAATCACTAGGTGCTTTAGCTATTGGTTCAAGAGTTGAAGGAAGACTTAGTTGTTTATTCATTCTAGTATCATAGGTACAGGTTACTGCTCTACAAGAGGGAGCCTTAGAAGGATCAGGGGAGTCACTATCAAATGCAACACCATTAATAGAAAAAACCCTTTTAGGAGAAGGACTAGCTGGAGTCACGTAAATGACTGATCTCTTAGGCCTTTGAGGGGCAACAGAGACATAGATTACATTTACAGAATCATCATAGCTAGTGGAATAATTATTTGAAGACATATTCTCAACATTGATCCAGATAGGATCAAATGTTGAAGGAGATTCATCATGCACTAATGCATCATCTCTAGACGAGAGTGCATTAGAATAGATAAGAGATTCATCATTCACAAATGTGACATCCCTAGAAGAGAGCACATTGGAATGAGTAGGAGATTCATCATTCACAAATGCATCATCTCTAGAAGAGAGTACATTGGAATGAATAGAAGATAGAGTAATGTTAAGAAAGGTATCAATGATTTCATCTTCTTGCAACAAAATATCCTCCGAAGTAGGAGGAATTTCATTAGAAGGATTAAAGACACCGAGTAACATAGGGAAAGCCAAGTCACTATCACATGCATGAAATGGAATATCATTAACATTTTGAACAAAATTAGATACTTAGCTAATAAAAGAAGATATTAAATACATCACAATTTTTTTTGGTATTTTCTACATTCTAGTAATTTACATTTTCGGAGGTCTTCAGAATAATTTGGGTTTAGAACTTGCATTGGTCTTTAAAATTCAATTTCCAAAGGCACTAATATTTTTGAGATTGAACTAGTTCTCTAGGAGACCTTTCCAACGATGCAAACGATTCTGAAATCCGAGCACCAAGTCAAAAGTTATGACCCCACCAAGTAGGGGTAAATAAATTCCTAGTTTTCGAAAATGACATTCTTCACATTAGGTTCACCAAAATGTTTCGCTACTCAAGAGTTCTCTTCACTCAGAGAGCCTCAAGGGGAAAACTACCCTAAACTACCTCAAAGAATAGCGGTGAGAGTTCTGGAACTAGAAAGAGTAGGTCACAGAGATTCTCTAGACAAACGAAAAATCTCACAGTGAAAGGACGTCAGCTCAGAATACATACATCATGGCGTGTTGGCATCCCCAAGGCATGTTGGCATCTCGTATGGACCAGAAAACAAGTTTATCGCAAAAAATGGAAAAGTGAATGCTTCTACTCTAATTGCTAAGAACTTCTAGAAAGTGATAGAGTAACATAATGTGATAAAGCTAAAATAGACTAAAACAAAAGTGGTAAAGATAAGGAGAAGAAGGGAAAGGATATTCTTAAAATCGTGTGAGTGATGAAGCCTCCAGTATGTGAATGTCTTCAATACCTGCACACAAGATAGAGAGAGATAAATTGTTGGGGCTATATAGGGGTTTGCCTCAATCAAACCCCTGTTTTGGTGTTCCCACCTCCATGGACAACCAGATAGATAGATAGAAAAGTAGGAAATGAAGTAAAGAGAACTAAAGCACTACAAAATAGTGTTATTCTACTCAACAAAATAATAGAGGAGAGGAGTGAAATCTTACCACCTCCACCCAAAGCACTCAAGGCTAGTGGGGGAGAAAATGAGAGGAACTCAAGCCTCTGCTGCAATGGTGTTTTGTTCCACACTTGCTCTACTGAATTGATGGAGTGTTGATGTCGTTGTTGTGAAGTGTCAAGTATTGCTTGATATTGAAGAGATGGTGAAGAATTTTCTTGGATCTTATGAAGATATTGTAGGAGAGATTGTGAAGAAGAGTTGATGAAGAGCTAAGAGAGGGCTCATAGAGAGCTATAGAGTGGAGAAGGATCTCAAGATAAGAAGAGAGAGGCCCAATGAAAGAGTAAATGGTGAATTTGAAGGAAAGAGTGAAGAAAACGACCATATTCAGTTTGGTTCATCGAAGGGGACGTTACAAATCGACTTCCAATGGGAAGTGTAACACCTCTACAGGATCTAAATGCGAGAATTTGTCATGGACGTAAGCGTGTCGCACAGAAGTCTGCACGCAACGCGGGAATCCCCAACAGAAATGCCTCTATCAACAGTAAAAATAGGTGCCAAGTCGAATGAAGGGAATGAGCTTATGTGGAATTTTTCCTCCAAGTTTGGTTTTCTAAAGTGGAGAAGGGTAAAAGGGGAATTTTCATTAGGGGTGCAAATTTGCTCCTATACACAATGTTGGTTAAAATTGAACCCACAAATCCTCATCTTGCTATATTATTTAAAATTGAACAAGACAATCAAACACTTTCATTTGAAGCTTAAAATGAACTCATTGTGCTTTACAAGGTTAAAATGAATGAGCACAGTTTTCTTTGTTGTGACACACTTGTAGTGTGTATCCACTCCCCTTATGCTTTGTATGATCTTGGGTGAAGAGAAACACTCAAGTGTACTTCATTTCCTGTGTTCACTTATGGTATGTATTCTCTCCCCTTGCGCTTTGTGCAATATTCGTTGAAGAGAAATACTCAAGTATAATTTTATGCTTTGTTTCACCCTTAAGAGAGGGCTTACTATGAGACACACCTCGCAATTGAAAACACATAGCCAAGTTCTTGCAAGCACGTTTATCGGATTTATTTAAATTAAGGATGTAAAATCATGAGAAATTAGCATCAAACTAGGCCAACAATAGACTGCACCTAATCCTACACCTTAAGTGGAATGTGAACAGTTAAAGAGCCTTTAGTGACTAGTGGGTGAGTATTGGTTCTAGTGTGAATGGTTTGTAGTCATTAAGAACCTTGTTTAAGTAGTGGCTAACTTTTTCCATCCAACGAGTTTATCAAAGTAGTGCATTGGAATTTATTTCCAAGAAGTTACTTGCCATGTCTGATTTTGGTTAAAGTATAGAGGATAAGACTTCATTATTAACATACCTCAACACTTTTTTCTCAATTTCATTTAAAATCATCTCTTCTAATATGAAGGGAATGAGGCAAGCTTACTAAGAAAAATGTACCACTTGATCTTGGAATGCTATTTCTTGTGAGTGAGTTTGATACTTTTCTTGGTTCCAAAACATCTCAAACACACATTAACAAGCTTGTCAAATTTCAAACCCTTTGGATCAAGTATGGATACCTTTTGAAAATTCCTAATATTACTACTTTTCCCTAAGTATTCAATCCTTAGAGGCTTCTAAGTATTTTTCCTTATATCTAAATCCATACTTTCCAAAGTTAACTTAGGGAACTATGGCATTCACATCTTGATTTTCACATAATGGACTTTGTGGAATGAGGGTTTGGTTTGACATAGAAATTTTTATTTTGAAATTTAACTAATACTTTCTTGATGTGGTAATAAAACACTCATTTAAGAAAATATTAAATCAAATTAACAGCCCACATTGATGTATCTTAAAACTTTGACTCCCCAAAACAATAAAATTGAGACAAGGAAAGTATTGCAAAACCTTGAGTCCAAAACCATTGAGTTCCATGGTCAAAATCATTGAGTTCTATTGTAAAAAATCATTGAGTTTTCATGGTTTTATCACTCTAGAGGTATAGAATGTTTCTCACCACCTTGGTCTTGCAAAACAAAGGTCTCTTTTAGGTTAACATTTCAGGTCAAAAATTTAATCCATTTCATCTTCACACATTTTACATCACACCTCACCAAACAACTTTAGAAATTTTTGGACACAACGAAACTCTTTGGGCTAAGAAATTTATCAAACCAATCCCCTAACTTAGCTATGTTGTGTGTAAAATGGATCATTTTCCATACACGTAGTTAAATTAGTCATCACATTTTTGAACTAGTTTATCTTGAAGGTCACGAGTCTACCTTAAATATTTACAATTTCATTAAAACCTTTTTTTCCAAGACATCAAAACATCAAAATCTTTAAGTTTAAAAGTGTTGTCCAAAATTTTAGAAAGTTCATCCCCAATATTACTCACCCTTTTCATCATCCACTCACATAATTGGTCCAAAGCACCTTGGAGGTTCACTTTTGCAACAAGGTCAAAACACAAGAAAAACATGGAATATAAACTTGATTCCTATATCATGAGTGATATAAATCAACCAAACTATTAAAGCCTTACAATACTAATTGATTCTCAAAACTCAAATTTATACAATTCACACATGGGATCATTAAATCCTACAACCCTCAATGCTACAAAAAGTGTGAGTATACTCAATCTAAATTTTGGAACACCTTTCCCTATGGTAGATTTAAATCAAAGTAAAAACCTACAAATCTATCAACCAAATGATCAATACATGACTCTTCAACAAAAAAACATTATCCCATCAAATCAATACATGCCAAATGTGATTATACCAAATACAATCTTACCAAACATGAACATATCAAATCCACAATTGGTGAAATATGGGATATATACATTCAAAAATCACACTAATGTTGTTCAAAATCCAAACCATATGTTGACATCTCAATATATTGATCCAAATAAAGGTAACACCATCCAAAATCAAGGTTACCTAAATCAAAGAAATGTGTTTCCCAACTATGATAATGTTCAATTCCAACCTATGATGCAAAATCTAAACATTTTCCGAAATCAATTTGTGCATGATCCCATAGAAATACAACAAGTGTATACTCCAAATGTTCTTGACCAACAACCAAACCAACTATGTCAAGGGTATCAAAATCAAAATCAAGATCATTTTTTGTGAATCAAATTGACACACTTACCAAATTCATTGATTCATATCACCAAGAGACATCTCCACCCCAAAATCGACACAATCTCCCATTGGTTAAACCATACCATCAAAACATTGAGTTGTGTCCACAACCACATCAAGAACAACATCTTCAATATCAAGAAGTTGGATATCAAAATCAACAACCTCAACAACAAGATCAATCACCACATCTCCAATATGAATCACAACTAGATCAATCTCAACAAGAAAAAAATCTTACAAGATGACAAATGTGAATACACTCCTTTAAGGAGCCAATCAAATCAGCATTAAACATGTTAATCCATGCTAAACTTATCAATCTTCTAGAATCATTAAATAGGGTTGAACCTAGAATCAAGTTCCCATGGGATGATGATAATGCTTATTGTGAATACCATAACACAGAAGGTCATGACACATCATATAGTATTCAACTCAAATATCTCATCCAAGATCTTCTTGATCAAGGAAAAATAACTTTTGAGGATAATGATCAAGATTCAACCACTAATGATAGTAGTGACAATCTCTCCACCACAATTGTTGAAAAAAATGATCAACATCTATCCATCAATTAGCCCCTTGAAGATTTTTCTACCAAATCCAATGATCAAATCAACATACATCAAGAGTCACTTTTAATCATGATCAAAACACATCAACAATATCGAACAATGATCCATTTGAAGAAGTGTTAACATCATTTGATCTTATGATTGAAGACATTGAAAATATCCCTACCAACAGTTTTGAGGAAAATATTCAAGATCCATTCACCAATGATCATGTCGAAAATATCTTCACATCACCTAATGACTTAGAGGACATATCTCAAGAATTTATTCCCAAGGAAGATCAACATTTTTCACCAAAGTCTAGCAATGGTCCTTTCCAAGACATATTGACATCCTTTGACATCATGGTTGAAAATATTGAAGGAATCCTTAATTCAAAACTTGATCCAAATTCAATTAAAGATGAAGAGGATATTGATCCACTTCCCATGCCTAATGAAGATATCCAAGAACCCTTTATAAGAAATCAATCCTTTAAAATTTATCCATTCCAAGAACTTTAACTCAAGCATATTGAAGATAACACCACACAAAGTCAATATCAAGAATCTATATCTCCAAGATACTACCATGATCTAATGGGTATTCTCCAATGCATACAAGATGCCCCAAATAATGATAATATCCATATATCACATACTCCTCCATCTACCCATGAGATGCTAACTCCCAAAGGACATGTAGATGATCTTCATCTAAAACAAGAGTCTCATACTCTTTATATTATTACCAAGGAACAAGAGTCTCCTACTCTTAATATATTTACACATGATCAAGACATATAAGAATCCATAGACATATCAAGAATTGATCATGAATAAGACCTCCAAATGGGTGGTGAATTAGAAACATCCTTTGAAGAGAAATAAAAAATGAATCATGAGGAAGACTCCCATAGGGATTGTAAAGAATCAACACCTTTTAAAGAGGCAAAAAATTAGACACATCCTCCATACAGATTGAAGAAAGTGAGTACAAGGATATCAAGCATTATCAAGAATCAACAAAGCTAAAAAATCTTGAACAACAAGGAAATGGTTTGTCAGTAGTAGAATCAAAGCATGCCAGTAATACTCCCATAATATTATGGGCAACTTTATCTAGGGAAAACACCAACATGGGGAGCACGAAGAGTCCTTATGATGAGATAGCTACTAGCACTACAACCATTCATATCATGAATCATCATGAATAGATCTTTCCACCCCCTAATTGGGATCAACCAGAAGAAAGAGGTCTATATAAAAAAATAGCAAATTATTGAAGCAAAAAATTAGCAAATAAAAATGGACACCAAAGCAAAATAAAGAAAAACATCCCTATCAAACTCCATTAGTCAAAGAAACTATGGAGTGAAATAAAAAAGGGAATTTCATCCATAAAAAATGTCCACGGATGCAAAAGAAAGCTTCAAGAGTGACCTACAAAGTATATGAAGAAGTTGGTCCCAATCAAATCTCCATATCCACCCATCATTGCTCATCATCCCAAGTTTGGAGAATCAAAGATTCCAAATTGTCGACCAATCCATCTACATCTCGTATCCCTCGATGAATTCCACCATCCACTTCAACATCCATGATATCCAACTCTCGTATTGACCGTGTATTAGTAGCAACTTTTTATCATAAGGACTCTAAGGAAACTCTATTGAAATGTGCACATCTAGGTAAGGTTAACTCTGATATTGATAAAGAAGATAAGATAATCCATGGGTTACATTCAACCACTTATATCCTAACAAAGAAAATTCTCCAAGAAGGATATCATTGAAACATCATGACAAAATCTATATCAACACCAACAATATCTACATCAACACCACCAGGTGATTCAAACATGAGCATAAGCTTTCAAAAAATCAAAAAATCAAGAAAATAGTCAAGAGAAAAATCATCCTCTATTGAAAACCACTTCAATGGCGCTTTGGACAAGTACCATGATGAAAACTTGGAAAATAGGCATCATGAGTAGAATCAAGAATCTTTGTGCACCATTTTAGGTTGAAACATCTCATCCCATCCATAATAAATTGTGCATTCCATCCATCTTATCCATAATAAAACCATGATTCATTATCCAATCCATTGTCATCCCATCTAACTTATCTTGATCTTGGCAAAGGTTTGGTATGTACTTCACACTTTCTTATGGTAAACATCTTAACATGGGTCACTATCATTGGTCCTACCCTAACCAACATTATCTGAGCCATGAGGCATTGTCTAAAGAGGCATATTATATCCAAACATGTTATCCTATCACAAGATAATCCTTGGAATCCTTCACATATCTATCCATCAATCCATTCATTTATCCATGGATCTACCCATATCATTCCCTACATTGCTAGACATTGGGGGTAGATACTTACATCTTTCTTCATGAATAAATCTTGAGCTATATCCTATAACTTATGTGGTGATCTAAGTATTTGAAAAATGCAAAATCAAATTGGTCAAATCATTTGTAAACAAAAAATCTAAATCACTAGCCCATGGCACATTTTTACAAGATGTTCCTTATTAAGATTTATCTTTTATCAAAAATCAAACCAAACAATCAATATCAGTTGAATCTACCTTTCACTTCAACATCACATCAAATCATTGCAATCAATTTTGTTCCAAGCCTAGCTTCAAAATCTTGATCTATCTTATCCAATAAATCCATCATCATCTCAGGATATATCATTTCCCAATCCTTCTATTGTTCAAAAATATCCTTACATTGTTGTGCATCCTTAAAAATTTTATCACTATCGGTAATCTATCAATTAGATCAATCAATCCCATCTTGGTTTTCAAAAAAAATCCCAAAACAAATCACTGAAGTAATCACATATCCATACACACTTGTCAACATTGTGCAAAAAAATCCAAAATCTAAAACATCTGAAACACATCAAAATCCCTAAAATGGTCAAAACATCAAAATCAAAAATGTTATCATGTTGAACTAGGAGTCTATGAGCTTGAACATAGGCAAGGCCATCATTGATGTGCCCTTGAGACACCCTAGGTCAGTCCTTTAGAAGTCCATCATAGTAAGCTGACAATCCATCAATTGTTCATCTATCATTAGCAATAAGTCAAGTTAGTCAAACTAAATGGTCTATGTGTATATAACGTAGGCAAGGATAATATTTGATCAGCCCCCAAGGCCCCTATGATAGTCTTTTAGGTTAGGTTCTTGTTCAAAAACTTAGAAAACACAAACATTTAAAATTTGAAAATACCAAAAACATTCAAAAAAATTAGAAAAACCATAAAAATCCTTAAATAATCCAAAAATATATTCAAATAAACACTCCAAAATACCAAAAATAATGACATATCCAAAAAACCCAAAACCATCCATCCCATTTCACTTTCACCCGAAATAAACCTTCACCCCATAATAAATCAATCATCACCTTCAACATTTGGTAAAACAAGTCAAAAACAAGTATCACAAGTCATAAAGTGAGAACCTAAGTGTCAAAATCTAAATTATGGATCATAGGTAAGCAAATAAGTGGAGTTTGTATCAACAACTTATCACACACCTCATCCTAATAAAAACACCTAATCAACATTTCCTAGGATGTATCCTTCCTACAATGGATATTAGTATGAGAAATCACCTTATAGCTATATTAAAAATGGAAAGAGATATAGATAACATTGACTATTTTTTTATATATTTCCTTATGATTTATCTTATTGACCCATTTTGAGGACCTCTCAATGATGTCTAAATGATTTAGAGAAAAATGAATGGTCCATCAATCATTATATTTTATTTATTGTTCTTGTGGGGTATTCTTGTTAAATAATCTTGGCACATACTTTCTTAGTTGTGTGTAGGGAGGTTGTTTTGAATAAATTGTTGACTATTGCATATGCTTTGGTTTAAAATGTTCTAAATTTATAAACTAAATTCCAAAGAGGTTTATGTATGTCAAGGTGTGAACAAGAACTATCCTATCTATTTTCAGAGTCAAATTCCATCTCACTAGATACAAAAACATCATGGTTGTCAATACCTTGATGCATCGTGTTTATGTGTTATATCAAAAATAAGGAATGAAAAAAAAAATCTATCCCAAGATATGAGAAAAATCATCATCACTTTCATCACCACATCTAATAAAGTATCAAATAATCATAGGCTTGTTGGAATTTTGAATCAATCTCAAAAAAATGGTTAATACATACATCTTATTCTTCTTATTCTTCTATCTTTACTAACATTTCTATCCAAGTATCAAATTTGTGTGATATATCAAAATAAACATGACGCTACCCATGGCTAATGACTATCTATACATTATCAAATCTATTTACATCAACATTTGATCTTTTTAGGAACTATTTTTTCATCCTCTTCACCAGCAATACCTCTTGCATTGGGGCACACTGGGGCATAGATATATCATCTTCAGCTCAACAATCTGAAAAAATTTGCAGCTCTTTGATTCAAAAGAAACCTTTAATCTCAAGCATCTCAAGCATAAGTCTGATTTTCACCTATCATGAGGCTGATTGGAACACTTTATTCTCTGATCAATCTCTCAAGGTGGCAACCAACCATCTTTCGATCATATCAATATAAAATCATCTAATGAATTTTTTTCCTAGCCTTGCTAGAAAATATTGATCAATTTATAAAAGAAATCATCATTGGGATATATCTTTCCCTATCAATCCTTTTTTTATTCATATCTTGACAACACTATCCTTGCATTGTTGTGAATCCTCAACAATGTTATCGATTAATAAATCAAATCAATCAACTTTATCTTGGCTATCAACTTCTCAAAGAGATCATCGATGTCCATGTTTGCATCGTCATCAACATCAATCTTTGAACAAATGGAACGAGTACATTGCTCCAAAGAGGGGGAAATGTAGACACTTAAAAATGTCATGATTGATATCACACACTTGAATTTGATATAATAGCAGGGTGCTGCCACAATAATGGGTTACACTTTTTGGGACATCTTGATTTTTGCTGAAATCACATATTTTTAGAAAATATAATGATTTAAGCCTTAAAAATGTTCCATTTAAAGGGTTTTAATTGAAGATGGTTTGATCAAACCCACTTATATCAAACCCCCTTGGATAGAAATCTGCTAGTCTTAAACCATACCTATAATGGAGTCTCCTCTACACCTATCAAAATGCTAATAAAAAACCACTTTTGATTTACCTTTTAGGGGATCAAATTAATTTATTTAAAATTATTTTTTTGTAAAAATTTAGTTTTTATTATAAGCTTCCCAAAAATTATAATTTAAAATATATTTAATTTATTATTATATTTATTTTTTATTTCTTGTGAATGTAGGTTTTTGAATGAACATCGAGGTCTTTATTTCACACATACGAAAAAATAGGAAAAGAGAGAAAAAAAAATTCTTTAAAATGTATGTACACTAGATATTGATGTCCTTATTCCAACAAAAAAATAATAAGTTAATTCAAATGAATACAAAAAAAGTTATGCAGTTGAAAGTATAATATATCCAAATTATAATTACTCTGAATTAGAAAATTAATTAAAAAATATATATGCAACAAAAAATTATGAAAAAATATCCATCCACTATATAATGGTGTGAAAACACTTTATTTAAAAAATTAGAATTGTATGCTTTCTATAAAAAAAAGTTATGCAGCTGAAAGTAAGCATCAGTTTTTGAAAATGATGTTTAAAAAAAAAAAGTTAATAAAAACTACATAAAATAATTCATAATTTATTTTTAAATTTAAAAAAAAAATATAATTATATTCTCAACACAAAATATCACAGATCACTGGTTTTCTTCATCTTCAGATTCTTAAAGGTTTAGCTTCTATAGGCATACAGAAGTGAAGATCTGGCAAAAAATGTTGATTTCAATGTCAAGTTTGGTCAAAAAGAGTAACCCATCCTCTTTTCACTTAATTGATTAAATTAGCCTAGTTATTTAATTAATTATGTCATTTTCATCTATTAATATAATTATTTTAATTAGGTTAATTCACCCCATTTCATGCTAACATTTTGTCTTATTAAATTGAATAAATCATTTTTTTTAATTTAATCCCTAAGTCGTCTTATTTAATTAAATAACCCTAAGTTGTTTAATTAAATATAATCTCACTTTCCCCCTTTCCATTAAATCATTTATTTTATTAATATCATGTAATTCCTCTTTTCATTACATAAATAAATTATTTAATGAATATCCTATTCCCCTAATTTTCATAATTGAAACTTTATCTAATTATCAAATTACTAATAAATATAATTCCTCCCACTTGCAACAAAATATTCCAAGAGAATATTCCTCCTTTAAACATTCCTCCAAAAAAGGAATATTCCCATGGAATATTCCTTCCCCTTTTGCACATTAAAACTTTGTTTTAATTTAATAAATATCTAATTTTCCTCACCCATGAGAACATCCTTTGAGAATATTCGCTTTCTTCACTCATTTGAAAAAGGCAAAATTCCTTTTTGAATTTTTTTTACAAGAATTATTGTGCAGGTCTTGAAAGTGTGTTTTTTTGGAAGAATATGAACCCTTGATTATTTACCTAATCCATGTGATCATTGATTCAAATACATCGATAGAATCCATGATCCATGTTTCATCTCTTCCTTCCTTTTTGACCATTGATTAACCTTTTTAATCTTAACCCTTCATTTCTCATTTGCTCTCCTATAAATAGGTCACTATTTGGAGACAAATGGATCCTTTTGATAACAAACTTGTGATGTTGAAATTCATACTCATTTGCATCCATGTTTCATATTTGATAGCATTTTAGATTAAATCTTCATTCATTTAGCTTAAGCATCCATTAATGGCTTCCATATTAGCTTAGTTTGCATATATTTTAGCATAAATTCATAGTTATGGCTTGAATCTTTGAAATTTATTTACATTTAGCATATTTTGCATCCATTTTATCAACCATTATAGAATTTATCATTTATCTTTATCATGTTAGACTAGTTTTATATCATTTATCATTCACATCTCATCAGTTTCATCAATTTTCTTCAATAAAATTGATTGGAACAAGCTTGTATTATGCAAGGGATTGGGAAAGGATCACCATTCCACATCAATCCAACACCACTCCCCCAAATGGATAAAGTTTGAAATCTTATAATAGGTTTCTTTAAAGCTTTCATGTTTAGTTTAATGGTTTCTTAGTTTTCATTCTTTCGAACACCATCGCATTGGGATCATAGCTTAGTGGATTAAATATGCCTGAAATCCATATGGATATATTCTATTTATCCTATACTATGATCATGGTCACATTTGGACCTCCCAAGTCACCTCCCGAGCCACTTCTTATCATAAGACCACCAAAACACCAACCAAAACCTCCTAGATATATCTTAAATTTTGAAAGACAACTCACTAGTAACAATGTTTCACAATGACCAAGTTATAATACCATTTCTCATAACACTGTTGCTAAGATATAACACTAGAAAAAATTAGAAACCAAGACAAAATCCAGCATCCATTCAATTACCTCAACCATATCTCCCACCCACATATCTCGTAGTGTAGTGGTAAAGAATATGACCTTATAGAACAACTTCATAACACTCTTGCTAAGATATCCTTGTGGGATTTGATTTAAGCATCACCTAATTATCATAGAATGCTTCAAAATTCCTTACAAGTTGTTATTCCTCCTAGTTCACAACTAGATGATGTAGTAGCTCTAATTCAAGGTATGAATTCGGTTAATTTAGAAACTACCTTTCATCAAGATGAATTACCTCCATTGGAAAAAAAACAAAAGGAAGCTTTCAAGGTAGTGGTTGTCATCAATAAGCATGGGATAAAATGAACTCTCATTGAAAATTTTTTGGCCCTTAATGTGTGTAATGTGAAACTTTCATATAATATTGGAGTGGACACGACTTTGATTGAACCTGATTCTTTATCTATTCATGGATTTGATAATATGGGAAAACCACTTGGTGTGATAATATTTCCTATTAGAGTTGGAAAGGTCACATTTAAAACTCCTATCCATGTCATGCCTCAATATCCCTCATACAATATGATTTTGGGTAGACCATGGATCCATGGAATGAATGGGGTACCTTCAACTCTTCATAATTTAATGAAGTATGTCTATAACAACAAGATTTATACAATCAAAGTTGACCCTCAACCAAAAAGTTTTTTTCACACTGAGAAAGACACGAAAATTCTTTTGAAAACATTAATACCAACCTCACAAGTTGAGCCTATACAAGAAGAGAAAGATAAGTTCCCTTCACCAATCACAATGTTATTAGTGGATGATTTGGGATCATTGTATTTCACACCTAAATTCAATGGGAAACCCAAGATTATACAATTAAAGTCAAAAATAGAGAAATAAAGAAACATACTATCCACACAAGTTGAGTCATCAAAAGCACACGAGTCCACAAATTATAGATCCACATATGATGAATGTGATCATGAGAAGCCACCAAATCCAAAAAAATGGAAAAAATTTATGGAAGAGGTTATGAGATTTTGAAACAATTTGGATATAATTTAAAAGGATGTGGTGCTAGAGAACAAGGTATCTATGTCCCTATAGAGCCTAACACACAAGAAAAAAATAGTGGTATTTGTTATTGTCTCTCAAAAGAAACAAAATCATCAAATAAACCTTCACTTAATATCAATGACATCACACAAAACACTCCTAGGAAATATTTAAACACATGTATTATTAATGATTGGGGTCACTAGATTTTACACCCTCCTTTATGGGAGAGTACAAAATCTCACAATCTAGAGAGTTTTGTGTATGTATGACACTTTGTAGTAATCAAGAAATATATTTATTAAAAAATAAAAGAACATCTCCTACTATTGAACAAGAGGGTACCTTGTTGAGGCTTCTCCAAGCCCTCTTGATATCTCTCCCTCCAAGAAAATGAAAGAAATTCTACAAAAAGAGATCATTTTTTTTATATCATTGAGTGCATGGCCATTCTACTAATTAATGTAAAACTTTGAGTAACAAAATTTAGCATCTTAAGGATTATGGTGCTCTTTCTTGTGTTGATGCACCTATTTCCTCTAATTTATAATGATTTTTATCCTATCATGTTTCTCATCACTACGTGGAATTAGTAGCTTTATGTGTCTTGCTCATTTCCAGTCATGGTGGTACAATATTAAGTGCAACCATATTTATTTTGGCAGCAACATAGTATTTCTTGTGGTTATCTTTGTCTCTATGATTGGGGAGCAATGATAACTAGTTTTGGGAGGTGTGCATTCTTTTCAAGGATCCCCCTTCCTCTCTTTCTACTTATAATACCAACATAGGAAGTATGTTGATATTTTAGGTGGGGGGAATGTTGTACCCCGATCATTGATTGCATGTTCCCTTCTTAGTGATGATAACATGCATCTCCTAAAAAGTGTGAAATTTTTATTCAAAGTGTGGCCTTCTTACTTTGTGTGATGTGTCTTCTTGGTGGTGAAAAATTGGGTTTGATGTCCTTCAAGAGAATGAAATTTCATGGCATATTAAATTCCTCTTAGTGGTAATGCTATGGCTTGCATTCTTTAAGTTGCGAATCTTATATCCTTGACTAGTCCTCTCTTGGCACTAGTACACAAACAACAATATATGACTAAATAAACTACTAAAAATTGCATACTAATTTTGGTCACGTGACCATTAGTAGTTTATTGCTGATCATTTATAACACAACCAAATTTATGACTAAACTATTTTAGTCATTGATTTGGTCATTGATTTAGTCATTGATTGTTATTAACTGGTCATCTATTTAGTCATGGTATTGATTTATTTATTCATATATTTAGTCATTAATTTAGTCATATATTTAATCATTAATTTAGTCATTAATTATTGTTAACTGGTCATTTATTTAGTCACAGTAGTCATTTATTTAGTCATATATTTAGTCATTACTTTAGTCATTAATTTAGTCATTACTTTAGTCATATATTTAGTCATTATTTTAGTCATTACTTTAGTCATATATTTAATCATTATTTTAGTCATTACTTTAGTCATTACTTTAGTAATTTAGTCATATTTAGTCATTAATTTAATCATTACTTTAGTCAATAATTTAGTCATTTTATTTACTGGTTTCCATTAATTGGTAGTAAATATAATCACGAAATGAATAATTTATTAAATACCATAAATTTTATAATGCAAAAATAACATAATATTAAATTTGAACTAAAACATAAAAGTAAATAAAAATATTGCATATGCGTATAAGCTACAACATACTAGAATTAAAAGATTGATTCAACATCATGATAAATAAAGGTAATCTACAATAAAAAAATTTAATGCAAATATATATCAAGTTATAAGATTTCAAAAGTTGTCTAAGAGTATATATGTAAATATAATAAAAAATGTCAAAGTTGTCTAAGAGTATCCAACTCTTTCAAATACACCATGATAATAAAGATCCCTGAACAACATATTCAAAATACTGCATAAAACAGTGAACCAAGATGTCTAACAACTAGTACATGATAAATATGTTCAACTGTCATTTTTTGCAAATACTTGAGTGGCCACCGTGTGAAGGTTCCCTCTTTCTCTTTCAGACGAACAACTCCATCTATTTTGTCTTCATAAACAAGGGGTATGTTACTTGTGACCTTTAAATTTTTTACATTTGCATCCCTTGTTCCTTTCAAGTTGACTCCATGTATAGTAGATAGGGAATGAATCCACCCAATGCCCACAACATCACCATCTAATGGATCCAACACCTTAACTGTATCCTCTTCTTTGAGTTTATCAATACATTTCTACAAAAATAAAAAAAATAACACATTATATTACATAGGTATTGATTACCCTTGTTTGCATAATAAAACAACCATTACTTACTTAAATATTACTTGCATGTGTGTGTTAAAATAATTGCAATGATACCTCATGAATGTTTTACCCTGAAAATTACCATAGCAATCTCACATTTTTTCTATCAAGAGGCCTGATAGTCTAGATGATTATTATCATCCATAGGGTATAAAGTAAACCAGAAATAGAATGGGGGAGAGGGATTAAAGTAAGAATAGATTCCAAGAACCATTCATCAATCTAATTTACTAAAAAACCAACACTCATAACATTTCTTACAATGTTACTATAGCTTCACGCTAATCAAATACAAAGGCCACAAATATAAATACTACATTACCATGCAAATTTTTTGGGCATACAATTTAAATTATGTTAACTTGAATCTTGCAAGGTCAGTAAAAAAGGATGTACAAGATAGCCAAAAATAAGTCCAAAGCATGACTTTCAACTTATATTATATTTTATCTATAACAATCCTTGGAAGATATGTTGAGTTTTTATGATGTTCAAAAGTTGCACTTCATCCATGTTCCTAATGAACTTGCATAAAGGATTCTAGCAAATTTTTATGCATGAATAAAATAAACTAATAAACTTGTACAATTTTCTCGTTAGATTACAATAAATACATGCAGCTCAATCAATATCTCATTCAGACAAATAAAAAAATGTAAGATTTATTATTCAATACCATAGATCACAGAAAATATGATAAAATGTGTTCATTGAGGTCATCACAAAACTCACCGTGTTTGGAGAAGCAAGCTACTTTCCACTCAACATACTAGTAGTTGATCTTTTTACAAACCCATTCTCATTAGCCTACTTCTACATACACATCAACAATTTAAATATCAACAAGCATTCCATATTAACTATTATTCAGTAACCTTATTACAAACCTGCCTTATAGCATAGAAAACAAGAGAAAATTACAAAACAAACATTTTTGCCAAGGTGTGAGGAGTCAAAATACAGGAAAAAAGAATTTATTATCCAAAACCTATGGATGATAGTTAATTTTTGTTCAAAATTTCAATTCAGCTTATAAACTCGAAGTTAACATTTTGACAAAATGATTTGACTAGGTATAGGGTTGGTTTCCATCCACACATAAGGAGATTAGTAAACAATTATACACAAGGAAGCCAAAAATAAATCCAAAGCATGACGTTCAACTTATATTATATTTGATCTATAACAATCCTTGGAAGATATGTTGAGTTTTTATGATGTTCAAAACTTGCACTTCATCCATGTTCCTAATGAACTTGCATAAAGGCTTCCAGCAAATTTTTATGCATGAATAACATAAACTAATAAAATTGTACAATTTTCTCTTTAGATTACAATAGCTACATACAGCTCAATCAATATCTCATTCAAACAAATAAAAAATTGTAAGATTTAATAATCAATACCATAGAACACAAAAAATGTGTTAAAATGTGGTCATTGAGGTCATCATAGAGCTCACAGTGTTTGGAGAAGCAAGCTTCTTTCCACTCAGCATACTAGCAGCTGATCTTTTAGAAAAAACATTCTCATCAGCCTGCTTGTGCATACACATCAATAATTTAAATTTCAAATAGAATCTATAAATTCTCCAACCAATCTTGCATTACTTGTCTAATTTGACATAGAAAGACAATTAGCTACACAACAGATGAGCTCCTCTCAAAAACTGGTAAAATTCGGATTGCTTGGAAGAAAAATTAGTTTCAAATACATTAAAAAGGGAAAGCTGATACTTTCTATGAAAGAATATATCCAAGTAGCTTTATACTAAACTTCAATGAGCATGAAAGTGGAGCGATTACACCAACTATGCCATTTAAGGTTCAAGTAGCTAAATATGAAAAGAATAATAAATAAAGGCCTCCAATAAAATTATACGAGGGTCTTAAATTCATTACCTTAAAATTCAAGTGGGAAAATATTAAAGCTAAGAAATTATTTCCAAAAATTTCAAAGATAAAGTAAAACTGTTGTACAATTCATTTATTGAAACACATTGAACACCTCACAAATTAAATTGTAAGAATGCAAAATAAGTAGATTTTAAAGTTGTTGTCTTTGGTTATCTAAAAAGGCTATAATTTTACCACAATATCATTTTGTGAAAAAAATAACAATGAATGATACAATGGGATATGAGTGTTTTAACAATGATTATGTTGCTTATCTCATTTGCAACAGGATAATAATTTCATTGATGGGCAAGAAATAAGGATCTAAGCAAAAGCTCTTCCACTTGGAATGTAACTACATAATGTCTAGTTAAAATAAAATGTGGTTCTTGGAGAAACAACATTGGATCATAGGAGTGTGCATCACTGAATCAAGAATCGATTGTTGTATATCATGTATGGCTGTCAAAAATAGAGTAGAAAAAGCATGGCACATATTTCTATCATGGAACAGATTCAACCAACCAAATCTCCAAATAAAGTTGAAAATTAGAGCATTCATTCCCAAAATGTCACCCTCCATTAATACAAATGCCACCTTTTTTGTAATTGGACTAGTATATGCAAGCCCAAAAAAAACTAACACTAGATAGCATAAAAAATTAGAAAACACATAATGTATTTTAAATTTCACTCCCTCCCCAAAATATCTAAGAAATTCCTATTTTATGATGAGAAAATTTTTATTCCATGAATATTGGTACTGCTGATGAAAATAAAACCAGAAAATGTTTGAAAAATGCTCCCCAGTTCTAAAGCTATGAAGAAAAACATAATGTTGTTGCAGATTAACCCTTGTTTTGCAGTTTTAAAAGTGATTAATGAGAGTGTGCCTTTCCTTTCTAGGAAATACATACACTGCAAGCCTATTGGGGGGTATGGTATGGCAGATTCATGAATCTTATAGAAGGAACCATACAACATTAGGGAATGTTGTAACTCAATTTTATTTGATCGCAACACATATTGACATACATATATGTTACAACATTACAAATAGGATTCTAAGTTAACTAGAGGGTATAGTGCTTGGCATAATTATTTTTAATATTTTATGCAAAAAAATACATGGCTGACAATGATGCTTAAAATGCACTCATTTCACATACCAAACATTTTAAATTTAAAAGCAATCATAAATGAATCCGATATACAATCCTGGTTGTGACCTATGCTCAAACCCAAAGCAACCAAAATTAAAAAATAATCTATGTCATGTTGCTGAAACTTCAAATAAGATGAACTGATAAGTACTTTAAAATGAAATTTTTTGGTACACTAAAGAATTCCTATATCTTTTGTGCTTCTCTTCCACTTAAAGGGTTTCAGAATCAGGGAAAAGTAACATTTCATAGCACTCACCTCAAGTTCAGCACCACTAGTACTATAAATATCATGCACATACTCCTTGAATTCAACATAATCACTGTCAACATTGTCCTAAAGTTGTGTAGCTTTGTTGAGAGCTCTATTGACAGGGTCTTTTCCTTTTCATTATGCTTTCATATAATTGTTCTGCAACTATTAAAACATACAGAGTAAGACAATTATGAAGAGCTCAACAAAGAAAAAACAACAATAAGAGAAAAAACAAAGGAATCATAATGCAAACATGGGCATACATCAAAAATTGATTATCTGCAACTAAACAACTAAAGGTTTTTCCCTATCATTTATAAGAAACCAAGGAAAATACCAGAACCAAAAACAATATTGTGTATATTATAGTATGTGCACATATTGACAGACATATATGTTACAACATTACAAATAGGATTCTAAGTAAACTAGAGGGTATAGTGCTTGGCATAATTATTTTCAATATTTTATGAAAAAAATTACATGGCTAACAACAATGCTTAAAATGCACTCATTTCACATACCAAATATTTCAGATTTAAAAGAAATCATAAATGAATCTAATATACAATCCTGGTTGTGACCTATGCTCAAACCCAAAGCAACCAAAGTTAAAAAATAATTTGTCATGTTGCTGAAACTTCAAATAAGATGAACTGATAAATACTTTAAAATGAAACATTTTGGTACACTAAATAATTCCTATATCTTTTGTGCTTCTTTTCCACTTGAAGGGTTTCAGAATCAAGGAAAAGTAGTGTTTCATATCACTAACCTCATGTTTAGCACCACTAGTACTATAAATATCATGCAAATACTCCTTGAATTCAACATAATCATTGTCAACATTGTCCTCAAGTTGTATTGCTTTGTTGAGAGCTCTATTGATAGGGTCTTTTCCTTTTCGTTCTACTTTCATATAATTTTTCTGCAACTATAAAAACATACAGAGTAAGACAATTATGAAGAGCTCGGAAAATAAAAATCAACAATAAGAGAAAGAGTATGCAAAAAATGATATAGTTGAGAATCAAAATATTGGGGGATAGCCCCTTACCTGATCTGAATCTATGGAATTATGGTCATTCCATGCAGAAACTATAGGCTTAATAGAGGCAACCAACTACGAAACTTTCTTGGTGAGACCATGTAAGCAACTCATTATATGTTGGTACTCTTCATTTGAGTTGACATAATTTGGAGAGGCTCTTACTGGGCGTTCAACAAATGGTTGTGAAATCTCTATTAACGAACTACATTTCCACTTCATACTACTCTTAGATTTAGTACGATCTAGTGTTGCCATATAATTGACAATATCTTCTACACTTGCTTCTCTATTATTGTTTTCCACCTAAAATACAATGCCAATTTCAACATATAGTCAGTTCAATAAAAAATTGAAATAAATAACACAATGTAAATTGAACAAAAAATCCATACACTTACTCCAAATTTGTCCATTTTGGCTTGCAACCTGCCTCGAACAAATGTATATTCAGCCCTCACATTATCTCTTGCTCTCTTTCCTCTATTACTCTTTGTCAAATATTCTACAAAACACATACTTTCTTTCAATGCCTCCCACTGTTTGGGAGATAGAGTGGAGTATAACCTCTCATTTCCCTCCATGATTATTTTTTTGCAATTGTATCTAAAATTGTTCATCAGAAGGCTCATCTTGTGCTTGTAATATTTTCTAGATATTTTCCCACCAATAGTGTCAAAGGCATTTTCCATTTTTTTTATAACATATTCCACATTCCGTGGATCTTGCTATGCAAAATTTGATTTGCAAATATCCAAATGGGCCCCACATCTTATGCCCAACTCAGATGCCCACCTTGCAACATTTTTCCCAATGGGTTCACCATCTCTTGATACCTCAACCAAGAATGGCTTCTTCCCTTCTAATATTCTTTCTTTTCCATTCCTCTTTGTAGATCTATATAAATATTCACTCAATCTTTGTCTTTTAACAAAATCAGGCACATCTTTTGTTGAACCACTACCAATATTTCTATCTGATCCACTAATTCCATCAAAAGTTGTAGATGCAACAGGTGCACTCTGAGGCACATCAGATGCAAGCAGACTCTCTTCATGACTTTCACTAGCCAGAACTCATGCTCCTTGGCTACATCAAGTGTGGCATGATTTGGTAGATTAGCACTGGTCTCCGTAGATTTCACTTCAAACACATCCTTTATGCGTTGGCTTCTATGAGCTGGAAACACTGTATCTTTACTTTCTTTTTGTTTTTTCGCTACATTTTCTCTGCACTCTTTTTCTTGCCTGGAAAAAAAAAAAATTATCATATCATGTCTTATATACATAAAGCTCTTGCCTATAAAATTTCATTAAACAATATTAAATAAATAATATGCTACTTATTGGATTTACAACTTGCCTATTTGTCAAACCAAGACGCGATAAATATTCATTATTCTTGGCCACACGTTCTTCACGAAAGCGCTCATAATCTGACATTGGAGTTTTAGAATTATGATCACTATCATCTAATTTGCGCCTTAAATTATTTTTCCTCATTTCCTGATGTCCAAAAAAACAATAATGTATAAATTAGCAACTTGATACGGAGATAATTAACCATAACATAAATTGCATTAAATACAAGTTTATGATTATTTTTAATTAGTAAATTAATGGTAAGGTTATAGGAACCCTTTATTGCAGTGCAGGTTGAGCTTGGATTATGTGCTTGATATTGTAAACATGGGTTGAGTTTTAATTTACCTTGTCATCGTAACACTACAACCTCACATCTATTCTATATTAAGTATGTGATATATTGGAACTGTATAGTTTGTAATTTGGCCATTGTAACCAGGGTTAATGTATTTTTATTGTTGTACATTCTGCTTATGGGTGTTTACTTGTTCAAATTAGCTATACAAATATAGTGGAGTATGGTTTTCACTGGTGTGATTGGTGTAAGAGATACTTATCATTTCACATTTAAAAATAGTTTTCTGTAGCTATGAATTAAGTTGCTACTCCTTGAAATTGGTGTAAAAGGAAAATGATGCTACAAGTATTTTGGTAGTTTAATGTAGAGCATCATACCAAAACCATCAACAACCTCATTTCATTAGGGTAAATCAAACCCCATTTGAATTAGGAGAATATCAAATATATAAACTTCAACATTTCACTTAACTTTCATCAAAAATCACTCTTCAGTCTTCCAATCTACACAACTTCAAGCCATCAAGGCAATGCTCCACCTTAACAAAACCATATTCTACACCATCAAGTTGATCAAAAGAAAACAAAACTCAAATAAGGACCTGTGAAAACAATCCCCTCATTTACCATGCTCATTAGCCTCTAATTCCAACTAGACAATAAGACAACTAAACCTTGCATCTCTACTATTAGCCCATTACCAGACCATCAAATCACCACTTTTTGATTCCAATAGTCCATTTATAGATTAAAAACTCCTAATAAAACAGAACCATTATTATTATTATCTTGTAGTCAATCATCAATCTGCTCAAAGGGTTCACATTACTCACTCATCCGATCATCAAAGTCAACAAACCTATCTTCTACACCTTATCCCAACTTAGAAACATCATTAACAATATTATTAAAGTAGATTCAAAGCATAAACACCTTTCCATTTCATTGTTTTGTCAGATTTTATAGTTTCAAGCAAACACACCACCATTTACCTTATAAGATAGAAAACCCTTAAATTGGGTGATTCCTTTTAACCACAATGCATCCTCTCAAAAAAATTAAATTTTTAGATACCCTTTATAGTCCTTTTTAACATAATTCAAAAGAGATATCACTTGTTTCACAAAATATAGGAGAACCAACATGCTATCCACTGGTAAAAACCCTCAATTAGGTCTAATTAACCAACCAAATGCCCCTTAATCAACACCAAAACTCTTCCAAACCCAAAACAGTCTTAGAACAGGTATAAAAACTGACAAATCATCAAGCTTTAAGGTGGAAAACACACAACAATACACAAAATCAGTAAACCCTTGTTTATAGGGTGAAAACACCAAAAATAGGGAGGGTTTCATGAATGAAACACTTAAAAACCTCCAATAATCCGACCAATCATTGCAAAATGTCTCAATATATCTGCAAAATCCTTTTGAATCATCTTCTAACCCATGCACACATTATTTATTCAACACCCTACTTGAAACCTCCATTCTCAAGTGGAAAAACTCATATTTTTGTCTTGAATCAGCAACTTAACATCATATTTTTGTTACCCCTGCAAGTACACACCTTACAAGAGTGAAAATAAATTAAAATTAACCCATTCCACTGACCATCTAACCCTACATTGGTGGAATGGACATTAATTCCTTGTTAGACTCTCAAAACCACTGTGAAAGAACTTTGCCCGAGCACTGAAAGTTGCCTTTTATTCTTTTTTTTCTTAAAAAATGGCCTCTCAACTATTTGAAATAAAGACTAAAACCTTCCTAAATATGATCACACAATAATTTTTCTTTTGAAATTCTTAAACAATCAAGATTAAGGTAAAAACAAAGGAAATATTGCTACTAACACAGAAAACAAGGATTTATTTCAAAAAAATTATTACAAGAATATCAAGATCTACTTTTTCTCACCCCTTAATGCTCTTTATAGAAGTTTCCCACTTAGTAACTGACTATCCAACTTCCTCCATCGGTTCAAACTACCTTTTAACTCTTAATTTCCTTGATTTATGCTCTTTTGTTGCATAATTACATTTTGACAACTATTATGGCAATATTTTAAAAATGTGACCACCTAGTGACTTATTTTATGACTTGATTACATTGAAATTATCCTTTACAAAGCATTGACACATGATTTTGAAATTAGACATAGAAATTTGACAACCTAGCCTTTTGAAGGCATTACAAGATCCAGGTGCTCCTACACCATAGGTCAAGCTTCATACAATGGATGGCTTGGTAAAGGAGTGGGCACAATGTGCACCAAATTGATATTACTTCATTCTTGTATATGCCAAAGTAAGTAGCTCATCGATGGAAAAAACATTCTGCAAAAAGTAATCGTAATGACAAATTTGGTAGAATTCACTTTTCATTCCATTTTATACTTACTTTTGTTCATGCCATGAATACATAGTCATAATGTTCATTTTTCTTGTTTACAAATTGACACTTTTCTTCCAATCCACCTATTAGTGGCATGCCCACACCTAAGACCTTATTCCTTGTGTTGATACAATCCTTATAGGGTAAAAGCACAAAGTTGTGTCACACTTTATAAAGGAAACGACCAATGCTGATCCAACTTTTAAACTTGAATCACTAAAAAGTAGCATATATGTTTTGAATTTTTAAATGATGTAAACTAGTAAAATAAGTATTTTTTATTATATTTTATGTTTGTATTTTTTATAAGAAATTAAAAAATTATTTTAAACTAGTATTTCATAAATTAACAGTATAATTTAGTTGTTGATAAAATGTTGAAAAATGAAGTTGCATGGGATGCCAAACTTTTAATAGTAAATTTTATTTTTTTTATTTCATTTTTTTTGTGTGTATTTACAACTTGAAACTTTAGTGCATGGATATATTTTTTTCCAATTTTGATAAATATATATTTGTATATAAGTATTAAAATGTGTGTGAATAAACAAAAACTGTTTCCATCGGACGTCAACATTCATATTAAATATTTATCTAAAATTGAAAAAAAATTATACCATCTTGAAATAGATTCTTTTATCTATTGCATCATATTTTTTTCAATTTTTTTTCATAAGTTTTAGTATTTTCCTTGGCATGGTAATCAACCTAATTTTTTTGCTAATAATCTACTTTCAGTATAAATAAAAATATAAATAATAATAATAATTAAACTATTAAAATAAATATGTTTTCGAAAACTACACTTATGGATCTACAAAAGGGTATTTTTACATTTAAAAAAAAATGTTATTTACATGAGGAGGAGTTATTAAAACTTCAAGTTTTTCAAATAATTTATTTTTTTGGTAAATTGGACTCAAAGTGGTGCTCCATATATTTTTAGTCAACAATTTTAGTTGAATAAATTGTGGAAGTATCTAACTTAGCTAGAATGAATCTTACTAGGTCATATGTTTGACCAAAATTGATTTTTAGTTAGAAATACTTAAATTCAGTTGTGCTGATATGTTGGTTGAAAGTGTGACACAACTTTGCGCTTTTACCCTATAATTTTCATACAGTTGTTCCTATGTTGATAGAGTCCTTATACTTAATTGCTAAGTACCTTTTGAAGGTCAGTTATGTCCAACATTTTTGTCTCAATTTTTAACAGTGCTCTCTTGTAGGAGTTTATTCATTGATCTCTTGCAACACTTAGTAGAAAAGAGTGTACAAACTAGTCTACTTTCTTAAGTGATATATTGGAACTGTATAGTTTGTAATCTGGCCACTGTAACCAAGGTTAACGTATTTTTATTGTAGCACTTTCTGCTTACAGGTGTTTACTTGTTCAAAGTCATTGTACAAATACAGGGGAGTATGGTTTTCATTGGTATGATTTGTGTAAGAGATACTTATCATTTCACATTTAAAAATAGTTTTCTATAGCTATGAGTTAAGTTGCTACTCCTTGAAATTGGTGTAAAAGGCAACTAATGTTACAAGTATTTTGGTAGGTCAAGCTTCATACAATGGATGGCTTGGTGAAGGAGTGGGCACAGTGTGCACCAAATGGATATTACTTCATTCTTGTATATGCCAAAGTAAGTAGCTCATTGATGGATAGACAATTCTACAAAAAGTAATCTTAATGAAAAATTTGGTAGAATTCACTTTTCAATATAGATTTAAAAAAATATGTTCTAGAAAGTACAATATTTGCATTTTAATTACTTTTTAATAGAATATTTGATCTGGGATTCAGAGTACAATTATTTGGAGCATAAGCCATTGATAAATAGCAAAAGTTGCTTCCATCAAATCTTGGGATTGGAATGAGGAGTCCTTCACATTGGATGTGGATTCACCATTAGGTCAGTCATAAATTTGGTGTTCTTGGTCTTTTGGCTTCATTCCTCTATTCTTTTGTTTAATATACAATCTGATCTTTGTGGGTAATGAGCAGTTATATATCAGTCTCTCTGGGACGAATGGGCTCAGAATGGGAGAAAATTTAAGGGATTAAAATGTATACTCTCCCTTGTTACTCCATTTTATACTTAATTTTGTTCATTCCATGAATAAATAGTCATAATGTTTATTTTTACTGTTTAAAAATTGACACTTTTCTTCCAACCCACCTATCAGTGACATGTCCACACCTAGAACCTTATGCCTTGTGTTGATATAGTCCTTATACTTAATTTCTAAGTACTTTTTCAAGGTCAGTTATGTCCAATGTTTTTGTCTCAAATTTTAACAGTGCTCTCTCGTAGGAGTTTGTTCATTGATCTCCTACAACACTTAGTAGAAAAGAGTGTACAAACCATTCTACTTTCTTAAGTATGTCATATATTGGAATTGTATAGTTTTTAATCTGGCCACTATAACTAGGGTTAATGTATTTTTATTGTAGCACTTTCTGCTTACAAGTGTTTACTTGTTCAAAGTCATTGTACAAATAAAAGGGAGTATGGTTTTCACTAGTATGATTGGTGTAAGAGATACTTATCATTTCACATTTAAAAATGGTTTTCTGTAGCTATGAATTAAGTTACTACTCCTTGAAATTGGTGTAAAAGGTAATTGATGCTATAGTATTTTGGAGAACTTTGAACAACCCCTACCTTTGCATCACATACTTAATGAGTGAAGGTTTTTTTGTAATACAAATGCATCAGAACAGTACAAGCATTATAAAAGTCATAGAAGTGAGTCAAAGTACAGTGGTCAAGGACTTATAACATCCTGTCATGATAGTGAAAGCAATGATCTAGAGGAGCTACCAAGAAAAGATCATTGCCAAAGTAAAGAAATGATGGTATACATATTCATATTGCATCCTCATTTATATATGAAAACATATTCATATTACATACAACATTTATATATGAAAACATATTCATATTGCATCCTCATTTTTATATGAAAACATATTCATATTGCATTCGTATAGCAAATTTTTTCAACATTAATGATTTGAAACAAGTATTAGTTTGAAGGTCCATGTCCTTAAAACATAAAACAATCTTAAAACAACATAAAATTCTTAAATAAAAGGTCATAAAATGGGGCTCATCAATAATCATCTGTATTCCCAGCAAGATCAGAATCCTGATCACTCGTGTCTGCATCTACTTGATTTTCTTCCTCATCCTCATTTGTGACATGCAATACATTCTCTCTTCAAATTTCTTCATTGGTAATAAAAATTTCTTCTTCAAACAATCCCTCATTATCTTCATCCACTTCTTCAAATGTTTCTTGTAAATTAACATATTGCCCATCAAGCATTACATCAACAACTTCCATGAATTTCCATTTCGAATGAGACTCTATTTGAATGGCATATGACCAACCAAGGCTTCTTACATAATCAATTAGAAATGATTGATTAATTTGAAGAGGGGAAACATATGGCTCATTTGTCTTTGAAAACAATTGTCATGTATTTCCACGTACAAATCCGTACTCATCAAATTGTACTACGGATGGTTGGATCCACTTACATTTTAATAATATAGGACTATCTTCACCAAAATCCACTTGAATAATTTCTTGGAGGAATCCAACATAAAATTTATTCTCAATTTCATGAAGAAATTCAGCACTAACAACACAATCACAATTTGTCTTTCCTGTGTCTTTTTCTTTCACTCTTAAATGACTACCATAGTCCCACATTCCACTAAAATGCATAGCCCATAAATGTGGAGGTTGTGAAAGCTCACTTTCCTCTATTGTTATATGTTGACCTTCTTCTTTTGCATCATTGATTGCACTAGCAATCCATTCTTCAAATTTTGGAAAAGAATCACCTCTAATCAAATCGTGACGTCTGTGCTTTTGAGGTTGATGTTGCATCCAAGCTTGATTCTCTTCTTCATATTTTCTACATAGAATAATGACGTAAAAATAGTAAGATTAATAATATAAATGTGTAAATGCAATTGAGTAAATAAATTATTGTGTAATTTTTTTTACCTGCGCCACTTATTGAATGAAGATGTGTTTTGAAGAATAAAGGCATGTATTGCACTTCTTTCTTGATATGATAGCTTGAAGCGGCATCCATTCCCTTCTAATACTTCACCTGCAACTCTCTCATCTTCATCATCATCCCATACACGTCGATTGACATTTTTAAAATCCTTCATATATTCTGTGCAAAATCCCATGGCCTCTTGCATTGAATATCCCTCAAACATGTTGCCTTCTGGTTTTTCCCTAGTATAGATAATTTTTATCAAAAAGTTCATATATTGTTATATATGATACATCCATCTCATTCTTACTGGGCCATAATGCTCTAGCTCATATTCTAGATGTATCAAAAGATGCATAGAAATGTTAAAGATTGTTGGTGGAAATTCTGGTTCCAATAGACAAAGGACTTCAACAACCTCCTCCCTCAAACTATCAAAGTTCGAAGGATCTAATACATGTAAACTCATTCTCTTTAATATTAGGCCCAACCTTATAATTTCCAATCTTGGCCCCTTTTCCAAACTCAATATATTTACCACAATAGGTAAAATATTCTTGATTATGACATGATAGTCATGGGTCTCGACGCCTCTTAATCTAATAATGCTAGTCTGGCTTTTGATGCTGCTACTTACATATCAAGTGGGAAAGCGAGTCTAAGACATCAATTGTAAGAATTATGCACGTTGTTCCTTTGTCCATACATAAGGAGCACTAGGGTTTCTTTATTTTTCATTATCATATTTTTCGACCCAAATATTTCTACGAATCTTTATTTCTTAGAAGTCTTCATGTGATGAAATAGTATCAAAAGCACCAAAAAGAGTTTCTATAATAGCATAAGCTATATTTTTCTCAATATGCATAAATTCAACAGTATTCCTAATGGATATATCCTTAAAGTTTGGAAACTTATACAATATGCACAACTGCTTTACACCACTTTCATTACATGGATCCTATCTACTGCCAACAATCCCATCATTTTCAATAAATGACATTCTTTTTTGTCCATTCTCAACAATGTAATCACCTATTATTAGCAATGGTGCTTCACAATTCTCTTCTTTACCATTGAAACATTTTTTTTGTCGACAATATGGATGATCCATTTTAAGGTAAGCACGATGTCCACAATAAATAAACTTATGCAAACTTCTTTAGTGCCTCACAAAATCCTTAAAGTTGCAAGCAGGACATCCATGGTATCCATGAACAGAGAGACTAGGCAATGTGCCATATGCAGGAAGATCATGAATCATAAACAATAAGGAAGCTCTTAAAGTGAATTTGATTGAATGAACATCCCTTAAATATTGAATTCCTTCAATTCCTTTCCACAATTATGTTAGCTCATCATATAATGGCTCTAGATAAGCATCTATTTTATCTTAAGTCACACTTTTCTTTCCTGGTATAATCAATGATAACATTAAGAAAAATGGTTTAGTTGCTAACCATGGAGGCAAGTTATAATTTATTAGAAACACTGGCCAGGTTGACCATTTAGTACTTTGATATGAGAATGGGTTCACCCCATCTAGAGCTAAACCCAACCTTATATTGTGAGGATCTTGAGAAAAATCAGGCCATCTATTATCAAATTCCATCCACATCTTAGAATCAGGCACATGTCATTTTTTTCCATCAGTGATCTTATTTTTGGCATGCTACTACATAAGTTCAACAATGTCTATGCACCTATACATTCGGAGTAATCGTGGGATTATTAGAAAGTGCCAAAGAACTTTTCTAGGAACCACAACTGATTTCAACTCTTGTCTATACCTCACTTCATGACATTTCAGACATTCACTCTCATTTGCAATATTTTTGTGAAATAATACACAACCATTCACACGTGTGTGTATTTTTTCATACCCCAAGCTTAGCTTATTGATTTTATTTTTGCCTTGACTTTGTCTTGTTGGTAATGTGGAGTCAGCTGGTAACAATGAACTTAATAATTCCAATAACTGATCTACACTCTCATTTGTGCAACCATGTACCACTTGCAAGTTAGAAATTTGAAGGATTGTTGTCAAATGACTTAACTTTCAATTAGCATACACAGGATTTAAAGCATCCTCCATTGACTTGACCCAATCATCATTTAGACCCTCATTCAACATTATATCAACTTCAAACCCTTTGTCAAACATTTATGCCTCTTCATCTATGTTTGGTGCCACTTCATCTATGTTCGTTGCCTCTTCATTTCTCACAGTTTGCAATTCTATCATATCTTCATAATAATTGTAAGCCCAAGGGCTTATACCACTATGCCCATATCTTATCATATGTCGATAAATCATATTTCTTTTTTTCACCTTTCCACCAAGACAATTTTTACATGGACATGGATATTTGTCAATGTCCCTCTCATTAGCTAATCTCTCATCATATGCATGATATTGATCAGTAGTCAACCTTTGACGCTGATCCATCTATAATATTGTGCATTCTAGTATTAATTTAGATTTTGATTTAAATAAAAAAACATAAATCTGAAAATAGAGATGCCAAAACATTGTTGAAAGTAGTCACTTTTAGTACAAACCATAACAAAAAGAAGAGGATATAATGATTCATTGTTCTAAGATCTATCTTACATTCATTTAAAGTTTACCTACTAAGAATGGAATATTCCTTTTTTCCTATAAACTTACTTTCAACAATGAGGGTTTTGAATTACCTTTGAATTCACTGCAAAGGGCTTCACTGACTTCAAATTTGTTGCAACAAACTCCAAATTCCTTGCTTGCCTTTTCAAAAGTCTCCAAGTCCTATCCAAACAAGATTTATCGCCCATGCAAGTTCTTCAATATCTATCAAGGAGAATAAAAAACATCAACAACAATCAAATTTCATTCCCATTCCAACAATTATACATTTTACAAGTTGTCTGACTTATAAATATAGACAAGTTATGTAAAACACTAGATAAATAGCATTTAAAAGAAATAAGAAATGAGGTATGGAGATTCATGAACAAATAATAAGAAGTGGATATGAGTCTAATTTTGTTGTGACAAATTCTCTTCTAAACATGTATGCAAAATGTGGCAGCTTAAAGATGGCACGTAATGTGTTTGACAAAATGTCTGACCCAGATGTAATCTCTTGGATTAGCATGAAAATGATAATTTGATAGCTCCAAAGAAAAAAATGGAGAAAAAACAACCTGAATCAAAAATAGGAGGAGATGCAGCTAGATCAACTTTTGGAGGGTCTCACAAATCTCCCAGTGCAAGTAGGTTGGATAAGAAAGCAAATGGAGTAGTTTTCAACTTCAAAAGTGATGAAAGAGTAGAGAAGAGAAAAGAGTTCTATATGAAATTGGAAGAAAAGATGAATGCTAAGGAACTGAGATGAACCAAATTCAAGCAAAAACACAGGAGGAAATGGAGGCCAAAATAAAACAATTGCATAAAAGGCTCACTTTCAAAGCCACACCCATGCCCACCTTCTACCAAGAAGCATCATCAAAAAAATTAGATAACAAAAAGGTGCAATATACTGTCACAGAGCTTGCGAACTTTTAAAAAAAATTGCTTTGTGTTTTTCTTAAATTAGTTTTCTAGATATAATTTCTGAATTGTTCTAAAAGTGGAAAATGAACATTGAACTTTCCCATAGCATCATATTTTCAAGGCCTATATTCTCTTGTCGGCCTATGAAAATAGAGTCTAAGAATTCATACCGTCCTTCCCCACATTTTAGTGGTATGCACTCTACATCCTATTTGTTCCATCAAACATTTGAAGGTTTTTTTTAAGCTATCAGTGGTAGAGATAATCAAGTCTATTATCACAAGGATCTTCTAAAAAATATATAGGTTCTTAAAAGGAAGACATAAAAAACCCTATATATTGGACTATCATGCATATAAATAAGACTGACTGTATGTTTTCAATGGTTTAGTTTTGAGTTTATGTGCAATGGAAGCTTATGATAACACATGTATCCTAAGATGAATGATCCAGATGCATACAAATTGAGATTGGGAATAATAGTGAACTTAACTACTAATGTAGCCCATGCCATAGAATATGTTCATGATGATTCTTCCTTACAACCGTTGCACTGTAACACAAAAGTTACAATTTTTCTTTTGAATGAAGACATGATGGCTCATGTTACAGTTTCGATATAGCAAAATAATGGTGTAGAATTCATAGTTTTAGTTTCTTCAACCCTAGCACTCAATGGTTGTTCCATAGGCTATTTTTTCCCACAATATGGGCTAGGTTAGAAGGTTCTACACAATGAGATTTGTATAGTCATGGGTTTCTGTTGTTGGATCTGAAGTTACAAAGAATAATAGAGAGAGCAAATAAAATGACAAGGTACTTAAAACCTTAGTCAAAGTCTTGTATGCAAACTCTCTATCAAATTCTTAAGGTGGAATGTTCATGGTATGCAAAAGGGATAATGTTCATGAGTCTAT
Source organism: Sequoiadendron giganteum (assembly GCA_007115665.2). NCBI lineage: Eukaryota > Viridiplantae > Streptophyta > Pinopsida > Cupressales > Cupressaceae > Sequoiadendron > Sequoiadendron giganteum. Next base: position 295,538,266 of record CM021101.1, read on the forward strand.
AGGGAAATCTACAATGAAAACTAGAAACACTAAAATCTTTCAACAAAAACTCATGACATATATGATGGTGGTCTTCAATTCAACATGACTTGTGGATACCTAAATAGAGGACAGTCAAGCCATCGTCATGAAAAGCATGGGGTAAAGTGTGAATGGATTTTCTTCAAATCTTAAGTGCTAACTATGAATGCAAATGATAAAGGCGGTTCAAAGTGAGTATAATGATTGTTGACAAATTAGCAGAAGGAAGTGTTTAGGACAGTCAACAAAGGTAACTGAAGAGACAATAAAAGATAGAGTAAATGCAATGGATATGAAGTATTTGTAGTAGTGGAATACTCTCTTTGTCAAGTGACAACAACAATGAGAAATATGGTCACATAAAGAAGGCATAAAGACATACTTTATGTGAAGTTTTTGATGAAATTAATAAAGAATATAGCATTTGTTCGGTGCTTAGATGAGGAATACGATACACAACTATAGCCTCTATGGTGACAACCAAGCTTATGGAGAATAAATAGTTATAGATTCAAAGAGGTTGGTTCTAATCCTTTCTTGTCTACAACTGAAGTTGAAACTTGTGTTCCTTCCAAGCATCGCTAGGGTATGACAAGTGCATAAATGAAGAGAAGCCTAAAAGTTTTCATCATAAATTGTTTGATGGTATGTTACACCTTGAAGGAGACCAGGAAAATGTAATAGAAGATTCCTTGTTTAAACAAGATCTTGATGTCTACCTTTTTCTAGCCACATCAAAATTGACTGCAAATGTGTTTGAGCCATTGCACAGAATTGAAAAGGGTTTTTACTACTGTCAAAATTGTTAAAACCTTTTGCCAAGTCTCAAGCATAATAACCATGTGCTATAAAAGTACCAAGGAATGACAAATAATGATAGTAACTTAAGGAAAGTATGGTGTTCATGTTCCCTACATGACAACCATGAAAAAAGGCAGTGGTTATTAGTTTAATGTCAAGAAAATCTAACAAGGAAAACAATCACGATAAGCAAGAGAAAAAGATACAAAGGTTCATGGAGGTTCCTTGTGAAGATACATGACAGAGTAAGGTATTATAACATGTATAGAGGCTTGTGATTAAAAATTAGTAAAGAGGTAAAAGTGAAGCTTTAAATGGAAAAATGAAGATAAAGGTACTATATAAGAAACCTCTATGTAGACAAGGTGATTGGTTCAGACTAGTTGAAGATGCATCTAAAGAGAAACTTAATCCCATGTGGTGCAGGAGCACCTAGAGCATACATTGATGAAAGTTCATCATTTGAAGGAGTGAATTGGGATAGAAGGGGTAATTTGAGTCATTTAATGTTAAATAAGGAAATTGAGACCATTATTCATGTAATTAGGGGGTTTTTAATGTTATTTAGTTCAAAAATGCAAAAGGTTGGATAGTAATGTACTTTTTGTCAACAAATTGTTAAAAGTGCAAAACTAAGCATTGCAAGGGTCTAGTTGGTTGGATGGTTAGTTTTAGGTGTTTCATAGTTGATTTTTGATTAAAAAATGTATTTAAAGCCCCTCTTGAAGGCTCAAGCAAAGGTGGTTGGATCATTTTGAAGGAAAAAATCAATAAACAAAGCCTTTGTTTTCAGTTATTTCCTGAGTTTTCTTGCATTCCCAGCCTGTGTATAGGTCCGTACAGTAGGGGTTGGCTCCAAAATGCATTGAAATTTTTTTAGCATAGTGTCAGCCTCATTTCTAATTGATTATTGTAGAATCTTATTTTGTTGGAGCAATTTCGTGGTTGATTTCTTGTAGGAAAGTCTGAAAACAGGGTATAAGGGTTTGGTCACCTAAATGAGCTAGAAATCCATTATATGTTTCTGTGACCACTGTTCCTTGGTGGAATGGATCAGTAGAATATAGGAGTAGTTTTAGGATTCAATGAATAAAGTTTGGTGAGGGTTTTTAGGAGAATCTCCACGTTGTCCTTGCAAGAAGTCAAATTTTTTGCCTTTTAAGCTAAGTTATCGGTTCGAGTTCGGGGACAGGTGTGGGTACAAGAACCCAGTACATGGGTGCATGATTTTTTTTATAGGGGTTTGGGTATGTGTGTGTATATATATATATATATATATATATATATATGTATGTATTATATATACAAAAAAAAGAGAAATTTATAAAATTGTAAAACTAAATCATTTTATATTATGATACTTGATCATTGATCAATGGAAAATGCCAAAGATAAATATTAAATGCCAATTGATAGTTGTATTTGATTGATTTTAAAGAAAATTAGGTACAAAATGGCATCCTCATGTGGAATGCATTGATGTTGATATTCTTAAACAAAATTAAAATATAAAATTGTTTTTCTAAAAATGAAAGTAAATACTGCATTAATATATTTTACAAATTTACATCCTCCTCTTTCCCATGAAAATGAGGTGCGCCATGGAGTTTTGTATGGTTTCAGAAGCCTTAAATGTGATATTATAGATGAAGAATTGTAGGAAAACTATGGAAACTTGGACTTGGAGAGTACCTAGAAAATCAATTAAATTCAATGGGAGTTTGAGGGAAATGTCTCCAATGGGGTTGAGGGGCAACAACCCTTGTGGGGGTCTAGGGGCAATTCCCCAAGTGGGGTCGAGGGCCACTACCCCTCGTGGGGGTCTGGGGGCAATGCCCCCAATGGGGTTGAGGGGCAGCGCCCCTCGTGGGGGTGCCCCCAGCGGGGTCGAGGGGTAGCGCCCCTCGCGGGGTCCGTAGGTAGCGCATTGGGTGCGCTCCCTGTCGTGGTATAGGGCAAGGTCGAGGGGAAGCACCCCCACCACTAGCACCAATTTAAGGCTTCTCAAACCATACAAAACTCCATGTTGTACCTCATTTTCATGATTTTTTGAGTCACAAAAAATAATGGGTCAGATTGAGTCTTGATGTTCTGAAGCACCCTATGGTGGGTTTGTGATATGTTTTGTGCCAGGTTAATGGGTCCCTATAATTGTAAATCATTTGTGAATTTGGTTGGTTTATTGTATGAAAAGGTCTGAAAACTAGTCTTGGAGTCCTACTAGGAAATGGTGGCTTGAGAAGGTCAACTTGCACTTAGAAACTCTTGGGGTTTTGGAGGTGAGTTATCCTTGTTATATTGGGAAATCTAATCTTGTTAGATGCCTCTTGGGGTCTTGGAGAAGGTATGAAACAATAATAGTGTGGTTGAGCCATTTGGGTGCCTTGTGCATTAAAGGAGCAAACTGGTGTTCTGAGAGCCCTTTTACAATCAAGTTGTGAGTTCATGGTTTGAGGTCTCCCTTGTTCTACATCACCATGCCCTTCCAAGAGATTTGACCCTTTCAAAGCTTTCTCACATGCCCTATCTTCATGCAAAGGGAAGTTGTGGCATTTATGAAGGAGGTTGGACAATTTGGTGGCCTTTATGATAAATCAAGGACAATAGATAGAGATATTCAAGGATAGTTTGCAAGCATTCAAAATGAATTTATAGTCCTTTTCACAACTCTATATCACCCAAGAAACAAGCCTATTCCTGAAAAATGATAAGTCATGCCCATGAAATAAATAGATCCCCTACATATTCTAACAAGGAGAATAATCAAAAACTAACTCTTTTTCCCCAAGAGGGACAATAGTTATGATCAATGTAGTAGATCCACCACATATTTTTAAATTAATATATATCACCCAAGAAACAAGCCTAATCCTGAAAAGGATAAGTGGTGTAGGAGCACCTTGGCATAATTAGGCCTCCATGAAGAAATTTTTGGAATTTGGTTCAATATTGTTGTTTCCACTTTGCAATAATATTATTTGAGTCATTTTTCATATATTTGAGGTCATTAGAAGGGTCAACATTCAATGTTTTGTCAAACTTGAACAAATGTAAAAAATTGTCAACTTACCATTTGTTATGTAAAAGTTAAATAGAAGGGTCATAGGTGGTTCTAGGCATTAGGAAGCAATTAGAAGTCTGAAAGATAGTTGAAATTGCTTTATAAAGGATTTTTAAACCATTTGCAACTCAAGGGTGGTTGTAGAATTGATTTGGAATGAATAAAAATACTCTTTTCAGGCATTATTTACAAAAAAATGGTGTTTCTAAGTCTTGTACGGAATTGTACGAGCTTGAACTGATGCACAATTGTTTCTAAGTGTTGGTAATGTCAATAATCTTCCAGATGGACTTGGTTTCATGCATTTTGGTGACCATTTGAGTTAGATATCATCATTTCTCTCTTAACTATCTGAAACCCTTACTAGGGTTAACAATGAATCAGATTAATTATGTTTATCTTTATTCTATTGGCCAAATCATCTTTTTTTAAGTGATAATGTTCTTTTATGTATATGTTGTCATATTCAAGTGGTTTTGAATTAAGTCTGTAAGATTTGAGGCATGGAGGATTAATGTTTGACTGGTTTTCCCTGAGTTTATAGTCTGAAATAGGATATTTAAGGGAACACAGTCTAGGGTTTTACAAAATCTTCAAGGAAGTGGGCATATAATGGTTTTTTAAGCTTGAGTATGTCAAACAAAACATGTTTGGACCATTGATCAAGGTAAAATATGATTGGAACCTATACATCCAATAAACATTATTTGCCATGAAGGCCTAATGGGGTCTAATGCAGTATGAGATAGTAGTTTTTCAAGCATTTGTTCCAAGAGACCTACATCTCATCTTACAATATGTTCTAAATAAGGAAAATGGGTAACTAAAAATATAATGTGCTTGGGATTTCATGGTGTAATTTGTGAGAAAATATCTGACAGACCCTGTGGTAGATCTACTAGAGAGAGGATGGGGTAATGAAGGAATCACACCTAAAACATCAAATCTATGTTCTTGGGGCTTGGAATGAGTTTGAACATGTTGAATTATTCCTAATTAAGTTGTATCAAGTGATGGTTTGATGGGTTGCGATTTATAGGATAAATTTGATGTTTGTAGAAAAGGTGCCATGGTATTCATCTTAAGGACAATCATAATGAATTGACAAAAAATGAAGAGGCAGATGGTGTGTTTGTTGTTTTGGGTTGAATCAGGGGTGTTTAAGGTATTTGAAGATATTGAGTGAATTTGGAACTCCTATTTAAAGACTAATTTGAATATATTAAAGCCATGTAATAGGTTTAAGGTAGTTAAAGAGATGAGAAAATATAAACTTGTGATATTGTCAAATATGTGAAAAAGAGAAAGAAAATCAAGAAAATCAAGGGATAGGTCATTTGATTTCAAAAGGAAGTTGCCTTAACTATTTGAAACATCTATAAAGAATTTGTGAAAGTGAGGAAAATAGCGGATTTTGTAATCTTGAAGATCCAAGATCAATAAAAGTACCATGTTTAAATAAATTTCTGAGTTTCTTCTTGATTTCATTCACTTGTACGATTGGTGTAGTAGTTTAGGAATTTAAATCTTAGTTTTTTTATAGATAAAAGAGTAATATTTCATTTAAATCCAATTAGGAGGGAATCCACCAAAAATATCATCAGTTTGAGTGCATTTAGTGAGGTTTGGTCTTCAACCCTAAAATAGGATTTTGAGAGTCCTCTAAAGGAAAGTTGGCCATTCCACCGATGTAGGACCAATTAGATCGGTGGAATGGATTGTTTTTAATTGTTTCAATTAGAATGTGTGCTTAATGTATAGGGGAAGGTGATATTTTGGGGTGTATGTTGTTGTTTCACAAGAAAAATAGAGTTTTCCCAATAGAAGTGAATGGCTCCAAGGTGGCAATTGATATAAAGGGATGCATGAAGGTGGGTGATGAGTCTATAAAGCTTATGCATGATTTTTCCATGGTGCTTGTGGTGGTGGAAGGAGTATTTAATGTTTGTAATTACCTTATTCAACAAACCCTCCTTTGTAGGGCTTGACTTGTGCATAAAATAGGGGTTGTTTTGGAACAGTGATTTATGGAGCCTTTATGTCACTAAAAATGTTTGATTCTTCAATTTTGTGACATGATGAATGACTGTTTTCAGTCCTTTTTTATTTTGGTGATAAACTGTGAGCACTTTATTGGTAATTTAGGCCTAAATTAGTAGCCCTTTCCAATGAACAATTCAAGAATAAAAGGCAACTTCTAGTGCCCAGGCAAAGTTCTTTCACAGTGGTTTTGAGAGTCTAACAAGGAATCAATGTCCTTTCCACCAATGTAGGGTTAGATGGTCAGTGGAATGGGTTAATATTAATGTATTTTCACTCTTGTGAGGTGTGCAGTTGTAGGGGTATCAAAAATATGATGTCAAGTTGTTGATTCAAGACAAAAATATGAGTTTTTCCACTTGAGAATGGAAGTTTCAAGTAGGGTGTTGAATAAATAATGTGTGCATGGGTTAGAAGATTATTCCAAAGGATTTTTCAGATATATTGAGACATGTTTCAATGATTGGTTGGAGTATTGGAGGTTTGTAAGTGTTTCATTCATGAAACCCTCCCTATTTTTGGTGTTTTCACCTTATAAACAAGGGTTTTCTGATTTTGTAGGGTTAGATGGTCAGCGGAATGGGTTAATTTTAATGTATTTTCACTCTTGTGAGGTGTGTAGTTGTAGGGGTGACAAAAATATGATGTTAAGCTACTGATTCAAGACAAAAATATGAGTTTTTCCACTTGAGAATGGAAGTTTCAAGTAGGGTGTTGAAGAAATAATGTGTGCATGGGTTACAAGATTATTCCAAAAGATTTTGCAGATATATTGAGACATGTTTCAATGATTGGTCGGAGTATTGGAGGTTTTTAAGTGTTTCATTCATGAAACCCTCCCTATTTTTGGTGTTTTCACCCTATAAACAAGGGTTTACTGATTTTGTGTATTGTTGGGTGTTTTCCACCTTGAAGCTTGATGATTTGTCAATTTTTACACCTGTTCTAAGACTGTTTTTGGTTTGGAAGATTTTTGGTGTTGATTAAGGGGCATTTGGTTTGTTAATTAGACCTAATTGAGGGCTTTTACCAGTGGACATCGTGCTGGTTCTCCTATATTTTGTGAAACAAGTCATATGTCTTTTGAATTATGTTAAAAAGGACTATAAAGGGTATCTAAAAATGTAATTTTTTTGAGAGTATACATTGTGGTTAAAAGGAAATCACCCGATTTAAGGGTTTGTTGTCTTACAAGGTAAATGGTGGTGTGTTTGCTTGAAACTGTAAAATCTGACAAAATAATGAACTGGAAAGGTGTTTATGCTTTGAATCTGCTTTAATAATATTTTTAATGATGTTTCTAAGCTGGGATAAGGTGTAGAAGATAGGTTTGTTGACTTTGATTGTAATGCCCCACCTTGCAACCTTAAAGGAAGTTGCAATTTACATCTTAAGTGAACTAATTTTTTTTTTATAAAGTGCATTTAACATACACATTCACTTACTAGTTCACAACAACCTCTAAGGCTACAAGGTTAGGATTACTCAAACCCACACATACATATTACATATAACCATAGCATTATGAACTTTATGAAATAAACATCATACATCATAAGAAGACCACATAACATAATAAGATAATCAACCGAGATACAACCTCATAAACATTATCTTAAAACAATAGTTACATCACTCATTCCCAGAATGAGGCAATAGTACATAAGATTACAATTACAAAATTCCACCTCATAAACATAAGAGGGATAAAATAACTTATACAAGTTAAAATATTACAATACAAGATAATACAACAAGAACCGCGAGCTGTCCATCTGAATGTCTCGCCACCAAGTACTAAAGATAGATGGGGACCCAACGGTTTTGGTGCATGTTCCACCCTACCAATGTGGTACTCGAAGGCCCACCCCCCATGCTAGGAGATAGTAACTAAGTAACATGGACAAAGATTCTACTACCTCTAACCAAAGGCAGACTCATACTGACTCAAACTGACATAACCAACCAAATGAATTAACAAGTACAACTCCTTCACCATACAAGTACGAATCAAGTACAACTCAAGTACAACATAAGTACAAATCAAGTACAATACAAGTACAACTCCAACATCACTGACATAGGTCACATTGCTTCCAGAAATAAAGTAGATCAAGTATGTTCAAATAACCATACACATAAAACAATTAACAGTTGTCATAGATAGAGTGTCATCGCAAGGTTTGTCATGAGATCTCCTCTGGGCATCCTTCATAGGCTCCGGCACAAGTAATCCTGGTGGCCTCAACCAAATCCCAACACTCATACTCACTTATGCGGAATCAACTACCTCTCGCAAGAACTAGATAGTTGATCTTGCCATTCCAGGCCTTCTCACTCATCCCAAGTCTAAACAAGCCCTTGTGTCTATGAGTGAGGATTGAATTATCTTGATTAATGTGTAGTTAGTCCTAATCTTCTAAGTACATTATTTTAATTATCACTTGATTAAATCACTCCTGAAGGTTATCCAGTTTACCTCTTTGAGCTCTGGTGCCTAATAGAAGCCACTCTTCTATTCGACAACACACATCCAAACAATCCACCAAGGGAACCATAAGTGCATACCAACTAGACATCATAATCCACTCCAACACAAGGAGGATACAAATAATAGAAACTCATTCCAAACATCTTGGAGGCAACAATCACATAGTCCACTCCTTTCATAGGAGGTACAAAAGATATCATTTCAAATATCTTGGAGGTAAAAACACATAGTCCACTCCTTTCACAGGAGGCAATAAGATGAAACCACATAACAAGGTCACTCCATACAAGGAGACACGGATCCCATAATCCGCTCCTAAACCAAGGAGGTGCAAACATCCCCGTTCATGAAAATCGGGTAAAACTGAACATGCACTACCCAAGGGAAAACAACTGGATGGCATAAAGATTCAATAACCCTTATCCTCTAAGTTCATCTGGAAGACTTATAATTTAGGACTAACACTAAATCCCAAAACCAACAGTGCAACTTGACGACATAGCAACAAAAGCATTCAAGTCATCAATCAAATCTAATATTTGGATTTCCTAAATCCATATTCATTCAATAGGTAGTGTAGAACAGTCAAAGTCATGATAACTAGATCATCTAAAATAATCATAATCCCTATTTCCCTTTTCATTATTGAAAATCTAAAACAATTAAACTTACTTCCCTTTACTGAATACAAAGAATTAAATCCTTTAAGATAATCATGAGAAAGATACTACTTTTGGATATACTAAATCCATATCTCTTTCATAATCCAATCACAATGATTCAATTAATCTAAATAGAAATTAATAGATAACATAATTGATTGCTTCATCAATAAAACAACTTCTTAATTTACTTTTAGATCAACACAAATCTATGCAAGTAAACTCTTTCCATTTCCTAACCAAATCTTACATCTTATTCAATTTTCTATTTAACACATTCAATCACTTTAATATAATAACATATTGTTTCTCTATCCATTTTCCATATACACTAATCAATCCATTTTTAAATCTCTATTCAATAATGCATTGCATACATCTTATAAAAACGAAATACGATAATGAATTTACCTGCTCCATATTATATATACACCAAACATATATATTAATAAACTCAATTATATATATTCTTTAATATTCCAATCACAACGATTAATTTGTTCTATGGAAATAACACATAATAACTATTTGCCTTTTTCAATAGAGATAGTTCCTAAATTTACTTCTAATGCAAACTAACACTATTGCAAACAATCTTTTCAATTTTCTATCATGAATCTATGTCTCTTCAACTATCCATTTAAAACATGCAATTTCATCAATGTACAAAAATATCTTTTGGCTTATCTCTTTGACTACGCATTCAAAACTTATCTTTTAAATTCTTCATGCAAAACTAAATCACACACACTTAAATAAAACAAGGTAAATACTGATTGAAAATACTCATGGATATATATATATATATACATCTCAATATATTTTCTTCAATCATATTAACAAAATAAATATTCCCTTTTAAATCAATTAATTATTTCTATTAAAAAAAAATATCTTTCTCTACACATTTTCTACACATACTAATCATTTATTTTAGAACACTAATAATACCCAATTTACAAACAACATAATAAAATAATATAAAATATTATTTATTCTCTCAAATGGATATATACCTTCAATATATATATACTAAATATAAATTAATATATTTAAATATATTTAATCATTAACATTTCTTCTATTCTTTACAGAATATTAAATTGTTTAATTCAAAATAAAATATCCCTTATCACTAATTTTCCAAAATATAAATATATATTTTTCCAATTAAATCAAATTAATAAGTGGACCTTTCACACATGAATTTAAATTCCACAACTAAATTTTAAATTATGCATTATCTAAATCAAATATTTAACTCCTTCAATTAAACTTTAACATGCCATTTTAAAATAAACAATAATTTCCCCATACATTTATAATATTAATTCCAGTAATCAAATATACACATTTTTATTTAAAATAATATAAATAAATAAAATACTTTAGTATTATAAATTATAATATAAAATATTATTAGATAATATTTTAATATTATAATAACAATACCTAAAATATTAATATTTATAAATATTAATTTATTATTATTTTATTTTCAGAACAGCCATGGGAAAATAATTTAATAGCAGTCTCATGTTTCAAGCATAACTCAAAAAATACGATCTGGGTATTTACAATTTTTGGACAGGGGTAAGAAAATTTCAAAATACAAAAACCCTTTAAATTTTCTGAAAACCCAGTTTGTAAAAGAGAAGTTATAGGCGACGAAATCAGACCATTTTACCATAAAAATATAACTATACTGCAGATTTTAAAATCCATTTTTTGATAATAAACAGAAAGTTTCATTTTCTAAAAACATTCTAAATGCATTGTTCAATCTCTATGTTTAATTTCAATAACAACAAAATTGATTTCCCCAAATAATTTAAATTCAACTAAGGTTTTTACAATTTTCACTCAAGAATTTTCACAAGCAAAGGCTGTAAATTTGTTTAATTCTTTTCTTCTAATATCAAATTTATTTTCTAAAACAGATTTAACAAATAAATCTTTAATCACTACTATTTTAAAGAAAACAATCAAGAACAATAAAACACAAAGAGGAAAACCTAGTATAAGAAGCTACAGGAAGAGATGAATTTCTGATGCAAGCCTCCTCCAATGAATCCAATCCAAAATCCAACAAATGCAAACAATCTTTCCTTCAATCAATTCTACAATCCAACTTTCTTCAAACCCTTGTGCAAATTTTTCTAAAATTTCTTCCCTGCTGTAAAAATGTATTTTTCTAAAAAAAATTCTACCCTAAAAATTAAAACATGTATTCTTTATAAATCAAAAATACCTAATACAACCCTAATTCACATTACATGCAAATTAGATATTTCAATTTCAATTTCAATTTCAATTTTCAATTTCAATTTCACCTTCAATTTCAAATTTCAATTTCAATTTCAATTTCACTTTTGGAAAACCCACTTTCAATTTAAAATACAATTTCAAATAATAAATTAATTTCCAAAGTTGCAACCAATTTCCCCAAATAAACATTTAATTACAATTTCTAATTTAATTCCCACACGTTAAAATTAAATTCCAAAATTAATTCTAATTCTTTTATTTCTTTTTATTCTCTTGCATCACGTTTAATTAATTAATTTAATTATTTAATAACTAAATTCAACCCCTTGGATCAAATTTAATTAATTAAATAAACTAAATATAATTAATTAATTTAAGTATAAACTTTTATCCACATTGCATTATTTTAATTAAATAACCATCAACATGATTTAAATGCAATTATTCTAAATATCTATTTCCAAATCAAGAATGCTTCAGAATTAAATAACATCAAAGCAAGACAGACAATGACTCGACACACACAAATGATGACACACTAAGGCTAGGGTATAGACTTGACACATGTTACCTAGCTACTATCTCCCGTTCAACTTAACCGTTGGATCGACACCCTCAAACCTGTGAAACCAGGTGGAGTCGATGTCATGTACCTGCAATCCTGCAACCAAGTAAACAACATCATATGATATATCCAGCATATAATACACACCATGAAGACGGAATTACGGATTCGCAGGGCGCTCGCAAGCGAGTGATGCGAAACCATCCTCTTCACCAATACACTCATCAAAACTGACACTTCCATCATAATTCCAATAGTCTCATAATAACATCTCATGCTAACTCTACAACATCATTAATCCATAATACATGTGAAACAATAATCAGATAACTACATCCCACAATAATGTTGTCGCTCAATAGTAGCGATCAAAACATCATAACAAAATGTATCCAATATCAAAGTAATTGCAACCAAACATAGCATAAAGCAACTTGAACAAGAATCAAAACGGAGGGGTATTACATTGATGATCGGATGAGTGAGTTATGTGAACCCTTTGAGCAGATTGATGATTGACTACAAGATAATAATAATGATTTATTTGTATCAAGAGTTTGTAATTTGTAAATGGACTATTGGAATAAAAAAGTGGTGATTTGATGGTCTGATAATGGGCTAATAGTAGAGATGCAAGGTTTAGTTGTCTTATTGCCTAGTTGGAATTAGAGGCTAATGAGCATGGTAAATGAGGGGATTGTTTTCACAGGTCCTGATTTGAGTTTTGTTTTCTTTTGATCAACTTGATGATGTAGAATATGGTTTTGTTAAGGTGGAGCACTGCCTTGATGATTTGAAGTTGTGTAGATTGGAAGACTGGAGAGTGATTTTTGATGAAAGTTAAGTGAAATGTTGAAGTTTATATATTTGATCTTCTCCTGATTCGAAAGGGGTTTGATTTACCCTAATGAAATGAGGTTGTTGATGGTTTTGGTGTGATTCTCTACATCATATTGCTAATGATGATTTTACAAATCAAATTATATGGTATTACATCAGTGATGCACATGTGAGCAAGTCATCCTTATCAGATGTTCTTGGAAGTGAAGCGTACTTGTTGTTTTATCAGAAATTATAGCATTGGAATGAATGAATTTTATGCCTGATGTTTCACATGCTATTTTTTATTCTTAGGTTTGTTGCTGCACTTCAAAATGGAGAAAGCGGTTAACAAATAGGTTTAAAAGAAAAGTGTATTTTTGTTCGATTGAGAGGCACACAAATCTTGTTCTGAAATCTTCTCTTTTTCCCTATGGTTCTAAATTCACTACTACAACTGATTGCAAGATCACTTCTATGTGTGCATTTATACAAATGGGAAAGTGTTGGAATGTTGGGAAAATAGTTTATTAACACAATGAGGTCTTATGTCTATTGAGTGCATTTTCAAGTGGATTGTTGGGAAGATGGAATTTGAGCCTAGTGAGGGTTTTTGTAATATTTGAAGAATGCATTTTCAAAAATCAAACCTTAGAAGAGCAGATTTGGATTGTACCTATAGATGTAACGACTAATCAATACCTAGATGAGTTATTAATTAATTGTATCAACGAGAAAAATATTTATAGAATGTATTCTTTGCATGTAAAATATAGTCAAATCAAATTTAAGATCAAAAAGAAAAGAAGTGAAAAATATCTTTATTTTTTCTATTGTAAACCTACTAATTGCTTTGCTAGTAGAGATTAAGTTTACACATCCATCATTTCAAGACAACTCTTTTAGGTTGTGCATAGGAGACTCAAACTTCGACATAGCTTTTACAAGCTCATTCAAAAACCAATTGTCCACAATCCTGGAAAAGACTTGCATACCCACAAAATAATAGTAGAAGAAATATATGTCGCAAGTATTATTTTCAAGGGAAAAATACAAAAAAAGAAAAAATAATTAATCAAAAACCCTTAGCCCTTTATCCGAAAGAATTTTTGGGTAGACTAAACCAAATTTTTAGGGTTTTTTTAAGTTCTCTAAATTTCAAACTTCGTGGATTAAATTCAATGAACCCTATGACTTAGGTCTCTACTGATGGAAATAGCTAAGGGATGTTCTTACTACCATTTTCAACTAATCTTTCTTTCCCAAAGAAAACTAAGAAATGTGTTGAACACAATAGGGTGTTTGTCCTGTGCTTGTCTTGTGTCCCATGTTACACAAATGAAACATGTAGTGTTGTTTACAAAGTTAAAAGATGGTACAAAACAATAGAATACCAATGTGGCCATTTCACATACCATAGCTAAAGGAAATCCAAGTCATACCTATGTCATGCATACAAATTTTGTAGGTATTTTTGGAGGTCCAAAAGGCCCAACTTGAAGTATAAGCTTCTACAAATATACCAAAAGAATTCTTTTCTCACCATACATGAATAAGAAACATAGAATCACAATAGAAAAGGAATCCAAATCTATTTTCTCACTATAAAGATGATTCCCCAGTCTTACCTATAAAGCTATGTTGTTGAGCCTGAGCTAAGACATTCTCATGGTTTGGTTTTGGTTGACCACTGCTATGAGAAGAAAATAAGATGGCCTCAGTTAAATTTTTGGAAGTACAAATTAAAAACAAATAATATATATTCAATTGTATTATATCCTCATGCATATCTATCCCTGGTTGTAGCACGTCGAATAGTTAAAGTTTTATCTCCCAATTTAGGGAAGCACATGCAATGTCTATCACAATTGGATCCTAATATTTTGATAAAAGTAATTAGCATCTTGAATATGACAATAAATACTGATGCTTGTATCAGAGTACTGAAAATGCCATTTTAAATAAAATTTGTTCAGAATTTACAAAAATATCAGCATGTAGAAAGGCTCACCTGGCAGACACAAACTCATAACCTTTTGAATTCCTGGTATCTCTATCTTTACATTCACCTATACATTCACCTGTATTTTATGTAAAATTTCTGATCTTTTTCATCTTGTCTACTATGACATCAGAAACAGATTTGAAAACAAATATGAAAAATTTGAAGCTTCTTATTTAAATTCACAATTCTCATAATTGAATTTATTGTGTATTCACAATCAAACCACCATATAATGAAATAATTAGGAATGAATTTATAGTTGTCATTAGTATGTGTAAAATTATTTTGAGAATACTAATTGTATCGATTCTATGTAGATAAACAATGAAAATAGACTATTAATAGACTATTAACTGTTTGTTTGCAGATGACCCACGGGTTGAAAAAAATGGTAGCTAGGGCATAACATTTTCTACAGATGTTGATCATTAAATATCCAATGCAATAATCAATTCCCACCAAACCCATTGTAATATTTCTCGCTAGAAGAACCTGTATCTGAGTGTGATGTTGTGGCTATAGCAGCAGATGTGAGAGCCAACTCAAAGACATTGAAAAGATGGGAAAAAACATCAGTTTCGTTCTAATTTTAGGGAAAAAGTGGGAAAATTAATTATATTTTTAGGGAAAAGTTGTTTTTTCTATTGAGACAATATAAAATTAAAAAAATAACTTAAATATGTTTAATTTCTATTGTCTTAATTTGAGCTAATGTAAAATAAAAAATATAACTTAAATATGTTTAAAATAAAACTAGAAATTGCACCTTGGTGTGCAATGGGTACGTCGAAGAGGTGTGGAAGGTCATTAAGAGAAAATTTGGGTCTGTTTTTTGCATTCATACAAATGGTAGGGTCTTTATCGAATGATATTGTTTGTGTGAAAAAGGTCTCAATGTATTGTGAAGATTTCAATTTTTGTTTTTGCAAGTTTATAAATGTTTGAAAGGATATTTTATTTTCTTGGTACAAATAAGGACCAACAAAAGTAGAATTTTTTTAAACATTCTAGATCATTGAAGAAACCCACAATATTCAAAAAGAAAATGCAATTTATGATTGATGTTAAAGGTGCAGTAAATCCACCTAGACAATTGTCTTCGAAGGTGGGAACACAAACAAAAACACCAAGTGCAAAGTCAATACAATTATCTGATCCAAGGAAGGAAATGAATAAGATATGATCCGTATTTGATAGGCTTGTTATTTGGTTCTTTGCAACACAGTATTGACAATGTAGTAATGAAAAATGGTGTGTAGAGCAATAAGAAAAAGGCTCCTTCGATAATTTCTAGCAAAGTTAGAAATGATGAGCTTCAAAAGTGAATAATGCCATGTCCTACAAGTGTGCAAAAACCACTTACTTCAAAGACTCCAATGCAAAAGCCTCGCTAGATCAAAGAAAACTTTCAATGTTTGTAAAGCCAACACCAAGACTTGTGAACAAATTTGAAGCAAGGTCAGTAGTGAGGGCAATGCCAAAACCCATACTTGTAAAAGTACTAGATAAAATTCACTTGTCCCCTATTTAAAGGTACACAACCAGAAGTAACTCACTTCTATTAACACATGTATAATTTTAGTCTTTGCTATCTTATTTTAGTTAAGTTACATACTCAACTTTTATATTAAAAATTTCACCTACATTTAATTCATTTTAGTCATTAAACTCACATTAGATATTTTAAAGGAGATGATTTTTATTTTTGTAAGTGTATTCTTGAAAATGATTTTATGTAAGAAATATATTGTAATATGGGTAAAAATCATTTAAAAAAATTGGCATTCATAATTAAACATACCTATTCAAATTATACAACATATTTGTATGACATAGACTATTAAATATTATAAATTTATATTTTAAAAAAAATAATTTAAATTTACAAATTATGGATAGCTCCTTTTCCAATAAGTATTAAGTTAGGTAGAATATAAATGAACTAGAAGATCCAATTTGTATATATAGACATTAAAATGCGAATATTAAAATTTATAATAAGATTTTAAGAAATCAAAAGTTTTTATCATTACAAATATACATGAAAACAATTCATATATATTTATTCAAATTTACTATGTATATAGTTTACTTTCATATTTATTTTTTAATTATTATTTATTTGTATATAAACTTGTTTTAACCAAATTAAACAATTATAATTATATTTTAGAAATAGTTATTAATCATTGTACAATATTAATCTTGATATTTAGTCATTTTTATTTTTCTAATATTAGTCATTTATTTATTCATTTAGTTGTGATTTTATGCGATGACCAAACTAGTCACTTATAAATGACCAAATTAGTCATTTATTTGTCAAATTCTACTAGTGTTAGTCACACAGTCATTTATTTTCCAAATTCTACTAGTGTGGTGACAATAAGCATGATGTTACCTAAGGTGAGACCTTTCATGAATTAAGAAAAACCCCTTTGAATATCCTACCATATTGCATTTAAATATTTTTCATGGCCACTAAGCATAACACAACTTCCTTGTTTGTGGATCCTTTTTTTTTCATGTGTGTCTATCATAACGTAGCTTGCTAGCCTTGTGGAACCCTTTTGTGTGGTGCCTTATCAAATTTATCAGGAGGTATAAATTTTGGAATGGTTGACATATGGGAGCTAGTAGACCTGGCATGACTTTCCCATTAGCCAAATTTTTGGGGCTCACCTAGTGGAAAGTAGATTTCACTAGCCCATGTGAGTATATTTTGTTTGCATAGTGGACAATGGGTTTCCACTTGTGAATAGTTTTAGACAAATAGCTAAGTCTTGATCTATAACTATCGGAAAAACATTTGAGGCTTGATCCACCCTTTTTTCACTTTTGTTTTTGCATTAATTTTGGCATTATATGCTTGTGTATCTTGTCTTGTTGATATATATCATACATATATGTGTGTTCATTTATGCTTACGTTGGTTTGCCATGGGATCTTGATCTTTTTCAGCACATCCCATAAACATTTATACACTTGGAACCCTCTTGATGCTTATTTATCTACTTTAGTGTGAGTTTGAGCATAGGGATCATCCTCTCACTAATGTGGAGGCTAAATGTACCGACGGAAAATGTACTCCTTTACATTTTTTCACTTTGTTTTTCCTCCCCTTAATTAAGCCTCTAATTGACCGAATTATGCATGTAAAAGCCTAATTATTTTAATTTACGAAAGGGGAACCTACATTAAACAATTTCAAACATAAATTAAATCACCTTGAAAATTGAGTATCCTAAATTTAGGGCTTATGACCCATTCACCCAAGGGCGAATCAGTCCTCCTTAGGCCTTAGGTCCGAATTTTTAATATGTTTATAGTGGTATTTTTTATGATTCAAATAAAAAATTCAATTGTTGGCCTTTGATTTTTAATTGTTGAGAAATTAGAGAATCACCTATAAATAAAAGGTATTTTTATCAATTCAAATCCTAGAATCAAGAAGTTGCATAATTAAAATTTCATAGGAGCAAAGATTATTGTCAAGAGAATTCAAGAGTAGATATATTAGTCTTCTACATCATCATTCATGAGCATCATATCAAATTTATTTGCATTCATGCATATTTTTGGAGCTAACATTTTTTATGTAGGTTTCAAGTTTTCAAGCATCAAATCAAGTGTTAAATCAAGCATCCAATCAAGCGATTTCATGCAAGATCTAATCCTTAGAGAGATTTGTTAGAATTCAATCCCCATAGGGTAGCCATTAAAGGCTTTGGTGACTTGCAACAAGCTAGTGTTCATTCATCATTCATCATTCCTTCTTTTCATCAAATTATTTTATTTCAAGGTTTAATTACCATAGTGGGTTTTGACCAAGGCAATCCCTATTCACCAAAAAAAAAAAAAATTCTCTCTTTGTGTGTGTATATTTGCAGGTGAAGAAGGATTGAAGATTGATCAAAAGCATCATTTTGCAAAGTTGTCAAAGTTGTCATTAAAGTTTTCAAGCCACAAAATCTTACTTACAAAATGTTTTTTTTTACTTTCTGACAGCAAGATCTAAAGGAATCAAGAGTGAAGATCGAGGAGTAGAGGACTGTGAAATAAGATTTTGGACGCTTATAGAAGGACCATTCACCCTTGGGCGAATCCATCCCAGGAGGACACTCAACAAGAGATTTCAGTTACTAGTACCCATAAACTTACCCTTCTCAGATTTGTCACAAGTCTAATGTTTCTAATTGTGTTATGGTTTAAATTGATGATTCAAGTTTCACATTGCATAGTCAAGATCATTTACAATTTTTTAGTTTTTCTCCCCAAAGTTCATTTCAAGCATATTTACCTCATCTTGTCATAAGGAAAAACAACCAAAGATCTCTAATAGGGTTGACTCGAACTTAAGGGTTGAAAGTCAATCTTACCTTAAAGGATATCTTTTTCCTAATGAAATAATGAATATCTAGGTACATGTGTTCTCCATTTACCCATTTTTCTATCACCTACATTTTTCTTTCATTTCATTTTGATAAATCTATTTTCCTTCATTTCAAGGTCCTACTCAATATACAATAGAATATATTGTCAAAAATATCAAATGTTAAATCTAAGGCTCCTTTCACCCCTTATCCTTTTTTGGTAGTTTCTACATTTTTAATTTTCCAATTACTCCTTTAGTCCCTTTATTCAAAGTATAAGAGTGTATTTCTATTGTCGATACATGGTGTCTAAAGAATTTGTTGTCATGAAGGATTGCACTATGAATTCTAAGCTTTAAAGCTTGAAAATCCTATGCAATATGGGGAAATCCTCATTCCTATGGGTTGCCTAAAATGAGGATGAACCTCCAAATTATGGGTCGGATCCCATTGAAAACCTTCTACTTACTTGCTAGCTTGTTTGCAAAAGGGATAGGGAACTAAAAATTAATGTTTAAAATTAAACTAGGAGGTGATACACCAATGATAAAGGAATTTGTACATATTATCGTTTATAATTCTCTGAAAAAATATCTATTTTATTCACAACTCAAGATTTTGACCAAATTATACAAAAGTGTTTCAATGAGATGTTTTGTTTTAGGTTTTATTTGAAGGAAAATGTGTGTTTTCACAACTTTAAGCACTGAAAAAACTAACATAGCGTATGACCTACATAAATTATTCACATCCTTGCATATATTTCTTTTAAATGAGACCTAAGTTAAGTATTTTAATGTTTAAATCACAAAAGTCACCTTAGATCATTCACAATATCATTCATACACAAAAAATTGATAAGGAAAAATTGTTGATTTTATTGATAAAAGGAGCTTTCTTGTACAATATTTGAAGAATATGTAAAAAAAACTAAGTTTTTGCTCAAGTATTAATCTCAAACTAAATTACAATGCTTCTCTTTGCATAAAGAAAAAGAGGAAAGAAAGAACTACCCAAAAGAGGAAGAAAAGAAGAAGCTTAATAGAAAAGGAGCTTGCTTTCTAATTGAAAGAAAAGACCAAAGGTGAACTCCAACTCTTGAACTTGTGATAAAATTCAACTAAAACTTGAATTGGGGTGAGTGTAGGATCATCGAGGTCTAAAAAGTGGTGATATGACAAAAAAGTAGCTGACGACATTTTTTTTAATCTAAATTTGATGAAACAAAAAGGTTTTATTAAGAAAATTGTCAGATTTCTAAAAATATAAGATAAGCCTTATTTGGGATTAAATAAATAATTATTATTGATTTTCTAAATTATTTTGACTAAATTCATGATTGATAGGATAATTGAAAAATATCTATAATTCTTAAACAATTCACATTTTTTGAATCTAAGAAATGTGGCATATTCTATGCTTCCCATACTATAGGATAAAAAAAAAGAGAAAATGAATTTCATAATTTTTTGACCAAGTTATGGTGGTTAGACAAACGTTTTTTAATATTTTTAAAAAATTTTAATAAAAAATTCATAACTAATTATTTTCTTGTAAAAAAATAAAAAATGCAGCACATTCAAGCATGTGTCCTCTACTTATATTGAAAATTTTAAAAAAATTATATTGTTTTTTTCTTATACTTAGGTTGGTCAAACGTACACCTACTTTTTAATTTTTTCCTAAAAAGTTAAGTACTATTGAATTGAAATTTCAAATTTTCACCAAATAGATTTACTTTTTTCCAAAAAAGGAATAGTATCTTGGAAACTACATTCAATTTTCTACAAAATTTTGTTCTTATATATTTTTCAAATTATGCTAATATCTTATTCAAATTTTTATGCCAAGTTTCCTAAGTCTATTTTTCTTAATTTTATTGCCTCTTAAGGGCCTAGTTTGGACCCCCATGATCCTACACTGACCCATTGATTATCTTCATTCCTTGAAATCTTCTCCACTTTGCATGATGAATCACCTTTGGTTCATGCACAATAGAAAACCCTACAAAAGAGGCCTTAGAAATTCTCTTAATTGATGGTTTATAGGATGAAAACTTGTTTAAACTAATACTATACCCATGTGGCATCTTGAACTCAACTAGAACTATTGTATATGTCCCAAACTTCCTTATTTTTGGGCCTCTAACTACTCTTGACCCCAATTGCACCCATCTTGTCTTCTAAAGTATGCCTAAAGGGATTTCAAGTGCATGATAGCTGAGCATGAAGACTACTCAACTTGTGAGAACTTATTACACACATTACATGGTAAAAGTTATGTAGGGTTGATTGAAAGATGACTAGGTCTTCATGTTTGTTGCACTTGACTATCCTTTTAGATATTTTATCTCATACTTTAAAGTATCTTCAAGTTGATGTCATATTTTCTTTTCATATGACTATTACCTTACTGTATAGGAGTGAATTTTCACCCCTTATGCAAATTCCCCCTTTACACATCCTCACCTTAGAAAACTAAATTCAAAGGAAAAATTCCACATAAGCTTGCTGCCTTTGTTCCACTTGACATTTATTTTGTGTGTCTGTAGAGGAACAACTATAAGGGATGCCCACATGGCACACAAATTTGTGTGGTGTGATTATGTCCCTAGAAGATTCCCACGTCTAGAGCTTGCAAAGGTGTTACAATTCCCAATATAGGTCTATTTGTAATGCCATCTTCAATGAACTGACCTGAATATGGCTGTTTTCCTTCATCTCTACTTAAAATTCATCCCATCTTCATTCATTTCATCTCTTCACAATCTCGACACAGTTCCAAGCATTGAATTCATCTCTTCACAAGCTCTAAGCATCCCATCCATCACTCTCAAGCAACACTTTGCACTCCATAGCAACAACATCAACACTCCATCAACTTTGTAGAGCAAGTGTGGAACAAACACCATTGTAGTGGAGGCTCAAGTCCTCTCATTTTCTCCCCCATTGGCTAGTGAGCTCTTGGTCGAGGTGGTAAGCTTTTGACTCCTCTCCTCTACAATTTTGTTGGGTAGAATAACTCTATTTTGTAATGCTTTTTTGTTCTTTCTTTCATTTCTTCCTTTATCATAATTTTCTCTATTGTCATTATATTGGCTATTTGTGGAGGTGGAAACACCAAAATGGGGGTTTGATTGAGGTAGACCTCTATACAACCCCCCAAAAAATTTCCTCTCTCTTGTGTGCAAGTGGAAGCATTCTTGGAGCTAGCTAGCAAACGAGCACCTTTTTGAGATCATTCTTATCATCCTCACTATTGTGTATTTACTTTATCTACTTCATAGTGTTATTTTGTTCTTTTGAAAGTAGCTAGCTAGGTTTTTAGTATGTTTTCTTGTGTTTAACATTTTCTCTTTATTCCTCTAGGTGTACAAACACTAGCACACCTGAGAGATGCCAGTGCACTGCATTGTCATCCCAGAGCCACACTTTCATCCTCAGATAGAGAGCTACCTAAGGCATAGTGTTGACCCTGAAAAATGACTCGCCTAGCCCCATTTCAATTTTCAGGTTTGCAAAGTGATTGAAGGACTTTATAATCCTCATCATTCTCGTCCCATGTTTCCTAAGACTCCCTTAAGCTAAGGTAAGTTGGGGAAACCTTTACTCTTGGCCCTCTATGACCTGGGGCCTTGACGTGGTTGGTCCCCCTCTCTAACATTTTTGGTTAACCTGACGTGAACCATTTTGGTTTTATTTTTTGATATTGAAAGCATCTTTCCTCGTACTCTAGGCACGTTGTGGGTGAGTGTGTTGTGAGGCTTAAACCTTACAACCTATCTTGCAACCCCTAGTAGGCATAGTTGGAAGGTTCTGAAAGTATTGCACAACAAAACCTTAATTGGGTCACTACCTTGTCCTATACCCTTTAGGAGGCTCTATGAAAGTGTCGTTTAGTGTGCGTAATGGCCTCTTTTCTACATCAATATATTCCCTTTGTACATCCTGTGAGAAGTGGTACTAGTATAACCTTCACTTTACAGGACCTACCGATGGGCTTTAACAGAGAACCATCTCCTCTCTACATTCTTACAAAGATAAATGGGAATACCATAGAAGGTGTTCTCATTGATCTGACATCTCAAGTAAACATTATAACTGAAGAGATCATGTTAATCAATTTTTTTCATAAAGATGGATACAATGCACTTGTGAGAACCATCCACACACATGAAGGACTTTTTGTACCTCCTCTAGCAAGTATTTTCCTATCAGTTCTCATTGGACCTAATTCTATGAACCTTATGTTTGACATTATCTTGGGGTCTGAACTCTTTCGAGTGAAGCTGGGTATCCCCTAGCTAGTATCTATGAATGTAGTTCACTCTATTGTCCATAAATTCTTTATGTTCATGAGGGTTCAGTACATGTTTTCCATGACACCAGTTATAGACCACTGGTCACTCATGGTAGTTATTCCTTAGATTAATTTTGGCCTGCACCTGTTGGTCCTTTCCCACCCAGGAAGGACCTTCTATATCACACATATCAAAATTACAAGAAAGGGCATTCCAGGTCGAAAGTGAAGTACCCTCCTTCGCCTTATGTTGTTTCACATAGGGCTTACCTGAAAGCTGACAATGATTCTACCAAGGAACGTACAAGAGAAGAAGAGAAGCAGACATGAGATCCTCCTTTTTCTTCTTTCGCTGTTCAGCCTAATGCTTCCTCTCGCTCTACTATGGTGCCATTTCCTTTTGCCTTGTATTTGCGATAAAATCATATCGTGTCCGCTTGGCGAAGGCCCAAGTGTCTCACGTTCGAGCTTTGTGTCCTACCCACAGAGCCTGGGCTTGTTTGGTATGGTTAGGAAAAATTCCCCCATGGGGAATCCTCTATGTCTCAGCCTCCTTGGCCTCCTACCACTTCTGCTTCTAAAGCAATAAATGGGAAAAGGCCTGTTTCCAAGTCATTAGAACCGAATCCCCCCACTATTCCCAAACTTTTTCCTCCCGCTCCCATTCAAGAGTATGTCCCTCTACTGGAAACATCTATGGAGGACACTCCCATGGCTGAACAGGAGCCTTTTGTTCCTTCGCAACCTCTAGCCTCTAGTTTGAAGAGTCACAAAAGCCACCTTGCACACAAGCACAAGCACTGGTGAAAGGATCTCTTGGCTGAGAAGGCTTCCTTACAAAGGAAGGAAGAGGAGATGACCGCCCTTATATCAGGACCTCTTTCCATGTCCTCCTCTCTCCTCCCCTATATTTCTGTTCAAACCAACTCTATATCACTTCCAACTTCCACTATGAGTGCAAATGCACCTGACCCCAAAAAGGTGTAGGTGTTCATCGCTCCTTCGATGGAGCTGCTTTTGTTGACATCCATCCCAGATGTTTCACCTTTCCCAAAGCCCATAGATATGACTTTTTGATGTAATTGAATATTTAATTACACTTTATTAAGTTTAATTTGGTAAAAATTAGTTTACTTAATTAATAAGTAAGATTTATTTAGTCGATCTAATTGTAGTTCAAAATTAGGTTTAGCTTTAAGGTTATGCATACATTGCTTTTATAAAACAATTCATCTCTTTTAATTTGAGTATTTCTGAATATTATTCATTTGCACATCTTCATACAAATTTCTCTTTCCTTGTCTATTTTTCTTTTGTCGAAGGTATTTTCTAATTTCCATTTATGATCTTGGTTTCTAACATGGTATCAGAGCCTTGATTTGCAACCCCTTCTTAGTTTTTGGAGAAATTCATTGCAGAGCACGTTTGGGGTTCCTCAAGGGTTTCATACCTTGAGCTTATTTTTGGAGCATTTTGGATCACAGTGGATATCTCCATTGGATTTAGAGCGTTGGAAAAAGTCAAGATTGGCTTTTTTTTCATTGATTTCCATCACCGTTTGCTAGATCAGCAAGGGTTTCAAGTTTGGTGATTGTTTGCAAGATCTGGGATAGCCAATTGTTCAAGGCACTTTAGGAAAAAACGGAGGTCACCATCATGTTCACAGCAGCCAAAAAATTTAGGAGCACCTGTTGTTTGGTTGATTTCTATGCAGTTGATCCGAGAGGAAAAAAAAATTGCCAAGAAAGATTTACGGCCTCCCTAGCACACAGTTCGATGTGAAAATTTTCAAAAAAAATTAAAAAAATATTAAAAAAAGTGTTTTTTTAATGCTTCCCATATACAACATAGCACCACCTAGTAGCCACTCGGTAGGCATTAGGCAGCCACCAACCCACCACTCATCGTTGTCTGAGTTGCAACCCCAGCAAACCCTTACTATGCCAGCCATTGGTCATATTGGTGACCAGGCACTAAGCGCCTAGCCCCCAGGTGCCACCTCCAGCACCCACGTGGTCATGTGGGTGACCAGGAGTTTTGCCCTAGCCCCTAGCCGCTAGTCCCCTAGTCTGTCCAAGTGACCAGGGGCTTATTTATTTTAGCTCCCAGGGCTGCCTATAAGCCTTATTGGGCAAATTTGGAGCACTTTCAATAAATTGGGTGTAACTTTTGTATACGATGTCCGTTTTTCACAAATGAGATACCATTGGAAAGCGAGTTTTGAGCCCATTTTTTTGGTACAAATATTTTTTCTAGAGTTCTCTCCAGTTTTATTTTGCGGGCCTCTGAAGTCGGAACTAGTTGTTTTCAGTCTGAGGAGCATAAATTTTGACTCGGGTATCAATTTTTCGTGATTCTTGTGGCATTAGAAAGCTTACTTAGGCCTCTTTATAGATCTCAGACCTGATTTTCTAGAATTTTTTACTAGGTATTTGAATTTTTTATCAGATCTTAGCTTTTTATTTCTTGGTTATTTTCTTGGGAAACATGTAATTCAGGCTATTTGTTTGAGATCAAAGAGAATTTTTTTTCCATTGAGAGTATATACTGTTGTTTTTCATCATTGATTCAAATATTATTGCATCGCTTACTCCATTCAACTACTTTGGTTGGAAAAAACAAATGGAGATTCATTTGATGCACAAAGGATTGTATAGAGTGACCATGGGTACAAAAGTTGAACCTATAGGTTTCATTGAAAATACAAAGTGGTTTAATAGGTATGATGAGGATTTTGGTACACTATTTTTGTTTCTTTCTCCTAATCTTCTTTTTCATGTTGAGTCTTGCACTACACCCCATCAAATTTGGACTACTTTGGAGTCTTTGTTTGGGAAGCAGGATACTATGAGAGGATTCCAGTTGGAGAATGAGCTTATTGGCTTAAATCCTAGGGATTTTGACAACATCCAGGATTTCTTCACAAAACTCAAGTCTCTTACATCGCAGTTGAGATGGTGTGGTGTTCAGAATCAGGACTCTTAGTTGATATTGTGCATTATTTCTAAGCTTGGACCAAATTATTCCATTTTTGGATCTACCTTGTATGCCACTATGGATGCACTTGGTACTAGGTTTACTATGTCTTCATTTGATGCTTTTTATTCTTCCCTCACTCAGGAGCAAGCCAAGTTGGTTGGCATGGGAAATTTGAAGTCATCTCTATCATAGGCACTTATTGCATCATAGGAGCCCAAAGACCAGAAGGCTTCTACATGTAAAGGGAAGAAACAAAAACACAAGGATTCCAGATGTCATGAGCAGGAAAAGGAGTCCTCAGATTCATCCTCCTCTTCTAAGGGGAAATCATCTAAGAAGGAGGAGGTTACATGTGCATATTGCAAGAGGGAAGGACATGCAAAACATAGTTGCTATAAGAAGGACATTGATGAGCTGAAGAATCTTATTTAGAAACATCATATTGATTTTCCTTCCTAGAATTTTTGCATCATCTACCTCCCCTCATTCTTCTTCTTTAGCATAGCTTGACAGGGGTACAACTAGTTTACATACTTCATCAGATATGAAGGAACATGTTCTTTGTGCTTATTTAGGTCATGGATCAGGGAGATGGATTCTAGATTCATGAGCATCTCATCATATGGCATCTTCATATTCTATGTTCACTTCCTTTGAGCCTTGCATTATATCTCCTATTTTGATGGGAAACAATACATACATGAGTGTTATAGGGAAGGGGTCTAATAGTTTTGGGGACAACACTTTTCAAGATGTCTTGTGTGTTACTCATTTGATGAACAACCTTATTTCTATATATCATATCACACATGGAGGAAATGGGAGATTTGTGGAGTTCACACCCAATTCAGTTATGATTAGAGACTTGGAGAAAAGAGAGGTTATTGATACTATGGTGGTGGATCACTCATCTTGGTTATATTCCTTTGCAGATTTTTCTTTTGATGGTGCTTCTATTCCCATAGTTGTTCATCACACTTCTAGAGTGAATAATCATTCAGAGGAGACATTTGGCTTCTTGAACATTGGTATTCTCACTTCGGATCCAATTCTTGAGCCATTCATTCCATCCCCTCCACCTATTGTTGCAGTTGTTGATAATTTTATTGCTACAAATGTGGTTTATTCTATTTTAGTGCAGTAGGACCTAGTTCATCATTCATCTTTGGAGGTTTCTCTTTATTCTTCACCTACTTTGAATTCTTCATTGGTTGAGGTCACACCTGCTTTTGTGGAGACATCGTGGGCTACACTTGATTCACCTTTATAGATTTCATTCATGAGGCTTCTTCCCTCTCACTTCTTTTAGGAGATGTGGTTTCTTTAGTCTTTTTGGAGCTACTTCATTATGGGGGGGCTATGTGGTCTCTTTATTCCTCTCTTTTGGGGGGTTTATTCATGTATCTTCATGATAGATGGTGTGCATGGGGGACCTTATGGAGTCCTCCATAAGATTACTAACACCTCATTTGTATCTATTGTGGTTATTTACTCCTCCTCTTCCTCTATCCTTCTTGTCTTGTTTGTGGGGAGCTCACCCCCCCCAATGAAGTAAAAGGTAGAAAGTGGTCCTTCTAGAAAAAAAGGACATAGGAGGAGTCCACCTTCACTGAAAGGTGGCCCCACACTGACTTTTTCTATCCTAGTAATGGAGCTAATCATTGCTTTTCTTGAGTTCATCACCACTCTTGAAACACTCAGTGGGCTTAGTGGTGAACCTCAGGTGCAGTTTCCATCATCCATCAAGGTGAAAAATTGCACTCCTATTAAGTGCATGTTTAACTTGGTAGATGAAGTTTTGACCTTGTCAACGATTTTCACAAAGTTGTTGACCTTAAATCCACAAGAGCTGAGTGAAGGAGACCTTACAGGTCCTTCCTCCTTAGCCCTTATTGTGGGAGGGTTAGAAGTTCCTCCACTTAATATTCCACCACTACAAGATCATCCTCCTTCCCCCTATGATGATCTACAGTGGGAAGCAGAGGACCTCTTAGTTGATTGGTGTTAGGGGGAGGCCTCTTCTTTATCTTTAGATTAGATGTGTGGGTGTTGTGATGTGTTCCCCCATAATCATGCTATGTGTTTCTAGATGACCCTCATCACCCCTACTGGTGCTTGGATATAGGCGTGGTGTTCATGTTGTAAACATTCTTCTATTTGTATCATCATTCTTCCATGTTTACGATTGAATTTTGGCAAATTGGGGACAATGCAAAGTGTTGGGGGAATTTAGGCTTCCCTTCCATGTTGACCCAATTTTTATATTTTTACATTGTCTCTTTGTGCATTCTTCACATTTCCCGATAGAATAGGGGGTTGATGACAGTTCACTTATATAGTATTATTACACATATATTTATGAGAAGTTCCAACCCCAAAATATGAGGCTACCCATGTGCCCTTTTGTTCGTGTTATTTTTCCTTTTTTACTTTTCCTTTATCTTTCTCTCTTCTTTGCTTGAGTTGTCCCTCTCATTTGTGACAAAACCACCTCTACATCACTTTCATCTTTAGAAAATGCATTTTTTGCCAACAAATTTTTTCTCAAGAATCTTTACACACTTCTTTGTAATAATTTCATTCTCAACTCGAAACCTTATGGAACATGTTTCCTTCATCAAGGGTTCATAAAGAAAGAACTTGAGGACCTTCCTCCGAAGTGGGAACAACTTTGATCTGTGCCTCACGTGGGGGCATATTCTTCCTTTTGAATTACTTGATGAAGTAAATATCTTTCAAAAGGATTCCTTGATGATGAATCGATTCGAGAAATAAAACACTAGCTTTTGAACAATGTGTCCTTTGAGTAGACCCGTTTTTGTCTTGAAGGGTTCCCAAGGGACCCTCTTTTAAAGTTTATCCTTCAAATAAAATCATTTGTATCTAGCATGGGGGTACCCTGACTAGACCTCAATTTTCAAATAGCACATCCCTTGAGTGGACCCCTCCTCCTTTTGAAGGGTTCCCGAGGGACCCCTTTGAAAGTTTTCCAAATTGTTGAAGGTCTGTGTGACTGCTCACTTACTTGCCTGTGTAGTCACTTCCTGACATGTTCTATCTATGGGTAAACATGTCACCTTATGAGTGTACTTGTGAAGCCACTTTTTGACTCTACGAAGTATTCTTTTCTCAATTTCCTGCATGTGGGAGATCTTGGAGGAGACCTTCCTTGTAGGTCTACGGGTCTATAAGGCACTTTTCTCAATCTCCTTCATGTGAGAGACCTTGGAGGAGGCCTTCCTTGCAATTTTGTGGGTCTATAAGGTTTTTACTTCTTGGTGCTTCCTTCAAGTGAGAAATCTTGGGGGTTGTCTCCTTGCAAGTCTATGGGCCTATAAGATGCTTTATTTTCTTCAGCTTCATAGCCTTGTGGAGATATGAAGTCCTTTGCTTGTCTTGCACTCTCAGGTTTTCCAAATCATGGTTTTCTCCCTCGACGATTCAGGTATACATTTTTAACTCTACTAATTCTCTGATCTACTTTACCGAAGCACTCATCAATACTCGTGCTCGCTAAAGTGGGGGAAAAATGTATAGGATAAAATTTTCACCCCTTATGCAAATTTCCCCTTTACACACCCTCATCTTAGAAAACCAAATCCGAAGGAGAAACTCCACATAGGACCATTGCCTTCATTCCACTTGGAATTTTTCTATGTGTCAAAAAAGGAACAACTATCGAGGTTGCCCACCTGATGCATAGATTTCAACACGATGTGATTATGTCCCTGGTAGATTCCCACACCTGGAGCATGCAAAGGCATTACACTTTCCATTAGGGGTTGATTTTTAACACCCTCTTCGACGAACCGACCTGAATATGGCCGTTTTCCTTCATCTCTACTTCAAATCATCCCTTCTTCATTCATTTCATCTCTCCACAATGTCGACACAGTTCCAAACATTGAATTCATCTCTTCACAAGCTCAACAATTCAGGTATACATTTTCAACTCTACTAATTCTCTAATCTACTTTACCGAAGCACTCATCAATATTCGTGCTCGCTAAAGTGGGGGAAAAATGTATAGGATACAATTTTCACCCCTTATGCAAATTTCCCCTTTACACATTCTCATCTTAGAAAATCAAATCCGAAGGAGAAACTCCACATAAGACGATTGCCTTCGTTCCACTTGGCATTTTTTCTACGTGTCAAAAAAGGAACAACTATCGGGGATGCCCACCTAATGCATAGATTTCCACATGGCGTGATTATGTCCCTAGTAGATTCCCACACCTGGAGCATGCAGAGGCATTACACTTCCCATTAGGGGTCAATTTGTAACACCCTCTTCGATGAACCGACCTGAATATGGTCATTTTCCTTCATCTCTACTTCAAATCATCCCTTCTTCATTCGTTTCATCTCTCCACAATGTTGACATAGTTCAAAACATTGAATTCATCTCTTCACAAGCTCTAAGCATCCCATACATCACTCTCAAGTAGCACTTTGCACTCCATAGCAACAACATCAACACTCCATCAACTCCATAGAGAAAGTATGGAACAAAAACCATTGCAGCAAAGACTTGAGTCCTCTCATTTTATCCCACATTGGCTAGTGAGCCTTTGGTGGAGGTGGTACGATTTGTACTCCTCTCCTCTACGATTTGGTTGGGTAGCATAACTTTTTTTTATAGTGCTTTTTTTATTTCCTTCATTTCCTTCTTTATCATACTTTTCTCTGTTATCAATATCTTGTCTATTCATGGAGGTGGAAACACTAAAATGGGGGTCTGACTAAGGAAAACCCCTATATAGCCCCCCAACAATTTTCCTCTCTCTTGTGTGTAGGTGGAAGCATTCTTGGAGCTAGCTAGTGAACGAGCACCTTTGTGAGATCATTCTTATCATCCTCACTCTTGTGTATTTATTTTATCACACTCATGTTGATGATGAAAATGACACAAACAATGTTAAAACAAAATATTTCTACTCTAATTCTCCTGAAAAAGAAAGAAAACATATAGTAGCCTAACTCCCAAGGTCCTGGTAGTTGGTTGTCAACTATATGGTGTCACTCAATCAGTTCATGCAACTATAATGTTCAAGGGGGGCTATGTCAGTAATAAAGAATGCAAGCAATGACTCATTTTACCAAACTGTTTTAGTAAAATCAATCGGTTTTAAACAAAAGAAAAAGATAGATCAAAGGGTAAACCAGTAAATATGAACAAAATTCATATAACATCTGGACATATATCTTCAATAATGAATTTTTTCCAATCAGATCAAGAAAACCAAAGCATGATACAATTCACAGAATAATCTACACCATTGTATGCATCTAAGGTGCTTAATTAACTTCACAGTCACACATCACAAATACTCCAAAATATTTTTAAAGAACACACATTCATTCATCATCAATATCATAGATCAACAAACTTTAGTAAATTTAATCCAATGATAATCTAACAAGATAATCCTTAAATCTGATTCCTTCAAATGACTTTCATCACTTAAGAAACTTTTATGCTTCAACACAATCAATGGCATACAGATAGATTATAACTTATCAGCCTTATCAAGCAAAACAATTTGACTCTAACACCATATTGCGAGAAACCTATAATTTTATTTAACTGTCAAAATGAAGTAATAATGTATCTTTCTAATCACTATGCAAAATTTTATCTCCTAATATTAGGTACGCCAATTCTATTCTCTATTAGCCGACCCTTTACAATATGATACCCATAGGGTATTTATAGATATACAAAATTCAAACTCCACTTCTATATTAAGTCATCCACCCTTTTAGGGTTTTACAATTATCCTTGGAAACTCAGTTAAACTAGAAGAAAAGAAACTTAGAAAGTAAGAAAGTTAGGTGCTCCAAAAACTGTCAGTGCTGCATGCAACATGCAACAAAGAATAAAGCCATGCATGCAGGAGATTTATGCGTGTGCAATTGGTTCTACAATAAAATCATCATAACTGGTGAAGAGTTTCTATAATACATCTAATTCTAGCCCATCAACCCAGCTATCTTCAAACTTAATGCGCTCCAATTCTCTTGCAGAAAATTCTTGAATATCCTTCATTTTTATCAACTCTCTTTTAGCAGCCTTTATCTCTTTCTTGACATCCATCAGTCGATCTATCATCAGATCTTCACCATCATCCCCTTTCTTCATGAGTCCTCTAAACCTTTCACCTTATTTCTCTTTTATCTAGCTCAAAGGAAGGCCTTCCTATGTTAGTATATTAACATCTACTATGATAGCAATGACCGCCTCCAATTCCTCAAACTATTATGTTAGATTATTGACAGCATCTTGGACCTCATTCCTATGTTTGCACAAGAAATATATTTTGAATCAGAGGATACGAGAGGTCTTTTCCACAAAATATTTATTATCCTCCTCGAGTATTGATTGTTCCAGAAGAGTAGTCATAGGCAAAGTACTAACCTTCTCCAATTTCTAACTATGCTCTTTATATTCCTCCTCCTGCTTCTCCAATGCCTCAATATATAGATGCATTTCTCTTATCAACTCTTTTGTCCCTTTGTAAACCTCAAAAACCTCGACCAAAAGTTCACCTACTTCTTGATTAATCTTATCAACCCACCTATCTAACATCTTTGCTTTGCCGCTTACCTGCACTAAATCATCTACCTCCTTTTTGCTTAACAAAATTGGAGTCTCAATAGTAGCTACATGTTGTGATCTTGGAGAGGAGACACTTTTCAAAAAGGAATGCAATTGATCCAACTGATCCTTAAGCTCATCTTTCTTCTGCTTATCCTTTAACATCCTCGACTTGGTTGTTGAAGCTACCACATCAATTAGATTCATCTGTTGATTCCTAGTAGGCCTTCCAAAGTTGATAATACTCAATTGATAATCTATTAACTGCATGTCTCCTACCTCCTTTTCTATCATTGGTATGGCACACTCAGCAAAAATCTTTCCCTTTTCCATAAGCCTGGTGGAGTGTAGGATCTTGGCCTTCTTTTTAGGCCTCTCTTGTTCAATCTCCTTCATCATATCCTCCCAATTGAGAGGTTGTGAAGGTGTTACTGTTCTTTTCTGTAAATCCAACTTTAGCCAAGTGGGAGCACATGGAACAGTAGTCATCATAGTGGAAGAAGAAGCAATATTAGTAGTAGGGGGTGGCTGCACATTTACTTGGGGTTGAGAATCAACCCTTGGTTCCTCTTGTTGTTCTTGCACCACATGCATATGCACAAGTTTTTCAACCTCTTCCCTATCTTTTTGTTCCTATATCTTCTTATCTTCTTCTTCCTTCTTGAAGCTCTCTTCCTCCAATCGATCTCTCTCCACTTTTTCCCTTTCCAATCTTTCCTTTTCTAATCTATCCTTCTATATTCTTTCCTTTTCTAGTTTTTCCTTATCCAATTTCTATTTCTCTAGAGCTTCTTTTTCTATTTTTTTCCTTCCCTAAAGCCTCTAGTCTTTCTTTCTCTAGTCTTTCTACCTCTAAAGCCTTAATATTTTCTTCCTTTTCTTCTTCTTCTTTTTGGTGAACTTCCTCAACAAATTTCAATTTGGCCTCCAAGACTTCTTTCTCCCTTTGGTGCCTCACCTTCTCTTCTTCAAGGTCATGAATCTTTTGTATTAATTTAAACTTATCATTTTCCTCCTTAACCTTGAGTTCATGCTCCTATTGCGTTTGTTGCCTCTCTAATTCATTAGCCCTTGACTAAGCCTCAATTTGTTGCTATTGTAGTATGGTATCAGCTTGTGTCTTGGCATCCATTATATTTTTCTTTTCTATTTCTTTAGCTTTTACATCAACATCCTTTCGAACTTCCTCAAACAGTGCCCACTACTCCTCTTGTGTCATTACCTGTTCAACATCCTCCTCTGGAGGCATATTCTCTTGCACATCCTTCTCTGACATAGTCTCATCTAAATTTGTTCCAACATCATGAATTTCCCTCTCCACTTCTTTTCCCTTTGTAGTTTTAGCCATACTATGAAGAGCTCCCTTTTGAACTTCTTCACTTTGCTACTTTGTAAGTGGGACTTGTGTGGAAGATTCACCTAATGTAGGTGTTGAAACAACTGATCCCATTTGAGAATATCCTTCTTGTGTTTCTACTTCATCACTTGTTGCTTCAAGTTCTATCTCTTCAACCTCTAGGGGAAAGAACTCCAAAGGCTCTTTGGGAGGTGTCTTTCTTTTGAGACTTTTATACCCTTTCCCCTTTTTAGGAGCCAGTCCTTGAGGAGCTTTGGTTCTTAAAACCAACCATTGAACACTTCTATCCAAAACTTCTCTTCCTATTTGCTTGATATCAATAGTTTCCTCACTATCCCAGTCAATTGGATCCAATATTTTAGTTCCAATGCTCAAAGATTCATAAGATGGATCCTATACAAATCCATCATCCACCAAGGTGTCAGGAATATCATTCTTGACTCCAAACTCTAACATGAGTGCGATGGGTAATCTTTCATAATTTTTCTTCCTTAAATCATAATCATCCTATTGGTCACTCTAGAAGTCTTCCAATAAACTAAAATTCTTGTCAAATACAGAAGGCAACAAGGCATACATCTTACCCTTTGGGTCAAAGTGCTTCCTAGCTGTGTATAAACCTAACTTTAAGTGAATCAGCTCCCTGTAGACCACCTTTTCTCCTACCAAGTGCTGACAACTATACTCACCTAGCTTCATGGGGAACTTGTGACATCCTATATTATGTTTTAATCTCAACTGAGCATTAAATCTAAGAGTCTGATATACAAACTCCATCAACACTATCATGTTATTGCAACACCTTGGAAGCAAATGTGGATGGCCTTCAAAACTAGCTATCCTGAAATATGTAAATTTGGGGTATTGAATGTACCAACACCCCCATTCAGTAATAAATTCCATGGCTTCTTGACTCGGCCTATACCCTACATCTCCGTTGAGTTTGTTAATGACTACATATATGAATGCATCATTAAATCTTCTGTGTTGAGTCTCAACAACTTGTAGGGACAACTAATTATAATGCTCCCATACCTTCTTTTGTCCATCCAACACTCCCATTATCCCTACTCTGTTTAAACATAGGAAGATACCCAACCTTTTTGTTGCATACACAATGTAAGAAGTCATAAAAAAGCACTTAGTCCCCCTTATGTTAGTCAGTTGATCATGAATAGCATCTGATACAATCATCGACCAATCAAACTAATGGGTGCCATTTAAAATTGTCTGGATGAAAGGAAACATCCACTCCTTAAAATGAAAGGCATCTCTCTTCCCAAAATACCTAGACAACATCATTATTATATCTTATACCTCCTTATAGAAATATACCCTCTTTGGCTGGTCTGCAAGCTTGGTTAGAGACTTCTTCTTTGTCTTCAACCACTTTTTATTCAAATGAGATTTATTGGATTCTTTATACTTACTATATTTCTCTAGGGCCTCTGCCTCATCCAACTGCACCAAGTTCTTAGGATCCGGGACATTAAATATACTTTGAAATGCTTGAGGAGTGAGATCAATGATTACATTGTTTTGGGAATCCATGCATTGTCGGGTAGCTGGATTATAAGCTCCTCCAGCTGTCAAGATTAAATTTGGGCATTGGATTGACAAAGAAAAGATAGTGATATGTGCCAAGCCAGAATCAACAATTCTTTGTGTCCTTCCTATTACACTTTCCCATTCTGCAAAGGTTTCTGCATATATCTCTTCAAAATTATATTGACCCAAATTGGTATCGATGATGTCTAACCAATCTGATTCTACTTTGCTCACTGTGACAACAGGACTCATGTGATTATACCTTAAGGAATAAGGTAACTATTATGGCTTGATCTTCTTAGGTTTGGCTACTACTTTTGATGTTCCTGTAGGTCTGTTCCTTTGAGAAGCATCTCCTGATGTTCCTGACATCCTCTTTAGATTTCCTGCAGCAAAAACCTCTAGTTAGATCCTCTGGATAAACATCTCAAAATGTGTCTTCAAAACCATACCTTTCAAACATACATTGGAGGAAGAACCAGGTAGACAACATCCTAAATAATCTTCTTTTGAAACACTGTCGAGATCAGAGTCAGAACTGGAATGGTCACTATACTAACATGAAGTGGGCTTAGAGTCAGAATTGTGATCAGAACTGGAACCAGAATGGAAACCGATTTGGTTTCATTTAGATTTTCTATTTTCATCTTCTGTTTCGGTTCTGGTTCCGCTTCCACCAAGGTTAATCATTGTCATGAAATAAAGATTCTTACTACAAGCGGAGCTGGAGACGGGATACAAAATGGAATTGACACTAAACATTAAAGAACATCCAACAAAACCTAAATCAATTCTGATCTCGCTTTCGTCTGTGTTGACTCTGACATCATCAACGATTTTAACAATCTAATGCATAACTTCATGATTAAAGACCCAAGTCATATTAAATGAAATGAGGCGACAAATATACCATAAAAGACTATACCCATATGACCATGGGGGATGACTGTATTTTAGGGCATTATATTTCATCATTCTTTAACATGATCACAGAAACACACAAAAACCTAATCTAGAAAATACGATATAAAACTAGGGCATGGATTCAACCCTTCTTAATTTATCCAAACGAATGCGCGATAAAATCCTAAGTAAAAAATCGATTCTATCAACCCTAACTCACTGTAAAAACATAGATTTAATCTACCTCACTATGAAAAATATAATTAAACCTACGCATTTAAAACTTAACACAACATGACGTGATCATGACAAAACATGAAAGCGACCATGCCTGAACTCACTATAAAACTAGAAACACTAGCATAAAACAAAATCAATAACAAAAAATAAAGAAAGAAAGAAAACAAACACACAAACCAACCGAAACAATGAACTTGCCCAAAGATCTAAATCAAACAAACCCAAACCACAAATACAAAAGAAAATAAAATAAAAAATGAGAATAGGAACCATACCTCGAATGCAAAACCTGGCTAACCTTCTAAATTGATTCACAAACAATGATCTCCTTCTCCTTCAATTGATTCACTCAGGTGGACCCCACAACTACTCTATTTCGCTCTTTGATTTCTTAACAATTATAGTAATAACCCATTTAATCCTTAATCAATGATAAAATTCAAAATTCCTACCTACGCATGGTAGCTGCCATTAATGCATTAAATGTAGTTAGATAGAGTCAGAACTAGAGAAGAACAAATACTTCACTACAGTGTGACTTTAGTTAAAAATTCAACAAACAAGAAAAATGACGGGAGCGAAATCAGAATGGAAACTAATTTAGAAACCTAAGGAGTTTCCCAACTTCATTCCCGTTCTAGTTCCGGGTCCGCCAAGCACGGACAAAACAAAACCAAACAAAAATGTAAAATAAAAGACCGACATAATAAAACTTTAAGATAAGGACCCAGTCTAAAAGAAAAGGTTCAAAAAAGAAGAAGGTGGAGTCAGGATGGATTTAGATTTTGCAATTTTGAACAAATACCAACTCAATGCCCGATCCGGCTCCGAGTTCGATAAAGGCAAAACAAAAGGCCAAAAAGAAATACTGTCGGGATGGGACCCAAACAAGTTTTGAAAGAAGTTTCAGAACCTGATTCGGTTCCATCTCCGATTCCGATAGAATAAAACAAAATGCTTGAAATGAAGGACTCGAGACTTTGTTTGAAAATCAACCAAGGATAAAAACACAAAGGGGGACCCATTTTGACCAAGGAAAAAGATGGGGTGGTTATGCAAGGCATAACAATTTGCACATACTTTATCTACTTCATAGTGTTATTTTGGCCTTTCAAAAGTAGCTAGCTAGGCTATTAGTCTATTTTCCTATCTTTAGCCTTGTCTCTTTAGTCCCCTGGTCATATGGATGCCAATGCACCTGAGAGACGCCAGTGCATCCTGCTGTCATCTCAAAGTTTGGCTTTTGTCTTGAGATAGAAAGCTACAAGAGGCATAGTGTTGACCCCAAAAACTTACTCGCATAGCTCATTTCAATTTTTGGGTTTGCAAAGTAATCGGAGGACCTTATAATCCTCATCATTCTTGTCCTACATTTCCTAACACTCCCTTAAGGTGAGGTAAGTTAGGGTAGGCTTCTACTCTTGGCCCTCTATGACGTGGGGCCTTGACATGGTCGGTCACCCTCTCTTACACTTAAATAGTTTCCTAAGGCCTTATGTTACTATAATTTTGAGTGTAAATATTATACTTCATGCCTTTTTATGTGCCTTTGGTGCCAAGTTTTACTGAGTTCATTCACTATCATATGATTCTACATGACTCTTTT
Source organism: Sequoiadendron giganteum (assembly GCA_007115665.2). Taxonomy (NCBI): domain Eukaryota; kingdom Viridiplantae; phylum Streptophyta; class Pinopsida; order Cupressales; family Cupressaceae; genus Sequoiadendron; species Sequoiadendron giganteum. Next base: position 295,576,905 of record CM021101.1, read on the forward strand.
ATAGTATTAACTCTACCTACCTCCCTGTATGCTTTGAAACATGACCATTCTCACTATGCATAAGGTTTCTACCTTTATGAATGTCCACACATAGTTGACATTGTACTTGGAATATATTTTTCATAAACCTCTCTCACTTCACTATGTACACCATACTTGACTACCCCCTTCATGGAATATGCTTCTTTGTACTTTCTATGAATAATGACTGTCTCTTTTATGATATTTGAAACTTCTAATCACTAGTATTTTGAGCCTTTTTATATGCATGATCTTTGTTTGTTTGAGAGGCTCAAGGTGACTTGGTTTTCCTTTGTTGCATGGTGTCTATACATTAAGGTATTTTCAAATTTTGTCATTGAGATACTTGCAGCACCATTCCTTTGTCTTTAGCCTTTAAGATAGTCCTTAAATTTGTCCCTTGCATAATTATTTGCAAGGTGATAGTCCTTTCTTTGTAATGCTCTTTTCTTGAAACTTATCCTTGTTTGAGCATAAAATTATTGTTTTTAATCCTTTTCTTGGGATTTTACTCCATGGTGTGAAACTTTTCATTAACTATCCTCAAATACTTTTTTGCCTCTTTGATCCAAAGTGCATTTATAAATGCTCATCACCATTGTTGCCCCTATGTTTGTGTGCTCTTATATTTCCTTTGTGGTGATTTTTATGGTAAACGAATATTTCTATCATTATTCATGTATCAAAAGTAACAATAGATATAATCTCATTCTCCTTTCTCTTTATGACAAAAACTACCCTTATGTTTTGAACTATGAGTACTGACTATGTGGAATCAAGAATATCATCCACTATTTGGAAAGATATGCCAAGAATCAAGCCACATTGTTTATATTTCTCACATATCCTTGAATGTTCTTGAAAACTTTGTACTTTCTACAATAAATAATTAAATCTTGTAATAAATTTTTCCAAATAATCTTGAAGAGAAATATCACAATAAAAAATACTAAATCTTGCTTTATTTCACCACTTGCTAAGTTTTTAATGACCTGGCTTATGAGCTTGATAAATTCAATATTTTACAAATATGTTTAAGAGCTAACAAAAACCTCATCCATGCAATCAAAATGACTATCATTCAAACATTTAAACCCTTGAATTTAAAAACTATCCTCTCTTACTTTCTCTTAGATTTTTTTTTCCCATATGCATCTCCATAGGTTTGTCTTTTGTAATTACCTCATATTTCATTGACATGGTTAAATGGCTTGCAAGTATTTTATGAGCATAATTTAGTCTACATTATCTTCATATCTTCACTATGATGCTCTCTTCATCTATTCTTTACCATGGGCATTTGGGATTTCCCCTTTTATGTTTGAAATGATTGATATTTTCATGGTTTTCCTTGACAATGGCAATAACATCGTCTGAAGCATCTAGATAGTAGTACCTTTTATGAAATTTCTATCCCTTCATGACCTATCCTCTTATTCATGATCACAAAACACAAACATAGACTATCATTGGACCTCTATTCTTCATCACATAGTGACTTATCCTCACACAATCACTATTTATGACCTTGCAACTATCTTTAAATGACTTTCTCCATCACTCTTAAGATGCCATCATTTATGGTGATTGTCCCTTTAAAGGAACCATTATACTGACCATCTTCAACAAAATTTTTTGCAAAGGTTTGAAAGCTAAAGGAATGTCATACAATATTCCCTAAGTTGTCAATGGTTACTACCTACATCCACTGATGTGGACAAACTAGAGTGTGACATTTGGCATTTGTACGGACCAATGGCAGAGTGACACGTGGCAGTCCGTACGCCTAGTCAGCAAAGTTTGGCGAATCAGGGTTGGACACGTGGCATGGTGAGTTGGCGGAAAGTACAGTCAGCGGGACACATCAGTGCTCTGTCGGCATAGTCAGCAATGAGTCAGCAGTACGGGCAGCACACAGTCAGCATCCTCGGCGAATCAGTGATCGACACGTGTCCCTTCATTTTCGGCGAATTTGATGGTTTGTTTTATCAAAAGTTTGTTAGCCGGAAATCTCGAACCCGCGACCTCCGGGCAGTTAGCCAGCCCGTCCACCGTTCCACCAAAGCCGGCGGTCATTACCATATGTTGCGACGGGTAGTTTTTGTTATATCTCGGCCGGAAATTGGCTATTAAAAGCCAGCGGCCGGGGTTGAACCCCCGACCGCCGGCCAAGTAAAATCTATATCCACCGCTAGGCCATTCGCAGGCTTTGATATATATTTAGCATCGGTTTTATTTAACTTTGTATCAAAAGCCGAATGCTATAAAAATAAAACAAACTCCTAATTTTTAAAATTAAAACCAACTATAATCCTTTTTTAAGGATTAAATCCAAACCCCCAAAACAATATTAGCCCGAAAATGAATACTTGAAGGGCTTAAAATAATTAAGGGGATTTTTATATGGATTTTTATTCAAAATATGGGAGATTCATAAGGATTTTGGAGAGATAAGGTGAATATTTGCAAATCAATTGGTTAAAGGCCAAATTGAGCAAATTCTTTGTATAAAAAGGGGGCTTGAGGTGAGAATTGGGATCAAGTTTTTTTTCAGGTGATGAAGTTCTAATGCTGAGGCGTCAAAGAGAGGTCTTGTTGGAGAATTCTTTCAGATCATTCTTGCATATCAGAGCATCGTTACGTTGCCGAAATGCTTGGAGAATGGTGGTGCTTTTGTAATTGATTTGGAGATTAATCGGATCGGTCACACTCTATTGGAGTGGACCCGGAGACGTAGTCACTCTCGTGACGAACTCCGAAATCAAACACTGTTTGCACTTCTCTCTTTCTCTCTTTCTGTCTCTCATTTCTTTTCATTCTGTTATAATCACCTTGATTACGTTCTTTATGTTATTTCCTTAAGTTAATTTCATTTTAATTAACTTGAAATAATCATTGTAAAGCATTGTAAAAGTTTAAGCATTTAAACTGCAATTTAGTCTAGATCCTATACATATTGTCATCCCAGCATATCATCATTTTAGACATTCCTTTTTTTCTAGAAAATACCAAAAATATAGTAGTATTCATTCACAAATAACTAGAAAATCTCAAAAGCATAGATTAGATCACATCATTTTTAGACGTATTTTTGCATTACCCCATTGTGAGAAAAAAAAATCATGGTAGAAACAAGGTCTAAAAGGAAACGTAGAGAAATGGTTGATCCACATGATTTCATCAATCCCTTCTTGAACATACCATCAAGAAAAATGAGACCTCACAAAGCCTTCCTTGAAAAATTTATCACTAGAGACACACATAGACAGATTCAAGTAGAAGACATAGATGCCATTGTTCAAGATCATGAATTTGCTTATTTTGTAGATGAGTTTTTGGAAAATGATCCTCAAAGGTATTTAGCAAAGTTGTTAGTCGAAGGTTCCATGTTACTTCCAGTATTTTCCACCCACACTTTGAGAACTTCATCTACCCAAGGAACAAACACCATGACATCAAGTGTCTCTATTCCTTAGATTACTGTAGCCATACCATCTGGAATACTTACTCAAACTACTACAAAAATACAAATGACACCATTTGGTATAACAAAAGGCCTAAATTTTATTGCAAGAGCATCCTCATTAAACCCCTTCGCCACAAAAAGTGGAATTAAAAGGCCCTAAATTGGTATAAACATGACATAGGATATACCGTAGATCAGCACCAATACTGCTATTCCACAAATAGGGGCAATACAAATAAGGCATATACCTACTCCAAATCAATATGCATCACAAAATATTGCATCAAGACATATACCTACACCGAATCAGAATCTGTCATAGAATATTACATTTCAGAACACTTACATCGATCCTAACAATGCAACCAACACATCTTTAACACGGGTAGATGTTCTACAAAATCAAATGCAAGCCCTCCAACAACAAATGGATAGAATGTCAATGTCGGTAAAATGAACCATTTCAGCGTAATATTTATGTCCATGTCCTTTTGACAAAGCACTATATACATGAAACCCTTCCCACACAGATATATTATACCAAATTTTCCTAAGTATAATGGGAAGAGGAATCCTCTGGAACACATCAGAGAATTTTCCACAACATGCATGGACATCTCGTATGACCCCACATACCTTATGAGACTTTTTCATGAACCCTTATCAGGGTAGCATTGGAATGATTCTCTAAACTTTCGTATGACATAAGATCATGGGGCAAATTAGCTAAAAATTTTGTGGAACACTTTGCCTTCAACATAGATAATGAAATCACGATAGCTACCTTTTGTCACACCATGCAATAAGATGGTGAAAAATCCACCTTCTTCTAGAGATGGCAAAGTTTAGCTAGTTGATGTCTAGTTGAGATACCAAAGAAACAAAAAGTCACAATATTCCTTGAAAATCTTCATCCAAAATTGAGAAGTGACTTAAGAGTACATTGTTGTACCTCTTTTCTGGTCTTAGTGCAAAAAGACATAATACTTGAGAAAGCCCTCATTGACAAAGGGGAAATTAAGACACTAGGTAGGAATCCAATTGTTCAACACCAAAATGCCTCCAACGATAGGAAAAAATTTTGGTCTAGAAACAAAATGTAACTAATGATGGTATTGTTGACACTAAGACCCTACACGCAAGACCCATCATCATGCTTAAAGGTTACAACCACTCTCATGACATGTTTAAAAATGCTGATCAAACTGCCAACTTTGTCCAAAATTCACAACAACAACAACCATAGAGGATATTTCCAAAATGTGGGTTTACCCCCTTAGGGGAACCAATCAAGACAGTTTTCAAAGAATTGATAAAACATAAACTCATACAACCTCTAGAGCCAAATCAATATGATCCTGCACAGTTTAAACCCTCATGGTGGGATGACAACGCCTTTTTCGATTACCATCAAACTAAGGGACATAACCTACAACAATGCTAAAAATTGAAGAAAATCATACAATATTTTGTTAAAGATGGAACCATAGAAGTCAATGGGAAAAAACATACAAAAAAAAGTGACCACAAGGTCTTCACAGATCAATTACATGACCATGGGAAAGGAAAGGCCTCTAGTTCAAGAACTAAGAATAATACCTCAGCCAATTATGCCAATACCAAGTATGACTATAACCAAGGTACCAATTATGTTGATTAGCAAGTACCTATCATTGATCCATCAACTCTTTCCAAGTCTATTGCATCACAACCACCATGTTTCACTCTTAAGGTCGAGATCCAAGATAAGGGTTGTGGAGAATATCACATGAAAGAATCATATTATGTCAGTTAGCTAGTTCCTCCTAAGTCATACAGTTTACCCACAATAGATAGGAGACAGTCAATTGTCACAATACATGTCCTTGCTACAGTGACATTCACAAAATGGGGAGAGTTAAGTAACAAAGCTATGGATCAAGAATATGTCACCTCCTGGTTATATAACGAAGATAACGAAAACCCTCTACCATCTATTCAAATATCTAAAGATCAATATGGAAAAGGCTTCATGATAATGCAAAAGAAATGATATGATATACATAGTGGGTTAGGGCTTCATCAAGATGGAAGGATTGAACCAATCATCATCTATCAACAACCAAAAGGCCTAGGGCTACGGTTTCAACCGATTATGATTGGCATTCCTAGTACCTCAACACCATCACAAGAGGAATTAAGTGCTTCTAAAGACATCGAGATATCCCACAAAACATCTGACCCATTCTTTTGGGACTCCCTTGACTCAAATGAATATGAATGGGATTCCCTTTCCTCCACCAGCGTAATGAACTTGGATAAGTTATTTAGGGAACTTGACCAAATGCTAAATACCTCACAAAAATCAACCAAGTCTCATCCTCAAAAGTCCTTGACAAAAGAAGAATGGCTTATTATTTATTATTGGGAAGCCCTTGATCCTACCTCTTAGGCACCTAAAGATCCATATTTTGATGATCTAGCCCTTACATTGGTCCCACCTCAGAGTCTACCTATCCCTAGGAAAAAGAACAAAAAAGAGTTATTCCAAAATTTCTATGACCTTTTCAATCAATCTATCCTCACCTTGTTAGCCTCCAAATTTAATAACTCCAATTATGACATTCCCCTAGTATATCCCCAACTTATTTATTGGGATCAAAAAGGCACCCCCATCTTAGATATATTTGAGAATGATGAAGCAATAGTTGAGTTCATGGGACTACGAGATGACACACCTAGTGTTGACCATAAGGCTGGATTTACCATCGACTTGGATAACATGGCATATTTTGGGGAGTTTTTTCACACCTCCAGTCGTAAAATTGAAGAAAAAAAGAAAAACAATGAAAATGACAAGTCCCTAGGTGAAAATCGAAAGTCACCTTTGGACGATGAAATAGTAAAAATAAAGGATGCATCCAAGGGAGAAGACCTCTCTAAGGAACCCAAGGATGAAAATTCCAACATCATGCCAGTTGCTAAGGAAAATTCACCAATGTTAGTGGAAGAATCTATCAAGATCAACATAAACACTGAAGATAATCCTCAGGTAATTCACTTTGCAACATCTTTGATAGAGACAGAGCAATCGAAGTTTTGGGACTTCTTTACACAAACAAAGATAAAATTGGCAGGGTCATATGATGACATGCCTAGGCTAGATCTGGAACTTATATTGCATCATCTACCATTACAACTAGGTGTTAAGCCCATCAGGCAAATGTTCAGGAAAATGCATCCACAAATCACTTTACTAGTCAAAGTTTAACTTAAGAAACTATTGGATGTCAGATTCATCAGATCAATAGACTATGTAGAATGGATTTCTAATCTTGTGCTAGTAACCAAACCATCTGGGGGCATCCACCTTTGTACATTCTTTAGAGATATCAAGAAGGCATGCCCTAAGGATGAATTCCCTTTTCCAAACATTGACATGATAGTAGACCTTACAACATGATATGAGATGCTATCCCTCATGGATGGTTTCTTTGGATATAACCAAATCAAGATCACACCTAAGGACCAACACAAGACAACTTTTGCATGTCCATGGGGAACATATTGCTGGAATGTCATGCCTTTGGGCCCAAAAATGTTGGAGCTACATACCAACATGCCATGACAACTATATTCCATGACCTTGTACATACACTCATGGAAAACTATGTGGACAATCTGATAGCCAAATAATTGACAAGAGTTGATCACTTGCAATTCCTAGATAAAATATTTCAAAGACTAGAATCATACAAAGTAAGGCTAAATCCAAAAAATGTGTCTAGAATTCAATCAGGAAAACTTCTAGGATACATCATTCCTAGACGAGGCATTGAAGTAGACCCAACAAAAGTAAAGGCTATCATGGACATGCCTCCACCAACCAACATCAGTCAACTAAGAACATTACAAGGGAGACTACAGTCTATTAGATGCTTCATAGTACAGTTAGTAGACAAGATACATCAATTCCAACACTTACTCAAAAAGGGGGTACCGTTTGTATGGACAACCAAATGCCAAGAATCTTTTCAAATGATCAAGGATTACCTGCTTACATCACCTATGTTAATGCCACCTATAGATATCCTACCTTTGATACTCTATATTTCAGCGACCCAATTAACACTAGGAGCCTTACTTGCACAAAATGATGATGAAGGTCATGAAAGAGTAGTGTACTATATCAGTCGTACTTTCATGGGATATGATCTAAACTACAGTCACATAGAATGTGCTTGTCTTGTAGTAGTTTTTGCTACTCAAAAACTTAGGCACTACATGCTAAACTACCAAACCATGCTAGTCACAAAGATAGATCCTTTGAAATATCTCCTAAGCAAAGTAGTAATAATAGGCCGATTGGATAAATGGGTAATGATACTTAGTGAATATGGCATCCAGTATATAGAAACAAAATTTGTAAAAGAGAAAGTTATTGTTGATCATCTGATAGATGCACCAATTAAGGCTGAGCATCCTCTAGTTGTGGATTTTCCTGATGAGTTCATCTTTACCATTGAAAAAAGAACCACATGGAAGTTATACTTTGATGGGTCCCACACTAATCATGGGTCAGGATCAGGTATACTATTTTTTACACCACAAGGCGACACTATTCCCAAGTCATTCAAAATTTATTTTCCATGCACAAACAACATAGAGGAATATGAGGCCCTTGTAACAGGACTAAAAATGGCAGTCAAATGAAAGATTAAGAATTTATAGGATTATGGAGACTCTCAGTTGGTAGTCCGACAAGTTAATGATGAGTATGAAACTAAAGATGAGAAACTTGCCCCATACAAGTGTATGGCTGAGCATTTTAAGCAATATTTTGATAACATCAGCTTTCAACAAATACCCCACATTTAGAATAGGGCAGAAAATGCTATGCCAACCGTTGGTTCATTATTGGATATACCTAGCAACATGCCTAAATTCTAGTTTTTGGTAGAACATCTTTTGGTCCCTACCTATAATGTCTCATATTTTGCGATGGTGTGTGAACTTGTTGGTCCCACTTCCCCATGGTACAAGGACATATATGACTACCTTCATGCCCAGATATTATTAGACCTATCAAATAACCAACATAGGACATTTATCCGTTAGTCTTCCAAATATAGCATCATCGGAGATACCTTTTATATATGTGTCTTAGACAATACCTTGTTGACATGTCTCAATGCTAAAGAAGCACATGCAACCTTATGTGTGGTACATGAGGGTATATGTGGATCCCATTCTAGTATTCCTACCTTAGCCAAGAATATTATGAGACTAGGATATTATTGGCCTACCATGGAAAAAGACTCATATATCTTCATCAAGAAATATCGACAGTGCAAGGTACATGGAGACTTAATACATGCACCAACATAGGAACTCCGACCAATAACTTCACCATGGCCTTTTCCCCAATGGGGACTTGATCTCATAGGTAAGATACATCCTCCATATTTGAATGGCCATAATTTCATCATAACCACAACCGAATACCTCACCAAGTGGATCAAGGCTATTCCTATGACCTATATTACCAGCACACAAATTTCTAAGTTTATCCTAAATTACATAATTTGTCAGTATGGTGTTCCTCAATCCATTATCATAGATAATGGTCACCCATTCAAAAACCAAGAAGTCCACCATATCTATGAAGAATTCCATATCCAACATCACTTTTCCATCCTTATTATCCATAAGGTAATGAACAATTTGAGGCATCTAACGAAACAATCATCAGAATCCTCAAAATGACTATCAATGATGTTGGTCGTGACTGAAATTTACAGCTTAATCCTACTTTATGGTCTTACTCCACAAGCATTGGTACTCCCACCGGTGCCACTCCATACTCCCTAGTATTCGATTTTGAAGCTATCTTACCTATTGAGGTTGAAATTCCTTCCCTAAGGGTATCTTTGAAAGTTCATATTGATGATGAAGAGTATCGTGTGTCAAGACTACGTGAGTTAGAATTCCTAGACAAATTAAGACAAAAGGCACTAGATCATCTTCAAGCATATCAAAACCGTCTTTGTTGTAGTTATAATAGAAAAGTTTTGAATCGACATTTTGACATTGGTGACTTGGTCTTAATGGAGAACCCAAAGAATCAAGCTAAAAGAGAAAAACTAGGCACGTTTGAACCAAATTGGTTAGGGCCTTATATTGTTATAGAAGCCTTTGGATCAGGAGTGTATCAACTCTCTACCCTTGAAGGAGAACCAATATCATCACCAATCAACAGTCTTCACCTGAAGAGGTTCTATGCATAGCTTTTGAGAGCCTTTTCTTAACCATAAAAATACAAAAAAAATGGAAAAAACAAAAAAATTGTTAGCTTGATAAAAACCTAGTAAACATGCGTCTTTGTAACACCAATTTTTTTTGAAAAATCAATAAAATGGTAAAGAGAAATAATTCATCCAATAGTGAAAACCACTTTGGTGGCGCTTTGGATAAGGCCATGGTGAAAACCTGGAAAAAAGGTGCCATGTGTAGTCAACTTCACTCCTTCATCTACCATCATTCCAATCAGATTTTTCCACCATCACCCATAATAAATGGTTATCCTTTCCATAACTTGGAAAAATTAACATTAAGTCCACTCTCTCTCCCCACTCTATCCTATTGGTCTTATACCCAATTGGGGGAAAATCCTCGACCTACATTATTTGGACCTTGCACTTGCTCATCCAACATCATAAAAATGTCCCAAAAAAATAAAAATCCAAAAACATCAAAAAATGTCCTAAAAAAATCCAAAAACATCATAAAACTCCAAAAATTCATAAAAAATCAAAACATGTCAAAAAACCCAAAATTAGAGTCAGAGTCAGTTGTGTCAAGTCAGTTGGTGACATAGTCGAACTACGTTGCCTCTATGACTGGACCTATGAAATTCCATCTAACGATGTTCCCCCGAGGCATTAGGTCCATCTTTCTAGGTTTTTCATGTATCACACACATAAAATCATGACTCATTATTTGTACATTTCAAAGTCATTGGTCATGTAAAACTATGAGATATCTATGTATATAACATGGGAAAGGCCATCAATCGATGAGCCCCCGAGCCTGCACTAGGTGAGTCCATTAGGGTTTATCATAATCATTATCACACATGTCAGATATCATCAAGTTAAGTAAAATATTTTTCAGTCAATTTTATCAGTCAAAGTCTAGTCGAACTACAAGGTCTCTATGTGTATAACATATGCAAGGCCATCAATCGATGAGCCCCCAAGGCCACACTAGGTCAAAAATTTAGGGTACATCATGTCAATCAACATAATTCAGACACTATCATCACACACACATAATGGTCAAAACACCATGACAATTCATGTATCAAGAAAGACAAACAAGTAAACAATGTCATCAAGTAAAATCAAACAGATTGCCAAAATAATCAACATATATCTTATACAAGATATGTCATTCTTGAAAACATACATTAACAATTGTCATAGCCTTATACAGCTTGTCGCATCAATGGCAACAAACCCAACGTCTTATAGTACATGTCTTTTTGAAACTAGGCTTTGTCATGCCTTACATAGATAGTCACAAAAATTGAAACCAAACTCAACATCTTATATGGTATGTGTCATCCCTAACATCAGGCTTTATCAAACAATCAACTTATCAAACAAACAACAACAGATCAAATTTTCGCAAATATTTTTATTGGCTTTTTGACTTTATGGCTTATTTAGTCTTATCTTTTTATTATTTCTCTTTGTCTTTAAGTCCCATTACTAGATTTCTCGAGGATGTCCCATGAAGGATTTAGAGAAGCAAAGATGTTTAAGGGACTCTTTTTCTTTGACTGTTGTCTGTTGACTATCTTTTAAACTTGGTTTTCAAGTTAGGTTACTAGCTTTCTCAAGGATGTCCCAGGAAGGATTTAGAGGAGCAATAATGTATCTTGACAATGTTTTTTTCTTTGATTGATGTCTATGGTTTTTCTCGACAAAAATACTAGGGCAATTTTTCCCTTAGTATAAGTCTGGACACTCCTTGTCTGCGACTATCTGTTTTAGCAAGTGAATGACTTTGTATAACTTGGTCTATCTCATATCATGGTGTTTTCTATCCATTTGTGTCATGTACTGCCCAATGATGATTTAATGCAAGGCTTAGTTTTTATTTGGTAAAATATCAAAGATTCTACATTATTCTAACATCTATTTTCTAATATTTACATTTCGAATAACCCGAGCTAACATTTCTTCTATCTTGCATAATGATGGAGTCCTGTGACACACAATTTTTTTTTTATTAACTGATCTGCATATCCATTCATTTTACAACCATCAAGTAGCATCGTCATATATATATAGTACACCATACATCTATGTTGCATTTCAATACAACACAAAAAATATGCATATCCATCACATCTAGATAATCATGACATAGTTATTTACCATTCACAAAGTGTACATATTATAGATACATCCACATGATATTATACATAATAAAATCACATTGTATCTCATTATCATAAACATAGAATGCATTCATAACATTTGTAAATACATTGAATTCATCATCTCATAGAATAAACACATCATCCCATAGAATAAATGCATCATCATAAGAAATAAAACATCATAATGTAAACATCATCATCCATAACATTTGCATGTATAATCATATAGAACAACTAAAAATCATATAATTTCTGCCAAAAATGATATATATATATATATATCACTCAAAATAAAAAGTGTCATAGTACAATTTCAGAATGTATCAATCTAGAGGGAGCTCGCTAGCTCTATGATCATAATGTAATGTCTACAAATATAAACATGTCACTGAGAAGTGCTACCACTGCTCCCATGTGGAGTCTGAGGGGGTAAATGTTGATGAGGTACTCATTGTGTAGAAGGAGGCCTTCCATATGGTCTTGCCCTAGGTGGTCCCACCACATCATCTGTTCTCTATGTACGGCTGTGTGACCTGCTCCGAGAACTACCACTATGTTCCTATTAATAGCTAGGAGCTCATCTCTTGGGTGGTACCTATGCCTCATAAAGATCTCTATAATACCTCTCCCTCTCACTTGCTCTTACTAACTCCCAAGCAAAGGCTACAATTGGTCCATTGCATAAAGACATCAACTCTATAAAATTTCCCTCTATCTCCTACTTCCTAGCCACTGCCTGATGTTTTTCTAGGTAGGCATTGTCTCTCTCCATCTGCATCACATCATGCTCTATAGTAACTACCCTCACCCTCTCCTCCAAGGCCTCTACTCAGACCTACAACTCTGATACACTCGGATCCATAGGAACCTCCTCATCCCACTGTGGCCTCTCTCCCACCTCTGCATCCCAATCCTCCACAATCATGTCACGAAGCTCCCTCTCCTGATCCCCCATCTCCTCATCCTACTCATCATCATCATGATGCCTTGCTAACATACCAAGGGAATCTATATCCATATCCTCTCTCTCAGACTCATCCTCTACATGCTCCTCCTCTATGGCCTCTTCAGCTACATGCTCTATACCAGCATATGCCTCCCCTCCTCCACCAAAGTATAGCATAGGAGCATCCTCTCACTCACCCTCCTCCTCATGGACAAGTGATAATCCAATTCCTCTCCCGCCTCTCCTACCTCGTCGACCTCATCAACCACATCTCCCTCCTCCACATCTACCATCATCACCTCCACCTCTTCCTCCTCTATCACCACCCTTGTCACCATGCCTCCCCCTAGGTCTTGTGCCCCACCTCTCAACTGGAGTCGACTGATCCGGATCTATGTATAGAATAGACATGTGCACTACCCACCACACATCATATGTTGTAGTAGTGCCTAGATCTGCAACCCCACTACATAGGTTGTAATGCCTGAATATCCACCTCTATTGTTGCCATTGGAATCATAGGTCCTCACAATGGAACCTCTCTCAAAGACCGAGAAAACTCAACTCACCCTTGAGGCTCATTCTAAACCTCCCCAAACTGCCTCAATACCTGATCTGGAAAATGCCTCTCAATAATGTGCACACTAGATACAGTCCTCCTAATCAAGTACCGTGTCTATCTACAAAATGTAAAATTTGTGTCCTCATCCCTCCATTGAGCACAATCCACATAGGGTCTCCAAATAAACTGAACTAGTGTCACCAACATGACTCTGGGTAATGGTCCTTGCATATTAGAAAACATATGGAGATCTAGCATCTAGATCTGATGTAATTAGGGGACGAAACACAACAATGTGTTTGCATTACTAGATCATCAGCAAGGTAGTACCACAACTCATCGATTGTGCATCACTATATGCAATATCATGTAAATGAAAATAAAACAAGGCTAGTAAACATGGCCCACATGCATATACTACCTGATGCTCTAGCATCCCAATGAGCATCTCCCCCCACCCAACAAGAAAACCATGACCTTGGTGGTCAAGAAGGACAATCCTGACAATCAATGTACATAGCATACAATCAATCCTATCATATCTCTCTACTAATGAATGCCATATAATCTCATAGTGCTAGATACCGAGCTATCTGATGTCATCATAAACATAAAATCGAGTGATCTCATTGTATCCTCTCTGGGTATCATATAACACTCTCTCACCCCTAATAGGAAATCGCAAAATACTATATACATCCTCTAAAGTAACAATTGCCTCTCCAGTAGGAAGGTGAAAAGATGAGGCCTCAGAATGTCATCGCTCATAGAGAGCATTCAACATACCTTTGTTTTCCCAAATAGTGGGCATAATGCAAACATGATGTAGTCTAAAACTCAGAATCAAACGTGTCTCAACACTCACCAACTGGTCTCGTAGCAAAAAAGTTGTCGGCCTCGAATACTGGGTGCATATGTTCCAATACAGTATGCAAATGCATTAATATAATTTGTCAAAAATAAAGAACATTTGTTTTTACATCACAAAAAAAATTTAAAATTTTGACAAGAAAATACGTTGTTTCAATATAAAATGTTGTGCACAATCTCAAATGCGTCATTTAAACATGCATATGCGTTGTTTGAACAAAAATGCATCACACAACCAATCACACCTACCTAGCATGCATATGCATCATTTCATTTACAAATGTAGTGGACTATTACTGTCATTCCTATCATGCAAATACAATGCTCTAATAAAAATGTGATCCACTAACCTACATGTGATGCTGCCATTCACAAATGGGATGCACTTGTACACATGTGGTGTAGACAAATTCAGATGTGTTGATTACCTAAATGACCTAAATGGACCTAGTTGTGTTTGCACATATGCATCATTCCACAAGCACATGTGTCACATATGCGTTGATTCTCAAGCAATGCATATGCAATTTAAACATTAAGTGCCTAAAAATGCGTGAAAAACAAAATTTCAAAAGGTGGTTTAGGGGTACATACCGGGGGTCCTACGTCAGCTGGGCATTTGAAAGTCCAGATACGGTAACCACAATGCTCTATGTATGGAACTAGAGACATCTTCTTTGTGAGCTCTAGGGAAAAATCAAGGTTTTCTAAGTGTCTAGGGTGCAAATGAATTGATTTTCCACCCGAAATCCTATTTATACCTAAGGTTTTGAAGGGTTTTTCTCCAGCCTTTTGTACTGGACACACTATTTTCCAAATTCTAACATCCATTTTGCATTCCACATCACTTCAAAATCAATTTATTTCACCACCATTGAACTTCTGACTATCAAATTACGTAATCGAAACAATTTCCAAATTTTTCAATTTTGTTTTCAAAAATTGTCATTTTTCTTGACAGGGCATACCCTAACCTATTACACTCCGGGGCATGATAGGGGCATTTTTTAAATAATTTTCTTTTTCACAAAATACAAAATTACATTGTATCAAAGAGGGGGAAACAGTAGACACTAAAAATTGGTCTAGGCTTGCGACACCATTTTTGACACATTTCTAATGTTCATGGTTATGATTAAATAATATTAATTTTTTAATTGTTTTCTAAAGTCACCCATCCTCTATTAATTAAATAACCTTAATTATTTAATTAATTCATTATGACCTTTATTCTTTCTTGATTAATTAAAAAAAATTATCACATTTCTGACTATAATTAAGTATTCATTTCAAATTATTTAATTATTCTTTAACCTTTTCGATAGTCAATTACATAAATCTTTATTTATTTAACTTAATTTTTGAATTTTGAATGTTGAATTAAATAAACATTTAATTCATAAAAATAATTATTCCTCCTATGTGATTAGATAATAACTTAGTTATCTAATTATTTATTTACAACTGAAGTCAAGATTTAATTAAATGAGTCAGTTATCTCCTAATTTAATATCTGATCATTTCTGACAAAAAAACTTTTTTGTTTGATCAGTTAGTCTTATTCTTCTACATGCAAAATCTTATTAATTAAATAAATTTAATTAAATAAATAATTCATTCATGCGTTTGAACACAATGTTTCTTCTTTATATTTTTCATGCAATTCTTATTCTTCTGAATTTCGAATAGTCTCAACACCATATTAAATTATATTTAATTTAATCTTTATCATGCAGGATTTTTCACTCATGTTATTATTGACACTGAATCTGTATCACATGGAATTTATTAATCTCAATCATTGATCTATCTTTTGAATCTAAGCTGATCGTTCGAAAATCAATTTTCTATAAATTGAACTGACCTTTATCATTATTTCTCCTCCCGAAATCTTTATACTTTTAGGAAGTGAATTCAATAATCTTTGATATTTTTCTAAATCAATAATCAATAGGCCATACTTGCATACTTTTTAAAATCTAAGGGCAATTATTATACAATGGAAAAATGGAGAAGTGCAATCGAGGTTATTCAAGAAAATATATAGATATTCGGTGAGATTGTTCGTGTATTTATGTTTTAGTTTTCCTTGTTCTTTATTGTTAGCATAGGATTAGATTACTATATTCTTTTATTAGATTAATCTTGTTTGTTGTTTTTATTCTAGCGTTATAGTTCACACTTTCTTCCCCTACACCTTTCAAATTCTACCTTCTTAATACACAAACTTACCTTTCAATGATAAAATTATAGTCTTTTGTATGCATTGAAAACCCCTCATATTTCTAAAAGACTTCTTTCCAATGTTGAAGGACTGCCTCCTAACGACTATCATACCTTTAACCTTCTTGAATGAAAACATCTAAGTGTTTTGACATGAGTCTCATGTATTGAAATGAAAAGTTTAACCTATTGAGAAGGATCAATTTCTTCCATTTCACATATTTGATGTTTTCTTAGGGTTTCAAAAAGGTTTTTTTCCCTCTTAACAACCACAATCTATGCAAACAAAAGAAGAAAACTATGTACAACCTCTTACCACTTCTTTATATTAAGAAAAGGTCAAGAAATTTAAATGGCAGCATACATACCTTTTCCCATGCTAAAATCCAAGTCTTCATCTTTGCACGGATGCATGAATTTTCTAATTTTCCTAAACTCAAGTAATTCCTCAAAACTCTTCTGCACTGCTTCATCTTTGATGGAGGAATAAGTAGATCTATACAGCTTGAGAATCCATGTATAACCTTTGTATGGGCTAGAAACAATAGTATTCTCAAGACTCTCATCATTCCACATGTTTTCCTTATCATAGCCTGCATTTCTCATCTTTGGAACTAAATGTAAAGCCTGCAACTTAGGTGAAAAATCATAAATCTTCTCCTTACGTGAAGTCTTTCCCTTTCTTCAGATTGGATTTTTTTACTTGGCACTCAAAATTTAATTTAATTTTCTATTTTTCATGCAATTTTTTTTTTTCATTTTGGCTCTCTTTCCTTTTTTCTTTCATTTCATTTTTCAATTAAATCATATCTTTTCACCTTAGTGTGAAAGTAATAGAACTTAAGGAATTTTAAAAATCACTTTTAAAAGAAAAAATTTCAACAAGACTTTGTATAAAATATTAAAACCCTCCTTTATCCTTTTCCTTTTCAAACTCTACAACAAAAAAATGATTATTTGAATGAAATATTCAAATAATGTCGAGAATTTGGAAAAAATGAACTACATTATTGGCAACCTCAGGGGTGTTTTTCCTTCTAAAATAATTTTCCCTAGTAGCCTTGCATATCTATTGGGTAATAGAGTCATGTGAGTGTGAGAAAAACATAAAACTATGGATCAACACTTATTGGAAAGGAAAAAAATAAAGAATTGTGCATTAACACTTATTAATTAGAAAGAAAGACCTAACCTACATTACTAAGCAGTGGTAGATTTCCAATGAATCCATTTACTAGTTTTAAAAAATAGCTTCCATATCATAACAATTTGCAATATTTCACATGCTTATAAGTAGACAAATAGATGTGGAGAAATGAAAAAATTATGACCAACTGCTGCAAAAACTCTTGGAGAATGAAAAAAAAATCCACCTACCTCATCATATAGACCATACATGTTTCTTTGAGGTACATAGGTAAGTTTGGTCTGCTATTTTTTAGCTACAACTTCATACTTGTGTACAAGAATGAGCTTTGATGCTTTACTAGACTCAATCTAAGCTAAATTTCTAATAGGACAACATTTTGAAATGATAAACCTCAGGTTCTCCTTGCTAGCTTTTTTCTTGTGCATTGTCGTCTCATCATTTTATTGATTGGGTTGCTTCATTTCAAGTAACTCATGTGAAAACATGGTCACTTCCACATTTTTCTCTTGCTTCTCATGATTTTCCTCCTCCAAAGGTGTTGGTTTATCATCTAATTTCAATACAAATACCTCAAGATCAACCCAAAAAACATCCTCTTCAATTTCCTCTTTATTTTTTTGTGGAAGAGAACTAATTTCTACTTCGTTGCAGCTCTCTTGGGGAGTCAAAACATAAAAAAATTCAACTTCCTATTGTTTATTTGTGTTTTATACTATTGTAACCAGATTTATACTTTATGCATCATGCTCAATTAAATAAGGGAGTTCATCAAATAAAAACATGAAATCATCGCTTTCATTACCTCTTTCAAGATTCTCAGCCTGTTGTTTTGATTTATCATACTCATCAACCTCTTGTTGCAAGTCTAATTTTTCATCTTATTCATCATGTGCAAGCATATTAACATAAGAAAAATATGCCTCTTTCTCCGCATATACATCTTTTTTTATGTGAGCACTAAACCATCTATACAAAGGTGAATTGTGATAGGAGAAGACAACTGATTATATAAGTCCTTTTTATTTTCTTGATGATGTATAAACTTTGGATATGGTTTCTCTTGATTAGTTTCTAGATCTTGAAAAGGGTGAAGGATTATAAAGGTTGGAATTTCAAGTTCAAGAGATTGATTAGAAGGATTAGGAGGTTTACCTCACCTAAAACTTAGAATTTCATGCTTGGGAAGATCTTATTTTATAACAATTGAATCAAGCAATAACCTCATTTTCTCTTCTTTTGAAACAAGTTCTTTTGATTGGGACTCAAACCTTAGTACTTGGTCAACCAATGTAGCAAACTTCCTTGTATGATCTTCCTCTTTCTTTCTCATTTTCTCTTCTTTAGTAGCAAGATCTCTTACAAGATACTCTTCACACTGCCTTATTTGTGTCTTCTCTTCTTATTGGTATTGATAATCTCTATAAACCAACTCTTCTTGTTTCAAATTATATTCTTGATCTCCGTCATACCCTTGATTTCCTTCAATATCACTCAACTTTCTTTCAAAGTGGAGCCTTTTATCCCTGAAGCTCATGTCTTCAATACTTGGAATTTGATTATAAGAATATCCATATTGGTTGGTAACAAAAAGGGGTTCTTGTGGCTGATTTAGAGCATATGTAGGTTGCCAAGAAGATTGAACAGGGTTGGGTGGGTGGAAATCATGTTGAATAGGCTGGTTTATTTGTGTAGCAAAAGAATTTGAGCTAAAACCAATTGCATCCTTAGCTTGGTATGGTTGATAAGGAGATGTATAAGAAAGATTCTCATGAAATGGAGGTGGAAAGATATTTATTCCAAGAAAATATGACATGTGAAAGCATTTAAAAATTGGAAATTTATTTTAAACAAAAGAAAATCAACTTCTTCTCTTCCAAAAAAAAGCATACCAACACTTTAGTCTACTTGAAACCAGTAGATTGAAACCTTGAGTCACTAGCAATGTGGAGATTTTTCCTCCAAAGGTAGAAATTGTTTATGTGCACACAAAAAACTAGCAATAAAAAGGACAATCTTTGAACTATTAATGTTCAAATTGTACCACCAGGTGTGCCAAAAACTGTTGTCATGAAGGATTGCACCCTGGATACTAAGTGTTGATGTGGATGTTAGTCACACACCAACATACAGATAAATTCTCATAGAAACATTGTGGGGACCTATCTTTCTTGAAAGACTCCATTGGGAAAACCTAAATCTAAGGCTAACTTGGCTTAATACCAAGGCTCGTTTATGGCAGGTCTTGATGCACTAGGTTTTCTTAGGTTTCATTGTGATAATGTTATTAAACATGATGGGTAAATGGTCATTAACGTACTAGATGGTATCATAGAGATATGAAAATAATCTCGGTCCGATCATTCAATAACTTCATGAAATCAACAAATTTGCAATAATATTTCATGAAATTCAAATAACTAGCATTCATTCAAGAAAATTTAGCATTAAGCATTATACAATTTCTTGGAATTGAAATATTTGTAATAAAACTCCATGGATTTATCACTTTTTTGGAACATTTTCTGACATATAAGCATCTATTCTAAAATAAAGCATAAAAAATTACTTAAAAAGTAAAATTTCTCCCAAGTATTATCCATGCATGCCTCAAGAAATAACCAAAGTAGATAAAACCATTCCATACGTCACTAGATTGCTTCATAGCTATGCATAGAATGATGCAAGAGTTTAAAGAAAAGGGGATTATCTACCACTAGATAGTGTCAGTATGCACCCTTAAAGGATGCAAAACACAATCTTGTCCAATAGGAGCAAACAATGAACTATGTAATATTTTATATCAAGAAAAAGCTTTTAAATTGGATTTGATATTAGTTAACTTCTAATGAAGCATACAATTTTTTAATCTAGAAAGGAAAAAAAAATAGGAAAAAGAACAAAACTTGAAAATATTTTTTTTCTCTAACATCCACAAATTCTGAACTTAAAATAAAACAAAGCACTAAATTGCCTTTTATAGAAACAAGGCTCTAAAGAGTTTAAATTTATTCCCATCAAAGAGAATTAGAGAAAAAATTAAAATGTAGCACATGGCAAGTGACAATTTTCATTTGAACATTCTAGTAAAATTCAAATTACATTAATTTTTTCATCAACAATCTTCAACTTCGAGCTCCAGTTCATGAGTACTTACACAAACGCAAGATTGTCGATACTTTTTGTTACAAGCATGGATGTGTTTGATGGTGTTGAAATTAATGTTTTCATTGATGCAACATAGTTCAGAGTGATTGTAGGTGGTACATGTATAGTTGACATACTGTGGAAGTGTTGAGAGTAATGGAGCTATATCTACTGTGTTGCAGATGTGCTAATGTCAAGTGCTTTTGAGAAAATTAATAAATAATGAATATAGTGTTGTGTGTGTGTTATGAGTGTGCTCCGGTAACGTGCTATGCTTTTCTTCTATGTTTATCCTATGCCTATATAGATGTATAGTATTTTTTATGGGCTTCAAAGGATAATATATCCTGAGTTTTATCTTTTGGGTTGATGGAGAGTGAAAGATGTGTGAGCTCGTTTGGTAGAGTTTTTTTTATGTGGATTGGGAGAGATGTATCTACTCCATAGTCTTTTGGTGGTTTGTCTCAGATGTTGTGGGTCTGGTAGAAAGTTAATATGGATGTTCTTTGTGTTCTATAAAATGTGCTTGTGGTTTGGTGCTTCAAAAGGCTTGTTCTAGAGCTGTTGTGTGTGTCTCCACGGTCCAGTTGGACTATTGGAAAGAGTTCATTGTATGGAAGTTGTTGCAATTGCTATGAATATATCTAAAGGTTTCTAAGAGGTTTTTCAGTATCTAGAAAATCAAGTTGTGCGATCCATGTGTGATCATCTTTTTGTGGATGCACGTACTTCAAAGTTAATTGATGTTTTCATTAGGTTTGGAAAACCTGGTTTCTACACGTTACATGGAGATTAAGCATCAATTAAGGAAACATGTGATTGATCTATGATGTTGTTTGGGTCCTAATTAATTTTGTGTTTGTTCTACTCTCATTCTTATCCATCGTGGGAATGTTGAGTCACTGACCTAATTTGAATTTGTAAAAAGAAGAATATGTAGCCAACCTTGGAGAATGTTTCTAAGGTTGAAGTTGGTATAAAGGAAAGTTAATATGTTGAAAATTATGTGGATGTGATGAGATGAAGTGAGGTGTGTGAATCAAGTGAAAAATGTAGAGTGTTTGAAAGTGAATTAAGGCAACAATGCTTTGATGTGTTAGATTCCTGAAAGTAGTGAGTTGATGGTGTCTGTAATCCTTTGATCAAGCTGGGAATGTGTGGAATCTGTTGTGGTGGATTTTCTATTGTATTTATTTGTATGTAGGCAGTGAGCCTTCTTCTGGATAGTGAGTCCTATCTGTAGATAGTAAGCCTTTGTATTTGGACAATGAGTTCTTTCTGGGTAGTAAGCCCTCTAGCAATGAGCCTTTGTGTCTGGTATTGCAGTACTATTATATTGTGAGTTAATCCTCACTATGGTTTTTCCCTCATTGGTTTTTCCACATAAATTTGGTGTCTCTGGTGTTTTCTTTTTGTTATCTACATTTCATGTTTATAATTAATAATAGATTAAAGTTAAAGTGGAATTGATTAAGTTCAGAAGTAAAAGTAATTTGGTACAACTAATTCACCCCCCTCTCATTTTTCTTGTGCATTTCAACAATTAGTATCAAAGATTTGGTTCCTTAGAGAAGAGATTAATCACTTGAGGTAGATCAAATGGCACACAAGTTGCAAATCCTTATTTTTGATGGAGCTGACTACAATGACTGGAAGGAGAAAATGAGAGGTTACCTGATCTCTCTTGGTTTGAAGACTTGGAAAACTATTGAGACAAAGTATGTTGAACTGCCTACTAGTCCTTCTTTTGCAAATGAGATTTCTACCTATGAGGAGAATGAAAAAGAAAGGTATGCTATATTTAGTGCCTTATCTAGAACTAAATGGACAAAAGTTATCTCTTTAGGCACTTCTTACGAAGTATGGGAAAAGTAGAAAGATATCTATGAAAGAAATGATAGATTCAAATTTTCAAGGAAGCTAACAGTAAAGCACATATTTGAGAGCTTGAAAATGGAAGAAGGTGAAAAAATTGCAAGCTACTATCAGAGATTTGAACTTACAACAAATTAAATTAAAAATCAAGGTAGTACCATGGAAGATGAAGATGTAATAGAGAAAATATTGATGACCCTACTGGAGTGTTATAGTGACAAGGTCTCTGCTATTGAAGAATCATACGATCCAAAAACATTTACTAAGGAAAAAATATTTGGCACCTTGATTGTATTTGAGATGAGGAAGTTTGGAAGAGAAAAGGAGAAAGTTGAAACAACCTTTAAAGCAATGAAGATACTAGATGATCCGGATAGTGATGGTTTAGAAGATTTGGAAGCAAACTTTACAAGGAAATTGAAGAAAGGTACTAGTAAGTACAAATCTATGTTACCTTTTAAATGTTTCAGTTATGGAAATATTGGTCACTATGCATCAAGATGTACAAATAGAACTACACACAAGAAGAAAAAAGATAATTATAAAGACAAAAGGGACAGGAAGTTCTAGAAATTATATTATGTCAGAGAAGATGCTACAATTTATGATGATGAATTTGATTTTGAGGATGATAAAGATGAATTCTTGTTTATAGCCTTAGAGAATAAATCTATGTCTACTAACCATGGAAGATGTGTAAGGGAATGTGATCCAAAGAACAAGAAGGATGAGATGGAAGGTACTTTGGTTACTACATTTCATGCTAGATAGGATGAAGACTATTGGGTAATTGACAATGGATGTTAAAATCATATGATCAGAGACAAGATTAAGTTTACTAAACTTGAAAAGTATGATGGAGGATTAGTTATGGTTGGAGATGATTCTAGTGCTAAGATTGTTAGAAAATTAACAATTAGTCTTGATGGAAAACATAGTACTGATGATGTATATTATGTTAAGGGCTTAAGGCATATTTTTATAAGTGTTGGAAAAATGTGTAGAAAAGAATTTAAGCTTATATTTTAGGATAACACCTGTGAGATCAAAAAAGGGTCTGGAACTATGGTGGTTATAGGAAGAACTCATGGAAGTATCTATCAACTTAAGAGTGGTGATGGTCAATGCTTTGTTTCTCAAGTTAATGAAAGTTGGTTGTGGAACCAAAGGATGGGACATGTAGACTTTGAAAATCTGATTAGGATTAGTTCAAGAGAAGTTGTTATGGATCTATCTAGAATTACAAAGCCTACCAATTCTCTTTGTAGAAGTTGTCAGTTGGGAAAACAAACAAGATGTAGTTTTAAAGGAAAAGAACAATCATCTACTGGAATGCAAGAATTGATTCATACAGACCTTTGTGGTCCTACACGAACAAGAAGCATGAATGGTGACAAGTATTTTATGCTTTTGATTGATGATTACTCTAGAATGACATAGGTTACTTATCTTAGGGAGAAAGCTCAAGCTCTAGATAGATTAAAAGTGTTCAAAGCAAGAGTAGAGAATGAAGTAAACCTGAGAATCAAATGTTTATGATCTGATAGAGGTGGAGAATTCACTTTTGGTGAGTTTAATAGATTTTTTGAAGAACATGGTATAAAGAGACATTAATCTGCCCCTAGAATCCCTCAGCAGAATGGAGCTGTGGAAAGGAAGAACCGAACTATTCAAGAGGCTACAAGAACAATGATGAAAGAGGAAAGTTTTCCTAATGTATATTGGAGAGAAGAAATCCACACAGTTGTTTATATTCTTAACAAAGTTCAAATCAGAGGTAACAGTACAAAGAATCCTTATGAACTATGGACTGGTAAGACTCTTACTATTAACTACTTTAAGGTGTTTGGAAGAATATGTTACATTAAAATTGATGATGAGAATCTTGGAAATTTTGATGCAAGATGTGATGAAGGTATTTTTCTTAGATATTCAACTAACAGCAAAGCATATAGATGCTTCAATAAAATCCTAAGGAAAATGGTTCAAAGTGAAAATGTAAAATTTGATGAAGCTATGCATAGACCAATTGAAATAATTTAAAATGAACTAGATGATTCTATCTTTGGAAAAATACAAGAAGATGAAAAGGAAGAGGAGGAACAAAGTGAAGAAGAGGAGATTCTAGAACCTAATAAGACTCCTAAGTATGTACAAAAGAAGAATCTAGAGGAACAGATAATTGGAGATATACATGAAGGTGTAAAGACAAGAAGCAAAGTGGTTGAGGTAAAATTGTGTTTACTTTCTAAGATAGAACCTAAGACTATGAGTGAGGAATGAAAAGATGAGAGTTGGGTTAGAGAAATGAAAGAGGAATTGTAATAGATAGAGAAGAATTAGACATGGGAATTGGTTCCTAGACCTGTAAATAAGAATGTAATTGGTTCAAAATGGGTGTTTAGAAATAAGTTGAATGAAGATGGTGAAGTGGTAAGAAATAAAGCATGAATTTAATGTAAAGGATATTCAGAGCTTGAAGGAATAGACTTTGAGGAGACTTTTTCCCTGATTGCAAGAATGGAGGCCATTTAAATGTTTTTTGAATTTTCTACTTGTAAAGATTTCAAAGTATACCAGATGGATGTTAAGTCTGTATTCCTAAATGGAGAATTGGAAGCAGAGGTGTGCATGGAACAACTAGAATGATTTTAGTTATCAGACAAACTGGACATGGTTTCCAAGTTGAGAAAGGAATTATATGGACTTAAATAGGCTCTGAGAGCATGGTATGCAAGGTTGGATAGATATTTGGCATAGAAAGGATTTAAAAAAGGCTTCATGGACAAAAATCTGTATTTCAGAGTTGAAGGTAAAATAATTTTGATAGTGTTTGTGTATGTTGATGACATTATCCTTGGAGGAAATGAAGGCATGTGCAAGAAATTTGAAGATGAGATGCAAAAAGAGTTTGAGATGTTTGTGATTGGTGAGTTGAATTTCTTCCTTGGAATTCAATTGAATCAAATGGATAAAGTCATATTCATTTCACAATATAAGTATGTTAAAGAATGGTTGAATAATTTTAGAATGGATGAATCCAAACCGGTCTATACCCCTATGGTGACCAGATGGAAACTAAGTAAGGGTGATGAATCTTCTAAAGTTGATAAGATCATGTACATATCTATGATTGGCGGTCTGCTATATCTTACTGCTACTAGACCAGATATCATACATGCACTATGTTTGGTTGACATATTTCAAGTAGAACCTAAGGAAACACATCCTATGACTATGAAGATTATATTCAGATATCTAAAGGGTACTTCAGATTATGGCTTATCAAATCCTAAGGTTACTGATTTCACCCTGAATGCCTACACTGATGTTGATTGGGATAGTTGTGTAGATGACCAAAAGATTACTAGTGGTGGTGCATTATTTCTTGGAGGAATATTGGTTTCATGGTTGATCAAGAAACATGATTCAGTTTCTTTGTCCACTTTAGAAGCTGAGTATATTGTAGTAACATCTTGTTGTACACAAGTATTTTTGATGAAAAAAACATTGAAGGATAGAGGTGTGATATGTGATGAGCCTATCCCTATATTTTGTGACAATACAATTGTATTAGAAAATTCAAATAATCTAGTGATGCATTCCAAGACAAAGCATATATCTATCAAATATCACTTGTTGAGGGAGAAGGCATTGGATAATGAAGTCGGACTTGAATATGTATCTACTAAGGATCAGATTGTAGATATATTTACTAAGGCTCTTCTGAAGGATAATTTTGAGTATCTCTAGGAGAATTTAGTAGTTACTACCCCTCCTTCCTTGAGCTAGGTGCACATGGAGGTGAATTAGTCTAGTGAATCTACATATTCTTCATTTGTTCAAACTGATGATTGAGGTCGACTCCTTAGGAGAAGTAGAGAGTATCATTTTTGCAGTATGAGATGTGGGTGCACTCCTAAGGGGGGGTGATTAGAGCTTTATATTCTACAAGTTTCATGAAAAAAAATTATTTTCCATTGATGTTAAAGGGGGAGAGAGATTCATGTGAAAAATCCTATTTATATCTGGGAAGAGAGAGTCATGTGAAAAGTTGAAAAGGAAAAGAGAGTGTAGAAATGTTGTGCAGGTTATCTAATCTGAAAAAGAAACAAAATAAGTAAGAGAGAGTGTATGTTGTCTTTGATGGTTTTTAACATCATGTGTTGCCATTAATGACAAAGGGGGAGATTGTTGCAAGTATGAATGTGTTTGATGGTGTTGTCATTAATGTTTTCATTGATGTCAACACAATTTAGAGTGATTGCAGGTGGCACATGTATAGTTGAGATACTATGGAAGTGTTGAGAGTACATGGAGCTATAGCTATGGTGTTTCTGATGTGCTAATGTCAAGTGATTTTGAGAAAATTAATAAAAAATGAAGATAATTTTGTGTGTTACATGAGTGTGCTCTGGTAATGTGCTCTGCATTTCTTCTGTATTGATCCTATGCATGTGCAGATGTATAGTATTTTTTTTTGGCTTGAATGGATATTATATCTTGAGTTTTAGCTTCTAGGTTGATGGAGAGTGAAATATGTGTTCATCGGGGTGTGAACCGATTTGAAAGAACTGTTTGTTTATTGACTGGGATAGATGTCTCTACTCTATAGTATTTTGGTGGTTTTTCTTATATCTTGCGAATATGGTAGAATCTTAATATGGATGTACTTTGTGTTCTTGAAAATGTGCTTAAGGTTTGGTGCTCCAGAAGGCTTGTTCCAGAGCTACTGTTTGTGTTTGCATGGTTCAAATGGACTATTGGAAAGCATTCAGTGTATGGAAGTTGTTGCAATTGCTATGGATATATCTGAAGGTTTCTAAGAGGTGTTCTAGTGTATGGTGAAGTGTGTTGTGTGATCCATATGTGATCATCTTGTTGTGGATGCACATAGTTCAAAGTTCGTTGGTGTTTTACTTAGGTTTGGCCAGCCTGGTATCTAGACATTACATGGAGATTAAGCATCGATTAAGGAAGTGTGTGATTGATCCAAGATATTTTTTGGGTCCTAATTAATTTTGTGTCTAGTCCACTCTCATTATTATCCATCATGGGAATGTTGAGTCTCCAACCTAATTTGAATTTGTAAAAAGAAGAATATGTAGCTGACCTTGGAGAATGTTTCTAAGGTTGAAGTTGGTATAAAGGAAAGTCAATATATTGAATATTATGTGAATGTGATGAGATTAAGTGAAGTGTGTGAAACAAGTGTGAAAAGAAGAGTGTGTGAAAGTGAATTAAGGCATCAATTCTTTGATGTTTTAGATTCCTAAAAGTAGTGAGTTGATGGTGTTTGGAATCCTTTGGTCAAGCTACAAATTTGTGGAACCTGTTTTGGTGGAATTTCTATTGTATTTCTTTGTTTGTAGGTAGTGAGCCTCCTTTTGGACAGTGATTCCTATTTTTAGGTAGTGAGTCTTTGTATTTGGACAGTGAGTCCTTTGTGGGTTGTGAGCCCTTTAACAGTGATCCTTTGTATTTGGTATTGCATTACTATTATATTGTGAGTTAATCCTAAATATGGTTTTTCCCTCATTAGGTTTTCCACGTAAATCTAGTGTCTCTGGTGTTTTCTTTCTATTATCTACATTTCATGTTTATACTTAATAACATATTAAAGTTAAAGTGGAATTGATTAAGGTTAGAAGTAAAAGTAATTTGGTACAAATGATTAACACCCCTCTTAATTGTCTTGTGCATTTCAACACATTTTAAAATCTCTAGGACTAGACACCTTCACTAGGACTAGGAGAAAAACTACAAAATTTACTTCAAAACTATATTGGAGCACAAAACTTTTGACATCAAATATCCAACTATCTATTCTCCTTCATTGAAATCCGGGTCTGAAGACTCGTCTTCACCTTTCCTCTACTGATATTCCCAGAAAGCAATCAAAACTTAGTGCATACACTCCTTTGGAACTCCTTGAATCGCTTTTCAATTGTACTTAATTCTAACATAATATTTTGATATTTGAATAATTTTTTCATTTCTCTCCCTCATTTTTGCCTTATATTTAATCATAGCATTCCTGCACTTTATAATCTCATCTATAACCTCTCGACTAAATGTGTGAACATGGTACTTATTCACCCTTTCAAGCCATTCCTTGAAGGATTTTACCTCTTTATTGTCCTGTCCTAAATTTTTGGGATCATAAGTTTGTTGAGCTAACGTGTAAATAAAGCTCTCATCTCTATCAATCAACTTCTTGCCTCTCTCAGTGACCTTTTCAAATCCCTCTACACATTGCAACAAAGTGTCACTTTCCCAATTCAACTATTTTCTCCACTTTTCAAAATTGGAACTTCTTGTTCTGTGGTTATCATTTCATTCACCAACTCTCATACATCCTTCTAAAGAAGAGCTTCTAGTTTTCACTTTTCTACATCAGTTTTTTCTTGGTGAAATCAACATTCTCCTTCAATTTGTTTGAACTTATTGCACCAATGGTATGCTTCCTTTATTAACTCTTTTCCTTTCCTCACCAGGTACTCGATCCATTCTTCAAATAAACTTACCTAATGGAAAAAAACTTTAATGGTATCTACTTGCTCCTTAGACATGACTACTAGATTTTGGGGCAATTCAGTTCCCGCTTGATCAAATTGGCCTAGTGACTTGATAAAACCTTCTAGGAAAGAAACTCATTCCTTTAGCTCTCTTTTATTCTACTTAATCTTCTAAAATCTGATGATAAATGTCTCTAAATTTACTTCATTTCCTATAATTCATGTGCCCATGATGAATGTTGGACATGATTTTTTGTTACCATATAATCATTAGGTGTTATTTCATGGTTTCTTTTATCTCCCACATGAGTAGATATTTGGAGAGTTCTCCCTCCATCTACATTCCTCTTCATATCATGTCCTATTTTTTCTCTACCTCTAGGTTTAGGGGTCTCTACCTCTTGTATTAAACTTTTGAGATCCAAAGGCACCATTTCCACCTCTAATGGAAAAGCAATTTGCTTAACTATCTAGTCAGGTGCTTCTTCGTTATGTTCTACCTCTTCAGTATTTCTTCATTCCTCATGATCTACATGCTTAAGAACTTCTCCTCTTGAAACATCAACATTACCTCTCACAACCCCCAAAATTTGAACAATTTCTATCCTCATTGGAATGGATTTTGGATTACCTTTATTTATCAATGCCTCTTCCTTTTCAAGACTTATATTCTCTTGTCCTACCGTCTATTCAAAATCAGTCCTTGGGGCATCAATTTCACATTGTCCTAAAAAATAAGGATTCGCCCGATTTCTTAATTCACCACCCAAGGTCTGTGAGGGATCTAAATTTTTATTCTCATCCCTGCCTTCTCCTAATTTCTTAGAAGTTTTTAGTCGCTCAACATTCTCTTTAACTCTTCCTTGTGGAAGATGATCATCAACTATATCTTTATTATCAATATTATCAATGGGATTCTAACCTACAGTATCCCCTACTCTTCTTTCATCAATTTCCTTAGGGTTTCTCACCTCTAGAGCGAGTGATCCTCTTATAAAATCTTCTTCTTCTTTATCCATAGGATTTGACCCTATATCTGGCACTTCTTTCATTACTAGTTGCACCATGGGATTTTCATTAGATTGTTTTTCTTTAAAGTTTTTCATCATGGCAGTCAGCTTCTCTTACCACTTTCTAACTTTTTCTTCATTTGGTTCAGGACTTTCCTCTTGAATTATAGGAGTCCCTCCCAGTGTTTTTCTCATTGTTGCCATATTGACTGAAGGTGGAGAAGTAAATATATCTACTACCTTTCGAGATTCAGACCTTGTCTTTACATGTGTCTGTGTTTTCACTCTTACCTCTTCACCAGTCATAGGTTGAGCTCTTGGCTTTACTATGGAAGAAAATGTCACCTTAGGCTTTACCATTACATTGGCCAAATTGGTCATAGTCTCTTTGCATTGGCTAGTTGGTGTCACTAGAATTCTTCGACTTGAAGTACCAAGAATTATTTCCTCACCATGCCCAACTACCTCTACTTTTCCAACCTTTATTCTATTTTTAGTAGTCACTACATACCCTGATTCATCATCTATCTACTGCTTTCTCTTCATATTAGGTGAGTATGTGAGTGTTACCCCATCTTCTTTTAATTCTTTAATGTAACCATGAATCCAATTCTGAGTGTATGTCAACACTTGCTTAGAAATCTCCTTAAGGTTACTATCTCCTTCTTTGTATAATTTGGGTTTGGGATAGGTTTATAAAAATCCTTTTTTGTATCATAAATTGCATTCAATACCTCTCCATTATCTATATCCAACTATTATGTGATATAATGGAGTACAAGAAGCCTTGCTACTTGTAATGGTAATTTATGCTATGTTTTCTTCCTTACCTCATGCTTGTCATCACAGTTATGCCAAAAATCTTCTGAATCATAAACATGAGCATACTTATTGTTTATTGGCCTAGAAATTTTTCCCTCTAGATCATAATTCTTTCATCAGAGTACAAAGAACTCCAACTTATAAAGCTTCAAATATTCCTCACGCATATCAGCACTTTTAGTTGTAGCACATTTATAATTCTCGATTGTGATGGGGAATTTGATGGAACACTTCTTGTGTGCTTGCATGAAAAGGGAATGAGAAGATTTAATTTGTCTCACCAATTCTAGTAATAACATTTTGTTCGTTGCATACCTAGAAAGCATGAAGGGGTATCCTTTGAATCCTTCCATCCTATTGTAGGTGAAACTAAGAAATTGAATGTACCAACCCCCAACTAACTAGATAACACTTTGTTCTTATAGGGAAAATCTTTTGGCTTTGTCAAATTCCATTAATCTTACTAGCCTCATAGAAAACACATCATTAATCCTTAGGTAATGCTCCTATTATTGGTAGATAGTGATCTAGGGTATATGAGCATAAATTAAATTATTTCCTGGCTCTCTACCCAGGGTACCAACTTTGTTCAATCCTTGTATATTTTCCCTCAGGGCATAGGAATAAAAAATATATGAATAAATAAAAAACCATTGGGTATTCGAGAATGTCATTAACTATTCATGCAATTTTTCATTGATGAAACTCCCACAGTGAATTTGCACAACATCTTCCATTATTTTCACTACAAGCCCAAACATCTAGGGCTCAAATTTATTTGCATTCTTGAGTCCAACTATCCTACTTACTAGGGTTATTATATCCTAAACATTCTCAATAAATATAGATCTCGAGAATTGTCTCATTTTCTTGGTAATCTCCTCCCTGAACCATGTCACATTCATAAATTTCTTGTTTTTCTCCATTTCATTCAAGTACATCATGGCCAAGACTTTTATATTCAACAAATTCATCCGTCTAAATGTGGGAAGCTGAAATGTGCATACAATCCCTTTTTCAAATATTTCTTCATAAAATCTCCCTTCTTTCTCAATGAACCTCTTATTTGGGTCATATAAATTCATACATTTCATTACTAGTTCAATGGCTTCCATTGTTGGTAGAAACCGTCCAAAGAAATGCAGTCCACTTGCAATGATTTTCTTTGTGCATTGAGAGGCACCCTGTTATAAAGAAATTGTTGATGATGATTTTAGTTGCACATCAATAGGGAAGATAAATTCTCATAAACACATCGTGGGAACCTATCTTTCTTGAAATATTGCACTGAGAAAACCTAAATCTTAGGCTAACTCAACTTAATCTCAAGGCTCATTTATGTCAGGTCTTGACTACACTAGGTTCGCTCAGGGTTCATTGTGATAATTTTGTTACACATGAGGGGTAAACGGTCCTTTCAGTTTTAAAAAGAATCATAGAGATATGAAATAATCTCGATCGTGTCATTCAACAACTTCATGAAATCAAAAAAATTGCAATAATATTTCATAAAATTCAAATAACTTGCACTTATCCAATTAGCTTTAGCTTTAAGCATTGAAAACTATCGTGGAATCAAAAGTTTTATAGTAAAACTCCATGCATTAATTATGTTTTTGGAACATTTTCAAAAAATTAAACATTTTTTTCTAAAATAAAGCATAAAAAATTACTGAAAAAGTAAAATTTCTCCCAGGTATTATCCACACATGCCTCAAGAAATAACTAAAATAGAGAAAACCATTTCATATGTCACTAGACTGCTTCATACCTAGGCATAGAATGATGAGATATTTTAAAGAAAACAAGATTATTTTCCATTGGATAGTGTTAGTATACACCCTTAAATAGCACAACACACAATATTATCCGATAGGAACAAACAATAAACTATGTAAGATTTCATATCAGAAAATAGCTTTCAAATTGGCTCTGATATTGATTAAATTATAATGAAACATATAAGTTTTTAATTTAGAATGGACCAAAAAAAGGAAAAAGTACAAAACTTGAAAAAAATTTGGTTCTCCGACACCCACTAATTTTGAACAACTTCAAATGAAACATATCCCATAATTTTATAAGAACAAGACGTGTGGGAAATTCAATCAACATATGAGAGGAAATCCAAGGGATGAATCACAATAAGACATGTGGAATATGACAATTGGTAAGAGAGTTTCTAAATAAGTTAGTTCAGATGTCAGCCTTCTTCAACACATTAAAATATTTTGCGACCTCCATCTTTAAAATATATTTAGGACATTAACTTGAAGGTGAGTAGATTTTTCAAAAAAATGTAGGAACATCCTCTACCCGATATCCAAAATGATTAGATGGAACTAGATATATATATTTCAATCCACCAACACTTTGGTTCCTACACTCAGGTTCTAACTCAGGCTTAAAAAACTTGGAAGTAAATCACCCCTGAGCTAGGTGCACTATTTCACCGCATTCGCAATACCAAAACTCTTGGTATTCTGATATCTCAAGTTCCTCCTTTGCATGGACTCCCTGAGTGTATGCCCTAACCTGGTTATATCACTACTCACAGTCCAAATTTACCTGACCTTCCATACCTGAATAATTCATCACAATCTATTTATCCTATACATAAAAAATTATATATATCAATCCCCTTTTAAAACATTTATAAAACTCTCATTAAAATAAAACCATCATTGATAAATCACCATTCTAAAAAAATCATAGACAACATGCTCATAATGCATCCTCGTGTAATTATCCCTTTAGTTAGGTTACTAAAATTTTTGAACTCCCAGGAAAACTTTTACAATTAACTTTAGCCTTCAACATTGTTACTTGGTATCGGGTACCCAAAAATTTTAGCTTTTACGAGAACAAAACTTTCTCAGATCCTAATTTTTAATGGAACTTTCACATTTCTTGGACTTTCACTTCCAAACCTTGCATTAACATTCCAACCAATTTGTCCTTCATGTACTCGATACATTTGAACCATGAATTACTTCAAAGACTTCCTTTTAACATTGACTTTTTGTGATCCTTTTGCTAACTAGCACCTTCCCTAAGCGTTAATTGTTTTACTTGGGTCCCAAAGCCTTACAATTTTTGGGCATTTTGTGAGACCACACAACTTGAAACCATCAAAACCAAATTTAAAATAAACCCGGGACTAGATCAGCCTCTATAAATTATAACTTATGTATATTTTCTAGCAATAGCTCCTTACCTTTACTTGAATTTTGGAAAAAGATTATAATATTTCTCCAAAAAGTATCAGTGTGTGCTTTGATTAATTCTAGTCTCCGAAATTTGGTGAAAACAAATAGTTCATTGAAATTGAACTACATATTTTAGTAATCCTCCAAAGCCAACCTTGGATAGAGCCTTGCTGCTAGTCAAGCATCCATAGCCCCAACAAGCTTATCTCTATAATTTCCCCAAACATAGCTCTATTGCCAATCAGGTGTCCATAGCTCGGGTAGAGATATTTGGATATCCTAAAGAGTTGAATCTTTTCCCTTTTGATATTCTTTTTTTTCTTTATTTTCATTTGATATTTCTTTGTAAGCTCATTTTCTTCGGCTTGTAGGTAATGAAGCCTGCTATTATGTTGGGAATTATAGTGGTAGCGAAGGTCGATTTTTTATTTTTTATTCAATGCAAATCCCTTCATCATTTCACCAATTCCTAAAAACTCAGTTAAATATTCCCTATATGTGCAACTTTCTAGATAAACTTTACCACCCTTACGCCAAATTATAGCTAATTGTAATTTTCTATCTACCCAAAAAATAAACATAATTTAAAATATAGTAGTAAGTTATCAAATCACCAAATTAATTATAAATTAAGAAATTTCAGTTACCACCATTCCATTTTAAATTTTATGATAGCTGCTAAAATAAACTTGGCTAGCAATTTTGATTTTGATGGTGCTACACTAACATTAATGCATCAAAGTTGTCATGATTACACTTCAGTCTAACCATCATACTCTGCATTTAATTTGCATGCCTTAACACACGTATTACTTCCTTCAAATTTCCACATGCTTGTTGAAATGCATGAGACAACTAAGAGGGGGCTGAATCAGTTGTACCAAAATTCTTTTACTTCTAACCTTAACCAATTCCACTTTAACTTTAATATGTTATTAAGTATAAACATGGACTGTAGATAGCAGAAAGAAAACACTAGAGACACCAAATTTACATGGAAAACCAAATGATGGAAAACCACAGTGAGGATTAACTCACAATATAATAGTAATGCAATACTAGATACAAAGTATCACTGTCAGAGGACTCAATTCCCAGAAAGGACTCAATGTTCAAATACAAAGGATCACTACCTATAGATAGGAATCACCATCCAGAAGCAGGATCACTGCTTACAAACAAATATATACAATAGAAAATCCACCACAACAGTTTCAACACATCCACAGCTTGATCAAGGGATTGTAGACATCGTCAGCTTACTTCTTTTAGGAATCTAACACATAAAAGTACTATTGCCTTGATTCACTCTTACACACTCTACTATTCACACTTTTTCACACACTTCACTTCCTTGATTCTCTTCTTCTCCAATTCACAACAAATTAACTTGGTTTTATACCATCATCAATCTTAGAAACATTCTTAAGGTTGGTTATACATCCTTCATTTTACAAATTCAAAATTAGATCGGCTACTCAACATTCCTATGGTGGATAAGAATGAGAGAGGACCGAACAGAAACTCAATTAGGACCCAAAACAAAATCTTGGATCAATCACACTCTTCCTTAATCAATGCTTAATCTTTATGTAACGTGTAGACACTAGGTCGACCAAACCTAATGAAAACACCAATGATATTTGAAGTATGAACATATCTAGCAAGATGATCACACATGGATCACCCAACACACTTCACTTGAAACTGGAACACTTCTTAGAAACCTTGAGGAATATTTGCAGTTACTGCAACAATTTTCATCCACATAACACTCTTCAACAATCCAACCAGACTAAGCACAAACACACCCTAGCTCTGGAACAAGAATTCCAAAGCACCAAACCACAAGAACATTTTCCAAAACATAGAAACCATCAAGATTAACCTTCTTCTAGATCCACAAGATCTGAAATGAACCACTAGAAGACTATGGAAAAAGAATATCTCTCCAAGTCCATAGATAAATAGTTCTGCCAAATGAGTTCACATACTAGTGAACACATATTTCATTCTCCATTGACCCATAAGCTAAAACTTAGGATATATTATCCATTGAAGCTCATGACCACTACTATAGATCCACACAGGCATATGATCAACATAGAAGAAATGCAGATCACATTACCAAAGCACACTTAGAACACACACTTAACATTGTCTTCATTATTTATTGATTTTCTCAAAAACACTTGGCATAAAAACACTGTAACTTTATTAATATAGCTCCATGTACTCTCAAAACTTCCACAATGTCTCAACTATACTTGTACCATATGCAATTACTCTAAAATTTGTTGACATCAATGACAAAATTAATGGTAACACCACCAAACTCATCCATACTTGCAACAATATCCCCCTTTGTCATTGATGACAACAAAGGATGTGAAAAAACATCAAAGACAAAATACACACTCTCTTGCTTCTTTTCTCCTTTATCTTTTAGATTAGACAACCTACACAAGTATTTCTATACTCTCCCTCTTATTTCAATTTTTTCACATGACTTTCTCTCCCACTTTGACATCAATGGAAAAGAAAAATTTCTTCCATAACACTATGATCACTCCCCCTTAGGAGTGCACCCACAACTCATACTGCAACAATGAGACTCTCTACTCCCCCTAAGGAGTAGACCAACCATTAGTCCAAACCAAAAAGAATTTGTGAATCCACTAGATTGATGCACCTCCATGTGCACCTAATTTAAGGTAGGAGGGGTAGTAACCCCTAACTTCCCCCTAAGATACTTAGAAGTATCCTTCAAAAGGGCCTTAGTGAATATGTCAACAATTTGTTCCCTTGTAGACACATATTCAAGTCTGACTTCATTTTGCAACACCTTCTCCCTCAAGAAATGATACTTAATAGATATATGTTTTGTCCTAGAATGCAACAAAAGATTATTTTAAATTTTTATTGTACTTGTATTGTCAGAAAAGATAGGTATAGTCTCATCACATATCACACCAGTTTCCTTCAAAATTTTCTCCATCCAAGGTACCTATGTACAACAAGATGATGTTGCAATATACTCAACTTCTGTAGTGAATAAAGAAACTAAATCATGTTTCTTATTCAACCATGAAACCAATCTTCCTCCAAGGAAGAATGCACCACCACTTTTACTCTTATGATCATATACACAACTGGCCCAATCAGCATTAGTGTAGGAATTCAATATAAAATTAGTATCCTTAGGATACCATAGACTATAGTCTGGATCTCCCTTTAAGTATCTAAATATCCTCTTTATAGTTGTAACATGGGTCTCCTTAGGTTCTACTTGAAATATTTCAACCAAACATACTACATGCATGATATCTAGTCTAGTAGCAGTAAGATATATCAGTCCACCAATCATAGATATGTACATGCTTTGATAAACTTTAGAAGATTCATCATCCTTACTTAGCTTGCATCTGGTTACCATAGGGGTACAAACCAGTTTGGAATCATCCATTCCAAACATCTTCAACAACTCTTTAACATACTTAGATTGTAAAATGAATATCCCCTTATCAGTTTGATTCACTTGTAGTCCAAGGAATAAATTCAACTCACCAATCGTAGACATCTCAAACTCATTTTTCATCTCATTTAAAAATTTCTTACAGATACTTTCATTTCCTCCAAAAATAATCTCATCAACATATACCACAACTACCAACATTCTTTTACCTTCAACTCTAAAATAGAGATTATTATCCATAGAGCCTTTATTGAATCCCTGTTGTGTTAAATATCTATACAACCATGCATACCAAGCTCTATGAGTTTGTTTAAGTCCATACGATTCCTTTTTAAATTTGCAAACCATGTCTGGTTTTTCTGACAACTGAAATCCTTTCGGTTGCTCCATGTACACTTCTTCCAGTTCTCCATTCAGAAATGTAGATATAACATCCATCTAGTACACTTTGAATTCTTTAAAAGCAAAAAATGCCAAAAACATCTAAATGACCTCCATTCTTGCCACAGGGGAAATTTTTTCTTCAAGGTTTATTCCTTCAACTTGTGAGTACCCTTTACATACAAGTATTTCTTTATTCCTTAGTACTTCACCATCTTCATTCAACTTATTCCTGAACACCCATTTTGAACCAATTATATTGTTGTTTACAGGACTAGGAACCAATTCCCATGTCTGATTCTTTTCTATTTTCTGCAATTCCTCTTTCATTGCTCTCATCCAACTCTCATCTTTGCATGCCTCACTCACAGTCCCAGATTCTTTCTTAGAAAGTAAACACAAATTTACCTCAACCACTTTGCTTCTTGTTTTAAAATTTCACTTATCTCTCCAATTATTTGTTCCTCCAGATGATTCTTTTGTACATACTTGGGAGTCTTAGCATGTTCCAGAATCTCCTCTTCTTCACTCTATTCTTCCTCTTCATTTTCCTATTATTTTATTTGTCCATAGATAGGATCATCTAGTTCAACTTTAGTTATCTCAAGTGGTCTATGGATAGCTTCACCAACCTTTACATTTTCACTTTCAACTATTTTCCTCAATATTTTATTGAAGCATCTATATGCTTTGTTGTTAGTTGAATATCCAAGAAAATTAGCTTCATCACATCTTGAATCAAAATTTCCAAGATTCTCATCATCTCTCTTAATGTAACATTTGCTTCCAAAAAAATTAAAGTATTTAACAGTAAGAGTCTTACAAGTCCATAGCTCATAAGGAGTCTTTGTGATGTTACATCTGATTTGAACTCTGTTAAGAATGTAAATAGTAGTGTGGATTGCTTCTCTCCAATATGTATCAAGAAAATTTTATTCTTTCATCATTTTCCTTGTAGCCTCTTGAATAATTTGGTTATTCCTTTCCACAACTCGATTATGTTGAGGGGTTTTAGGGGCAGATTAATGTCTCTTTATCCCATATTTTTCACAAAATTCATTAAACTCATCAGAAGTGAATTCTCCACCTCTATCAGATCTTAAACATTTGATTCTCAGGTTTATTTCATTCTCTACTCTTGCTTTGAACACTTTGAATCTATCTAGGGATTGAGATTTCTCTCTAAGAAAAGTAACGCATGTCATTCTAGAGTAATCATCAATCAAAAGCATAAAATAACTATTACCATTCAAGCTTCCTATTCTTGTAGGACCACAAAGGTGTGTATGAATTAACTCCAAAATTTTTTTAGATGATCATTCCTTTCCTTTAAAACCTCTTCTTGTTTGTTTTCCCATTTGACAACTTCTGCAAATAGATTTGTAGGATTTGTGATTCTAGGAAGATCGCTAAAAAATTCTCTTAAACTGATCCTAGTCAGATTATCAAATTTTACATGTCCCATCCTCCAGTGCCACAACCAACTTTAATTAACTTGAGAAAAAAAGCACTAACCATCCCCACTTTTAAGCTGATAGATGTTTCCATGAGTTATTTTTCCTACAACCACCATAGTTCTCAACCCTTTTCTGATCTCACAAGTGTTATCCTGACACACAAGCTTAAAAAAATTGCTACACATTTTTCCAACACTCAAATGATTATTCCTAAAGCCCTTAACATAATAAAAATCATTAGTACTATATTTTCCATCAAGACTAATTGTATCTTTTCCAACAACCTTAGCACCAGAATCATCTCCAAACATAACCAATCCTCCATCATATTTTTCAAGTTTAGTAAACTTACGCTTATCTCCAATCATGTGATTTGAACATCCACTATCAATTAACCAATAGTCTTCATCATGTCTAGCATGAAATGCATAACCAGAGTACCTTCCATTTTATCATTCTTATCCTCTAGACCAGATCCCCTTACACATCTTCCATGATTAGAAGACATAGATTTATTCTCCAAGGCTAAAAATAAGCATTTATCTTTGTCATCCTCATATTCAGACTCATCATTAGGAATTCTAGCATCTTCTCTAACATAATACAATTTCTTGTTCTTCCTGTCCTTTTTGTTTTTATAATTATTATCTTTTTTCTTCTTGTGTGCATCTTTATTTGGATATCTTGATGCATAGTGGCCAATATTTCCACAACTAAAACGTTTAAAAGGTAGCATACCTTTGTCCTTACAAATACCTTTCTTTAATTTTCATTTAAATTTTGCTTGCAACTCTTCTGAACCATCAATATCAAAATCATCATGTATCTTCATTGCTTTAAAGGCTATTTCAGCTTTATCCTTTTCTCTTCCAAATTTTCTCATCTCAAATGCAATCAAGGTGCCAAATAGTTTTTCTTTAGTAAATATCTTCAGATCATATGATTCTTCAATAGCATAGAACTTGTCACTATATCTCTAGTAGGATCATCAAGATCTTCTCTATTACATCTTCATCTTCCATGGTACCACCTTGATTTTTTATTTCATTTGTTGTAAGTTCAACTCTTTGATAGTAGCTTGAAATATCTTCACCTTCTTCCATTTTCAAATTTTCAAATCTGTGCTTAGTTGTTAGCTTCCTTGACAATTTCACTCTAGTATTCCCTTCATAGATATCTTTCATTTTTTCCCATACTTCATAAGTAGTTCCCAAAGAGAACGTTTGTCCTTTCAGTTCTAGGTAAGGCACTAAAGATAGCATACCTTGCTTTTTCATTCTCCTCATAGTAAAAAATCTCATTAGCAGAAGGAGGACCACTTTTCAGTGCAACATACTTTGTCTCCACAACTTTCCAAGTAACCTCTCATCTTCAACTTGTGTGCCATCTAATCTACATTAAGTGATTAATCTCTTCTCTGAGTAACCAAAGCTTTAATACCAATTGTTGAAATGCACAAGACAACTGAGGGGGGGTGAATCAGTTGTACCAAATTCTTTTACTTCTAACCTTATTCAATTCCACTTTAACTTTAATATGTTATTAAGTATAAACATGAAATGAAAATTGCAAAAAGAAAACACTAGAGACACCGGATTTATGTGGAAAACCCAATGAGGGAAAAACCACGGTGAGGATTAACTCACAATATTAATATTAATGCAATATCAAATATAGAGGCTCACTGCTAGAGGGCTCACTATCTAGAAACAAAGGCTCACTACCTACAAATAGGAATCACTATCCAGAAGGAGGCTCACTACCTACAAAAAAAAATATACAATAGAAAATGCACAACAAGAAGTTCAACATGTCCACAACTTGATCAAGGGATTATAGACATCGTCAGCTCATTGATTTTAGGAATCTAACACATAAAAGTATTGATGCCTTGATTCGCTCTTACACACTCTACTTCTCACACTTGTTCACACACTTCACTTGCTTGCTTCTCTTATTCTCCAATTTGAAACAACTTAACTTGATTTTATACCATCATCAACCTTAGAAACATTCTTAAGGTTGGCTATACATCCTTCATTTTACAAATTCAAATTAGGTCGGCTACTCAACATTCCCATGGTAGATAAGAATGAGACAGGATGAAGAAAAAACTTAATTAGGACCCAAAATAACATCTTGGATCAATCACACACTTCCTTAATCAATTCTTAATCTTCATGTAATGTGTAGACACCAGGTCAAAAAAACCTAATGAAAACACAAATGATCTTTGAAGTACGCGCATTTCTAGCAAGATGATCACATGTGGATCACACAAAATGCTTCACCAAACACTAGAACACTTCTTAAAAACCTTGAGGAACATCCACAGTGACTACAATGAACTTCATGCATAGAAAACTCTTCCAAATTCTAGCCAGATTGAGAACAAATAGACCACAACTCTAGAACAAGCCTTCTGGAGCACCAAACCACAAGCATATTTGCTAGAACACATAAACCATCAAGATTAACCTTCTTCTAGATCCAAAGGATCTTAAAATAATCACCAAAATACTATGAAGCAAGACCATCTCTCCCAATCCATAGAAAAATAGTTCTACCAAACGGGTTCACATACTGGTGAACTTATCTTTCATTCTCCATTGACCCAGAAGCTAAAACTTAGTATATTGAACCACCAGAAATGAAGACAGGGGAAAGATGATTCCCCCAATGATCTTCTAGGGTTTTTAACCCTAGGAGCTAACTATTGGATGAATTTTTGTCTTTCACACCTTTATATATTAGGGTTCATTCAAAGAGAAAGGGGCTTGAGATTGTGATGTGTGTGGAGTGTGGCTAAGTGTTTTAAATAGAATGAAACTAAATCTAACTAAAGAATGAAAATTAAATGAAAATAAACTAATACAAGCTAATCTAAATGATCTAAATTTATTCAATACATAAACTAAAAATAAATTTAAAGACTTGTGCACCTCGGTATGAGATATTGTAGATGGAAGGCCCTAGAATCCTCTAGAAAATGTCTAAAATCTTCATAGGTACATTCCCGCCAAGTTGGGTGACCTAGTCCTCTTGTCGGGAAACTTTGCCGGAGTGGGTTTCTGCCAAATGGGTGCCTAGAAATATAAACATCCCCAAAAAACAAGCTTAGAGGGACTAGGTCACCATTATGGGCGACCTAGTCCTCTTCTAGGTTTTTGGAAATTTGAAAGAAGATATTGGAGTCCTTGGTCTACACTCTGGATTCCAATAGATATCTTGTTCAGATTCTACTAAAAATGGGTAGATAGAGGCCTCCACGCTT
The DNA here is from genome assembly GCA_007115665.2 of Sequoiadendron giganteum. Lineage (NCBI taxonomy): Eukaryota > Viridiplantae > Streptophyta > Pinopsida > Cupressales > Cupressaceae > Sequoiadendron > Sequoiadendron giganteum. Next base: position 295,619,736 of record CM021101.1, read on the forward strand.
GAACTAGCATTTGGTTGGTTTTAATTCTTGTGATGATTTAATGGCACCTTCCTAACACCTTTCTTCATCACAAATCTACATACAAAAACCTACAAATCACACATGCAAAGAAGAGACAAGGGTTAGGGTTATAGATTAGGGGTTTTCCTTAGTCAAACCCCTTTTGAGTAATCAAACCAAATTAAATAGAAGTGAAGTAAAGAATGAGAAGAAGCATAAAACAATGGATTTTACCTTTCCTTCGATGATTGATCTTGTGTTGTTTCATCAACTAGCATTTGAATGCTTCAGAAATGGTGTCTTGTTGACTTGAAAGATAAAACCCTAGTTGGCTTGAGAGAAGGAAGGAGAGAGAGAGAGAGATGGGGAGGAAAAATGAATGATGCATAATGAGGGTACCTAATGAGAAATTAGGGTTTTGGAGGCTATTTATACAAGTTATGCCCTAACTTGCCCGAAATAACTTCATACTGACTAACCTTAGGGTTTTAGAGACCTAAATCCTAACAAAAATTAAGTTTAAATTAAAATTTATGCCACATGGGACTAGGTCGCCCAAGGTGGTGACCTAGTCCACCTGGGAATTTTTTCGTTGATTTTCGATGATTAAAATATTATTATTTTTTTTTGTCGGGATTGTGTCGTTAAAAAACTCTAAGATAAGATATGTATGAGGATTAAGGGGTCATTAAGGGTTTATTAAGTGATAATAAGCCTAGGAGAGCATGAAAATGTTTTACAACCCGTTAGAACACTTCATCAGAAGGCTTGGAAATGGGTAAAAATGGGTTGAAAAAGGTCCAAGATCATAGGCCAAGGTCCAAATGAGTGAAAAGTGTCAAGGTATACACTGCTTGGCGACACATTTAGCACCCACTTTAGTGAGAGGATGAGATTGCTTCAAACTCACACTAAAGTAGTCACATGATTCAGATGGTGATGAATGACAAAGAAGAAGAATGAGAACGAACGAGGTGGTCAAGCCCCCAAGGATTCGATATTCTAAGTCAACTTGAAATAAATTCAAAAGTCATTCAAGGGTGAATGCATTACAACAAGTCAGGATACATGATCATGCAATGACAAGGTTTAGTGTGAAGAGAATGGAAAGATGTGCTGACTCTAGGGCCACAAAACATCAAGTCATCTACGGGTTGAGTTGTACCAAAAGGTGAGAAACATACACATGGTTGGTATGTACTCAAAAAGGTGGCTATGAGAAAAGTCATGTCGCTTGTTGGGCTTCCCACTCAAACCATAGCAAAGTTATACCTTGTGATAAATTTGATAAGGCACAACAAAAGAAAGTGATGTTTTGAAATGATGTGTTTCAAATGGATTTTTCTTTGTTTGTGCGATGTCTCATCTTAAGGAAAATTATGCGTAATGTGTCAAGAGAGGAAAAGTGCAAATGTACTCATCTTGTATGAAAGAGAGGAAAGGGCTTATCTTGTATGTGAAAGAGGAAGAATGCAAATGTCTCATCCTAAACAACATTGTATGTAATGTTTTCAAGAGAAGGAATCACAAGAAAAAAGGAGGATCGCATAATGAAATGATAGTGGTGATCTATTACCCCACTTTAAAGGAATTGTGAAACACCATACTATGAGAAATTACTTTAAATTAGAAGAGGAGAAGGACATGAGAGATTTTTGGGAACCCCAATGCCAAGTCATATGTTTCTAAAAAGCTATGTCATGAGGAGTGTATGTCACACACTAGTCAATCTTAAGACATGTCATCCATATATTCATGAGAGGTTAACGACAATTCGTAAGAGACAACGACAAGTGACATATGAGGGGAAAAGGATTACTAACCACTTTCCCCCATTGTGTGCAGGACAAGAGTGAGCTGAAGGGAGTTAGGGGATGTAAGGTTGAGGGAAAATCAGGATCGGTTAAAGGAATTTTTGTTTGGTGTTTCTACACACCAACGAACTGATACAGAATAAAAGTTATCCTATCTCTCCTGAAAGGTTGATCTCTATGAACAAAGAGATAACCCCAAGGTCTCATGGGTGTCAAGTCATGACAATGAAATAGAACAAACTCAAAGATAAAAATGTGAAAATGCTGGTAATCATAAGGGGTCTTATGCACAAATGCTGGAAGCTCTAAACTCATAATATTTTAAGACATGGTGATGTTTAAATTTCTAGTTCTAACCAAATAATAAAAGAAACAACAAAAGATGAGGGTTTTAGAATTACTAATGTTAATATTACTTCTAAGATTAACCATGCAAATGATGAAATACTTGGAATGGACCAATCCCTTAAACTAATTTTTGTTCGACCTAGGCTATACCTGGAATGTTGTAGAAAACAGTGCAATATTCTAAGGTGTTAAATATTTCTAGACTGTAGGCATTCATTCAATAAGACTGGATGAATATCTACAATTGAACTAAGCACATAAATATGAGGTACAAGTTGACCTTGCACAACATTCCCACAATTAAGAAGCTGCCCAAAGTATGAACTAGGGATTGCTACAACACTCCAAGCATTAAATCACAAGCATTACTAATTAAACCTAAGATATATTCAAACATTTCCAAGCAATTTAAAAGATAGAACAAGAATCATGCAAGATTATTCAATCTAAGAGTAGGCACCAACCATAGCACAATGTCCTCACTTTGTATTAAATCATCACATTAGTAACAATTCCAGTCTATTACAACACTTGCTTGAAATGTAAAACTAACTTATAATCTTCTAACATGCTACTCTACTGCTAAATATACTAATTACAAGTCTTCTGACTTAGTCTTCTCAATCAACTAGTGGAGAAAGAACCAAGATGTGATCAGAAGGAAAACAAGCAGGGGCAGAATGAGAATGGCAATCGAATCATGAATTTTGTGAAAAGTTTAGAGTTCAACTCCATCCCAGTCCCACCTTTGACAAAATGAAAGAAAAGTCAAACCGAGGAAAACCTAAGGGAGGAAACCAACCCTTTGGCCAAAAAATGGGCAAAGCAACGAAAAAAGTGAGAAGGTGGGAAATGAAGCTGGAATGAGAATGTGAACCAAACAATGAACTTTGTGAAAGTTCATAGTTCGGTCCCATCCCGATTCTACCTCTGAAAAATGAAAGAAAAAGTGAAGAAACCAAGAAAACAAGGGAGGAAAACCAACTTGAAGACCGAAGACAAACAAAAAAGCTGAAGAAACAAGAACGCAAGAAGCGGAGCCAGAACGGGAATGAAAACTGAATACGGAACTTTACCAAAGTTCAAAGTTCAGTTCCATCCTAGTTCCACCTTCAGAAAATGAAAGAAAAAGCAAAGAAAAGAAAACCTAAGGGAGGAAAGTGACCCTTAGGAAAAACAAACAAAATTAAGAAGAAAGGAAAAGAGCAGGAAGAGGAGTCTGAACGGGAACGGGAATAGAACTAAGAACTTAGCCAAATTTCAGAGTTAAGTCCCATCCTAGTTCCACCTTCGAAAAAACAAAAAGAACAAGGAAAACAAAGGAAAACCTAAGGGAGGAAACCAACCCTTAGGACCCAAAAAAAAACACCAAGGGAAAAATTAAAAGGCAAAAGAAGACCACCCTAGAGAGGACATCCACAAGACTCCAAAACCCCAGGAACTCAACACAAAGGCACCCATTACCAAGGAAAGAACCAAAGATCAAAACACTAAGATTTTCAAAGATAAGCATAGAAGAGGGGGCAAGCCACAAAAATGGGCCAAAAAGGTAGGCCAAGAGAGGGTCCCCACTTTCAGTGGGGTGTGTCTGCAAAACTGCACAACAAATTGCGACTTCGCCGGGGAAATGCTCTAGAGCATTTCGATGAAAAACTAGAATCAGGAACTCACAATCTTTGGTTTCACTCCAAGCATCAGGTTACAAATAGACAACATTTTAGAAATCACTAACAAGCCAACCTTTTGTGTTCCAAGGTCAAAGTGTGTGCATATGCATTCATTCCCCTTAGTTGCAACAAGGAGCAAACTTAGTCTGATAGGCCTACCTAAGGATTCTAACTCCAAAAGTAACCTGGATAGAGCCTCACTACTAGTTAGGCATCCATAGCCCCAATGAGGTTATCACTGTGACCCTACTTAGCATAGCTCTACTACTAGCCAGACATCCATAGCCCCGGTAGAGATACTAGGATACCCTTGAAAAGGTCAACATTTTTTATTTTCAATATTTTCTTTTCTTTTCTTTTGATATTTTCTTTTAAATATTTACTTTTCACCTTGTAGGAAATAAAGCCCAGACTCAAGGATGAGAACCACAGTGACATTAGAGTAGAATTTAAGATTTTCACCCAGTCAGACCTCCTAAAGACCATATACAACCTTGGAATTCTTAAGATTTGTGTGAAGATATAAGACCCAAATACATTCCAGAATTTATCTTAGTCAAGTGACACCAATTACTATCCCATGCAGCATCAAATGAAGTAAATATACCAGTTTGAATGACTCTAAAAAGATGATAAGAGTTTGTAAAAGAAATCTCATAGCAGACCTAGACAAGCAACCAGTTGTACAGATGCAATAAGCCCAGAGGAAAGTAGGACAACCCCACAAAGCAAAGCAGTAGGGAAAACCAACCCAAGTAGACCAAAGCAAACCAAAACCAGAGTAGCAGAGAAGCAAATAAAAACCAAAAGAAACCCAAACCAAAAGCAACAAGCAATCAAGCAAAAACCAAAAGATACCCTACCAAAAGTAGCAAGCAAGGAAAAAACAAAAGAAACCCTACTCTAACCAAGGCAACAACAAAACAACACAAAGGAAACCTAATCTAATTATGTACAAGGACAGAGCTGAGAACAACTCAAGATTGGAAATAATGCTTCAAATATTTCCCATTGATAGGCAATGGGATATCTCCTCTAGTGAGGGTTTTCAAATGGGAGGTATTATCTCCTAGAATCTCTATAATCTGATAAGGGCCGAGCCAAATTTTGTCAGAGGCTTTATCCCAGTAGAGAACCAAGTTAGAGATTCTAAAGGCTTTCACCTTGGCTCTCCTATCAAACTATCTTTTCACTATACCCTGATGTTTGGAAAACATTTCTAGGGCTTCATCTCTTCTCTCCTCAAGTGTGTAACAATTCAGTTAATCAGTCTTCACGCTTATCCTCTCCATCTTAATATTCATTGATGAATTGTAGGGTAGGGATCTTCAACTAGATGGGAAAGATAGGTTCCAAGCCATACATTAGGTGATAAGGAGAGGTTCCTAAACATGTATTATGTTTATTGTGGTCTTCCCAAAGAGAAAGTCTGAGCTGAGTATGCCAATCCTTGGGATTCTTTTCTAGTAGTTTTCGGATGACTGTCAACATGTTTTTATTGGAAGACTCATCCAAACCATTTCCCTATGGATAGTAATTGGATGAAAATTTTATGGAAATTCCATGATCATAAGCCCAATTAGAAAACTTTAGTGATGTAAATGCAAGCCCATTATCACAAACTACAACCAAAGGACAACCAAAGTGATTAATGATACTTGATTCCACGAAATTGATTACCACTTCAGAAGTGCATTGTTTGCAAGCAAGATCTTAAATCCACCTAGTAAAATAATCAGTTACAGTTAAAATATACCTATGGCCTATAGATGAAGATGGGTTGATTGGACCTATTAAGTCCATTCCCCACTGTGCAAATGGTTTTACCTCTATGACAGGCCAAAGTGGAAGAGTTGCACACCTCTCCCTGCTTGCTGCAGTTTGACACACATGGAAAGTTCTCATGTGGTGATGTGTTTCCTTGAATAAGGTAGGCCAATAATATCTTGCCCTCAGGATCTGATTTGCAGTGGTAGGTGATGAACCATGGCCTATGCCATATTTATCATGAAATTCAGTCATTACTCTCCCCGCCTCTTCTTTCCCTAGGCATCTCAAGTAGACACCTTCGTGATTTCTCTTGTATAAGACAACTCCCTTCATCATAAAACTTCCACTCTTCAAATGTAGAGCTCTCCTTTGTATTGAATTAAGGTGTCTCAAACACTACTGGTTCAAAATATAGTAGATAATGTTATCATACCAGTCCCCCGGAGAAACATCCTCAAGATTATAATGCTGGGTAACAAGGTCGAGACCCATTTTTGCCATTGTCTTGGTCAGTCCCTGCCCTCTTACCAAATTTATGGGTTGAATTTCAATATCATACTCTTGTAGGATAGTCACCCACTTGTCTCTCCATTCACCCAACTCATTTTGCATCAACAAAATCTTGACTTTAGGATCAGGAACAATAGAAAAGACCTTGTTTCTCAGTATATAGTGCCTAAACTTCTTCACAATTCGGATCAAGGCATGAACCTGATTTTCAACATTAGGATACCTCAGTTTGGTATCTTTCAAAGGTACACTCATGAATGCTATGGGATTCTCATTCCCTTGATCAAACTTTTGTGTCAACAAGCCTGCACAAGAGTGATCAGAAGCAAATGAATAGATGTAGAATGGCTTAGCATAATCGGGACTTACGAAAATAGGGGCCTCAACAATAACACTCTTGATTTCTGAAAATGCTTCCTTAGCCTCTATATTCCATTCAATCTTTCCTTCTTGCTTCATCATGATGTTGAATGGCTTGACTATCTCTGCAAATCCAGTGATAAAATTTCTGACAAAGTTAATCTTGCCAAAGAATGATTTCATTTCTTTCTTGCTTGCAGGGGGTTGAATTTTTAGTATAGCTTCCAATCGTTCAGGATCAATGGAAATACCTTGTTATGAAATAACATGTCCTAACAAATTTCTCTTAGTGACTCCAAATATGCACTTCTTTGGATTAAGTGAAATACCAAATTCCCTACACTTCTGGAATACTTTGCATAAATCTTCAACAAGATCACTTCTCCTCTTGGAAAAGACTGTCAAATCATCCATGTAGATGATTATGCACTTGCCAATTATTCCCTTGAAGGAAATATCCATAGCTCTTTGGAATGTAGCTCCAACATTGATTAATCCAAAGGGCATTCTCCGATAAGAAAAGGTTCCCCATTTTGTAGTGAAGGAAGTTTTGTGCCTATCTTCATATTGGACCAGGACCTGGTTGTATCTAGAGTAACCATCTAGAAAGGACATCATCTTAGATCCATTGACAACCTAAAGCACCTCATCCAATGAAGGGACTGGATAATTATTCTTCTCTGATGCTCTGTTCAGGTTCCTGAAATCAACACATAGTCCGATTTCTCCATTTTTCTTCCTAACTGGAACCAATTTTGTAACCCATGTTGAATGTCTTACTAGAAATATGATTTGTGCTGAGAGTATCTTCTGCACTTCCTTCTAAATAATGGGCTCTAGTAGAGCATTAATTGGTCACTATCTTTGCCTGAATGGCTTAACATTTGACTTGAGGGGGATAATATGTGTAATGATCGAAGTGTCATAAGTCCTCAAGTCATCAAGTCATCAAGTCATCATAACTCTAGGCTATCATATCCTGATATGTGTGCAAGGCATCAATAATTCCTCTCCTCTCCTTTGGAGTGCACACCTTTCCAATAAAGACATTCTTGACATCACTTTGGGTCCCCATGTTGTATGTTTCACACTAAAAGTTGAGGGATTCCCTTTTCATTTTCTGCTCTTCATCTCTTATCCTATCCAGATCATATATCCTTTCCAATTGCACCATGCCTCTCGAGATGGTATTAGTTTTCAGATTCAAGACTCCTTCTAGGTCTATTTCGGCCTCTTGAGGATCAACCTCATCAATTAATTGAGAATAAAACACATCACAACTAGTGATAAAATCAAGAAGATGCTTATCATCTTCAAATACCTAAAAATTGGTGACATTCTCAGGCATCGAGGGCATTGGAACAAGTTCCATAGTGAACTTGTTTAAGCCTAAAAGTGATAAGGGTTGCAATGTACTTGTTGCTTGTGCCAGAGAATCAACGGTCTAATTCTTACTCTGATTTATCAGCTTAATGTTGAAGGCATCAAATCCTTCAATAAGATCACATATTTTGTGTCTATAATTGGCCATCCTTTTGACATTACATGAGTATTGTTTCCCTACTTGCCTAACCACTAGCTTGGAATCTCCAAACACTTGAAAATTTTTAATCTTCTTTCTTAATGCCATTTATAGCCCATGAACTAGAGCTTCATACTCAACTACATTGTTAGTGCACTATAATTGGAGTATGTGAGAAAAAAAGTAGGTTTTACCTTTAAGACTAATCAGCTCTAGCCCTGCTCCAACACCTTGCTAGGATCTGGATCCATCAAACCTTAATGTCCAACAGTCATTCTCTCCTTCTTTTCTTGAGATACCTTTGTCCTTGCTACCACCCGGAGGCTCTTCAGGAGGTTTTGGATCCTTCCCTTTTAGACTATTTTGAATGCTCTATATGTTTGACTCAACAGTTGGGGTTGTGTTAATGTACCTTTGTATATTTTCTACTATATTTTGATACAAGAAAAATTCTAGTTCAGAATGAGGAGCATCATGAACTCTACACCAATTAGGAATAAGAAATTCTTCGAAGTTCATATTTCTACCCAGCTGAATCTGATCTTCTACACATTTTCGGATAAACTCCTGGAAGTTATCCAACAAACTGAGTTGTCTTTTTGCCTGATCATCAAGTTCCTCCATTTGTTCAAATTGCACTTCAAATTTTCTAGCTTCTAATGTGGATTCACCAGAAGAGCCCTACAACACCAAGATTTATTCTGTCTTGAGCAGGGGAGGCTAGGACATAGTTCCCCATACTGACTTCTAATACTAGTATCTCATTTGAGGTATTCTGATACTCAGTAATGACATACTTCATTCTAGGTTCTCTCTCAATTCTAATCTGATCTGGGACTCCTTTCCAGGGGAGCCACATGTGAGAATGATCCATGGATGTGTATCCATTTAGTGCCTTGGTAAAATCTCTACCCAAGATCAAACCATAAGTGTTAGGAATGTTAGCTACTTGAATATTAAGTACTTGTTGCACTCTAGGATCTAAAGCAACTTGCATGGGAATCATGTTTAGTTCTCCTACTATATTCACCTTTGTTTTAACATTGGGTGACCTTCTTCTGAGAAGCTATAGGGTTAATGCCAAGAGCCCTAAAGATAGAAAATGGCATAAAATTTGTGGATGCCCCTAAATCTAGCAGACAATTGTGCAGATTTTTACCAAATATACGAATAGAAATTAGAAAAGGAGGGGTTTCCATTTTTCCTTGGAATGAATTCAACTCTGAGTCAGCTTGTGCAACTTGAACCTTATCTTTTTCTTTACCCCTATCACTGGGTTGTGATTGAATAGGAAATTTGGGTGTTTTTGAACTAGGAGGCCTTGCAATTGCCTCATTGGTTTCTACTCCTAGTGTTTCTATACTTGAACTAAAGGACCCTAGGACTACATTTCTAATTTCAGGAACTCTTAATAACTCAAAAGAATAAATACTAACCTTCACTTTTTTGAGTTCCTTAGTGACATATTCTCCCAGCTGTTCCACATTCATGTCAGTGTGGACCTCCTTGGAATGACTAGTCTTCCTATCCTTTGTTGCATCAACATTGCTTCCTTTGGAAACATCTGTTTGTCCTTATTTTGTCAGGTATTGTGTTGGTACTTGAGGGTAAGATGGATTGTTATTGGCATGTGGATCTGGTGGAGTATTAAAATTGTGTGGAGGGGCAGATGTAGTAAATGGTCCTCCAACTTGTGGATTCCTTTGGGGCTTGCTCTTCAAATCATACTTTCTGATAGGTTACTGAAACATATGCACTTCTTCAACATCAACCTCTCCTTCATACAATGGGCCATTGTCATTTTTATTTTCTTCATCAAATATCTGAGAGATTTCATCTTCATTGAGCACTTGTTCAGCCTCCCCATTTTGGCTACTTGATTCCTCTTTTGGTTCATTCTCCTCATCCCTTGGGAAAGGAGCATGATTCAACACCAAAAATGGGGAGTCATAGGGATTTGAGGGTACCAATTATTGGTAGGTGGAGTTGTTCTTAGCCTCATATTTAAAGATGGAAGAAATAGTTTGAAGTTTAGGGAAGTCAAGCTCAGAGTGTTAACTTGTCTTATGAAGCCTACACCATCCAGACAAAGAGGCTTCTACTAAGTACACCCCACCTGAAGGTTTCTCTGGATTGGAAGGTTGATCCAGTGGAGTGGTGAATCCTCCATTGTTAGGCCTAGTGTTCCATGACCTATTCTGCCTAGGTGGTTGTCTTCTTTCAAATCCTTGTCCACCTTGTTGACTTCTATCAAATTTGTGACCAAAACCTTGTCCTCTTTCAAAGTTTTGATTTATGTCATAGTGTTGCACTCTGTTATAACTTGATTGCATGCTCTTATAATTAGCTTGGAGTTGATTATTTTGGTTCCTCAAGTAGGTTACCTCCATGTTCAGCTTCTTCACTTGCTCAATTAGCTCATCTAACCTTTCCTTATCAGGATTTTTGTAAGGGATTGGATTCACGGTGTTTGGGGAGTGCCCTAATACTCCTCCAAAACCAGTAGACTGATTCAAAACTTCTGAGTTCTACAAATATGTAGGGAAACTAACTTTTGACTATGAATGGAGGGGATCGTTAGCATTTTGTTGGGGATAACTGGGTATTGGTTGGACCTGGTTTATTGGATGACCTAGGTGAGGGAATCGAGGCAACTATGGAATGGGATTCATGATAGGTGTGTGATTGGTCAGAGCTTGGTTGAGATATTGGACTTGGCTTGGGTGAGCAGTTGGTCCCAGAGATGGCAGAGGTCTTGACAAGTGTTGTCTCAAGTCAGTACTAAACTTAAAAAACTTTGCATATGCAGTGATCAAGGTATTCGGGGGATTAGGTCTCCACTTAAGGAAGGTTGATGTAAGGCTATCAAGGGATTTGAAGTAGACCTCTAGGGCCGTGTTCTCATTTCTAGCATAAGGTTCTTGAATTCTAGTGTATGCTCAGTGGAACCTCTTGTTGAATGATCCTATAGGATCATTAAATTCCCTCTTGACTCTAGTAAACTACATATAAATCTCATTAGCACTAATGGAAATCTTAAATTTTAGTAGAAATAGAGCCTCAAGCTTAGTCTAGTTAGAGATGGATGCATCAGGTAAATGATTATACCAATAAAATGCCTCCTCTCATAGAGAATAGAGGAAATTATACATGCAACATCCTAGTGATTAATCCCTCTATCTCTCTTAGACAAGTCTAAAAGATCCTGATGTGTTCTTTGTGTGAAACTTAGAGAGAAAATGCTCAGGGTTCTTGGGCATAACATTATAGTTGTTGAGTGGCAGAGGTGATGGGTTATTTACCAAGAAAGCCATTGGTGGAGGTGGTAATGGTCAATGGATGACTGGTTGGGGTTGTGGAATGGAACTAGTCTCAGAATTGGGTTTAGATGAAGTGGATGGAGGTGAGGATGGTGGAAATGATGAACTGGATGATTGTTCCTCCCTTCTTCTAGTCTTTCTTGACCTGGTTGGAGGTTGCAATTATTGAAACTCTTCTTCTTCTCCTAGTATATATCTAGTTCTCCTTCTGAGTCTCTCAAGATAAATTGCATTTATAAAATTCTCCAACTTGGTTGTTTAGGCCCTCCCTCTAGTGTCAATCCTATTGTTTGGTGTTTCTGCATAGCAACAACTCAGACATAATACAATTTATCATATCTCTCTTGAAATGATGATCTCTATGAACAAAGAGATAACCCCAAGGTCTCACGAGTGTCAGGTCATGACAATGCAATAGAAAAAACTCAGAGATAAAATGTGAAAATGTTGGTAATCACAAGGGGTCTTAAACACAAATTTTAGAAGCTCTAAACTCATCAGATTTTAAGACATGGTGATGCTTAAATTTATAGTTCTAACCAAATAATAAAAGAAACAACAAAAGATGAGGGTTTAAGAAGTCCTAAAGCTAAAATTACTTCTTAGATTAACCATGCAAATGATGAAATACTTGGAATGGACCAATCCCTTAAACTAATTTCTCTTCAACCCAGTCTATACATATAATCTTGTAGAAAATAGTGTAATCTTCTACGGTGTTAAAAAATTTTAGACTGTAGGCATTCATTCAATAAGACTAGATGAATATCTACAGTTGAACTAAGCACATAAATATGAGGTATAGGTTGACCTTGCACATCATTCCCACAATCAAGAAGCTACTGAAAGTATGAACTAGGGATTGCTACAACACTCCAAGCATTAAATCACATGCATTACAAATTAAACCTAAGATATATTCAAAAATTTCCAAGCGATTTAAAAGATAGAACAAGGACCATGAAAGATTATTCAATGCAAGAGAAGGCACCAACCATAGCACAATGTCACCAATTTGTATTAAATCATCACATTAGCAACAAATCCAGTCTCTTACAACACTTTCTTGAAATGTAAAACTAACTTCTAATCTTCTAACTTGCTACTCTAATGCTAAATATACTAATTACAAGTCTTTTGACGTAGCCTGCTCAATCAACTAGTGGGAGAACAGACCTAGCCAATCCAAACCCTAACAAATGAGGCCAAAGGCCATAATTATAGAAAGATGCTTGTGTGAACCAGAGCTAGGGTTACAAATAAGTTTGGCCATCAACCAAATCGTCCCTAATAGTCAAAAATAACTCGTCATCCAACATTGAATGCACGCAGGACCCCCTCAGATTGGTCTCGGATTGCACAAAGTCAGGGGAATAGATCCTCGAGCCATGCCCACCATTAATGATCAACCCGCATGAACAACAATGTGTGTGAACACTATCTCAAACAAAAGCCATCGATTGGATCCAAGTTGGGAAAATGAATGACTCAGATCGAGTCACACCAGGTTGAATCCACCATGTCATATTTGTCAACCATTAATGGCCACGAAATGCATTGAGCTTGCATGTAGGAGTGGGTTTTGAATAATAGTAGTCGCAAAGCACCCGACTGTACCTGTAGATCTCACCAAATCATCAAAGTACACACATTCTTCTTTTGGCCCCAATAGTCAGCAACAACCCGATCCAACCTACATTCAAATGGGCCACCATTAATGCTCAATACATCATCAAAATCCAATTTGATCCAGAGAGTTTGTAAGGCAAGAAAATCATGCACAAACCCAGGTGGAAGTGGAACCAAAGACAGGCGGAGCCACGAGAAAAATAGGAACAAAGACACAAAATAGGTGAAGGTGGAGGTAGAACCAACCCTAGGTGGAGAAGAAACCAAGATGGGACCAGAAGGAAAATAGGTAGAGATGAAAACAAGACGAGACCAGAAGGTAAATAGGTGGAGACAGAACCAAGATGAGAACAGAAGGAAAATAGGTGAAGGTGGAACAGAAATGAGAACCCAACCACAAACTTTGTGAAAAGTTTAGAGTTATGTTCCATCCTTCTCCCACCTCTAACAAAATGAAAGAAAAGGAAACCAACGAAAACCTAAGGGAGGAAACCAACCCTTAGGCTAAAAATAGGAAAAGCAATGAAAAAAGAGAGAAGGCGAGAAGCGGAGCTAGAATGGGTATGGGAACCGAATAGTGAACTTTGTGAAAGTTCATAGTTCAGTCCCATCCCGGTTCTGCATTCGACAAGCGAAAGAAAAAGAGAAGCAAAGGAGAAACCAAGGGAGTAAAACCAACCCAAAGGCTGAAGACAAACAAAAGAGCCAAAAAAACAAGAACACAAGAAGCGGAGCCAAAACGGGAACGAAAACCAAATAGGGAACTTTACCAAAGTGCAAAGTTTAGTTCCATCCCAGGTCCACCTCAAGAAAATGAAAGAAAAAGTGAGGCAAAGAAAACCTAAGGGAGGAAAGTGACCCTTAGGACAAAACAAACAAAATTAAGAAGAAAGCAAAAGAGTGGGAAGGGGAGCTGGAATGGAAATGGGAACAGGACCAAGAACTTAGCCAAAGTTTAGAGTTAAGTCCCATCCCAATTCCACCTATGACAAAACAAAAGGAACAAAGAAAACAAAGGAAAACCTAAGGGAGGAAACCAAACCTTAGGACCCAAACAAAAATACCAGAGGAAAAAGCACAAGGCAAAAGAAGACTACCCCAAAGAGGACATTTGCAAGACTCCAAAAGCACCAGGAACTCAACACAAAGGCACCCATAACCAAGGAAAGCACCAAAGATGAAAACCACAAGATTTTCAAAGATAAGCACTGAAGACGGTGCAAGCCACAGAAACGGGCCAAAAAGGTAGGCCAAGAGAGGGTCCTCACTTTCAGTGGGGCGTGTGTGCAAAACTACACAACAAGAAGGAGGTGCCCCAATAGAAGGAAGAAAACCACAACCCTTAAGATGTTGGATGTTAAAATTCAAGGCCTTACACTCATTGGTGTGATGACCAAGAACTTGGTGGTAAGAACGAAAGGATTGTTTGTTTGAAGATTTATTTCGAGTGCAAGGAGGAAGGGATATCAAGTGATCTTGCAAGAGTCTCGACAAGATATCCTCTTGATCAAGGGTTGAAGGTGATCCTTTGGTTTGGGACAAGGAAGGGTCTTTCTTAGTATAGGATGACATACCTATGCAAGGCTCTATAGATTATGAGATTTTGTAGAGCCTTTGGAGGAGTGTGTAAAATCTAAATCAAGAGGAGGTTGCAGGATGACATTGGCATTAAGCAAAGATTCCTTTGTTGATTGCAAAGGATCGCTTGGGAAGGTTGGGGTAGAAGCGCGAGGAGGGATAGGTTTGATGTTGGAAGAAGGTTTGACAATTTTGATGAAAGGATAAAAGCCAGGACCATGATTGGATATTTGCGTATGAGGCTCGATAGGGTTTTAGATAACTTGTTCATTAGCACCACGACCTTGTCCACTATAGCCAAGTTGGTTCATGATCTCATAACTTTTTCCATAGAGCTTTTTCAGCTTCTTTGGATTGGGTGAAGGGTCATTATTTACATTGTTGGCTAAGGGAGTTGAAGTGGATTATGTTGAAGGATCAGCCGAGTCTTGTGTTAACAAGACTACATGTCCCTTTGGAGAGTCTTTGGAAATGGTCTTGGTTCTTTTCATTAGGGGGGGTGAAGTTTAAGGAACCCCAACCATCATCGAAGGACTTTGGTTGTACGAGTTTCATTGGTTTGGTTGGTGTAGAAGTGGTGAAGCATTTGGATTTTTTTTGTTCAAGCTATAGGACATTGTAAGGTTCAGGGTCAATGTCAAGTGTGTACAATTTTTTGTTGTAGATGTACATATTTCGATGAAGTGTGGAAGGCACACTATTAATAGCATGAATCCATGGCCTGCCCAAAATGAGGTTATATGAAACATAATTTGGAATGACTTGGATTAATGTGTTTAATGTGGCCACTGCAACTATAAGAGGTAAAGTGATCACACCAAGCAACTTTTGTCCTACACTGTCAAATCCATGAATAGATAAGGAGGAAGGTTGGATGGTTGATCTATCAATATGGGGCCTATCTAGGAGATTGAAACTACACACATTGACAACATAGCCATTATCAACAAGGGTTTGCTTGATCCCTATGCTTTTGTATTGAGATATGATCATGAAGGCTTTAGCTTGTTGTTGCACATCCAAAGGAGGGAGCTCACTTTGGTGGAAAACAATGTTAGCATTCAATCCTTGAATCATAGCTACAATTTCATTTGTTTGTGCATGAGAAGGGATGAATTTTTTTTGTAAGGCATCATGTATCATGTATTGATAGTGAGGGGAGGCTTGGATAAGGTCCCATAAATTAATTTTAGTGAGAGTATTCCTTAGTTGATCATAAAGGTCATAATCCCTAAGGAAGGAGGGGATGAAGGTAAAGGTGTTGAGGTTGATGGTTGAGAACACAGGTTGTTTTAGGTGTAATGTGTATGCACAATGGTATTATGACTCATTTTCTCTAACACATTAGGCTTAGGTGGGGAGAGAATGAATTCAGGTTTAGGAGGTGGGGAAAGGATGAGCTGAGGTTGAATAATATTAACATCCCCTTGGAAAGGAGAGTCAAAGTTATCATTGGTTTGCATCATGATATTCATCCTAGGAGGAGAGAGTTTAGAAGAACTACCAACTTCATGTGCTTTACATCGAAGGATTGGTGCTTCTAAAATATTTGCATCACTAGGAGGGGAATGATCAATGATGGGAGAGGGAATGGAAGTATGGTTAAGAAGGGAGTCTATTTAATTTTCAAAGGTCTCATTGACTTGTGCCATACCATATACCCTAGTAGGAGAGCATGGAATATTTTCACCACATGCTTCATCACAAGGGAGAGAGGCATCAATAGAAGATCCACAATGATTGTCAAATAGATTATCCCAAAGGGGTGGAGCATTAGGGAAGGGAGGGTCAATAGTTTCATGACTCATACTAGGGGTATCTTCTAACATCAAACTATCCTCTTTACATAGAGGAGGGATGTTAGGAGGTGATAAAGTTTGAGGGTCATGGTTAGGGAGTAAGGTGACATGTAGGAATGTGTTTATGATGTCATCATGTTTTTTTTTAATGGTTGGCCAAGGGGGATGAGGATAGGGAAAATCAAGACCTTCAATGATTGTGTCTTCTATCACCAAAATGCCTTCATCACTAATAGGAGAGGTACAGGGCGAAGTACAAGTATGATTGTTATGATTATCAAAACAAGGATCCTCATCGAGGGATAATGTAAAATTAAGAATTGTGTCAATGTTTTGGTTATTAACATGTACTTTAGTGAATTCATTATTAACATTTACATTGAACTCATTGAATTTTTACAATACATTTGAAACCAAATCAAAGCCACATATTTTGAAAGAAAACATTGTGAGAGGAGAGAGGGAAGAGAATACAATGCAATAATTTACACTAAAATATTGAAATGCAATTTTCAGATATAAAACAAGATATTTTTTTGATTACGCTATGTATCAATCTGAAAAATGAATGGAGTATATGAAAAATTAAAACTAAGCAATGCATAAAAGGAGCTAATTTAAGATAATTTAGGTAAAATACATGGTACAAAAACTCAACCTACTGATATAGGTAAGTAATGGTATAAAACAAAAGCCTAAAAACTAGTTTTTTAGCTTTGTAAAGGGCATTTTTAGAAGCCTGAAGGGACTAGGTCTCCCAGGGTGGCGACCTAGTCCTCCTAGTGATTTTTTTAAGAATTTTTAGGAGTTTTGGATTGATACAGGTGGTTTTTGTGTTGTACAGTGCAGACCTAAAATGAAAATGCAGAATTTCATATAGTTTGTAATGATTTAAGTGCAAAAATGCAACCTACATGCAATTTTCACTAATGCAAATGTGAAAACCATATAATTCAATTTGAACAATGCCTAGTAAAATGTAATACAATCCTAGGAGGGGTAAGAGGTCCAAATTAGGAAAGGAATATATAGAAATGTCAAGTTCACCAAAATGAACCAACAAAAATGAAGACAGGGGAAAGATGATTCCTCCAATGAGCTTCTAGGGTTTTTCACCCTAGAAGCTAACTATTGGATGAATGTTTGTCTTTCACACCTTTTCATTTTAGGGTTCATTCAAAGATAAAGGGGTTTGAGATTGTGATGTGTGTGTGTAGTGTGGCTAAGTGATGTACACAGAATGAATCTAAATCTAACTAAATAATGTAAATCAAATGAAAGAAAACTAATACAAGCTAATCTAAACAATATAAATTTATACAATACAAAAAGTAAACATAAAGTTAAAGAATTGTGCACTTGGGTATGAGATTTTGTAGATGGAAGGACCCATAATCCTCTAAAAAATGTTTGAAATCTTCGTAGGGACATTCCTACCAAGCTTGGTGACCTAGTCCTCTTGTCAGGAAACTTTTCCGGAGTTAGTTTTTACCAAATGGGTGCCTAGAAATGTAAAAATCCCCAAAACACAAGCTCAGAGGAACTAGGTCACCATTATGGGTGACCTACTCCTCTTTTGGGTTTTCAAAAACTTGAAAGAGGATATTGGATTCGTCGATCTGCACTCTAGACTCCAACAAATATCTTGTTCAGATTCTACTGAAAACGGGTAGATAGAGGCCTCCAAGCTTGAACTAGGGTTTGGTTGATTTAAATTATTGTGATGAGTTGATGGAGCCTTCCTAATAGATTTCTTCTTCACAAATCTGCATACAAAAACCTAAAAATCACACATGCAAAGAAGAGACAAGGGTTAGGGTTAGAGATTAGGGGTTAGCCTTAGTCAAAACCCTTTTGAGTAATCAAACCAAATGAAATAGGAATGAAGTAAAGAACGAGAAGATGCATAAAAAAATGGATTTTACCTTTCCTTTGATGATTTATCTTGTGTTGGTGTAGCTATCATCATTTGAATGCTTTAGAAATGGTGTCTTGTTGACTTGGAAGATAAAACCCTAGTTGGCTTAAGAGGAGGAAAGAGAGAGAGAGATGGAGGGGAAAAATGAATGATGCATAATGAGGGTATCTAATGATAAATTAGGGTTTTGGAGGTTATTTATACAATTTATGCCCCAAATTGCCCAAAATAACTTCATATTGACCGACCTTAGGGTTTTAGAGACCTAAATCCTGACAGAAATTAAGTTTAAATTAAAATTTATGCCACATGGGACTAGGTCTCCCAAGGTGGTGACCTAGTCCACTTGGGCATTTTTCATTGATTTTTGGTGATTAAAATATTATTATTTGTGTTTTTCGGGATTGTCTCATTAAGACACTTTAAGATAAGATATGTATGAGGATTAAGGGGTCATTAAGGGTTGATTAAATGATGACAAGCCTAGGAGAGCATGCAAATATTTTACAAATACTAGATCAACAAGACATCTTTTTGAAACACTCAAGGGTTGAATCCTCCATGGTTGCAACTCAAGATTAATGACCATGAAAAGGTAAATAATTCCATTGCTTCACACTCCATGATTTCTCATTTCATTTATTTATTTGATTTAGTTATCTACAAAGGGGTTTGGCCAAGTCAAACCCCTATACTCTAACAATCAACAAGTTTCTCTCTTTGTCTGATTTGTAGGTTTTGTAGGTATATTTGGCAAGGAATCATAGTGGAATATTTTCTAACAAGTTTTCCAATCTCTCCAGGGTTGAATAAACCCTAGTTGAAGTTTGGAATACTTCCATAGACTAGAATCTTCACTTTCGGGACTGGATACCTGAAGGAGTAGGAAACACAAACCAAAGGCCTCATATCCCATCTTCTGGTTCACAAAAAATATGACAATGGGGGCACAAACAAAATACTTGTGATGAGTTGATGGTGAAAAATTAACCACCAAAAACAAAGACACAAGAGGGGAAAGAGGATTCCACAATGAGCTTCTAGGGTTTTTCACCTTGAAAAATAACTTTTGAGTGAATAGACTCTCTTTTGCTTAGTGGTTTTGTGTTTTTGGGTGTTCATTCAAAGATAGGGGGTTTTAGGGCTTAATGTGAATGTGTGTGATTGTTCCCTAACTATTATTAAAATAAAATGAAAGCTAATCTAAATGTAACTATGAATGTAATAAACTATGAAATGAAACTATGCTAGAATACACATTGTGATTTGCAGATATATACAAAATAATCTAAGAAATATAAACTAAACTATTATAGAAGGTTAGTGATGAGAAAGGTGTGCACCTAGAACCTTGTAGGAGCTGGAAATTTTTTTGAATTTTTTGTTGAAGCCAAAAGGGACACTTGTGCCAAGTTGGGCGATCTAGTCATTTTTCTAGTGAATTCCCAAAAATTTGTCTGAAGCCCGTTTCTGCCAAATGGGTGTCCAAAAATGTAAAAATCACAAAATGGCCTATCCAAAGTGACTAGGTCACCATTCTTGGTGAATTAGTCCTCTTCAAGATTTTTGGAGTTTCCGAAGAGGAAACAAAAGCCCTAGGTTTGCACTCTGGTTCTTCACGGTTTCCCGCTTCTGAAACTTTGATATTCGAACTTGAGAGTGATTTTTGGTGGATTAATTGACTTTACATGCAAGGGTTGGTCTTCAACAAGTCTTCAATACCTTCAATGATCTTCAAAGTACCTAAACCTACAATCACACAAGACAAGAAAGAGAAAAATGTTCATTTTTAGGGATTAGAGGTTTGCCTTAATCAAACCCCTTTTAGGTAACTAAACCAAAATGAATAGAAATAATGTAATAAAACATGAAAAAATGGAATGAGAGAGTTGTTACCTTGCCTTTGATGATTGATCTTGTTTTCTTGCAGAAATCAACCCTTGAATGCTTGAGAAATGGTGTCTTGTTGACTTTGAAGATGAAACCCTAGTTGGCTTAAGGAGAAGGAGAGAAGAGAGATTGAGAGGAGAGGTGGAAAATGAGGGTAGCTAATGAGAAATTAGGGTTTCAAAGGTTATTTATACAATTTATGCCCTAACTTGCCCAAAATAACATCATATTGACTAACCTTAGGGTTTTAGAGACCTAAATCTCAACATATATGAACTTAAAATGTTATTTTATGCCACAGAGGACTAGGTCACCCAAGGTGGCGACCTAGTCCACCTGGGCATTTTGTATTGATTTTTGGTAATTAAAATGTTATTATTTATGTTCTTCAGGATTTTCTTAATAAAACACACTAAGATAGGATTTGTATGAGGATTAAGGGGTCATTTTGGCATAATAATGTATTTATTTGGTGATGAAAAACCTATGAGAGTGTGAAAATTCTTTGCAACACCTTCAAAAATTCTGCACAAGGTTTGGAAATGGGTGAAAATAGGCTAGAAATAGTCCAAAGTACATAGGAAAAGGTCCAAATTAGTGAAAAGTGACCAAGTCCTCCCTTTTTGGTGACACATTTAGCCCCCAACTTAACTCGAGCTGGGGTTTGGTTGATTTGAATATTTTATAAGCATACAAGTTTTCCAAGCTCTCTAGGGTTGAAGAAACCCTATTTGAAGCTTGGAAGACTTCCATGGACCTGAATCTTCACTTTTGGGACCAAATACCTGAAGGATCAAGAAACACAAACCAAAGGCCTCATATCCCATCTTTTGGTTCACATAAATTCTGACAATGGGGGCACACAAAAAATGCTTGTGATGAGTTGATGGCACAAACACATTTGAATGAGCTGATTTGAGGGTTTGGTTGATTCGAATGCTTGTGATGAGTTGATCGAACCTTCGTAACACCTTTCTTCTTCACAAATCTGCATACAAAAACTTGCAAATCACACATGCAAAGAAGAGGCAAAGGTTAGGACTAGAGATTAGGGGTTTGCCTTAGTCAAACCCCTTTTGAGTAATCAAACCAAATGAAATAGAAATTATGGAAAAAACACATTTGAAAGAGTTGATTTGAGGGTTTGGTTTGAAAGAATTTATTTGAATGGAGAGTTTGTAATCTTGAACTATGATTTGGCTGATTTGAATGCTTGTGATGAGTTGATGGAACCTTCCTAACACCTTTCTTCTTCACAAATCTGCATACAAAAACTTGCAAATCACACATGCAAAGAAGAGATAAGGGTTAGGGTTAGAGATTAGGGGCTTGCCTTAGTCAAACCCCTTTTGAGTAATCAAACCAAATTACATAGAAATGAAGTAAAGAATGAGAAGAATCATAAAACAATTGAGTTTACCTTGCCGGATATGTGTAGGATCATCATGGAAAAAATAGGCCCTTAAGTGGCAAAAAATTCAGAAAAATCAGAGTTAGGCAACTTGGCATTAAAATTTGAATAAGTTATCTATATTATTTCAAAAATATGTAACAATAGAATTTATATAAAATTTAATTTAGTTTCTAAATTACTAGGTTTATTTACAAAAAAATAAAATCTATTTGGTGAAAATTTGAAATTTCAATACAGTAGTACTTAAATTTCAGGGAAAAAATAAGAAGTAGGTGTCTGTCTGACCACCCTAACCACATCAAAATGATAATATTTTTTTATAATATTTTAGATATAAGTAAAGGACTCATGTCCCAATGTGATGCATATTTTTTTGTAATTTGTTTTTAGTAAATAATTAATTATAATTTTTTTAAGGGAAATTTTAAAAAATAAAAAGACTCGTATGTATGACCTCCTTAACTTGGTCAAAACTTCATGAAATTCATTTTTCACTTTTTTAATCTTATATTATGTGAAGCATAGAATGTGACGCATGTTTTGGATTCAAAAAATATGATATCGTTTGAAAGCTATAGATGTTTTTGAATCAACCTAGAAATTAGGTCTTTAGTCGTAATTCAATAGAAAATGAATAATAATTATTTATTAAATTCGAAGTAAAGCATAATTTATATTAGTGGAAAGCTAATAATCTCATTGAAAACCCTTTTCGTTTCATCAATTTTGGGTAAAAAAAAGGTCGTCAGCCACATACCCATCATATTGCCACTTTTTGGCCCATCATGATCTTGCACATACCCTGCCTTTGAGGATTTATCTTGTGTTCTTGCAGCAACCAATGTTTGAATACTTCAAAAATGGTGTCTTGTTGACTTGGAAGATAAAACTCTAGTTGGCTTGAGAGGAGGAAGGAGAGAGAGAGAGATGCAGAGGAAAAATGGATGATGCATAATGAGGGTACCTAATAAGAAATTAGGGTTTTGGAGGTTATTAATACAAGTTATGCCCTAAATTGCCCAAAATAACTTCATACTAACCGACCGTGGGGTTTTAGAGACCTAAATCCTGATAAAAATTAAGTTTAAATTTAAATTTATGCCACATGGGACTAGGTCACCCAAGGTGGCGACCTAGTCTACTTAGGCATTTTTCATTTATTTTTGGTGATTAAAATATTATTATTTGTGTTTGTCGGGATTGTCTCGTTAAAACACTCTAAGATAAGATATGTATGAGGATTAAGGGGTAATTAAGGATTTATTAAGTGATGACAAGCCTAGGAGAGCATGAAAATGTGTTACAACTCTTTACAACACTTCGTCAAAAGGCTTGGAAATGGGTAAAAATGGATTGAAAAAGGTCCAAGATCATAGGCAAAGGTCCAAATGAGTGAAAAGTGTCAAGTTATACACTTTTTGGTGACACAAATATATTATCTATTGAAGCTCATGAACACTACTATAGATCCGCATAGGAATAGGATCAGCATAGAATAAATTCATAGCACATTACTAGAGCACACTCAGAACACACACTTAACACTGTTTTTATTATTTCTTAATTTTCTCAAAAGTAGTTAGCATCAACACACTGTAACTTTATAAATATAGCTCCATGTACTCTCAACACTTCCATAGTATCTCAACTATATGTGTACCATCTACAATCACTCTGAACTATGTTGGCATGAATGAGAACATTCATGAAAACACCACCAAAATCATCCATACTTGCAACAATGCTGATGTGTGCCACCTCACTAACTTAATTTTCCTTTTTGTACGGCACACATGGACATCTTCATGATTAATACGACTTCATAAAAAAATATGAAATGACCACCATTAAATTCTAAACTCTCCAATTTTCTCAATTTGTGATCTTCGTACTGGGAAACTTCAGACCAATAGCCACTAGCTTTGTGAGAATTTATTTGATTTAACTTTTAATTCTAGAGAAAAGTGTTCATATGACCACCTCAACTTGTATTTCCTAAGATATTATATCTAGGAAACTATGTACTATAGATTTCGCATGGCTTTATATAAATTCCATACTTCCCTTTGAATTCTTCATTTCTTTTTTCCTTCTTTAATTTTATTTCTTTCCACTCTGCTTGTGCTTTCTTCCTTCTAGGCTATGGATACTCCCAATTTATTGACCTAAATTCACTACCAAAATGGCTTCCTTGGTCAAATCATGAACCAAAGGCTTGGAAAGGTTTTCTTTCTCCAAACTCCAGCCACCAAATCATACTTGTGCCTAGTCCTCAGAGAAACTTATGTGAATTGTAGAGCATACTACAAGCTGAATTCAGACTTGGATTCACGGTTCATAATCTCACTTCTAGACTTCAACCTCTCTATCACTAAAGTGCATGTTATTGCAAACATGATAGTATGACCTGATTTTCTGGGGAACTTGGACCATGTTATTTCTATTTCTCACTCAACCCTTGGAATTCCTTTTGTTGATGATATTTTTTTATTTTTGTAGTGAGGGGAAATAGTTCCCATTCAAACCTTTCTCACTGACTTGCACACCCTTGACCTCGATGGCCACAATGATGGTGCTTACTTGGGATACACCTCCCTCATGGAGGAAGTGAACCAAATTGTTTGACTGGCCAACCCACTACCTTTAGCGTGACCCCTTTTTGCCTTTTTTTCTCTTTTACAATGAAAATTTTGTATTTTCAATGTACATACAAAATATAGTGATTTTTTTTTCTCTTTCACACATAAAGCATGTATTTGTTTATCGTGGTTTTATCTTTTCCAATTTAAAGTGCAATTTTTTAAGAATTTAATTCATTCTCATGTATTTTAGCTAAAGAAGAATTCATTAATATTGGGAACAAACTAGAAAGCAAGAAATAAACTTTATTAAATAATCGTAGTGTTTTTTGTATGAATTATAGTAGGCTTGTCTTTAAATTCACTTGAATATACTTCAAATAGCCTACTATAACAATGAATTATTTTAATTCTTTTATTCTTGACAAATGAAAATTCAAATGCATACTTACCAATAATTTGGCTAAAATGCATGGAAATGACCTCATTAAAAATCGATTGTACACACCTTTGTTGGCTTCTTAGCATCCTACCTTCTTCCAATCTTGGTTTATGGTTTTTCGTTTTACTTTTCTTTGTTCCATGAATGATTATATTCCTCTCTTGATTTTCTTTCCCTCCAAGTTTTATTCAGTTCTTGGCCCTACCTTTAATCTCAATATCACTATCATTTTTTCTAGACCAAGTATTAATACAATTTACACCATCATCAAAAAGAGAGAAAGTAAAAAATTGATACTCTATATTTTGTGCAAAATAAAAAATTTCTTCCCTTTTAAGTTGTGGATTTTCAATTAGGGGAGAAAAGAACACATCTCTCGGTCATTCTCCCCTCTCCTTCTCTATGTTGTTTCCTTCCACATGTGAGAATATTGGTGACTCATTCCTTTTATGTTCACATTTCGAACATGTTTCCAAGTCTTGAGGAATTTTCCTTTTTTCTATAATATTTTCATAATTTCCTCATGATAATTATAGTTAATAAATCTATTTGATCTAGCAGTTAAATTTCCAGTATTTCCAATTTCACTAGGGTTAATTTTTTTATCCAAATTCAAACCTTTCTCCAATAACGGTTCTTTTATTCTAGTAGTTAAAGAAGCTTCCATTAATGGAATCACATTATAAGTGGCCAAACTTACCCTAGTTAAAAAATTCACAGTCCAATTCACTGTGATCAATTTTATTGTGAATTCTACAGTCGCTAACCCTATCAAAATTAAATAGAATTAAGGGATAAAGTCTTTGATTAAGTATGTTTTGGAGGTTACCAACATCCACTTTACTATCCATTATATACTTGCTTATGCTTTCACCTCACAAGCCAATTTCCAACCCAGAATGGGGATAATAATAATACCGACTCTAGATTAAACCTAGAGGTTTCTCTCCTTCTAGCGCCACTTCTTGTTGATGAGAATGTTAGTTGCACACCAACAAGGCAGATAAATCATCATAGACACACCACAAGAACATATCTTTCTTGAAAGATTTGTTAGTGTAGGTTTTTCTAATATTATTTTTCCTACACATTATTAAGCATACCTTAGGTTATAGGAGATGTGGTTCATGTGAGGACACGTGGCATAATCCATCGATTACATGTGTTGCTCCCACTCACACTTGGGTGGTTGAGTTTCACACCCTCTTTTGGCCTTATATGCCACCTCACAAAACCACTCATCTGTCTCTTTTTGAGTAGGTTATGCCACCTATTTGGCATTTTCCAAGTAGGCATAACTCCCACCTAATTTGGTTATTTGGGAGTTATTACCCCTCTTGGAATTATTTGCCCATATTCTACTATATATTCTGCACTCACCTCTCCCTCCTAACTAGTTCAGGTCTAGCTCCTATCTAGTCTAGATG
Source organism: Sequoiadendron giganteum (assembly GCA_007115665.2). Classification (NCBI taxonomy): domain Eukaryota; kingdom Viridiplantae; phylum Streptophyta; class Pinopsida; order Cupressales; family Cupressaceae; genus Sequoiadendron; species Sequoiadendron giganteum. The sequence goes on from CM021101.1 coordinate 295,645,723, forward strand.
AGTTCATACTAACTCAATCAATTCAAGGGAGAGTTGAGGCATATTGCATCATTTAGTGTGTGATATAACATCATTTTTTTATTGCACTATATTCCTGCATTCTATCTCTTGCTGCTCTCGTGTGGAAGGTTTATCTTGGTTTTGTAGGTGATCCTGGGTGCTCGAGTTCATCAATAACTCTTACAAGATTGTGTTGGGACAACCTAAATCTTAGGCTAACTCAACTTAATCCCAAGGATCATTTATGTTAGGTCTTGACTACACTAGGTTCGCTCAAGGTTCATTGTGATAATTATTTTACACATGAGGGGTAAACAGTCCTTCCAATTTTAAAAGGCATCATAGAGATATGAAATAATCTCAGTCCAATCATTCAACAAATTCATGAACTTCAAATAACTTTCACTTATCCAAGTAGATTTAGCTTTAAGCATTCAAAAATATCATGGAATAAAAATATTTGCAATAAAACTCCATGCATTCATCACTCTTTTGCAACATTTTCTAAAATTTAAACATTTGTTCTAAAATAAAGCATAAAAAATTACTCAAAAAGTAAAATTTCTGCCATGTATTATCCACACATGCTTGAAGAAATAACCAAACCAAATAAAACCATTCCATACGTCACTAGATTGCTTCATATCTAGGAACATAATGATGTGATATTTTAAAGAAAAGGGGATTATTTGCCACTGAATAGTGTCAGTATGCACCCTTAAATGGCACAACACATAGACTTGTCCAATAGGAACAAACAATCAACTATGTAATATTTCATATAAGGAAATAGCTTTCAAATTGTCTCTAATATTGATTAACTTCTAATGTAACATACAATTTTTTAATCTGGAATGGAACACAAAATAGGAAAAATAATAAAACTTGAAAAAAAATTGGTTCTTTGGCATCCAAAAATTTTGAACTTAACATCAAATGAAACATCTCCCAACCTTTTATAAGAACAAGGAACTTGGGAAATGCAATCAACATATGAGAGGAAATCCAAGTGATGTATCACAACAAGGCATGTGGAATATAACAACTAGTAGGAGAATTTTTGAATAAGTCAATGGATGTCAATCTTCTTCAGCACATTAAAATATTTTAGGACCTCCATCTTTAAAATATAATCAAGACATTAATTTCGAGCCGATTAGATTTTTAAGCAAAATGTAGGAACATCCTCTATCAGATATCTAGAATGATCAGGTGGAACCAGATATAGATACGACAATCTACCAACACTTTGGTTCCTACACTCAAGTTATGACTCAGGCTTAAAACACTCAGAAGTAAATCACCTCAAAGGTAGGTGCACTATTTCACCGCATTCTTAATACCACAATTCTTGGTATTCCAATATCTCAAGCTACTCCTTCATATGGACTCCCAGAGTGTATAGCCCAACCTAGTTATATTGCTACTCATATTCCAAATTTTCCTAACTATCCATACCTGAATACTACATTTCAATTTGTTTCTCTTGCACATAAAAAATTCCATATATCAATCCCCTTTTAAAATATTTATAAAAGTCTGATTAAAATAAAACCATCATTAATAAATCATCATTCTAAATAAATCATAAATAGCACACTCTTAATTTATCCTCATGTGATTATCCCTTTAGATGGGTTACCAGATATTTTGAACTCTTGGGAAAAAAATTTAAATTAACTTTAACCTTCAACATTGTTATTTGGTACCTAGTACCTGACAACATCAACTTTTACAAGAAAAAAACTTTTTTGGATCCTGATTTTTATTGGAACCTTCACATTTCCCAAAATTTCACTTCCAGACCACAACACCTACCAAACCTTGCATTAACCTTCCAATTGATCTAGCCTTCTGATACTTGGTACCTGATACATTCAAATCATGAATTACTCCAAAGACCTCCTTTTAACATTGACTTCTTATGATCCTTTTTCTAACCAACACCTACCAATAAGCGTTAATTTTTTTACTTGGGTCCCCAAGCCTTACAGTCTTCAGGTGTATTGTGAGACCACACAATAGAATTCAATGTTAGTAAATCATCTTGGATGGGTTTCTGTAACTATCCCACTGATTGATACAATTTGTGAAATAGGGGACTCAAATTCCTCATCTATCGGCTTCTTCCTAGAAGTGCTCACATTTTTTTGGTTTTCCTACATTATTAGTAGATATGTCCCTTGTGTGCGAGTTAGGGTTAAATCTAACCATCCATTTCAATAATTCATAAGACTTATAGTCTACAATCAAGTTTAATTCCTTTCAAAATAATCAACATTTCAGCGACCTTACTAGCGGTAATACCATTTAACCTAAGCCATGCATGCATAAAAGAATTAACACAATTTGAGTTATTCGAAGCATACTTGGTTTTTTTTATGATATGATTTATTGAATGCAACCTCAAAACCCCTATTAGGTATGTTATTTAGCTTCTCGACACTTACCTTTCTTTGCATGCCACAATCTTGGTTTTAATTCTTCAATGTTCTTACAAGTGAGTAATCTAGCACAAGGTAGAGTGTTCAAAAGAAAATAAATGCATGAGGTGGTGCGAAGTACATTTATTATTTTCCACCTTCATTAATTTCCTTTTTAAAAGAATTAATTACCCTAAATAAAGGTGCAATCATGGTGTATTAGGGTTTAAATAATGAACTCTTTAGTTTTTGCATTGGGCCCACCATTAGAGAAAATAATGGTGGAGGTTGATGTGGCATGCTTACCTGTCACTTTAATTCTTATGAGGAAAAGATATCAGAGGCAATACCACCTTTTGATACTTAAAAATTCACAATCAAACAAGGTTTTAATCATCGAACACCAAAGCTTAAAAGATTACTGAGAGCCGAGACCTTTTACCCACCAGGTTCATGAGAACCAAGTTCAAAAGGAAACTCGAGACTAGGGGAAAGGAGGACAAAATTGGTTAGAAACATATTCACAACAAAACTTCTAATCTTTGATTCTAAATAAAAGAAAATCCACTACTAGGCTAACCAAGAAAGAGGAGAAATACACACATCGAGACAATTTTTTCTGTGTTGACCTATTGGGCACAACTATCAACTAGATAAAAAGTGAAAAATTTTAAAGTTACAAAATCCTTAAAGAAACAACATTCATTCTCGAGACTTGGGGGGTTTGATAATTCAATGTGATTGGGGAAAGATATTTTGCAACATTCCAAGTCCGAAAAAGCAAGAACTTAAGTGGGGCCAAGCAAGTTGAATTAAAACCCATCATTTTACCATTTCCACCAAAATCAACACACCAAAGCAAGAAAAAGAAGATGAAGGGAAAGAAAAGCAGGAGAAAAGAGGGGGTCCACATTTTCCAGAAGAGAAAAATGGGGCATGTTGTGAGATCACACAAAAACTACCAACCAAAAAAAAAAAACCAATAGAAAGTCAATTTTGGACCTAATAATCATACTTCAAATTTCCACGGTCTTTAAATTATAAACAATTAGACCCTTATTTTGGAATTCTATCTTCACTTTAGCTAATATACAAGATTAAATTTCACTAATATCATGTGTGTGCAATTTATTTATTCTACTACAGTAAATTTAGAACATAGAAGACATTTGCATTGACCTACATAATTTTTTTATTTCCTTTTAAGCCAACCTTGGATAGAGCCTTTCTACCAGAAAAGCATCCATATCCTTGGCAATTTTATCTTTGTAATTCCCCAAACATAGATCTACTACTAGCTAGGCATCTATAGCATGGGTAGAGATATTTGGATAGCCTAAAGAGTTGAATTTTCTCTTTTGATATTTCTTTCATATTCATTTTTTCATTTTCATTTGATATTTATTTGTAAGCTCTTTTTCTTCAAATTTCAGGTAATGAATCCTACTATTAGGTTGGAAATTACAGTGGTAGCAAAGGTTACCTTTGAATTTTTCACTCAATGCAAACAACTGCTATCCCAAATTCAATAGAATGATTTAGGTATAGTTGTTTGTAATTCAAAATCAACTGAATAATTTATGCGAATTAAAGTAAATAAATTCAAAAAATTCCCCAATCACTTATAATTAAAGGACTATTTTCGATCAAGGCATGGATCACATTTCCAAAATTGACATTATAATATTTTTGCCATCTTCGAAGGTTGCTAACTACTATATATCTCCACAGCAAAAAACCTTAAAAAGTAAGCAAAACAAAAGAAAGCACCAAAAACCCCACACAAAAAATATTTACATATTTACAGCAAGGACGGGCAACCAACACTTTTCTTGAAAGTAATGCTTTAGGAATTGTCCATTGACAAGAAATGGATCATCCTCTCCAGTTAATTTTTTAAGCATGTAGGTGCTATCACTTAAGATTTCAAATACCTAGTAAGGACTAGTCCATAACCTTTCAAACTTACCATGTTCACCCTTATGCTCATGGGCTTTGTCCCAATACAAGACAATCAGATATTCTAAAAGTTTTCAATCTAGCCCTTTTGTCAAACCACCAGTTTACCATAGATTGCTGCTTATAAAAATGATCTATAGCTCTACTGCATTTTTCATCTAAATGCATCATTTGTAGCAACCGAGCTTCAATATGATCATCTAATCCAATATATTCTTGATCAAATTATCAAATAGGGATTTTCAAATTTATAGGCAATATAAATCTATTCTATAGACTAAGTGGTAGGGAGAATTTACCAATGCAGATTTCATCCTGGTACAATCTACCTAAAGGGTGAATTTAAATAGATAATTTCATTCCCTGGGATTATTTTCAATTAACCTTCTAATTATACTCAACAAGTTCTTGTTCAATTATTCTACTAATCCATTTCCCTATGGGTAATAATTAGATGAGAATTTTAATGTTATAATGTATTCATATATCCAATTAGACAATTTTAATGAGGAAAAAATGGGGCCATTATCACATACCAAAGCATAAGGTACTCCAAACCTGGTAATAAAATTTTCATCCAAGAATTTAATTACCACCTTTGAGGTGCATTGCTTATTATGGCATGCTTCAGTCCACCTAGTGTAATAATTAGTGGTAGTCAACACAAACCTATGGCCTACAGATGATGGGGGATTAATTGTGGTGATGAATTCTAACTCAAATTATGAGAAAGGGTGCATCTCCCATAATCTACCTTTATCCACATCAATTTGACATGTGTAACAGTGCTTTACATGCTCATAGGTATCTTTGAAAATAGATGGCCAATAATATCTAGCTCTTAGGATGAGGTGTGTAGTAGCCAAAGGTGATCCGTGAGTTGTACCAAATTTGTCATGTAGTTCCTAAAAAAATTCACTCGATTTTGTCTTATTAAAACATCTCAAATAAATTGCTTTGTGATTTCTCTTGAACATATTCCCTCCTTTAATCATGTAACTCTAGGCTTTAATTTTTAGGGCTCTTCTTTGATTTCTTTAGATATGGTTAGAGAAATTTTTTCTAACCAGATAGCACCATATATCTTAATACCAATCATCTTGGCCTTTTACATCTAGAGTATACTACTGGCTAGAGATTTGTGGATCAATCTCAACAATGGATTTAAATAATTCTTTCCCATAAACCAACTTCATGGATATAATCTCTAAATCGAATTCTTGTAGGATCATAACCCATTTGGCTCTTTTTTCTCTGATCTCACTCTACGTTAGTAGCATATTTACTATGGCATTGGGAACAATCACTTTGACTATGCTTCTGAGAATGTAGTGTCAAAATTTTCTTACCACCTTAACCAAAGAAAAATATTTTTTTTCAATATCCATGTACCTTAGTTGTACCTCTTTAAAGGGAGCAATCATGAAAGAAATTGGATTTTCTTCTTTATTCTTGCCCCTTTATTTCAATGTTGTTTCACATGTGTGACCAAAAGAAAAAGATAAAATATCAAATGGTTTAATGTGATATGGACTTACCTGCACTGATGCTTCCATGATTGTAGCTTTTACATTTTGAAGGCAAGCTTAGTCTTAATTTTCCACTCAATATTTGCATCTTTCTTCAACATATCATCGAGTGGTTTCACTAACTCTGCAAACCTTGATAAACTTTCAAAAGAAATTGATCTTGCCAAAGTATGACTTTAATTCATTCTTACTTCCTGGGGGTTGTAACTTGAGTAAGGAACTTACTCGATTTGGGTCTATTGAAATACCTCTTTCAAAAATAATGTGTCCCAACAGCTTTCAATTAGTCACCCCAAAAATGCATTTCTTAGGATTTAGTGAAACTCTGTAAGTTTCACACTTATATAGTATTGCTTTGAGATCACGAACATGATCTCCTCTATTCTTAAAAAATATTGTGAGTTCATCCATATATATAATAATGCACTTTCCTGCCAAATATTAAAAGGCATAATCCATAGCTCTTTGTAATGTGGCTCTAACATTTATTAATCCAAACAAAATCCTTCTATAAGTGAAAGTTCCCCACTCTGTAGTGAATGTTGTCTTCATTTGATACTCCTTCACAACCATTACCTAGAGAATCCATCCAAGAAGGGCATCATCTGTGAACCATTAAAAATTTATAGCACTTCATCCAATGAAGGCAGAGGATAATTATCTTTTTTAGACACCTTATTAAGATTTTGAAAATCTACACGTAGTTTCATGTCTCCATTCTTATTTCTGACCAACACTAAATTTTCCACCCAAGTAGAATGTGTGATGGGAAAAATTATCCGAGCTAAGAGGAGCTTTGTACTTCCTTTTGAATCAAAGGTTCTAGAAGTGCATTTACAGGTCCTTGTTTCTGCCAAAAAGGTTTTGCATCAAGCTTTAATGGAATTGTATGAGTAATGATAGAAGTGTTGTAAATTTTAAAATAATTTTATTTCTATGCTATAACTTTCCAATAATCCTTAAGTTCCTAAGAAATATTTCTTCATTCTTCCTCAGTACATACCTTCCCTATAAACACATTGTTTAGATCTTCTTCAATATTCAGATTATATAATTTGGATTGCCCTTCATTGATTTTAGGCAGGTCTTTCTACTGAACTATCTGATCCACATCAAATAATATTTCTAGTTCAATTATTCCTTTCAAGATATTATTATCTTTTTCTTGAGCTAATTATTCATGTTGAGTTTTTCCATCTGAGTGATCCATTTCTTCAATTATTTGTGTGTTGAAGATACCAATATTAGTGATAAATTCTGATATCTTTGAACACCTATAAATTAGTAACATTATCAAGAATTGAGGGCAACTGCACCAGCTCAATAGTAAACCTTCTTAGATTAGAAGAATCTAATAGTTCTAGAGCACTAGCACTAGTAGCCAGAGAATATCTCTTTGATTTAATCTTTGGTGGATTTGAGTGATGTTAAAGGCATCAAAATATTTTAGTAGGTCCCATACTCGGTGTCAATAACTAGACAAGTACTTATAATGAAAAATATATTGTTTCTAAACTTGCTTGACCACCAATTTTGAGTCACCGAAAACCTTAAGAATATTAACTTTTTTCTTGATTGCAAGCATCAAACCATGGATGAGAGCCTCATATTCTACCACATTATTAGTACATTAAAATTGTAATCTATGGGTAACAAGAAAATTCTTCTCTTGGGTACTAATGAGCTCAACCCCAACTGATTCCTTGTTTTGATTTTAAACCATCAAACCTAAGGGTCCAAGTTTGATCCTCATCATCTTTGAACTTAGCATTCTTAAGAGCTGATAAATTAATATTTTCAATTTTATTGCCTATGTTTTATCTTCAAATGTCTTAGGCCCAAACTTGTTAAGAGTATTACTTTCTTGATAGTGCTAAATTCCAACTTTATGAATGGACTCTAAGCACATCATGAAATTGTCTTCTGAATGCACAAAATTGTGTAAGTTGCACCAACCTTGCAACAATTATTTTAGTGAATATTTTTAGTTTTCCTGCTCTTTCAAGCTTCTTTAGAAATTTTATTCTATAATCATAATATAATTCAACTAACATATCCATCTTGAGATTTATCTAATTATGCTTTTCAACATTACACATGAAAAATTCATCTATCTTAACTCTAGAACTTCTAATTCCATATAATCCTAGTTCTACATCTATGTATAGAACTTCATTTTTCTGATTATAATATGTTATCATATATGTCATGCACAACTCTCTCTCAATCCTAACTTGATCAAGTACTCATTTCCAAGGTAACCACATATGTGAGAAGTTAGTTTCCATATATCCATTCAAAGTCATTGAGGTCAGTCTCTACTTGATAGCATCTTGTAAGTATCTAGTATCTCGACCACCTGGAAATCAATATAATACTAAATCCTGGGGTCTGACACTAATTGCATATGAATTTTGGTTAGCTCCCTGACTACATTTACCTCAATTTTGTCAAGTTGAGTAAATTTCTTTAGGGAATTTGTTGAGATTAAACCTAGAGTATGACATATGGACAAAGGCATCACGTTAGTAGATTCTTCAAAATCTACCAAGTAGTTATGGATATTTTTACCAAATATTTTCAACGTCAGCAAAAATGGAGGGGATTCTATCTTTCCTTTTTAAAAGGCTACTTGCATATCCACCATAGGAACTATGTTTTTTTTTTCCCTTAATAGAGTTATCCTTCACCTATATCTTTACTAAGCATGCTTTATTTGGGAATATCTTCTAAGTTATTCAAGAAATATTTCCTAATCATAGGGGTTTTGAGTAATTCTAGTAGAGAGAGGGTGATTTTTACCTTTTTAATTTCTTCTACCAAATAATTAGTTAGGCTATTTTGATCAGAAGATTCTATTTTTCCACTCCGTGAAATATTCAGAAAGTTATATTAAGAGGTTACCTTAGGTAACCCTAGAGTGTTACTTGATTTATCATCTGGTTGAGTGTTAAAGTTATTAGGAAAAATTGACATGGTCAAAGGCCCTTTGAATCTACTTACACCATTGGTATTACTTCTTAGGTTGTAGCTCTGTCATTTTGGATATTGTTGGAAAGCATGAATTTCATCATCTTTGTCCTAAGGTTCATCTTCATCTTGATAAGGAAAACTAGAGGTTTCCAAAGTTATGGCTGAATTACCTTCTTTCTCATAAGTATGACTCCTAACAACAACAGGTGACTCAAAACACTCATAACTTTCAATAACTAAAGCATAGTCATATCTAATCGGAACTAACTCATTCCCCTAAGGTGGGTGGGAGTCACATTGATCATTATAATGTGTAGCGACCATAAAAATATCTGATGTTGTCTTAAACTAGTGAAAAACCACTTCTAAATGAGAATTTTTATTATGGATTTGGCACCAATTATTCATAGTGAGGTCAACTAAATTTAACTTTGATGTAGACCTACCATCAGAGAGATTAGCATTATATAAAGGGTGTGGATACTCCTCTATTAATTGGTTGTTTGTTCCAAGGTGTAGGTGGTATCAGATCATTGTATGCTCGACCTTACAAATTTTGATTTCATAGTTGTGTAAGGCTACGTGCAGGATCATCATCGAAAAAATAGGCCCTTAAGTGGCGATGAAAATTCAAACAATCAGAGTTAGGCAACTTGACATAAAAAATTGAATAAGTTATCTATATTATTTCAAAAATATGTAAGAATAGAATATGTAGCAAATTGAATGTAGTTTCTAAACTACTAGGTTTATTTAAAAAAACAAAAATCTATTTGGTGAAAATTTGAAATTTCAATGTAGTAGTACTTAAATTTCAAGTACAAAATAAGAAGTAGGTGTCTGTTTGACCATGCTAACCACAATAAGATGATAATATTTTTTATGATATTTTAGATATAAGTAGAGTACTCATGTCTCGATGTGATGCATATTTTTTTTGTAATTTTTTTCCAAGTAAATAATTAATTATGAACTTTTTATTACAACTTTTAAAAAATATTAAAACATGTATGTTTGACCAGCTTAACTTGGTCAAACTTCATAAAATTCAATTTTAATTTTTTTAATCCTATAGTATGCAAAGCATAGAATGTGACACATGTTTCGTATTCAAAACATGTGATACCTTTTGAAAGAGATAGATTTTTTTCAGCCTATCAATCAGGACTTTAGTCGTAATTCAAATAGAAAATGAATAATAATTATTTATTAAATTCAAAGTAAAGAATAATTTATATTGGTGGAAAGCGTTGAATCTCCTTTAAAAACCATTTTCATTTCATCAATTTTGGGTTAAAAACAACTCGTCAGCCACATGGGTCATCATATCACTTACATATCACCACTTTTTGGCCCATCATGATCCTGCACATACCTGTAACCTATATGGTTAATATTTTAAGTTGAGATATGATTTTCTTATCTCTTATTTATCTTCTAGAGTCTTGACTCCTTAAATTTATTGACCCTATGAGAAGAAATAATTTCCATTAGGATGCAACTCTATGATAGTTGAACCAGGGTGTGGGACTGAAGCTTGACTATTTCCTAGTTGAAAGAAATTATTTTGAGGAAATGTCCCATTCTGGATCACTGAAGGAAAAGTATTAGGATCCATTGGATGATTTAATGGAACTTCCTTCACAATCGACATGGGATAGTTATTCAATCCATTTTCACCATTTACAAATGATACACTTTTGAGGTGTTTCATTTTTAGTTTTACACTTATGGCTTCAACATAGGCTTTGGTTAGAGTAGTGAGGGGATTTTCATTTCATTTCACAAGCATCACATTCAAAGGATCTACTACCATATAATAAATGGTGATGAAGGAGAAATTATCCACTACATAAGGTGTTTTTTGTTGTCCTTGTCATTGCACCAAAAGATCAACCTGTTAATGCCCGATACAAGCTTTAGTTAAGATCCACAGGAGGTGGTTAAACCATGTTGGTGATTAGTCCAACAATCCCCCCTTCAACCTCACCCAAGGGGTTCGAACCCATGACCTGCTCTGATACCAATTGTTGGCCTTGTCATTGTACCAAAATATTGACGTGTTAATTCCCAATACAAGCTTCAGTTAAGATCCATGGGAGGTGGTTAAACCATGTCACGAACCTAAAGGGAGATGCTGGCAGTTAGTCCAACACTTGCAACCTAGAATAATCCTTTTGAAATCTATCATTAAATGTAGTTATAGGTTCACCATCAAACCTTTTAATGAATAATCCTTTTGAAATCTATCATTAAATGTAGTTATAGGTTCACCATTGAACTAGTGATACAACAAGGTAGGATCAACCAGTATTATAAACCTAGCTAAAAATTGACTCTCCATGTCTTTCCATGTATTAATATATTTATGGGGTAGGTTGATGTACCACTAGTAACTTCATCTCTTAAGGTGTAAGAAAATAACTTGCATACAACATCTTCATGTTGTATCCTTTCTCTAAAACATGTATCCTTAAAGATATTGATATGATCTTCCACATATTTGTGAAGATAATACTTAGGATACAACTTTTCTAGATTATTTGGAATATCATTATACATAGCGAATTGAATCGATGGTTCTACACTTAAGAAATTCATCACTATGGGCGGGGTGGTATGACAATAGTCAAATATTGTGGCACTGTGCTTGTAATTCTGGACCCTTGGGGCTTAGATTATGTATGACCTTTAAGTTTGACTAATGTCACATTAGGATCACTAGACTAGGACCTAGTGACGCTTCAAGACTCTAGCTTCCTTCCTAATAAAACTAAATGGAGGCCCTCCCTCTAGCGCCACTCTTGTTGATGTGGATGTTAGCCACACACCAATAGGTAGATAAATTTTCATAAAAACACTTTGAGAACCTCTTTTTCTTGAAAGAATCCATCAAGAAAACCTAAATCTAAGGCTAACTCAACTTAATCCCAAGACTCATTTAATTTAGGTCTCGATGTACTAGGTTCACTTAGGGTTTTTTGTGATAATTTTGTTAAACATGAGGAGTAAATGGTCCTTAAGGTATTGGTTGGTATAATAGAGATATGAAAATAATTTCAGTCTGGTCATTCAATAACTTCATGAAATCAATAAATTTACAACAATATTTCATGAAATTAAAATAACTTGCATTCATTAAAGTAAATTTAGCATTAAGCATTCAAAAATTTCATGGAATCGAAAGATTTGCAATAAAACTCCATGCATTTCACTTTTTTGGATTTTTTCCTAAAATATATGCATCAATTCTAAAATAAAGCATATTAAATTACCAAAAAGTAAAATTTCTCCCAAGTATTATCCATACATGCCTCAAGAAATAACCAAACCAGAGTAAACCATTCCATATGTCACCAGATTGCTTCATAGATAGGCACAAAATGCTACAAGAGTTTAAAGAAAAGAGGGATTATTTACCACCAGATAGTGTCAGTATGCACCCTTAAATGGCATAGCACATAGTCTTGTCTAAAAGGAACAAATAATCAAATATGTAAGATTTAATATCATGAAATAGCTTTGAAATTGGCTATGATATTATTTAACTTCTAATGAAACATACAAGTTTTTAATCTAGAATAGAATAGAAAATAGGAAAAAGAACAAAACTTGAAAAAAAATTGGTTCTTTGACATCCACAAATTTTCAACTTAAAATAAAATAAAGAAATAAATAACCTTTTTATAGAAACAAAGCCCTAAAGAGTTTAAACATAGTCCCATCAAAGAGAATTAGACAAAAAAATTAAAATGTACCATATGGCAGGTGATAGTTGTCATCAAAACATTCTAGGCAAAGTAAAAAATACTTTGATTTCTTCATTAGTAATCTTCAACTTTGGGCTCTAGTTCACGAGTACTTTGTATAAACACAAGATTATTGATAATTTTCAAAATATCTAGGACTATCCACGTTCACTAGGACTAGGAACAAACCTACAAAACTCACTTCAAAACTATATTAGCATACAAAACTTTTGACATCCGATATTCGACTATCTATTGTCCTCCATTGAACTTTTTGTCTGAAGACTCATCTTCACCTTTCCTCCACTGATATTTTTGAAAAGTGATCAACACTTGATGCATACGCTCCTTTAAAAATCCTTGAATCACTTTCTAGTTGTACTTAAGCCTAGCATAATCTTTTGATATTTGAATGATGTTTTCATTTCTCTACATATTTTTGCTTCATGTTTAATCATAGTATTCCTATAGTTTATAATCTCATCTATAACCTCCTAAATTAGTGAGAAAAAAGGGTTTTTATTCACCCTTTCAAGCCATTCCTTGAAAGATTTTACCTTTATCATCATATCCTAAAGTTTGGGGATTGTAACTTTGTTGAGCTAGCATCTCAATAAATTTCTCATTTCTATCAATCAGCTTCTTGCATCACTCAGTGACCTTTTCAAATCCCTCTACACATTGCAGCAAAGTGTTACTTTCCCAATTCAACTATTTTCTCCACTTCTCAAAAACTAGAACTTCTTGTTCCATGGTTATCCTTTCATTCACCAAATCTCAAACATCCATCTAAAGAAAGTATTTTATTTTTCATCTTTTTGCATCAGTCTATTCTTGGTGAAATCGGCATTCTCCTTCAAGTCTTTTAGACTTGTCGCACCAATGGTATTCTTCCTTATGTTTCCCATTTGCATCCTTTATTAAATTTTCTCCTTTCCTACACATGTACTCCATCCATTATTCAAATGTGCTTACCTTATGGTGAAGCACTGTAATGGCATCTAATTGATCCTTAGACATGAGTATTGTATTCTGGGGCAATTCAATCCACATTTGATCAGATTGGGCTAGCAACCTAATAAAACCTTTCAGGCAAGCAACCCATTACTTTAGATCTCTTTTCTCTTGCTTACTCTTCTGAACTTTGGCAATAGTTTTCTTTAAATTTAATTTCATCTCCTCTAATTCTTTTCCCCATGATGAATGTCCAACATTAATTGTTGTTATCATATAATCCCTAGGTGTTATTCCATGCTTTCTCTTATCTCCTAGCAAAGTATCTATTTGTATAGTTCTCCCTCCATTTGCATTCCTCTTCATAGTATGTCTTGTCCTTGATCTACCTCAAGGTTTAGGGGTCTCTACTTATTGTATTATACTTCTGAGATCTAGAGCTACCAATTCCACCTCTAATGATGGAGCGATTTTATTGACTAGCCAGTCAGGTGCTTCTTTCTTCTATTCTGCCTCTTTAGTATTTATTTTTTCTTGATGATCTGCATGTTCAAGAAATTCTCCTCTTAAACCATCAACATTACCTAAAACAACCCCCAAAACTTGAACACTTTATATCCTCACTAGCATGGGTTTTGGATTACCTTGGTTTATCATTGTCATTCTCCTATCCATCTATGTGTTCAACATAGGTCCTTGGGGCATTACTTTCCCATTGTCCTAAAACATCAAGATTCTCCTCATTTTTTAAATCACTACCTAAGGCCTGTGAGGGCTCTTGATTTTCATTCTCATCCTGGCCTTCTCCTGATTTCTCAAAAGTATGAAGTTGCTCAAAATTCTTTTTACTCTTCCTTGTGGAAGTTGATCATCAAATATATCTTCATTATAAATATTATCAATAAGATTTTGACCTATAGTATCTCCTGATTTTCTTTCATCAATTTCCTCAGGTTTTCTCACTTCTAGAATGAGTGATCCTCTTATTAAACCTTATTCTTCTTTATCCATAGGATTTGACCCTATATCTGACACTTCTTCCACTACTGGCTTCACCATGGGATTTTCTTTGGATCATTTTTCTTAAAAAAATTTCATCATGGCAATCAACTTCTCCTACTAATTTCTAACTTCCTCTTCATTTTTTTAAGAATTTCCTCTTGAATTACAAGATTCCCTCTGAGTGTTTGTCTCATTGCTTCCATATTGATTGAAGGTGGAGAAGTATATATATCTTCTACCTTTTGAGATCCATACCTTGTCTTACCACGCATCTATGTTTTCATTCTCACCTCTTCACCAATCATAGGCTGAGCTCTTAGCTTTACTATGGAAGATAATGTTGCCTTAGGCTTTACCGTTACATTGGCCGAATTGGCCATAGTCTCTTTGCACTATCTAGCTAGCATCACTAGAAATTCTCCAACTTGAAGTACTAGGAATTATTTCCTCACCATGCCCAACTACCTCTATTTTTCCAACCTTTATTTTCTTTTTAGCAGTCTCTACACACCTTAATTCATCCTCTAGCAAGTGCTTTCTCTTCACATTAAGTGGGTATGTGAGCATTATCCCAGCTTCTTTTAATGCTTCACTATAACCATGAATCCAGTGCTAAGTGTATGTCCAGACTTGCTTATAAATCTCCTAAATGGTTACTATCTCCTTTGTTGTATAATCTAGGTCTAGGATAGGTTCATCAAGAATATTTTTTATCATAAATTGTATTCAATACCTCTCCCTTATCTGTATCCAACTATTCTAGGATATCATGGAGTCCAAGAAGCCTTGCTACTTGTAATATAAATATTTTGTATGATCGCTTTCTTACCTCGTGCTCGTCTTCACAATTATACCAAAAATATTATAAATAATAAACATGAGCATACTTACTACTTATTATCCTAGCAAGGTTTTCCTCTAGATCATAAGTCTTTTGAGATAGTGCAAATAACTCCAACTTATAAACCTGCAACTCTTCCACACACATATCAACACTTTTGGCCATAGCACATTTGTAATTCCCTATTGTGATGGAGAATATTATGGAACACTTCTTGCATGCTTGCATGAAAAGGGCATGAGAAGATTGCATCTGTCTCACCAATTCTAGTAACATCATTTTGTCCATTGGATACCTGGTGTTAGGTCTCAAAAACACAGGTTTTGAACATTAAGAGGGTGCCAATATCTTAGTACATTTTTGGCTAACAAATGGGGTGAATGTGATTAATAATCCCTTGCTCTTTAGGCTCTACTAAACCTAGGCAGGTGTACCTAAATGATAATAAAATTTGAAGCTTTAAATATAGTCTCTAACTTGGGTGATCTATTCACAACGACACGTGGACGTGAAACATATGCTATGCTAATAACTAATTCCTACTATCGATGTTTTGAGAATCAATTGTATCAGTAAATTTTGTTTAAAATGTTCAAGTATGACTAGTGCCTAATCCTATTGTGTGAATGGAGTCAAATTTGTGTGATAATGGAGACTGATATGTAAGGTAGGTGGATCTACTTCTCAGCTTAACTCTAACTTGTTGGGAAATTTGGATGTTTGCAACTTGTACAAACGTGCTAGCTTGTTAGTTACTGTACTCTTCTTTACAAATCATAGTGTTATTTTCCTAAATTACTATAATATCACGAAAGTATTTTCAATTCTTAACTTGAGGCAAATGAATCAGAATAATCAATTTAAAAGGATTTTAATCCCTAGTAGGAATAATTTAAAATGAATTAATTGAAAGGAATTTAATTCACTCTAGCCAGAAGTCAATCAATAAAATCACACAGTAAAATCAAATATGTCCTAAAAAATTGTATAAATTTGAATAATAGAGGAAAACCACTTTGGAGACAACACAACAACATATAAGATTGAATATTAATGCAACAATTGAACAATAAAAGTAAATCACCAAATATGAATAGTCTTCCCCATTGATTATACTTCAAAATTTATACATTAATAGCATGAGTGTATCTAAAATATGAAAGCGGATGAGTGAAATGTGATATGTGAATGGGTGAGCCTAACTAATACTATTGATGATGATCCAAACTAGGCCTTGGTTTTCCCTTTTATATGGGAAGCAACAAGCTACAAACCCGTTCACAAATAGTTACATCATTTGATAACTAAAGGATTAAACTTGATTAGCATAATCATAGAAACTTAGTAGTTTGTAGGTGGATACACCATGATCTGTTAGTATCCAACAAGAAATTGTGATCATTTAAGACATTCTCAAGGCTCATGCTCCATGATAATGCACCCATGACTACAAAAAATTGATACCCTGCCATTTGTGACTTGGCTAGTGTGATGAATAAATGAATTTTTGACACATGTTCGATATATCCTATCTTTGCATAAGTGTGTGCATTTCTTATGATGTCTCTCATTGCATATTCAAGTTCAAAGATTCATCCTAGTTGCACATGTTTTTCTTTGAATGACCCCTTTTGTGTCTTCCCGATATGAGTTTTTCTCTTCGATTCCTTTTCCCTCTTTGAAGTTTCGAAGAAACTTGTGGTTGCCTCTCTTAAATATCCCATAGTCTCTTCGACAATATATTCTTATAGTTGTTTTTCTGTTGTTAGAAGATCAAAGAGACTTTTATCATTTTTTGTTCGATTCTCTTTTGTCTCTTCGACATCTTGTTCTCACTTGTTCTTGAAGTGTCAAAGAGACTTCTTCATTCCTTAGTTTGACACAATGATGTCTCTTTGAGACTTCCATTGTACTCACCCAGTTGTGATTTGTCAGTAATTTATCAATTTTTTTAATAATCTCTCAATGTTTGAGAGATTTTTTTTTTTTTTTCTTGAATGCAAAATGATTCTATATCCTTAGAGTGTCAACATTATTGTGTTTTTTCGGAGAGACATGTTAACTTTTCACTCTTAAGTATCTAAGTCTCCTCAACATATTACGCTTTGGGTTATTGGAGAGACATTAAAATAAGTCACCTCAAAGCATGAGGGTCTTGTCAACATTTTTATTATCTTTTTGTTGATTTTGTCAAGGAGACTATGGTGAAGCTTTCTTCAATATGGTATTGTATAGGTGAACCAAAATCCTAGTGATGAACTCAAGGCTATGACTATGGAAAGGATAAGTTTTTTAGTGATGCCAACTTTCATTAAAATGATTGGGGAGTTGTGGCTATAATATATTGGGATTATTTATAAAGGCGGTTCTAATAGCTATGCAATATGACTTATTTAATGGATCTTGTCACACAATTTTTTCATTTCATGTTAAGCACAATGTAAAACTAGAGGAAATAGTTATTTTTGACATAAGTGAGGTGTGAACATGGTGATAAAGGCTAATAAAAATAACTAGAAATTTTAGTTCTAACAGTGGCTCTAATTAGGGTGATTCCACAATACTAGTTTACAATTTTTGGCCAAACTGGACACTGAATTGATTTTTTCTAACTAAATCTTCACATTTGGGTACCTATAGTGGCTAAACGATGAGGAATTTTAAGATGATGCAAACTAGTGATTTGTGGCATTTTATCTGTAGATTCTAAATATATTTTTTTCAAAAAATTTCGAATCAGATTGCCCTTATTTTTCCATCTCCTTTGAAAAATATTTTTTTCAGTAAACACCATTTTTAAGGAGTGATGCTCACCGTATATGACATAAGTTTTCTCAATGAAGGATAAATTTTTATTTTTTTTTAATTTAGATTTTTAAGTATGATATCTAGTGCATGGAATTGGTTTCATAGTATTTCATTAAATATTTTTTCCTTAATCAAGTTTTGAATTCAAAAAAATTACAATTCAAACATAGGCAGACTATATACAACATAAACTTTTTTATATATATCAAAATTCATTTTTCCACTTGTGTAGAACAAAGAGCTTGATTTTTAGTGAAAAACCTATGTTTAATCAAACTAAAAAAACAAATACATAATAAAACCAAAACATATTAAAATTATATTTTTTGGATAGCTCCTTCTCGGGAATACCATCATCCAGTTGGGTTTGCAAAGTCTCCATTTTCATCCTCAACTTGAGCTTCGAAGGAAAAAATTCTAGAGATTTTTGGTGCTAGAGGGGGAGAAGTGGGGAAAAGGAGGGTTTGAGCGAACCCCCTTTCCACAAAGCTTTCCTTTTGATTTTTTCTCGAGAATGGTGGGACCCAACATTTAATGGGTTCGCTCGAAGGGGGATTCTAGTGAACCCCCTTTGGGTTCACTCGAACCAAATGTTTGTTCGAACCCCCAAAAACTAATTTTTTTTTCCATGGGGGCATTTTAAAAAATTTTCCTTCCTCACTGGAATTGTAAACCAATTTTGTGGGTTTACCCATTGGGGATGAATGAACGTGAGGTGATTGCAAGAATCTAGAAGTGATATCCAGGAAGCAGATCATGGGTGAATGTGATTAAATGGGATAGGGAAGGGAAAGAAAACCTAAAAATATTGTGCATGGAATATAATACATTTTAATAAAAGAAGTGTTTGAGGAATTATCCATGCACTGGAAATTTCTAATCTTCTCCTATCATATTTTGAAGATAGTAAGAATCTTCACCACTTTTTCCTATAATAAAAAATGGTTCTATCCAGAGAGCTTCAAATTTCCCATGTCTCCCTTTGAGTTGGCATCTGGAATTCCATAATAGAACCATATCATTTACTTCAAAATTTCTATCTTTTTCCCTTTTGTCAAACAAGTATTTCATTTGTGACTACATTTTTGTGTTATGTTCTTGGGCTAGCTTCTAACCTCATCCAATTTTTCCAATTACTCCATTCTATCTTCTATGGGTTTAGAAATATCCAATTCTTCCTAGAGTATGAACCTATATACTAGTAAAAGATCCTGTATGGGCATTCTTGTTTGTGTCCTTTAAACCAATTCAAAAGATAATTTTCCAGTAGATTTATTTACTATAATTTTATCTGCTTTGGTAACATCAATTTAGAGTCCCCTTTTTTTTGTTTTTCAATATCCTTTTAATTATTTTTAGGATACTCTTGTTGCTAGACTCAACTTGCCCATTTTCTTTTGGATGATATGAAGATGCATACAAAATTGTTATGCCATATGTTTCACAAAAAAAATTGAACTTTTCTAATCTAAAGCACATACTATTGTTTGTGACTATCTTTACAGGTGTTCCAATTCTAGTGATGATATTTTCCATCAAATTTTTTATCACAACCTTATTGGTAGCTTGCTTTGTAGGGATGGCTTCTATCCATTTTGTAAAATAGTCAGTTGCCGCTGAAATTCATTTATGGCTTCCACTAGACTTCTCTGGTATTTCTCCAATGAAATCAATTCACCATTGATGAAATGGAGCTTCAACTTGCATTGTTTTAACTGGGAGTGCTCCTTGGTACTTCAATTTTCTAGAAAATCTTTGACAAGCTTCACACTTTCGTACATAAGTAAATGAGTCATTGAAGATCGTGGGGCAATAGTATCCAGCTCTTAGGATTTTATGGGTAGTGGTATTAACCAAAAAATGTCCTCCACATACACCTTCATGCATCTCTTTCAACACATTTTTTGCTTGTGATTAATCCAAGCATAATAATAACACTCCACCTTTGTTCTTCTATTATAGGTCCCCATTCATAAAGACATATTTCACGGCATGCAATTTTAAAGTTCTTTTTATTTTCATTCAAATCTTTAAGGATATATATTTTTTTTAAGATAATACATTATATTAGTGCACCATGGGGTGTTTTCAATGCTAGAAATCATACCTTCTTCCTCCCCTATTATGGGTAGGGGTTGTTTTTGTCACAATTCCCTAATCATTTAATCTTTTAATTATCGACCCAGGAGTATCTAAAGCTATCTGCGGTAAGAGTTGGACTAGTTTTGGAGGGGTTTGTTCTTGTTCCACTTTGTTAGGAGCAATTTGGCTTTGTTCCTTGTTTATCAAAAGTGTTTCTATGCTTAGTCTCCTTAGTTCTTCTTTACTTAAACTTATTCTAAAAACGTTTAAATGAAAAATAATATTTCAAGACAGAAAATGTGCAGAGACAAGATGTGTTTCAAGATAGATTAGATCATTAGGAATGGCTTCTAAACTTAATCTATTTGCATAAAAATGATAAACTACTTTAACTTGAATTTAGAATCTAGTTAAGTAACAAAATTGAAATCTAACTAATTCAGAAGAAATCTATTCCATTCCATATACATCCAATCTATCAAGTAACAAGTCTTTCTTTGTGCATGATCCATTCTGAAAATTAAGAATATACTACTTATTAATGATGAATGAACTATTTTGTCTTCAATTTATTTAATTGGAACTTAGAATAAGCTAAAATAGAAAGGATTCTATTTTATCAACAAAACAATGAATTAAAATCACAAAAATGTACTTCCAATTTTAAGATATATTCTAGCATTTCACTTATGAAAGAAATCCTACTGAAAAAAAGAATGAAGATGAACTAAAAAATTAATAGGATCGCCTTCCTTCGATAGAGTGGGCCCTGGTTTTCCTCTAGAGGGATCTTAACACATGATGTGATCAATTTCTCTTCTTTATTCCATACAATTGGCCCAAGGAAGGGTGAAGTACAAATTGTTTCAATTAGAAATTGAAAAATGAGCGAAAATGGAAAACTAATAAAATCTACTCCTTCTACCCACTAACTAACTTTGAGAGTGGATACATATATCCTTCTCTTTATTTGAAAAGAAAGAAAATGCAAGAAATTAAACTAACTCTAGGTTATCATTCGAAGCACTTGAATAAAAATCATGGGGATCTTTTTGGTCATCTTCAGTTAACTTCAAGTAGAATGGTCGTGGTGAATAGTGTGTGAGATAAAATAGTTGTTTGGCTAAAAAGTACATTGATTGAGGCTACTAAGTCATAAACTGTAGGTGACCGGTTTCATTTTGAATGAAAAAATGGTTAGCATCACTTTTGATCCATAATTACTTCTTCCAGTCATAAGTTAAACACATATCCACAAAAAAATTACACATTAAATATCATTTAATCTTGCATTCAAAGATAAATAAGCATTTATATAAAGTATTCATATTCTAAGTACAAATTCCTAATTAAGTTCATAACTGAAACATATAAAAGATAATACCATAAGTTTTAAAGCCAAATATAAAGTATCAAGTTTGAAATTCAGAAAATGTATGAGGTCTCCATGAGCCCTAATCATCCTCCCCCTCCTGCTCATAACCATTTCCTCATGGTTACTTATTAACCACATCAAGGATGTCTTTTTTCAAATTTTTAATCCATAAGGCATAGTCAACAACACCTCCTCTCTATTCTATTGTTGTCCTAATTTTGCTTGCAAAACCTTGGTTTTGTTATAGTTTCTCATACCATGACTTCAAGACTTCAACAGGTATCATTTATGGGGAATTAATCTTTGGGGTTGGCATAATAATTATGGGAAGTTAGAATCTCATACAATTCCACAATTCTTGCTATTTTTGTATTAAATTGATAACATGCTTGATCCTTGCTAAGCTCTATCTGATGTTATTTGGATTGATTGGTTCTCTCCTTTTCAAAGCATCAAGAATAGAACTAAACCTTTCTTTACATGCATTATGAGACAATGGTTTTAATGTTCCTTCCACATCTTGATAACATGCAATACTCTTGAATAGATTAGAAACATAAATGAGAGCAACATCATTTAATATAGCAACAAATCTAAATTTCTTGATATAGTCAATTGCATTAGGAATTTCCCCTCTCATTGGCAATCCATATCTTTTTTGTGCATCCCTATACTCTCCCATTCTCTTTGTCAATTCAAATTGATTCTTCAGCAAAGAGACAAATTGTTGCAAGTATGGATGTGTTTGGTGGTGTTTTCATTAATTTTTTTGTAAGTGTGAATAAGTAAACAAAGTAAAAACACTCCTTAATGAAACATTATATCAAAGATTAAGCAAATAATCTACTAAAAGTGTCTCATTGTCTCCTATCTTTAAATATTTATTAAGCTACAATGCTCTCAGATTTAAATGAAACACTATAACTATTAAAATGACAATCTAAAGAATGGAGTGATGTTGAATGAAATGATGTGATGCTATATGATAATGCTAAATGATAAAAGAACTACTGTAACATGAATTGACATGAAAAACTATGGATGAAGCTACAGGAGGTAGCTATGATTATGATTCTAAAATGTTGGATGCTTGAATTTCTTGATGATTTCCTATAGAGTAAGATTCTGTAAACTTGATAATCTAGATCATTTCTTTGTTGAATGAGGCTATATCTATAGATTTCTCAGTAGTAGCTTTGCACAAGGGCAACAAAGTAGAGGCTTGGATTCAATCTGGAGAATTGAATGGTGAGAGATGGAGGAAATTGAGAAGATTTTGGGGATTGTCCCTACCCATGAAAACACCAGGAAATAAGGTAGGAAGGATTGATGGAAGAGGATTGAGAGATATATTTCCAATTTGTCTCCAATTTGTCTCCAAATCTTCTCATGAAGATTGACTCAATTAATTTTGACATATTTTTTACATAAATTAGACATAGAATATCTAATTTGATTTTGAGGAAATATAGAGGAATATTCTTTATGATTTAATTTAAATATTTTGGTTTATTTAAATTAGAAAAAGAGGGATAAATAATTTAATAAAACAAACTATAGGAGTTGTTTATTAAATTAAAATAGAAGAATATGGTAATTAATCAATAAAGTGTTTAACCTTTATTTAATTAATTTAGGTAGATATGATAGAATAAAATAGGGGAAATTGATAATTAAATCAAACAAAGTATTTAATTTTTTTAATTTAATTAAGATGAGATAATATAAGAATTAGAAGAATTTAAATGTGAACTATATAAATAAATATTTCTATTTATTCAACAGTAGATGAATTTAGGATAATTAATCAAATAAATTGTATTTAATTAATCAGATTCTCTAGACCAATTTTAGGTGTATACATTTTTCCCCTCTTTGAAGTGATGTGTTTACGCATTGCTTCAAAGAAAATTTTGCTGCTACTTCCAATATCGAAAAAAAATCAGTATGCCTTAGACATGCCCCAGATATTGATTTTTAGATGATTGATGATAATATGTCCCCTCAGGAGATAAATTAATGATTTTTTGGATTTTTCAAAAAAAATGATTTTTCATGATGATTTGATGATGATTTGACGAAGAAATAATGTATCCCCCGATATTGATGAAGAAAATTTATCCCATGGATGAATTTCAATTAATTTCATAAATAAAATTAATTAAAATAATAGAATTCCCTCAAAATCCCTTTTGAAAAACTTATATAAAGTCAAAATGTCCTTTTCACACTCATTTGTACTTTTTGATTTTTCAAAACCTAGTGAGAGAGACATTTGAGCCACTTGGAGCGAGATGTCGATCCCCTACCACACCCACTAGTTCGAATGTGTACGATGTCACCAGTGCTCGGCCACCTATGGACCTCTTGTACGTACCCATAATCCACCTCATTATTTTTTTATTCTTGATTTTCATGCCATTTTCTCGCATTTCCCTTTTTTTGTAGTTTTAGAGCATCAATGTTGTGCTTTAGCGCTTTGCACTCTGGTGTAGCGCTTCTAGGATATGTTTTAGCACTTTCATTAATTTCTTTAGCACTTTCATAGGATAGTTTAGCGCTTTGAAGAATCAACGCTTAGATAGATTTTTTTAGCGCTTTGATACCTGATTTTAGTGCCTAGAAAGTTCTAGCACATTGATTCAATATTTCGACACTTTGATGTTATGAAATAGCGCTTTAAGTATAGTAGCACTTTGATAGACTGTTATAGTGCATCGGTTTGATTAAATAGTGCTTTGAGAAATTTAGTGCTTTAGTTTCCTTTTATAGTGCATCAAAGTGCTAAAATAGCGCTTCTGGTTGTTAGCGCTGAGGGTGCCTATTTTAGCGCATTTGAATGATGAAATAGCACTTTTGATTTTTTAGCGCTTTGGATGCCTATTTTAGCGCATCCATGTTAGATTTATAGATTTGACATAGTTAACCTTGATTTTGTCCATTTCGATCATGTCCCTTCTTTGGTTTGGTAGGATTCGATAATTCAAATTCCCTAATGACTAATTTTGATGATAAATAAGACTTTCTCTCATGATAGGTGAGAAATAATCTCATTTGTGATGATCATCATGATAGGTGAGGAATGATTTCATATCTAAAAAACCTCATGATAGGTGAGGTTAGATGATGTTTGTGATGAACCTCATGATAGGTGCGGTTATTTGATGTTCATTCATGAATTTTGATCAAAAAATCATACCCAAATTTGAGTTGATTTGATATAGATTGACTTGTGAATTTTGACATAGTGCACTGATTTGTAAACTTGTTTGATGATAGGATCCTCTGGATAACCTCTAGATGCGAGAGAAATTTCCTTGGACTTCCGATCTGATTCCACATTTGACTCCTGATGATATTCAGATCATCTCTCGATGTGGTTTGTCTACTCTCCTTGACATGCCCCAGATTAGGATTAATTGGGGTCTCCTTACTACCATAGTCCAATGGTGGCACAATGATCATAACACCTTCCACCTACCCACTGGCAAGATGATAGTCACACTAGAGGATGTGTGGTAGATATTACAGATACCTTTTATGGGAGAGATTGTAGTTTATTATTCACATGAGGCTGGTGGGAGAGATGCACTTCGCAGAGTATTTTAGGATAATCATATTGCAGGATTGAGTGTTCAGTGGCAGACGATGGTTGATGCCTACGCTACTCTACCAGCAGTGCTAGCTAGATTCATTGGAGGATTCCTTTATCTTGATCACAGGTCAAAGGGATTCTCTGTGGGTTGGGGCCGTATTCTTGAGAGCATGGTCATGCACGATTCCAGATATGTGTGGGGAATGTGTATGCTAGCCTGCCTTTCTCATGATTTACACTCAGTGGTATATTTGGGAGGACGCAACTTATCAATAGGAGTGAATTTATTATAGGTTTGGGCATGGGAGCATTTTTCCATTGCTCAACCATTGCCAGTACGTGATAGACCTATAGGCAGACCATACGTTTTTCATTACAAAGGTCGACTTACACAGTCTCAGATGGGTAAGTTAGAGCATTGAAGATGTGTTTTGGATGACCTAGAGAGTGTCATATGGTTTCCTTATCTAGATTGCGAGCAGTGGGAGGAGGATAACGCAGTGCTTGGATTTTTGTGTGATTCCATGTATTTGATCGGTAGGACCCATTTTGTCCTAGAGATATTTTTATTGTGGCGGGTCTATAGGCAATACAATATTGTGCAGTGCATGCCTTAGGGGGTTGCTCATTATTCTCGTCGGCAGAGTGATACGATAGATTGGGGTGCATGCTTGTCATATGAAACATTGGTGGAGGGATACCGGGCTTTGCAGCCTTCAGCTTGGGATATGCGTTGGGATATTGCAGAGGCACCAATGATAGAGGAGTATGCCCAATTTTTGGCTTTACATCCATGTCCTTAAATCACCATTCCAGATGAGCCAGCACCATTACCTTTGGAGGAGGATGTTTTTGAGGATCCCTCCATAGCCATTGAGGGTGAGGAGGATAGTGGATCTGACACTGAGTCGAGCAGTAGTGAGGAGAGCAGTAGTGAGGACAACAACAATGATGATGGGGATGGTGGTGGTGGAGGTGGCAGAGGGGTTGAGCTAGGTGGTGTAGGTCTGCCTTTGAGTAGGCCTCACAAGAGGTGAGAAGTGGAGATGTCTTATGTAGACTAGAAGAGATAGATTACAAGCCTATAGGTGCAGGTACAGACTATGCAGGGTCAATTAGTGCAGGCACAAGGTTTACTTGTGTAGACTCAGACATAGCTGCAGACCCAAGCATAGGCTCATGCATAGGCATTGGCACAGGTAGAGGGATAGTTGGTAGCTATTCAGACACAGGTTGGTACTTTGACAACCAAGAGGGACAGTGCTAGACAGATTGCAGAGAGGGCACATGAGACTTCAGAGACTTTACAAAGGGTAGCTGATGGTACCTCCATTTCTGATTATATGAGGGAGGTTATGCGGGTTAGACGAGAGGAAAAGTTCTACAGGGGTTGGTATCATGATGCAGTTCATGCTGAGCATAGAGTGAGTTATGCCCCTTCTAGATCCGGTAGGAAACATACCTGGACAGTTAGTCAGGGTGTGATGCAGCCTCCACGAAGAGATCCCAGAGATTCTAGTCCATCTGGTGGTGGTGGTGGTACTAGTTCTGTGATGTTTGCACCTTCTAGAAGTAGTAGATCCTAGATGCTTCTTTGTGATATACTTTTTGAGACATGATGCACACTATGAGTCAGCCCATTTTGATGATGTATCTCTTCTTATTTCAGACTTCATTGTATACTTGACATTTGATGATATATATGATTATGTAGTTGATTTCTACTATTCTATGATTTATTTATGATTCTATGATGGATGCATTTATTTTAATGTGCTATATATCATGTGATGATTCTATGATAAATTCCTTTATTTTATGTTATGTGATGATTCTAATTTAAATTCTTATGTATGAACATATGAGGTATGGATGTATGATGTTCTAAATGTATGACTGAAAAATGATGATTTTGTGATGGATTATATATGGATGACAATGATAGGATTCTAAAATAATGATGTATTGTTGTATGGATGTAGGATGATATATACATTAATTTTTTTTAACAAGATGTAAATTTTGTGACGTAATTCATCGATGAAAATGATGTATGGGTTAAAATTGATCAAATGCATATGATAATAATGTAATAAATGATATGGTGTAATGAACATGATCATGATAAATGTATGATAATAATAAAATGTGGATGAAGTGACATGTTTATGAGATGAATGTAATGATATGATTTATTTCTACAATGTTTATATAATGTGGAAACATGATATGATGAATGCAACTATATGATTTTGATGTCAAATGTATGAATGGTGAGATGATAAATGCTTTATAATGTATGGAAATGGAAAGATAATGCACCTATATTTTTTTTAATGATTTTTTGTTTATGTCAAGTATACTCAATCATATTTCTAGAAAAGATAATCATCAATTTGAATCCTTTGTGTAACAACTACTCTGCAGATGTAGAAATTTATGAATGCAATCTAATTTTATCATTCAACTATATGTAGACCATTGTCATTTTAATAGTACTTTTGTGCTTGGTATCATCATAGAGCTTTTTAAGATGTTGAAAGTGAGTACAAGCGTAAATGGTATATGTTAGACCAATGATGACCTGAGTACTACTTTCATGGTTTTTGATATTGCAAGCGAGCACAAGAATCTAGGTATAATTGAACCGAGATGACCTAAGCATTTCTTGCATAAACAGGTAGAGATTAATCATTTTATTGTGTGAATTCCGAATATCATCAGTGATACATTTGTATAGCACATCCCCCAACAATTCACACATTTATATGATAAATGTAGAGACAGTAGACAATAAAAATATCATTCTCCTTCCTTATTTCTCTAATTTATTACATCATTGAGTTACTCGAAAGGAATGATAATAATTAATAAAAAATACAACTTTTCCACCTTTCACTTAGAGTGTTTCAATCATTATTCAGATTAGATCATCCATCTCGATTTTGTGATGTTTTTGTGATTTTTCGAGATTTTGAAATTTAAAACTAACTAAAGACCTATCCTAGGGGTCTTGGGAGCTGATCAAAGATTATCCTTGCCTATGTTATACACACAGAGACCATGTAGTTTGATTGATACTGACTCATTTTATTTTGTTTTGGTTTTTCTGTTCTAGACTGACTTTTTGACTTGTTTTTGGATTTTTTGATATGATATAGATGTTTGATGCATTCTCGATGGTGATTGATGTTTGTACTTTGATCATTGTTTGTGTTGTACTTGTTATACCATTGTTTTCCCATTTGGCTAAGATGGTGTTTTATTGCCCCCAAGCTAGAGTGAGACATGACCATGTGAAATGAAATGATAATGGATGCAATGATGGCAAGATTAATGATCTGATATGAAATGGTAATGATGGAAAGACTAAAGATCCTGATATGTGTCAAAAATAGATGGAAAAGCTAGTTAAGAATCTCACATAGCACCTGTTTCTAGGTTTTCACCATATGTTTTAAATACACTTTTGTTTTGTATTTTCCCTTTTCTCATTTTTCTTTTTTTATTTTTTGTATTTTTTGTTACCAAGACGCCTATTTGCCAGGTTTTCATCAAGGCAATCATTTTCTAGAATTTTGACCCATGCACCAGGTAATTTAGGTATAGAACTTTCTGAAATTGATATTGTTGATAGGTTCATCAAACAAATACTCCTCTGATGTTGATATTTGATAGGCTCTTGATCCGTACACTGATATGATGACAAAGGGACCTAGCTAGTTAGGTTCAAACTTCCCTTTCTTTTCCCTGTCCTGTTGATTTCTAGGGTTCTCTTTTAGGACCAAATCGCCAACCTGAAAGACTCTAGGTTTTACCCTATTATTGTAGCTCCTTGATATTCATTGTTGATATGCCATGAGATTATTGATAGCTTGGTGATGGTGCTCATCCAAAAATTCCAGCTCTTGAAGCCTGGATACCCTATAGTCCACATCTGAAATGATTCCTATTAATGATACATAGAGTGATGGAATCTCTACTTCAATGGGTAGTATGGCCTCTGATCCATATACCAAGGCATATGGTGTAGCTCCTATCGGCATTCTAATGCTGGTTCTATAGGCCCATAGTGCAGGATTAAGTTGAACATGTCAATTATGTCCAACATCGTTAACTGTTTTCTTGAGCATTTTTTAGAATTGTTTTGTTAGAGGCCTCTTCTTGGCCATTTCCTTGAGGATAGTACGGTGTTGAGAAATGATGTTGGATATGAAACTTATCACATAATTCTTGGACATCTTGGTTTTTGAATGGCTGTCCATTATCAATGATAATAAATTGAGGTATACCATACCGATAGATTATGTAATTCAATATGAAAGACGAGATATGTTTCTAGTGATATTTATAAGAGGAATTGCTTCTATCCATTTTGTAAAGTATTTTGTTGTTGTGATTATGAACTTGTATCCATTGGATGAAGACAAATTTATCTTTCCTACCAAATCTAGTCCCCATTGACAAAAGGGCCATGTTGATGTGAATGGATGCAATTCTTGAGCTGGTGCATGGATTAGATTACTATGAATCTGACATTTTTCGCATTTCTTTACAAACTGATAAGACTCTTTCTCCATACATGGCCAATAATATCCTAAACAAGGGAGTTTCTTTGCTAGAGTTATACCACTTGAATGAGTGCTACAAATACCTTCATGAACCTCACGCAAGGCTGTCTCAGATTTGTTATGTTCTAAACATTAGAGTAAGGTACCATCTAGACCTCAACGATAAAGGATGTTGGCGATTAAAATATGTCGAGCGGATTGGCGGATGAAGTTGCATTTTTGGTTCCTAGAAAGATCGGGAGGGAGGATGTTGTCTTTTGAGTAAGAATAGGTTTTCTCATAGATGGAGGATTCAATGGTATCTAAATGGCATATGGTACTGGATTCTGAACTATTATAAGAAGGATATGATACGTTTTCTACCATAAACTCATAACGACCATGTTTCTCTGGAAATTGTAAGAGTGAAGCAATTGTCACCATAGAATCTACCGTTTTGTTCCCTGCCCTTGGAATTTGATCAAATTTGATATTGACAAAGAATTGTTTTAGATCATCTATTAGCTTCTTATAGGGCATCAAATTTTCATCTTTCATCTGATATTCATCCTTTACTTGATAAATGACTAGTTTAGAATCCCCATATACCTGTAATTTTGTGATCTTCCATTCAATTGCTCCTTTGACTCCAATGATTAATGCCTCGTATTTTGCCACATTATTTGTACATTGAAACATCAGTCTATAAGATTTTGGGATGGTGTGTCCTTGAGGTGTGATGAACAAGATCGCTACTCCAGATCCTCAGTGTGTATATGATCCATCAAAGTACAATATCCATTGTTGCGGTGTCATTGCCAGAATGTCTGCATCAAGAAACTCCATTGTCATAGGTTGATCATCTAGTAAAGGAGCTTCAACCAATTTTTTGGTGATTACTTCACCTTTGATTTATTTTCTTTCCACATATTGAGTATCAAACTCACTTAAAAGAATGACCCATTTGGCAAATCTACCTGTTAAAGCAGCCTTGCTGAGTAGATGTTTTAAAGGGTCAATTTTTTCTATGAGCCTAATTGTATGAGTCAACATGTAATGCCCCAACTACTAGGTAGAAAATACCACTACCAAACAAGATTTATCAATGAAGGTGTAGTTTATTTCATAGCCATTTAAAGTTTTGTTGATGTAGTAGATGGCTTGTTCTCTTCCTTCATAATCTTCTTGTGCTAATAGTGCCCCTAAAGAAATATTTGTTGTTGTGATGTATAGTATTAGAGGTCTTCCTTATATAGGCGGCATGAGAATAGGCAATGTCATCATATATTGCTTTATTTGGTTGAAGGTTGTTTCACACCCATTATCCCATTTGAATACAACATTTTTATGTAATAGATGATTGAATGGATGACTTTTGTCTGCCAGCTGGGAGATAAATCTCCTAATTGATTGGAGCCTTCCTTATAGTGAGTTGAGTTGACTAATGTTTCTGGGTGGTGGAATTTCCATTTTTGCCCTTAATTTTGCTGGATCTACTTCAATGCCCTTTTTTGACACTATGTATCCCAAGATTTTTTCTGATGTAACCCCAAAGACACATTTCTTAGGGTTTAGTCTGACATTGAACTTTTCTAGCCTTGTGAATATTTTTCCTAGGATATCTAGATGTCCTTCCCTAGAATAATATTTAGCTAGAATATCATCCACATAATCCTCCAGAAAGGTGTGCATCATATCATGAAATATTGTGGTCATTTCTCTTTGATAGGTTGCCCCTATGTTTTTCAAACCAAATGGCATGACATTCCAGTAGAAGGTTCCCCATGGAAATGTAAATGCAGTTTTCTCCCGATCTTCTAGAGCTATCTTAATTTGGTTGTATCCAGAGAAACCATCCATTATTGACAACATAACATGCCCTATTGTTAAGTCTACAATGATGTCTATATTAGGTAATGGGAAATCATCCTTCTGGCATGCCTTATTCAGGTCTCGAAAATTTGTACATAACTTGATAGTATTTTCCGACTTTGAGATAGGTACAATATTTGATATCCATTCGGCATAATCAATAGATCTAATGAATCGAACATCTAATAATTTCTTTAGCTTAGCCTTTACCATTAATGCGATATGGGGATGCATTTTTCTCAATTTTTGCTTTACAATTTTGATTCCAGTAGGCAAAGACAAATGATGTATTAGAAGATTTGGGTCCAAACCTGGCATATTAGAATATGACCAAGCAAATTTAATGCTTATTTCTTCAAAGAATTTGATAAATTCAGGTCACTCTTGCTCTTTCTTCAGTGCCAATGTTTATAGACTATGTTGGCTCCATCAGAACTGATGGCAGTTCATGATAATGCTCCGGAAGAGTGTCAAATATCCCATCTTTTAGTGCCTTAGAGAGGTTTTCACTGATAGACACATTCTTTATTTTTTCTTTTTCAAGATCTAATTCTGCCATAGAATGGGTTTCACCATTAGATCTATTATTCTTGTTTTTTCTTTTGCAACTAGAAGATTTGACACCCTCCTAACAATTCACGTCGTTATGAGAGCTATGGATAGAAATAGTACTAGGTTCGTCACAACATAGGAAATTTATGATGGAATCATCATTTGTAAATATGGGTACATTTGTAGGTTCAATAGGTTCCCAGTCAATAAGTTCGAGATAGACTAAAGGCATGAAGTCATCGGATTGACTAAGGTTAATGGCGGTAAGGGTTCAGACAACTATGTCATCATAATCATTATTAGGGATGTCGAGATCAATGATGATACCCTCTTCAAGATTGTCTAGTTCACTTGATGTTTGTTCATCCTCACTTGAGTCATCGATATTTTGTGATCCTATTACAAATGGTCTAGACCTAGAGCCCTGCCCCTCTGCATGTGTAGGCGAATATGTTTTTATTACATCAATTTGGATATCTGCGTAAGATATATTAGAATGTAGATCCCATTCATATTCATTTGAATCCATGTCAGAGCTATCTCTAACCTGCAGGATTTCTTTCAACAACCTTCTTTGTCATTTCTTATTTTTGTTCTTATGATTATCCCAATCATGTCTTATCTTTTCAATGAAGAGTAAGATGCTAAATAGGTTCTACGATGCCTTCCTTCCTTTTTCCAATAGTTCCCTATCCCTCATAACCCATTTTTTCCAAAATAGCTTTCCCTTTGCCATAATTATCTGTGTTGATGTTGATGTTCGTTGATGTCGATGTTTCGCCATCTTTTTATAACCAATCGAGGATAGATTTTTCTTCTAATTCATCCTCTATAGTACTAGCTTTTACAAATATTTCCTCTAGAACTATGATAGGTAGTGATGTGTGATGTTTGATCATTGATGGTTGGCCATATGTCTTTGGAGATGGCATCAATTGTGAAAGATTAAGAGATTGTTCAATAGAATATTCTCCCATTCCCTTGTCTATCAGCTAGACCTATTCTTTGAATTTTTGTGATAAATAATTTTGGGGATCTAGATTGTTTGTTAATTGAGTGTCAACAAGACTTGCATCTTTTGATTTATCCTTTTTCTCAACCCACTTGGTGGTAATATTTGGACGTTTTTCTTCATTTGATGAATGTGAACTACATGCTTCCCTATTCTGAGGCACCAAGGTGTCTTGAGACATTCTAAGTGTGTCACAATTCTGAGGATGGTTATAATCTATTGATATAGTCACCTCCTATCCATTAACTAGGAATTTTAAGCATTGGTGATAAGTGGAAGGTATTTCCTGCATTTCGTGGATCTATGGGCATCCTAAGATTATATTGTAGGTTAACTCTTTTTCTAGTACCTGGCATGCTATGTGTTTCATCATCGGTCCCACTTGAATGGGTAACACAATCAGTCCCTTAGAATATCTTTCTTCCTCATCATATTCCTTTATTGTCATTTTCCTTCGAGCATCAATAGCATTATCTGAATACCCTAGTGCACAAATTAACTTTAGAGTGAAAATGTTCAAACTAGCTTCCCCATCTATTAGGACCCTTTTGACACGATGATTATGGATCAATAATTCAATATGGAGTGCAGTGTTATGGGGATGGTTAAGTGACACATCATCCTATTCAGAGAATGATAGACAATGTGGTGTAGTCAAATTTCCCACCATAGCCTAGAATTGGAAAACATCTAGATTTTTTGGTACCTTAGTGGCAACTAGTGCTTGTTCTAGAACCTCCTTATGTGATGGTGATAGTTTGACGAGTTCCAGTATTGATATATACTTTGGAATTTTTTGAAGCTTATCGACAATGTTGTAATGAGATGGAGGTGGAGTTGCATTTTTAGGCGCAACCCCCTTTAAGACTACCTTGGATTGTCCCCTTGTCATTACATTTACTAGTTGATAGTCCTATCGTTCTCTGATTTTTACAATGTTAATTTGATTTTCAGAGACTTGTATGCTTGGGAGAAAATCAAAAGGGGTAATGTCATTGGTTTTGTGTTTTTCCATGTGATGACCAATGGTATTATCATTTTCTACTTCAGTAAGACAAAGGATCGTGGTATCATAGACATGATTGATATTTTTACCTTTGTTTTTCATAGAAGATGATGCTCCTTTTTCATAGTTTGGTAAAGGGTCCTTGAAGGCTATACGATCATTGTTTTTGTTGTGTCCCTCTACATATACCTTGTTATTGTCGATAAGATCTTGAACTATGTGTTTTAACTCCACGCAATCATTAGTCTTATGGCCTTTATTATTATAGAAGTTGCAGTAATCTGCGTCATTCCACCATGGTGGTTTGACCTTTGGATCCCAGAATCTCACTTCCCGTGTAGTGATAAGACCACTTGTGTCTAGTTCTTTCATTATGTATTCCAATGTTTGGCCTAAAGGTGTGAACCTACATCGGTTTGATGATTTTTGGTACGTTTGCAGTTTTGTGATTTTGTTATTTTGAATGACATTTGACTTGATGATTTGATCGTTGTTTTGATTTATTTTTGAAGTAGATGATGTCAAGTTGAAAATGGGTTTGGAATTTTGTAAATCATTTTCCATTTCATTGGTCCCCTTATTTCTATTCTTTTTCCAGAATTTTGGTTTGTCGTTGTTGGGGTATTCATTGGAGGAGTTTGTGTTATTTGATTTGTCGTTGTAATGTTTAATAACCCCTCTTTTGACCAGCGCTTCTTCAATCTTAAGGCCATTTTCTACCACTTTTTCGAATGTTGGAGGACATTGAAATTTGAGTTTGTAACTCATCTCGTCTGTCAAATTGTCAATGAACAACTCCATTTTTTATTCCTCGGGAATGGAGTGAGGATATCTAGCGAATAGTCATCACCATCTTTGTAAAAAGAATAGGAATGTTTCCCCTTTGTTTTGTTTCATGTTATATAGATCATTTATCATGACATCATGTTGGATGATAAAACAATATTGGGAGATGAACCTATTGATGAGGTCTTCAAAGGTTCGTATACCTGGTTGTAATTTGGAAAACCATTCCATAAATTGCCCTCCTAAAATTATTGGGAATAACCTCATTAGGTAAGTTTCCTCTTGAGCAAACTCTAGGCTCATGGTCTTGAATTCCTAGATATGATCGATCGAATGTGTCTTTCCATTGTATTTTTCATACTTGGGGAATTCACAGTGTTGAGGAAAAGGTATCATGTCCACCATTGAGTCAAAAGGATAAGGACGAATGTCCTGCAATGCGTATCTTTTGGTGTTTCCTTTTGCCATGTCTTGTATTTGTTGTTGTAAGTTCTGTATTTGGTTTGTTAAGGCAAAAACTCAATCAATACCTTGTGTATGTGGTGGCATTTTAGTTTCACCTATTCCAGGTGCTTCTTTTAGGTGATTTACATCAAAGTCTTCAGGAAGCTTAGCACCTGATTTAGACAACATTAAGAGGTATTTCTCCATGTCCTGCTCTAAGATATTTTCCATGAATTAATGCAATTTTGGATCTTGTTGGGTTGTTTGTGTTGAGAAATGATGCCTCAATTGCCAGCTTGAACCTCTGTCAAAAAAGAATTGGTGAAAATTGTTCTTTTCTGGCTTTACCGCCATATTGCGGCGGTCTCCTTTGTTGTTCTGCTGGTACGATGGTGAAGGGTTTGGAATTTATTGCCATACCAAGCATAGTCTCCTTCCTCACCATGGTGGTTGTGGTATTAGTCTCTACGGCTAAGTCTGGCTGGCAGTTACCACCCTATCACAAGCAGCCAAGAGGCTGACCATGGTGGCCGCGGTAAGATTTCCAGCGGCCTGGCTAGCAGTTACTACCCTACCGTAGCTAGCCAAGAGGCTGACCACGGTGGCCACGGTAAGACCGCCAGTGGCCTAGCTGGCGCTTACCGCCATATCACGACTAGTAAAGTGATTGACTGCGGTGGTCGCGGTAAGACTGCTTGTGATTAGCCAAGCCGGTTACTGCCATACCATGGTAAGTCTTGATGTCAATTGGGGTAGTGCAGTAGGATGAAAGGGAAGAACTTGGTGAAGTCAGGGTGACCTCGGTCGAGCTCACCGCCATACCGCAGGTCAAACTCGGCAAGGCTATAGTAGCACGGTAAGGACTGTGGAGAGCTCGGATGAGCTCATTAACTAGTTTGACTGAGTTGGACTAGGTGGAAGAAGTAGTTAGCAAATGGAATGCAGACACGTGGCTCGGTGTTTAAACATTGATTAGACAAAAACCAAAAGAGTAATTGTAGCAGGTGTAGGTCAACCCAGGGTGGAAAAATAGAACCCAATTTGGGTGATGGAATTAATGCCTAGGTGGCTCGATGAAGGAAGATCGGTATGGGCAGATCTTTGGTGTGATTGAATCCGACATGTTTGTACCTATTAGTCAACACTTGGTTGAAAAAATTGATTGCAACATCTAACTTCAGGAAGTCGAGGACATATTG
The DNA here is from genome assembly GCA_007115665.2 of Sequoiadendron giganteum. NCBI lineage: Eukaryota > Viridiplantae > Streptophyta > Pinopsida > Cupressales > Cupressaceae > Sequoiadendron > Sequoiadendron giganteum. Next base: position 295,682,434 of record CM021101.1, read on the forward strand.
CAGATGATAGAGTTCAAATTGTATGTTGAAAATAACATTGTAACAGTGAGAGATAATTATGTAGTGATGTTGTGAGCTGATTAGAGAAAACTATAATTTTGTATGTAATAGTTTTGTTACTGTAATACAAATTGTCTTGAATTTGTGTGGTGGGTTTTTTTACCTGGAAAGGTTTTCCCACATATATCTTGTGTTAACTGTGAATGTTCAACTTTTTGTTCTCTATTTTACATGTTGTATTCATCTCAAGTAGTTTTAGGAAGCTATTGAAACTGGTTTATGCTTTTCTCCTCTTGTATTAGTGTTAAGGGGATGTATTCCACACTATTGGGTCTCTAGATCCTGCATTATTTTTCCCTTTAAGTGGTATTAGAGCTTGGCCAGTTATGTTATCCTTGTAGGAAAGATTATTTTTTTGTGTTGATACTGTTTCAGTGGGAGTCTTGCATTGTTGAAACTTGTTTTTGTTTGAGATGGCGAGTACATCTAGTAGAGTAGATATTGAAAATTTTAATCGAAGTAACTTTCAGTTATGGAAACTTAAGATAGAAGACTTGCTTTTGGATAGAGACCTCTAGATTGCAGTGTCTAGAACTAAGCCACAAAGTACAACACAAGAAGCTTGGGATTTTGTTGATAGAAAAACAAGAGGTTTGATAAGACTGAGTCTAGCCAATTTTGTACTCCTGAACATTCATGAGGAGTATTTTGTAGCTTCATTGTGGAAGAAGCTTGGTGATATTTATCAGGGAAAGTCTCTAGTAAATAAGTTATTCCTGAGGAAGAAGTTGTACTCCCTAAAGATGGATGAAGGTGCATCTATTTCATACCATCTGACCTTATTTAATATGAGTGTTACTCAGCTAAAATATGTAGGTGTAAAGATAGAGGAGGAGGATCGTTGTATGCTCCTATTATGTTCGTTACCTGACAGTTGGGATCATCTTGTGATGGCCATTGGAAGCACTATTTCTGCTTTCAAGATGGAAGACATTGTTGCCCCATTGCTATCTGAAGAGATGTAGAGGAAGTCTTCAGAGATGGCAAAAGAGGCTCTTGTTGTTTGAGATAGACCAAAGGAGAAAGGCAAGAAGAAGGACCAGAAGTCAAAATCCAAATCGACAAGGAGATCAAAGTCTCTTGGTAAAAAGTTCAAGGTGAGATGCTAGAACTATGGGCAACCTAGACATATCTGGAAGGACTATAAGGAGAAGAAGAAGAAGAATTCTGACAATGAATCCTCTCAAAGTGATGTAGACGCTTTCATTGCAACAACCTTGACAACTCAAGCATCCAATGATGTCTGGCTGGTTGACTCAGGTGATTCTTTCCACATGACATCCAATAGAGAATGGTTCTCTAAATACAAGAAGTATGATGGTGGAAATTTATATTGGAAAGTGACTCAACGTTGGGGATAGTTGGTAGAGGGAGATTCAAAATTCAGTTTCCTAATGGAGAGTCAAAGGTATTGGTGGTGTACTTCACATACTAGGTCTAGCTCAAAATCTTCTTTCTGTTAGTAAGTTAAATGATGTTGGTGTAGAAGTTTCCTTTTCAAGTAAGGGATGTAAAATGGCTAGAGGTGCAATGGTGTTGGCTAAGGGTGTTCGTATTGGCACTCTGTACAAGCTAGATGCACATCCTATTCTTTGTAATAATGCCTCTGTAAAGTTGTGCAATGTTGCACCTGTAGAGAAAGATGAAGACTCTTCTCTGGCTACATATGCTATCCAGGTAAAACTCTCAGCTGAGAGGACTATGTTATGTCATCACAGACCTGGTCACATTGGTGAGAAAGGTTTAAAAATCTTGAAGAATAAAAATATTGTAGAAGGGCTTGATGATTGTAACCTTGAGTTAAATTTTTGTGAACATTGTATCTATGGAAAACAACATGTTTCTTTTTATTCTAGTCCTCACAAATCTTCTGGTATACTGGATTATGTTCATTCTGATGTGTTTGGTCCAGTTAATATTCCTTCTTTATCGAAGTCTAGATATTATGTTTCTTTTATTGATGACTGTTCAAGAAGGGCATTTGTATACTTTATTAAAAGTAAATCAGAAGTGTTCAGTCAGTTTAAAGATTTTAAATCTTTGGTAGAGAATCAGACTGGAAGGAAAATTAAATGTTTGAGGACGGATAATGGCGGTGAATTTTGTTTTGTGGATTTGGAGAGGTATTGCACTGATCATGTAATTAAAAAGCATGAGACAAAACCTTACACTCCATAGAAAAATGGAGTTGCTGACAGGTTGAATAGGACACTGATGGAAAAGGCAAGGAGTATGCTAAGTGGTGGTGGTCTGGAGCAGAAATTTTGGGCTGAGGATGTGGCTACAACATGTTATCTAATAAATAGATCTCCTTGTTCAGCTCTTGTTGACAAGATACCTTTGGAAGCATGGTCTGGCAAGAAGCCCTCTATGAGGCATGTCTGTGTGTTTGGCTATAAGGCATATGTTTATGTGCCAAATGAAAAGAGATCTAAATTGGATAACTAGGTTGTCAAATGTATTCTCATCATATATAGAGTTGGTGTGAAAGGATACAAGCTTTGGAATCCTATTACTGAGAAGGTTTTGTACAATAGAAGTGTGATATTTTGTGAGCTAAAAACTTTAGTTAGTGATCAACAACTTGGGACAAATTAGAGTGACAAGAAGAATGATGCAGTTGAGATTCCCCAAACTCTAGAAAGGGAAGAGTTGCATGGTGTACCTGAGACTGAGGAGAGCTCAAGTAGCTCTGGAAGTTATGATGATGAACAACAACCTCAGCCTATAAGAAGATCTACACAAGAAAAATGGCAACCTGAAAGGTATGGTTTCTCTATTTTAGATTCAAACTGTGTCTATGATTTAATCACCAGCACTGATGAACCTAGGACTGTTAAAGAAGAAATCAACATGGCTGATTCAAAGTCTTGGCTGGAAGCCATGAATGAAGAAATAGATTCTTTGAAAAAGAATGATACCTAGAATTTGGTAATACTGCCTAAAGGGCGAAATCCTGTTGGCTCTAAGTGGATATTCAAAAAGAAGACAAGTCTTGATGGTAGTGTTGAGAAGTATAAGGCTAGGCTAGTTGCAAAGGGTTTTTCTCAAATTAAGGGAATAGATTATGGAGAGATCTTTTCCCCTATAGCAAAGCTGACATCCATCAGATTTCTATTGTCTTTAGCAATTCTGTATGATTTTGAAATTGAGTAGATGGATGTGAAGACAACATTTCTCCATGGTGAGTTGGAAGAAGAAATCTACATGTCCCAGCCTGAGCATTTTGTTGAAAGAGGTAAACAAAATCTAGTTTGTAAGTTGAATAAATCTCTCTATGGTTTAAAAAAATCTCCTAGAATGTGGTATTAGAAATTTGACACATTTGTGTTGTCAATTGGATTTGTGAGATCAAAATCTGATCATTGCATTTATTATAAATATGAGAATGATCGTGTGCTTGTTATTACCCTATATGTGGATGATATGTTATTCATTGGAAATAGCAAGACTATGATTTTTGATCTTAAATCTCAGTTGTCTGCAAAGTTTGAAATGAAAGATCTTGGTGCAGCAAGGTACATTCTTGGAATGGAGATAAAAAAGGACAAAACAAGAAGAAAACTTTGGGTCTGTCAGAGTAAGTATGTAAAAAATTTTTTGGAGAGGTTTAGCATGGATGACTGCAAGCGGCTTGTTGTTCCAATCATGCATGGAACTAAGTTGTCTGTTGAAGACTATCCAAAGTCTGCCATTGAGATGGAGGACATGACTAGTGTACCCTATGCAAGTGCAGTTAGAAGTTTGATGTATGCAATGGTTTGTACAAGACCAGACATTGCCCAAGTAGTGGGAGTTCTAAGCCGATTTATGGAAAATCCAGGAAGATCACATTGGGATGTTGTGAAGAGAGTATTCGGGTATTTAGAGGGGACTTCAGATTTTGCACTATCTTACCATGGAAATTTGGTTGCATCACAGAGGACTCTCAGCATTCATGGGTATGTTGATTCAGATTGGGCAAGGGACATTGACAACAGGCAATCCACCAGTGGACACACTTTCATGCTTAATGGTGGAGCAATCAGTTGGATGAGAAAATGACAGGCTATAGTTGCATTATCCATGATAGAGGTAGAGTACATGGCTACAACTCATGCCTGCAAGGAAGCGGTTTGGTTAAACCATTTATTTTCAGAAATTGGATTTAGTGTTTGGTAGATTTCAATCTAATGTGATAGTCAAAGTGCCATTTGTTTGGAAAAGAATCCAACCTTTCATGCCAGGACCAAGCACATTGATGTGCAATATCATTTCGTAAGGGATATGGTTGAAGATGGAAAGGCCAGTCTGGCAAAGGTGGACACCTTGAAGAATATTGTAGATGCTTTGACAAAGCCAGTTAGCACAAACAAGTTCAAATGGTGCACAAAATCGATGGGCCTTGGGGCCTATGACAAACAGTAATTTTTTAGATTCTAGAGGAAGCTGGGAATCTTCGTCAAGTGGGAGCTTGTTGATAAACGATGCCTCAATTTCCAGCTTGAACCTCTGTTAGAGAAGACTTGGCAAAAATTATTCTTTTATGGCTTTACCGCCATACCACGGTGATCTCCTTTGTTGTTCTAGTGGTACCATGGTGAAGGGTTTGGCGGTTACCTCCATACCACGCGTAGTCTCCTTCCTCACCATGGTGGCCGTGGTATCAGTCTCTACGACTAGGTCTGGTTGGCAATTATCACCCTACTACGGCTAGCCAATAGGTTGACCATGGTGGCCACGATAAGACCGCCAGCAACCTAGCTAGCGGTTACCACCCTACCACGGCCAACCAAGAGGCTAACCATGGTGGCCTTGATCGCGGTTACCGCCATACCATAACAAGTCAATTGATTGAGCACAGTGGCTGCAATAAGACCACATGCAGTCAGCTAAGCCGGTTACCACCATACTGTGGTAAGTCTTGATGCCAGCTATGGTAGAGTGGTAGGATGAAAGGGCAGAAATCGGTGAAGTCAGGGTGAGCTTGGTCGAGCTCACCGCCATACCGTAGGTCAAACTCGGCAAGGCTACAATAGTGTAGTAAGGATTGTGGAGAGCTCAGATGAGTTCATTGAATGGTTTGACCAAGTTGGACTCGGTGGTAGAAGCAATTAGTGAATGGAATGTAGACACATGGCTCGGTGTTTGAATGCTGATTAGACAAAAACCAAAAGAGTAATTGCAACAGGTGTAGGTCAACCCAAGGTGGCGAAACAGAACCCGATTTGGGTGATGGCATTAATGGCTAGGTGGCTCAATGAAGGAAGATTGGTATGGGAAAATATTTGATGTGATTGAATCCAACAATTTTTTACCTATTAGTCGGTGCTTGGTTGACAAAATTGATTGCAACGTCTAACTTAAGGAAGTCGAGGACATATTGCAAATATAGAGTTCAAACTGTATGTTGAAAAGAACATTGTAACAATGAGAGATAATTATGTAATGCTGTTGTGAGCTGATCAGAGAAGACTGTAATTTTGTATGTAACTATTTTGTTATAGTAATACAAATTTTCTTGACTTTGTGTGGTGGGTTTTTTACCTGAAAAGGTTTTCAGACGTATATCTTGTGTCAACTGTGAATGCTCAACTTTGTGTTCTCTATTTTACATGTTGTATTCATCTCAAGTAGTTTTAGGAAGCTATTGAAACCGGTTTATGCTTTTCTCCTCTATTGTATTAGTGTTAAGGGAATGTATTCTGTACTATTGGGTCTCTAGATCCTGCATTATTTTTCCCTTCAGTTTGTATGTCTTCTGGAGTTATTTCATTTTTGTTACTTTGATGTAGACTATTCCAGGGATTTTCTTCTACCATTGTATTTGATGTTTCAAGTTCCTTTTCTAAGAGCCTCTATTCTTTTAACCTAGTGAAGATTGGGATACAAGTGTTTTTTTCTTTCTACCAAACTTTGATCTTCTATGTTGGAAAACGTCAAGTGAATTTTTAGCAAAGTCAAATAAGATGATATATCTTATTGATAAGACTAGGTTAAAAGTTTGATTACTATTCCTTGTTTCATGATAATAGGATGATAATATCCTAGTGATGAAACTTTAGCCTAATAGTCAAAATTTTGTTTTGATTTGACACTTTATGATTTGCAAGATCTATGTTTTAGTTGAAAAGACTGGTAACTTGTAGGAACCTATCTGATTTTGGTTTCTAGATAGTGACTCTATTAAAAAGATACTTTTGTTTGACAAAAAAATCCATGTTTGGATAATAGTCAAACTGACTAATATGTTTTGAAACTCTTTGTTTTGAAAGTGCTAAAATAGAGTTCAGGAGTGCTAAAATAGGACTTGGAAGCATTATTTCACAGAAGCGCTAAAACAGAGTTTAAAAATGCTGAAACAGATAATGGAAGCACTATCTTTATGGATGCACTAAAACAGTGCTTGAAAATGTTGAAATAGTGCTCAAAAACACTATTTTGTGGAGGCGCTATAACAGTGCTCGAAAGCGCTGAAACAATTCTTGGAAGCGCTATTTTCTGAAAGTGCTAAAATAGAGTCCCAAAGCACTGAAACAGATTTCCAAAGTGCTAAAACGAAGGGTGGATGATTAAGACTCTTTATTGCAAAATTTGATTTGGCCTTGTGGCGTATTCTATCATCACTTGTGGGATGTAGGACTAACATATGCATTGACTATGATTATGATATTGTGTGGGGCCTCTCCTTTAGAAGAAGGCTCGTGAATAAAGAGGTTATATGGCATAATCAACAGTATAATCTCTATTGAAATCGTGATACCTATGAATGAAGGTTTTGTGTTGTAGAAATATTTTTTGACTTTGATATAAGAAACACATTTTCCTCAAAATATTTTGGCAACCAAGTGGTCTCTTGAGCTTCTTGACTTTGATGGTTTTCTTGACAAACTTGGTTGATTTCCACCCTCGAATCATGAATTTTTCTAACCTGATTTGATTTGCATTTTTCTGGATGATCTGTTATCTGATTTATAATGATTTTGAGAACACAACAAGAAAATTGTAGAAAAAATGTTTTAACCTTAGAATATGAACAAATAGTGTATATTTAAGAAACATGAATGGTCCTTCTTGATTTTCACTGGTTTTTTTTAACAAATATATACTTTCAGACAAATTCACTCTTAAAGTAAAAAAGGTCATTGTTATAATCAACATCCCATATCTTAAAATTGTGTTGACTCACATAGCCGTGTCACCTCCTAGAGGGCGCCTGTGTTTTTGTCATTTTCAGGTGCGTACTCAAAGTTGGATTTCTCATCCTTCGAGAAAACGGTCCTTGGCAATTATATGGCGAGTGTCTTGGGGGTAGATTCTTCCCTCCCCTTGTACTGTGAGTATTACAACATCTGGTTACTGACTCAACTAGATACTATGCTATGGTTCTTAGATAGGGTTTCCATGCGGTGCGGCAAATGATAAACTCCCTCAGGAGACCTCCCAATCTTTAGAACATAGATTTTGGTGATGGTTATCTTGCACACTACTATCAAGTTGTACTTTCATCAAAAACTTGAATTTGATTAGAGTGGGTTGGAATCCTTGGCTTTAGGTGTTCCCACTTAGGTCATTCTCATAGGGTGAGTACTTTTTCCCACTACAACAGGCCTTTTAAAGGTTTTAACAAAAGTGTAAAATTGCATGAAAATAAAAGATGAGTCTGGCACTTTGAGCACCCAGTTAAGGGGAGAGCATCAACCTATTCACCACACAAGCACAACAAATAAATGATTTTTTTTTAATCCCAAAAGACAAATTTTGCTAATCTATGTGAAGATTTTGCTTCACAAAAGTCATGGTGTCCATTTTTAATTGATATAGAAAAAGTGTGATGGATACCCTAGGATTGATAAATTTTAAACCAAAATGGATACCCTAGGATTGATAAATTTTAAACCAAATGACTATCCTAGGATTGGTTCATTATAGTCCAAATGGATCAAAATTAAATTCTAGTCGCGCTCACGTCGAATCCAAATAACTAATTACACAAGCGCTAAAATAGTCAATGAAAGTGCTATAATATTTCCCAGATGCGCTAAAATTGAAAGAACTGAAATAGAGCTCCTAAGCACCAAATTTTCCCATGAAAGCACTATATCAACTGTACTGGAGATGGGTCGTTGATGCGCTGAAATAGTTCATGGAAGCGCTATAATTTTTCTTCCCAAAAGCATTAAAATATTTAGCAGATGCACTATAGTTCTACAAAAGCGCTAAAACAAAGCATGGAAGTGCCATAGTTTTCCATGGATGCACTATAGTTTTTTACAGAAGCACTATAGTTTTTGACGGAAGCACTAAAATAGAACATGTCAAAAACCTGTACGACACTATTCAGAAAAATTGTAAAATATGGGGTAAATGCCCCACAGTGGGCACCAAATTGTAAGTGTGAATAAGTAAACAAAGTAAAAACACTCCTTAATGAAACATTATATCAAAGATTAAGCAAATAATTTACTGAAAGCGTCTCACTGTCTCCTATCTTTAAAGATTTATTAAGCTACAGTGTTCTCAAATTTCAATGAAACACTATAACTGTTAAAATGACAATATAAAGAACGAAGTGATTTTGAATACAATGATGTGATGCTATATGATAATTATAAATGATAAAAGAACTACTGTAACATGAATTGACATGAAAAAAATTGGATGAAGCTACAAGAGGCAGCCATGATTATGATTCTAAAATGTTGGATGCTTGAATTGATTGATGATTTCCTACAGAGTAAGATTGCATAAACTTGATAATCTGGATCCTTTATTTTTTGAATGAAGTTGTATTTATAGATTTTCTAGTAGTAGCTTTGCATAGACTTGGATTCAATCTGGAGAATTGAATGGTGAGAGATGGAGGAAATTGAGAAGATTTTGGGGATTGTCCCTACCCATGAAAACACTAGGCAAGAAGGTGTTGTGCAACTTTTGCACACATGCCTCATTCGAAACGAGGACCCTATCTTTCGTTTTTCCTTGCCGAGTCATTTTGTTGCTACCTCATTTTTTGTGCCCCTCATTTTGGTGTCTGAGTTGGTCAATGTGCCCTTCAAAGTCTCATTTTTGGTTGACCATATTTTTCCCCTAAAAATTAAAAATTGCTAAGTCTTGGGTTTTTTAGGCTTCGCCTCCCCGCTCACTCGATTCACTTTTTCCTTCATTTTTTACTTTGGGGACAAGTTTCCCATGGATTTGGGATGTTTTTGTGGTGCCTAAATGAACTACCAAAGTTTTGTTAATTTTTGAGAAGTTGCATATTTTTTTCATTTTGGAAGTCCGTCCCTCCGTCGTCGTCCGGGAACTTCGTCTTTCCCTGGCCGTTCTTGAACCTGGCCCCTCCGTGGAAGTTTTTGGAATGTCATCTCCCTTTCACTATTTTGGACATCCATCCACCTATGGCATTCTGGCTTCTAGAGCCCGACCCCTTCATGGCCGTATTCAGAAGTCCATCCCTCTATCGACATCCGGGAACTTCGTCCGTCCCTAGTTGTTCTGGAACCCGGCCCCTCTATGGCCATTTCTGGAATGTCGTCTCTCTTTTGCCATTTTGGTCATCCGTCCACCTCCAGCATTCTGACTTCTAGAGCCCAGCCCCTCCATGGTCATTTTCAGAAGTCCGTCCCTTTGCCATCATCCAGGAACCTCGTCTGTCCTTAGCCATTCCGGAACCCGGCCTGTCTGTGGCCATTTCCAGAATGTCATCTCCCTTTTTGCATTTTTGACATCTGTCTGCCTTTGGCATTCCGGCTTCCAAAGCTTGGCCCCTCTGTGGTTATTTTCGGAAGTTCATCCCTCCACCATCGTCTAGGATCTTCATCTATTCCTAGTCGTTCTGGAACCCGGCCCCTCTGTGGTCGTTTCCGAAATGTCATCTCCCTTTTTCCATTTTGGACATCCGTCCACCTTTTAAATTCTGGCTTCTGGAGCCCAGCCCCTCAGTGGTTGTTTTCGTAAGTTCATCCCTTCACCACTATCTGGGAACTTCGTCCATCCCTGGCCATTTTGGAACCCGGCCCTTCCGTGGCTTTTTCCAGAATTTCATCTCCCTTTTGTCATTTTGGACATCCGTCTACCTTCGACATTCTAAATTTTGAAGCCTAGCCCCTCCATGGCCATTTTCGTAAGTCCATCCCTCTACCACCGTCCAAGAACTTCATCTGTCCCTAGCCATTCTAGAACCTGGCCCCCCCATGGCTGTTTCTAGAATGTCATCTCCCTTTTTCCATTTTTGACATCCGTCTGCCTTCGGCATTCTGGCTTCCAGAGCCTGACCCCTTCGTGGCCGTTTTCGGAAGTCTATCCCTCCGTCGTTGTCTGGGAACTTCATCTTTCCCTGGCCATTCCAGAACCTGGCCCCTTTGTGGCCATTTCTGGAATGTCGTCTCTATTTTTCCATTTTGGACATCCATCCGCCTCCGACATTCTGGTGTCCAAAGCCCGGCCCCTTCGTGGCTATTTCCGGAAGTCCGTCCCTCTGTCACCATCTGGGAAGTTCATCTACCCCTAGCTATTCTGGAACTCGACACCTCCATGGCCTCCTAATCCAAAATGGACTTTGACCCACATGCTCAAATTGCATCCTCTACTACATTAACTTTTAAAATTCCAAATTTGAAGTTGAGAGATACCATCTGGGGCCTGGACTATCCATCGCCATTTCAAAACGGCATTTTGGCTTTTCATTCTCGGAACGTCCAAACACTCTCCCAATTTGGAAATATACTTTGACCCACAAACTAAAATGTTATCCTCTCTTGCATGGACCTCTCATTCAAAATTTTCAGCCAAGAGATACCATCTAGGTCGCCATGTCCTGTTCGCCCTTTCAAAACAACATTTCGGCCTCTCAGTCCTAGAACATTCAAACACCCTCCAGTAAATTGCTAATGGAAATTCCCACTGAATATTATGATCTTTTGATGATGCATGGATGGATATAACAAGGATTTATCGAGATTTTATTAACATTTTCCTTGATTTGTGTATGAGATCACTTATGACACTTCATGCATGCAGGTTTGAGAAACCTATCATGGGTCCGTCGGGAGACCCATTGAGAAGGCTGAACAAGGAAAAGCACCTAGCTCTTTTTACCATTCAGTTTATACCCACCTCTCCTCGTGGATTCAATGAATAGAGCTTGCATTAGAAGAATGCCTATGCCAAGGAAGTCAATTAAAAATGCAAGGGGGGCTATCCTACTTTTCACCAGATGATGATGATCTTTAAGGGGTTGTCCACCAAAATTAGGGACACCCAATCTATTGATGTCAGTTTTCGACAGACCCATTTGGTCCAATGAAGACTGTTACAAGTCCATTGGGAAGAAGGTAGCTCTTAGGAAATTTCAGCTACGGTAAAAAAGAAATAAGCTAGAAGACAAAACTACTACAGTGACTAGCCACTACAAGACAAAATAGGGAAAATACAATAAATGTATTTTAAATTTCTGAATATTGTGGGGTAGGTGAAGCTCTAATCTAATTGAATCTGAGCCACACAATGTTAATCAATCTTAGCCATTCATTCAGGCTTTGGAAAACTATAAATAGGGGTCTTCCCCTCATTTTTAAAGGGTTGGAGAGTTGTTGTAAAAATATTCTCCAACAATAGAAAGCAGCATTGCATGATCTATGGGTGTTACTTTTTGAGTTTTCTCATCATGTGTGCATGGTTCTACCTTCCAGGTTAGTTTTAGTTGTTAGTTTCTTGAATGGAAGTGATGATGGTGTTTTTTGTTACACTATTTGATGAGCTTTTAGCCCATACTTTTGACACTTGTTGATGACAAGCTGCTATGCAAAGTTAGCCTGGGCTTATTTACTTGATTTTGGTAACTTAGTTCACTTGCATGTTCATGATGTGTATATGCAAGCTGAAAATTTGTAGTCCTTAGAAGATTGCACTAGTTTTGTGTAATTGTAGGATCCTCTTGGCCAAACAAAACCTAGTTTAGGGAGTTTTTCTACTATAGCAGCCTCCATGATAACTGTTCATCGGTAGTTGCAGGTCCAGGAACCTTCTCTCTTCACTGCCCTTTTTCCTTTTTAAAAAAAATTAACCTTGGTCAAGGTTCATTGCATATTATAAAGCTAAATCCAGTGTTGAAATGGAGTTCTAGACTACTATTTGAACCTACAACAAATGCTCAACAACTCTCCCATCTTAAGAACTCCATTTGTAGATCCAACTTCCCCACTTTTTAACACATCCGTAAGTTTGCCTTGTGATTCCATCAAATCACATAAATCAACTGAGATATTCCAAGCACTATCAAAACTTGACATTCGAGAGACCTTGGGATAGTGTTCAACAATTTGATTGTAGAAGATTGTCTTTCAAGAGAGGTGATGCACCTATGCATCACCTATGTTGAGAAGTGCATAAAAAACACATCAATAGAAGGTAGCAAGGATTGATGGAAGAGGATTCACAGATGGATTACCAATTTGTCTCCAATTTGTCTCCAAATCTTCCCATGAAGATTGAATCAATTAATTTTGACATATTTTTGACATAAATTAGACATAGGATATCTAATTTAATTTTGAGGAAATACAGAGGAATATTCTTTATGCTTTAATATAAATATTTTGGTTTATTTAAATTAGCAAAAGAGGGATAAAAAATTTAATAAAAAAAACTATAGGAGTTGTTTATTAAATTAAAATACAAGAATATGGTAATTAATCAATAAAGTGCTTAACCTTTATTTAATTAATTTAGGTAGATGTGATAGAATAAAATAGGGTAAATTGATAATTAAATCAAACAAAATATTTAGTTTTATCTATTTAATTAAGATGCGATAATAGAAGAATTAAAAGAACTTAAATGTGAACTATATAAATAAGTATTTCTATTTATTCAACAGTAGAGGAATTTAGGATAATTAATTAAATAAATTATATTTAATTAATCGGATTCTCTAGACCAATTTTAGTTGTATACATTTGTCATTGATGTCAACATAGTTCAGTTTGTTTGCAGATGGTACTTGTATAGTTTAGATACTATAGAAGTTCTTAGAGTACATGGCGCTATATTTATGAACTTGTAGTTGTGTTTCTACCAAGTTCTTTAAAAAAAATTAATAAATAGTGAAGGCAGTGTTGAGTGTGTGTTATGAGTGTGCTCTGCATTTATTCTATGTTCATCCTATGCATCTATGGATCTATGGTATTGTTAATAGGCTTGAATGGAGAATATATCCTAAGTTTTAGCTTCTAGATTGGTGGAGAATGAAAGATGTGTTCATCGATGTGTGAACTGGCTTTGTAGAACTATCTGTTTATGGAATGGGAAATTTTTTTTGGCTCTACAGTCTTCTGGAATTGTGTTTCAAATCTTGTGGATCTGGGAGGTGACTCATTTTGATGGTTTCTATGTTTTGAAAAATGTTCTTGGTATTTGTCGCTCTAGAAGACTTGCTCCAGAGGTCCTGTGTGTTGCTAGTTGGTTCGGTTAGACTGCTAAAGAGTATTCTATAATTGAAGTTTTTTGTATTTGTTTTAGATGAACCTTAAGTGCTCTTAGATATGGTAAAATTTCTAGTGAAGCATGTTGGGTGATCCACGTACTTCAAAGATCATTGGTGTTTTCATTAGGTTTGGTTGACCTGGTGTCTACATGTTACATAAATATTTGCATCGAATTAAGGAAGTGTTTGATTGATTCAGGATGTTGTTTGGGTCCTAATTAAATATGTAATTGCTCCTCTCTCATGCTTATCCACTGTGTGAATGTTGAGTATCAAACCTAATTTGAATTTTTAAATTGGAGGATGTTTAGCCAACCTTGGAGAATGCTTCTAGTGTTTAATATGGTATAAAATAAAATCAAGATGTTGTGAATTGTGTGTTAAATCAAGTAAGCAATTAGTGTGACCAAACAAGTTTGAAAAGTAGAGTGTGCAAGAGCGAATTGAGGAAACATTACTTTGATGTGTTAGATTCCTAAAGGTAGTGAGCTGATGGTATCTACTATCTTTTGATCAAGCTATGAATGTGTGGAAACTTAATGGTGGATCTTTATTTATCTTTTCTTTTTTTGTGGGAAATTTTCCTCCTTCTAGATAGTGAGTCCTAACTGTAGGCAGTGAGCCCCCTAGCAGTGAGTCTTTGTATCCAATATTGCATTATTACTATATTGTGAGCTAATCCTCATCATGGCTTTTCCCTCATTAGGTTTTTGACATAAATCTAGTGTCTCTAGTGTTTACTTTTCTGTTATTTTCATTTCATGTTCACTTAATAATAGACTGGGTTAAAGTGGAATTTTTGAAGATTAGAAGTAAACTAATTTGGTACAACTGATTCACCCCCCTTCTTAGTTGTCATGCATTTCAACAATTGGTATCAAAGCTTTGGTTCCTAGGTGAGAATCTTAACCACTTGAGGTAAATCAAGTTGTTCACAAGTTGCAAATATCTATTTTTGATGGATCTTATTATAGTGACTAGAAAGAACATATGAGAGGTTATCTGGTTTCTCTTGGTTTCAAGACCTAGAAAGTTGTGGAGACAAAGTATGTTGCACCATCGACTTCTCTTTCTTCTATAGATGAGATTGTGAATTATGAGGAGAATGAAAAGGAAAGGTATTCTATCTTTAGTGCTCTATCTAGAACTGAAAGGATAAAATTTATTTCTTTAAGCACTGCTTATGAAGTATGAGAAAATTTGAAATATATTTATGAAGGAAATGATAGAGTAAAGTTTTCAAAGAACCTAACTTCTAAGAAAAAAATTGAGAGCTTGAGAATGGAAGAGGGTGAAGATATTGCAAGCTATTATCAGAGAGTTGAACTTATAGCAAATGAAATCAAGAATGAAGGTGGTACAATGTTAGATGAAGATATAATTGAGAAGATCTTGATGACTCTACCAAAGAATTATAGTGACAAAGTCTCTACTATTGAAGAATCATATGATCTAAAGGTATTTACTAAGGATCACCTATTTGGTGTCCTGACTGCATTTGAGATGAGAAAATTTGCAAGGAATAAGGAGAAAACTGAAACCACATTTAAAGGAATGAAGATAGGAGATGACTCAGATGATGATTAAGAAGAGCTGGAAGCAAACTTCACAAGGAATTTGAAGAAAGGTACTGGTAAATATAAAGGTATGATTCCCTTTAATTGTTTCATTTCTGTAAATATTAGTCATTATGCATCAATATTTCTGAATAGAGCTACACACAAAAAGAACAAGGATAATAATAATAATTACAGAGATAAGAAGGATAGAAAGTTCAAGAAACTATATAATGTCAAAGAAGATGCAATAATTTTTGATGATAAGTCTAATTTTGAGGAGGATAAAGATGAATGTTTATTTCTAGCTCTGAAAGATAAATTTGTATCTACTAACCATGGAAGATGTGCAAGGGAATCTGGTCTAGAGAGAAAGAAAGATGAGATGGAAGGTACTCTGGTGACTAATTTTCATGCTAGAGAGGATGAATAATTTTGGGTAATTGATAGTGGTTGTTAAAATCGCATGACTAGAGATAAGAGTAATTTCACTAAACTTGAAAAGTATGATGGAGGAATAGTTATGTTTGGAGATGAATCTAGTGCTTAAATTGTTGGTAAAGGAACAATTAGTTTTGATGGAAAATATAGTACTGATAATATCTATTATGTTAAGGGTTTAAGGAATAATCTCTTAAGTGTTGGGAAAATGTGTAGCAAAGGGTTTAAGCTTGTTATTCAGGATAAAACCTGTGAGATTAGAAAATGACCTGCAACTATGATCGCAGTAGTAAGAAGAACTCATGGAAACATCTATTAGCTTAAGAGTAGTGATGGTCAATGTTTTGTTTCATAGATTAATCAGAGTTGGATATGGCATCAGAGGATGTGACATGTGAATTTCGATAATATAATAAGGATTAGTTCTAAGGAAGTTGTCAGAGATCTGCACAAAATAAAAAAATCCTTAAAATTCAATTTGTAGAAGTTGTGAGCTAAGAAAACAAACAAGAAACGGTTTTAAAGGAGAAGAACAATCTTCTATCAGAATGTTGGAACTAGTTCATATAGACCTTTGTGGTCCTACAAGAACTAGAAGCCTTAATGGAGACAGGTAATTTATGCTCTTGATTGATGATTATGATTACTCTAGGATGACATGAGTTACATTTCTTAGAGTAAAAGCTTAGGCTCTTGATAGATTCAAGGTATTCAAGGAAAGAGTAGAAAATGAGGTAAACCTAAGAATAAATTGTTTAAGGTCTAATAGAGGTGGAGAATTCACTTCTGGTGAGTTTAATGCATTTTGTGAAGAACATGGCATAAAGAGACATTATTGTACTCTTAGAACCCCTCAACAGAATGGAGTTGTAGAAAGGGAGAATCATATTGTTCAAGAGGTTGGTAGAACTATGATGAAAGAAGCAAATGTTTTTGATGTGTACTGGAGAGAAGAAAATCACACCGATGTTTACATTCTTAACAGAGTTCAGATCAGAGGTAACAAATCTAAGACTCCTTATGAGTTATAGACTGATAAGACCCCTACTGTTAAATGCTTTAAAGTGTTTGGAATAAAATATTACATTAGAAGAGATGATGAGAATCTTGGGAAGCTTGATGCTAGATGTGATGAAGGAATATTTCTTGGATATTCAAATAACAACAAGGCATATAGATTCTTTAACAAAAGACTGACAAAAATAGTTGAAAGTGCTAATGTAAAGGTTGATGAAGCTATGCATAGACCAATTGAGATAATTGAAGTTGAATCAAATGACCCTATCTATGAGCATGTGAAAGAAGAAGAAAAGGAAGAGAAAGAACACAGTGATGATGAGGAGATTTCAGAACCTACAACTAAGACTCCTAAATATGTATAGATAAATCATCTGGAAGAACAAATAATTGGAGACATAAGTGAAGGTATAAAGACAAGAATAAAAGTGGTTGAGATAAACTTTTGTTTACTTTCTAAAATATAACCTAAGACTATGAGTGAAGCATGTAATGATGAAAGTTGGATTAGAGCAATGAAAGAGGAGTTGTAGAAGATAGAAAAGAATGAGACATAGGAACTAGTCCCTAGACCTGCAAACAAAAAGTAATTGGTTCAAAACGGATATTCAGGAATAAGATGAATGAAGATGGTGAAGTGGTAAGGAATAAATCAAGACTTGTATTGAAAGGATATTCATAGGTTGAATGAATAGATTTTGAAGAGAAATTTTCACCTATAGAAAGAATGGAGGCCATTTGGATGTTCTTGGCATTTTCAACTCATAAAGACTTGAAAGTGTACCAAATGGATGTCAAGTCTTCTTTTCTGAATGGTGAATTGGAAGAAGAAGTGTAGATGGAGCAACTGGAATGATTTCAATTTTCAGATAAACCATACATGGTTTACAAGCTAAAAAAGGCCCTATATGGACTTAAAGAGGCTCCCAGAGCTTGGTATGCAAGGTTGGATAGATACTTGACACTATAAGGATTCTGCAAAGGATCTGTAGACAACAATCTTTACTTCAAAGTTGAGAAAAATAAAATATTGATTGTTGTAGTATATGTTGATGACATTATCTTTGGTGGAAATGAAATTATGTGTAAGAAATTTGCAGAAGAGATGCAAAAAGAATTTGAAATGTCTATGATTGGTGAGTTGAATTTCTTCCTTGGACTACAAGTAAATGAAACTGATAAGGGGAAATTCATTTCACAATCTAAGTATGTTAAGTAATTGTTGAATAAGTTTGGAATGCATTATTCCAAACCTATTTTTACTCCTATGATAACTGAATGTAAGCTAAAAAAGGATAATGAATCTTCTAAAGTTGATAAGAGCATGTATAGATCGATGATTGGTGGAATATTGTATGTTACTACTACTAGATCGGATATCATACATGCAATATGTTTAGTTGAAATATTTAAAGAAGAACCTAAGGAAGCAAATGTTACAAGTATGAGGAGGATATTTAGATACCTTAAGGGAAATCCTAATTTTGGGCTATGGTATTCAAAGGATAATGATTTCACATTGAATGCCTAAATTGATGTAGATTAAGTTGGTTGTGTAGATGACCAAAAGAGTACAAGTGGTGGTACATTCTTCCTTGGAGGAAGATTGGTCTCGTTGTTGTGTAAGAAATGGGAGTCAGTTTCTTTATCCACTACAAAAGCTCGGTATATTGCAGCAGCATCCTACTATACATAGGTACTTTGGGTGAAGAAAACCTTGAAGGACATAGGTGTGATTTGTGATGAGCCTATTTCTATCTTTTGTGACAATAAAAGTGCTATAAAAATTTCAAAGAATCTAATGATGCATTCTAGGAAAGAGTACATATCTATCAGATATCACTTCTTGAGGGAGAAGGTGTTGCAGAACGAAGTTAGACTTGAATATGTACCTACCAAGGAAAAAATTGTGGAAATATTCACTAAGGCCCTTGTGAAGGATACTTTTGAGTATCTCAGGGGGGAGTTAATAGTTAATTCCCCTCCTTCCTTGAACTAAGTGCACATGGAGGTGCATCAATCCTGTGGTTTCATAGATCCTTTTAATCTGGACTGATGATTGTGGTCTACTCCTTAGGGGGAGTAGAGAGATGCATTGTTGCAATATGTGATGTGAGTGCACTCATAAGGGGGAGTGATTAGAACTCTATATGGCAAGATTTTTTCATGCAAAATTTTCCCTTGCCATTGATGTCAAAGGGGGAGAGAAGTTCATGTGAAAAAGATGAAAAAAGAGATTTTTGGAAGAGAAGAAGAAGCGAGAGATTGTGTATACTGGATCTGATGGTTTTTAACATCATGTGTTGCCATCAATGACAAAGGGGGAGATTGTTGCAATTATGGATGTGTTTGGTGGTGTTGTCACTGATGTGAACATAGTTCAATTTGTTTGTAGATGGCACTTGTATATTTGAGATACTGTAGAAGTGCTTAGAGTTCATGGAGCTATATTTATGAAGTTGTAGTTATGTTTCTGCCAAGTTATTTTGAGAAAATTAATAAATAATGAAGGCATTGTTGTGCGTGTTTTATGTGTGTGCTTCGGTATTGTTCTCTACATTTATTCTATGTTGATCCTATGCCTCTGTAGATTTGTGGTATTGTTAATAATATTGAATGGAGAATATATCCTAAGATTTAGCTTTTAGATCGATGGAGAATGAAATATGTATTCACCAATGTGTGAACTAGCTTTGCAGAACTATCTGTTGTAGACTAGGAGAAATGTTTTTGCTCCACAGTCTTCTTGAATTGGGTTTTAGATCTTTTAGATCTAGGAGGTGATTCATTTTGATGGTTTTTATGTTCTAAAAAATGTGCTTGGTATTTGGTGCTTTCGAAGTTCTGCTCTAGAGCTCCTATGTGTTGCTAGTTGGTTTGATTAGACTGTTGAAGAGTATTCTATGAATGAAGGTTTTTGTAGTTGTTACAAATGAACCTGAAGTGTTCTTAGAGATGGTAAAATGTCTAGTGAAGCATGTTGGGTGATCCATGTGTGATCATCTTGCTAGAGATGTGCGTACTTCAAAGATCATTAATGTTTTCATTAGGTTTGGTCAACTTAGTGTCTACACATTACATGAAGATTTGCATCGAATTAAGGAAGCATTTTATTGATCCAAGATATTTTTTGGGTCTTAATTAAATGTGTAATTGGTCCTCTCTCATTATTATCCACTATGGGAGTTTTGAGTAGCTGACCTAATTTGAATTTGTAAATTGAAGGATGTTTAGATGACCTTGGAGAATGCTTCTAGATTTGAAGATGGTATAAAAGAAAATCAAGATGTTACGAATTGTATGTTGAATCAAGAAAGCAAGTGAAGTGTGTGAACAAGTGAGAAAAATAGAGTGTGCAAGAGCGAATTGAGGCAGTATTACTTTGATGTGTTAGATTCCTAAAGGTAGTGAGCTAATGGTATCTACTATCTTTTGATCAAGCTACGAATGTGTGGAACCTTTGTGGTGGATCTTTATTTATATTTTATTTTTTTGTAGGTAGTGAGCCTCATTTTGGATAGTGAGTCCTAATTGTAGGCAGTGAACCTTGTATCTAGGTAGTGAGCCTTTGTATCCGGTATTGCATTTTTACTATATTGTGATCTAATCCTCATCATGGTTTTTCCCTCATTGGGTTTTCCACGTATATATGGTGTCTCTAGTGTTTTATTTTTGTTATTTTCATTTCATGTTTACACTTAATAACAAATTGGATTAAAGTGGATTTTTTTAAGATTAGAAGTAAAGTAATTTGGTACAATTGATTCACCCCCCCTCTGAGTTGTCTTGTGCATTTCAACACAAATGACCTTATCTGGAGTTCTCCAATATAAATATTTAAAAGTGAATCATCTATGTCTCTGATGAGGAAGGCATGTTGATAGAAATCACACATCTAGTTCTGAACACTTGTATGACTATTGAAATATGATTTGATAAATTCATTATTAGTCGAGAAATCAATAGGTATTTGTAGCACTAGTTGATTCAATTTCCATTTTAAAAATAATTCTCTCAAGAATAAACCATACATCATTGAAGGTTTTCTTGTTGGTACAAGTGCAAATGTTATATCCATTGCTTCAATTAGCCTCTTTTGTATTGCATCCTTCTCTTTAGTTATTTCTTCTACCTTATTTTGAAGTTGTATATTGATTTTCTTGTACTTCATTGTAGGAAGAGAAATATATATTGATTTTGTAGTCTTTTTATTTTCCTCTGGTTAGGTGAATAGACCAATCTAACAAATGAAGGTGTAGTTTACTCTGTTTCTTCCTCTTCAAGAGCTACCTACTATTTTCTTTGTATTTCTTACTTCAATATCTGAATCTCATTATCTTTTTGTTCACATTGCATGGTTACTTTCCCTAAGGTTTCCTTTACTTCATCTAATTGTGTTAACAACTGATTTTTTGGTTGCTGCAACTATGATTTCAATTGTTCTGCCTGTGTTTCATACTTAACAACTTGTTCATCCTTTTTTTTAACTTCATCTCTAATATCATGTTCTACATTTTTTACTCTTCTATTTCCCTTTCTAATTTAGATAACCTAAGTGCAAATTGAATCTATTTCTCTTCTTCCTCCCTTGGATTCACATTATCATCATTATCTTCATGTTTCCCTAGGGGTTGCTTCCCTTCCCTATAGACAAATACTTCTTCTACTTGATCCTTTGATTGTTTTAGAGAATGAAAGGTAGCATTAGGAATCCGAGTTTCCTCAAACACATGGAATTCGGGAAATTCAACATTTTCTTCAAAAAGTGGTGACAATGGTTTAGGAATTTCCTCTTCAACAGGGGATTTTGGAAAAACATTTCCTTCTTCTTGACAGGTAGAGATTGGAACAAAAGTTTCTGTAGTAGGGGAAGATTCAAACAACTATGGGGAATTATTTGTTGCAGATTGAGAATATTTTTCCTCCTTTTCAAGTTCTCCAATGTCTAATCTTCAACTTGAATAATAGGAGGAGATATTTCAGTTTTCTTTTTCCTTCCTCTTTTTAATTTCTTCTTCTCCTTAGGTTTTTCAGGTTTCTCAACTTGTCCCCTTCTCTTTAGTTTTCTCTCTTCTCAACCTTTTTCTTCTTTCTAATGTATTATTCTTTAGAATTGCACTCCTCTATAATTTCTATTTTCTTTACTTGCCTTTTCCTAGAATGGTCAACTTCCTTAGAATCCTGTTTTCTAGGTCTCCTTGGAAGTTTTTCCTTAATTTTCTTATAACCCTTTTCCTTTGCTACTTTTATTTTTTTTATTATGGGGGTTTTATACTTTCCATATCCTTCTCCCTCAATATCCATTAAGAATTCCCTCCATTTTTCCTCACCATTTTATTTTTGCATAAAATGATGCTTAATAATAAAATTCATTAAACCATGATGAGTGATTCTACTTTCTTTCTCTTTGCATCTCATAGCTATACCACTTATCTGAGAAAACAAAAACACGGGTAAATTTACCCTTACCTCTGGTTTTTCTTCACCATGGTAAATGTGAATCAACAGTCGAAGAGGTATCCCTAGGACTATAGTGAATTGGCCCTCACATGTGAAATACTTCATCAAACAATGAACAATTGATTCTTAGGGCTCTATGAGAGTCCCTCGGTCAATGCCTTTGTTTTCCCCTTTGTGAATTTGAAATTTAGGCACCAGTTCTGGGTCAACATGAAACATTTCAAGCAACTCCTTCAAGTCACATTGTCCTCACTTTACAATCTCTCCCTTAGCTGGAATTCTAGAGAGCACACTGATAACTATTATGGAAACTTCAATGGCCTCACCCCTCACTACTGTGAAATTTATATGAAAATTCCTTATAAATTCTTGTATCATATCCCATTCATATCCTCCATATTTTAGGATGAGGTCTATCTAGTCTACTCTCTGCAACCATCTTCTTGTTTCCCCATCAATACTGGCTTCTTTGGGTTCAACCATTTTCTTGTAACCCATTTTCATAGATGTAGAACTCAAAAACTCAAAAACAAATTAGGAAATATGCAGAAATGGAGATATTGTAGAGATGAAAATAAGTTTATTTTCTTAAAAAATTATGATGAAGTGGATCATGATTGTTTCTATACCTAAACATTAAATGCATTACATTTTCCATAATGTTCAGTTTTCTTAGAGTACACTTCACATGCATGAAACTTAGCATCAATCAAATTTTTAAAATCTATTGAAGATATGTGGTGATGGTTCATTCATTGATGTTGATGTATATAATACTTCATTTTTAAAAATATCACTTCATAGTTATTATCTTGAAAACAACAAGTAATTCCACTTCATCTTTCACTACTTAATATATCACATTCGACATTTAAACATGATGATATGATCCTTTTTAACAACTTTATGAAAAATAATTAATGCATTTAAACTTTGAAAACAAACACATCATATAAATTCCTACCTCATGTGAAATTACATTTGATGTTGATGGATAGTGTACTTTGATAGTGAAATTAGCTAGGATAATCTCCACAGTTTCCAACAATGATTACAATCTGTGAGACTTTGTCAGATGGTATAATATTCATTATCATAATTGATAAATACAATTCTTCCTACTCAATTATTTCTTAGAATAAGAAATTAGCATGTTGGGCTCAACCCTTGTGGGAGCCCACTTTCCTCCACATGCTATGTCAAACCATGAAAATCTGCAATAAATGAATTAATACCTGCACAATCAACAAACAAGTTATAAAAACAAAAAAGTTGAAAGCTTCAAATGGTGCATTAATTCCTTTGTTCCAATTAATCATCAACATTTCAGAGCTATCATAAATCCTCCTAGGATCTTCTTTGAGTACCAAGAACAACCAATCAAAATTGATAAGGATTCATCAAAAACTGAATTAAGTTGAACAACAAATCAAAGATTTATCAAAGAACTGACTTCTGATTCGATCATGAGCCATCAGGATCTTTTTGGTTCTTTGGGGAGCCATCAAAATCTTTACAAACCTATACCTGCAAGAGACAAGGAGATTAGAAAAATCTTTTTTTTTGGGAGATAAACCACCATTGTTGGTTTTAAATTTGCTTCCTTTATTAAGAAGGCAAACCACCATTTCTAGTTTTCAATCTACCTTCTTTATTTAGAACTAAACAATTACTAAGGACCAGACACTTTGCCTAAAGAAGAAAAATATTCCTTAGTGAAATGTTCTATCCTCAAGTGAAGTTTAGTTGTAAATTTCTTCCTTTGATTCTAGCTTATGATATAACCTAAGTCTATGCCCATTTACCAACATATTTTTCTTCTCTTCTTCAGTGGGTATCCATTGGACAACTCAATTTTAAAATACTTGCTTAATCTGATATGGTCCCAACCATCTGGTATGCAATTTTCCTTTGAAATATTGAATCAAATAGTAATGCCCAATCTCCTATAGTAAACTGTTTACTGCGGATATTTTATCATGCCATTCTTTCCCTTTTTATTGAATAACCTCAGTTTGATGCAAAGCTTCCATTCTCATTTCATCTAATATGTTCAACAGTAATACTTTGGTCTTCTATGCTTCAGTTAGGTCTATACCCATGTTTAAAGTAGTTCTTAGTGTTTCAAGCTCAAATTCTATAGGAAGAATAGGAATCTTCCCATAAACCAACTCATATGGAGAAAACCATGTGGTTGTTTTCCATGTTATATTGTATTCCCAAAAAACTTCTATCAATTAGTCATACCAGTCACTCTTTCGATATAGAACTGTCTTGGTGAGTATGTTCTCTAGCTCTTTGTTCGTCACTTCCACCTACCCATTTTCCTGAGGATGGTACGGTGATGATTTCCTATGTTGCACTTGATATCTTTGGAGAAATGCCTAAAGAATCAAAGACATAAACGATGGTCCTTGATCTGATACAAGTGTTTGAGTTGCTCCATAGCTCCATAGAATTTTCTTATATAGGAAGTCTATAAATTTTTCTTCCTTAGCAGTTGGTAGTGCCTTGACTTCTTCCCACTTGGTGACATAATCAATACATACAAGAATGTAATGATTTCCTCTTGATGGTGGTTGAATGGGACTAACAAATTCCATTCCCCATTTTTCAAAATTTTCTTTGGAAACTTGAGTCTGCAATGGCATTTATATAGAGCATGTGGTTCTTCCCATCCTCTAACATTGATCACAATGCCTGATGTAATGTGTTGCATATTTTGTCATCGTTGGCTAGAAATAACCTGCTCCAAGAATCTTATGAACAATTCTTACTATTGAATAATTTCCTACACTTGGATCATCATGACATGCACTCAAAATATCATAGAAATCTATCTCATGCATACATATCCTCATAACATGATCTGGATATAATTTAAATAGAAAATTGTTAATCCATTCAAATCTAGAGCTTTCTCTAATTAATCTCTTTTGCTGCTTGGATGAAAAATAAGAAGGGAATTTCCCAGCTACTAAGTAATTAGCAATCTCAACAAACCAAGGTGATTGAACTGATATGGAAAATATGTGTTCATCAGGAAACGTATCTTCCACTGGTTCATTATTTCCCCACAAAAATATTCTAGACAAAAAGTTAGCCACAACATTACCTTTACCTAGTTTATCAACTATTGTTTTATCAAACTCTTATAATGAAAATAACCATCGAATGATGCATCCTCCCACCACAACTTTATAAATTAGGTATCGAAGTTGCATGGTCTGTATGAAAAAAAAATTGTAACCAATAATATAATGTCATAATTTGTTAATGGCATAAACAACTACTAAAAATTATTTTTTAGTAATAGTATAATTTTGTTCAGCTGGATTAAGGTTTTTACTTATATAATAAATGACATGCATTGCTCCTGAATCGTCCTTTTATCCAAGAACTACTATGATCACAAAATTAGATGCATTTGCATTTATATGAAAAGGTTCACCCCATACTAGTCCAGTTATGATAGGTGAGGTTGTTACGGCATATTTTATTTCTGTTGATGCAGTATTTTGCATGTAGCAGCAGTCTTATGGGAAACTTAGCTAATGGGGGACATTGTGTGCTAGCTAAGTGACCTCTAGGATTTTACCAAAGCTGGATCTTCATTTAGTGGGTGAAGTAAAAGGTAAGGGAGATTGCGGGAATGTAAAATTTACACTACAGGTGATGTGCCAAAGTCTTTAGACAACTTTACTAGAGCACAGTGCAGAATGCAAAGGCTCGAACCACTAAATTGCTATTAATTAAGAGAATTTTCTCAAAAAGCACTTAAATCGCAAGAATACCTTCCACTTTTGTATAACATAATCTCCACATAACCCTGAGCTAACACAGAAGAGTTGAAATAAACATGGTCTATATTTATTGAGTTATGGAAAAATCATAGAAAGCTGAAGAATAGGCATTCATGAAATAAAACAAAATAATGGCACAAAACAATAGTTTCATTAAATGCATGAATAAACAGAAAGGCCACAATTGTTTGGCATAGTCTGGAGTCTTCAAATTCAATAAAGCAATTACAAAGGCCTTCTTCCTAGTGCTCGGGAGTTTTTTGCAAAACTTAACCAAAAATAAATAATAGAAACATGGCCCTATTTATTGGCCAACCCACCACCTAAAAAAAGGCATCGAGAGAAAAGAAGACCATGAGCAGAGATCAATGGATCAGATCAACATGAGCCACCACAGCCAACAAGTATTGGCCAACAGAATGCCAACAAAGCCACGAACTGAAATGGAAAACCACCCAGCGACAAGATAGAACATGTGGCACCACAGTAAGAAGCACGATATTAAGGGAGTACAAAAGGGGCCAGCAACATTTCCAAGGTAACTGGCGGAGAAACAATCACCACATGTCACCCTAATGGAGCCCGGTAGAAAGTTGAAAATATTCCAGAAGAAAGCCTCGAGAGGGAGCCACATGGAGCACTCTGAGCAAAATAAAGTATGAGGCAGGCCCAACTCAGAAGATAGCTAGAGAGAGCCACACAACACGCAAACGGAGATTTCTGAAAAGCGAAGTGAAAGGAAAGTGAAAAGCTTTGCGAGGAAGCCACATGGAGCACTCCGAGGGTAGTGAGCATTTGAAAATTAAGGCACAACCACAAAGGTAAATATAAAACTACAAGGGCTTAGGCAGTTTTTGTTGAACAGTTTGGTGACTCATAGGGGCATTTCGCTCGTGGAATGAAGAACCCCAGAAACTTTGGTTCAGCATCCAAAATGCTCACAACCTCGAAACGGCGGCCTACAGATTTTTCCATACTTTGTTTGACGGTGTGGAGAGAGCTCACAAATGCTCATGAGTTAGTCTGAGATTGATGATTGCCTTGAAGGAAAATCTATCTGCTATCTTTGTCTCCAATTCCAGCTGGAAGAAGAGTTGCACCAGCTGATGCACTATTCCTTCTATTTCTTCAACGGTCAGAGATTGATCAAAGGTCTGGAAGACAGAAATGTCCTGCTTCTTCTCTTCGATCATTGCAATAATATGCTCCACACTCCCTACCACCTGATCCACAATGAAGGGCAAAGGGAGGCCTCTCTGAGTCAAGCGGGAAAACTTAGCCTGCATGTCGCTGGTAACTTGGTTTAGTTGAGCTCTACATTCTGCTACCTATTGAATGGCCTCGTGCATTGAGATGAGGTGACTTGTGCCCAAAGTTGCCATCATTCGATCACTGATGCCCACGCCACTCAACGCTTCATCTGAAGCAGTATATAATTTACCTAATAAAATTATAGCATTTGAAGCCTTGTCAAAAGTTAACTCCTGAACCTGTTATATCGATTCACTCACTGTTCCACAGAGGCCAGTTGCTTGTGCCATAAATTTCAAGGCGGGTTGAAGAGTAAGGAACAATTCCTTCACCTTATCCTAGTATGATGCATACAACTCCTTGGCAATTTCCAATGAGCTCATCCGGGGTGCAAGGGGTTGGGTTCTTAGAGTGGCCAATTCTACCTCTTTGTTGCTCAGGATTGCCTTTAACTCAAACAAGTTTCTATCCAGCACCACCAACTGGTCCTTTAGAGTGGGAAATTCTTTTTCCCTTTCCACCAGGGCCAATTCAACCTACTTAGTCTTTTGAATTTGCAATTCCAGATTGGCATTTATTTCAGTGATTTCAGCAGTGGTGTTCTATCAGAGCTCTTTCATTCCCTCATTTAGCAGGTCAGATTTAGTGCAGAGTTTCTCCTTGTTTGCCCGACTCTACTCGACCTCTTGCTGGAGTCTTAGAACAATCTCCATGCTCAAATTCGGCAATTCCTTGATCTTAGTTTCAAAGGCACTCCTCTCCTTCTCAAGTAGCTTTATTTTGTTCTCCTCAGCTTTAAACTTGTTTACCCAGATGTCAAATTTTCCTTTGAGCTCTGCTATCTATTCATCCTTCTTCTTCACCTACCGGCAGAGCTTGAGAAAATTAGTGGTCACTATTTTTCAGGTCTCCTCCATTAGCTTAAATTTATCCCGTAGGTAGGCCTGCTGCAAATCTAACCCAACAACATTCACAGAATAATCACTCGACAGCATCTCACCTACTGCCTTGACTACATTAGGAGTGATTTTTGCAAACATCAAGGAATTCTGACTTTCATTGTATACAGTTGGTAAATGGGGCTCAGCCTGCTAGGTTGCATCCTTTTATTTTCTTTTTTTGATTCGGTTGGCGCGGGTGCTCTTATTTGCATCAACCTGTGAGAAATATTCTTGGGCAGGGATACCCAGACCACCAGCGAAAGGGTACTCTTGAGGGACGGCCAATGGGAAAGATAGTGTACTTAATGCATCAGAGGTTTTACTGGGCCTTGTTATAATGGCAGGGGAAAATGGCAGTATGAATTGGTTTCTTAAAGGGGATGATAGTGAAGTGTAGGGAAAGACTGGAGATGTGCCAACTGTAGGGCTGGGCTTCGGAGATAAAAATTGTTAGCCCATGAGCCCAGTACTTACACCAACTTGCATTCCAGGCATAAGATGGAAGGTGGAAGATGAATGTGGGAAACCAGGAGGGGTTGGACTAGATTGCTTGAGAAATCTAGTGGCAGAGAGAACTAGCACAAATGAAAGAGTAGGGCCAGACAAATGAGAGACCAGAGACATAGATGAGAGAGAAGAGGGAGGAAAAGTTACCTGAGGCTCAAGTGGAGCCGTAGATGTGCTGATTGCTTCCTCCAGCTACCGCTCCATCTCTCTATCGGACTCTCCAGTTCGTTGCCGCTTTTCCTCTGGATATTCATCGAGATCAACAATGACCCACCTCCGACTGGTGGTAGTCCTTGTCTGCCTTCATGTTGATTTGGAAGAGCTGGCTAACTCCAATGTTTGTACGTGCATCTCTTCTTCTAGCATAGGCTACCTACCAGTATCCCTTTCCTACATTGGATTCTTCACAACAACAATATTCATCGAGATCAATAATGACCCACCTCTGACCAGTGGTAGTCCTTGTCCGCCTTCATGTTGATTTGGAAGAGCTGGCTGACTCCAATGTTTGTACGTGCATCTCTTCTTCCAGCATAGGCTGCCTACTAGTATCCCTTTCCTACATTGGATTCTTCACAACAACAGGGGTATGAATTGGTTTCTTAAAGGGGATGATAGTGAAGTGTAGGGAAAGACTGGAGATGTGCCAACTTCAGGGTTGGGCTTCAGAGATAAAAATTGTTAGCCCATGAGCCCAGTACTTACACCAACTTGCATTCCAGGCATAAAATGGAAGGTGGAGGATGAATGTGGGAAACCAGGAGGGGTTGGACTAGACTGCTCGAGAAATCTAGTGATAGAGAGAACTAGCACAAATGAAAGAGTAGGGCCAGACGAATGAGAGACCAGAGACATAGATGAGAGAGAAGAGGGAGGAAAAGTTACCTGAGGCTCAAGCGGAGCCGTAGATGTGTTGATTGCTTCCTCCAGCTGCCGCTCCATCTCTCTATCGGATTCTCCAGTTCGTTGTTGTTTTTCCTTTGGATATTCATCGAGATCAACAATGACCCACCTCCGATCGGTGGTAGTCCTTGTCCGCCTTCATGTTGATTTGGAAGAGCTGGCTGACTCCAATGTTTGTACGTGCATCTCTTCTTCCAGCATAGGCTGCCTACCAGTATCCCTTTCCTACATTAGATTCTTCACAACAACAGGGGGATTATGAGTTACCTCCTCCTCAGATTCCATGGCAGCCTCTTCCTTTCTGTAGTGTTGCACAGATGTTGAACGATTCAGAGACCTTTCAATATTCGGATGCTCATTTTCCCAAATGTCATCAAATCTCTCATCAAGGGATACCTTGTCATGAATCTTGCCAGCTACCAGAGTCTCCTAGCCATATATCCAGAAGGCTTGCATCTTCTCGGGCATCCAATCGAGCTTACTCAATTGGGTGACCAGGGAGGAGTTAATCTTCAGCTTTGGGTTGACCTTCCAGACAATGTGATAAAAATTCAGTCATGGCGGTCGACCATCCACTGTAGGCAAATACTAAAGGCCTATATATCTACTTAAATTTCCTTCGTCAGGATTCCTTCGAAGGTCCCAAAATGGCCTGAGCAAATGTGGGATCTTGATGCCTACTCCTGCTAAATTATTTTTGGGATTGCAATTCTAGGAATCCTCTATTAGTACCAACCCCAGGTGACCCAAATTTGATACTAGAATCACTGAAGTGTCAATCTTTGAAGTCCTTTTTTTAATCAGTGACACGGAACCAAACATGATTGGCAGCTACAAATAGGAGGTTAAGTGTTTCTCCCACTAGTAATCATCATCAAGGGTACATAGCTGCCTCATTGCCTCCAAGGCCAACACTCTGTCGGAAAGTAAACGGGGAAGTCAGAAAGGTTCCCGGGCAAAACCAGGCATGCAGAGTATGGTGAAATCTACACCAAAGAACCAATCACAGGGTGTAACCAGCTTTCCCAACTAGGATTTCTATGGGGGCGATATGCATTCGGTTATATTTATGCCAGCTCTATCCAAAGCCCTTAGAGTTGGGGCTATGAATGAATCTGAAAACACATAATATTCAAAGGTTTTTGAGATGATAGGGGTCCATGTTGAAACTGGTTTCCTTAGGCCACCCTCATCAAAAATAGACAGGGATGTGGATACCGAAAAATAATCCGAGTTTTGGTGCAAAATCGAGTAAGCTAGGAAAGATGAATACCTGAACCTAGATCTGATCCCAAACTCCTGCAGTTGCTGCCAAATTCCATCACTGACAACTCTTGAAAAATCTAGGAGCAGGGCCTTGTGATTCCTCTTCAGCATAAAGCTGAGGCACATTTGAAACTCAAGAACGTACTTGTCCAAATCCAGACCACACACCAGCACCAGCATAGAAGTGATAGAGGAAGACCTACCTTTCAGAGCCTTTATATTGAAAGGTAATTTGGGTGGCATCGAACTACTCATTGGTTGATTGATCTCAGAGCGATAAAATTGTGGCCCCATTTGGAGTTCTCCCCACTTTCACTGCATTCTTTCTACCTCGAAAATCTTGACCTCATGGGTCAAGGGAAGCAGAACG
Organism: Sequoiadendron giganteum; assembly: GCA_007115665.2. Taxonomy (NCBI): domain Eukaryota; kingdom Viridiplantae; phylum Streptophyta; class Pinopsida; order Cupressales; family Cupressaceae; genus Sequoiadendron; species Sequoiadendron giganteum. Next base: position 295,713,474 of record CM021101.1, read on the forward strand.
CACAACATATCCTGAATAGCTTCAAGGAAAATGACTACCCTAAAGTCTTTGTCACTGATTACCCTAGTGTCTAGGTTGAAACATGCCACACATGCCACCACAATTTCTGGGCAGGGATGTACCAAAGGAACCATGTACTGTGCAAGCCCAAAGAACTATAGATGCTTGTGAAATTGGTCTATCATATGTTTCATTTTTTTGCAGGCAGCCTCCCTAAGGCTCTTAGGATTGTGAGATAACTCAAGATAAAAAACATTATCCCAATCCTCCAAGACCACCGCCTGATCTCTGTGAGGAACCACTTTCCATATCCTCTAGTCCACTGCATGAGTGAAAGGCCAATGAGGCTTTGAGGGTATGCCTGGAGTGGTGTAAGACTCTTGGTCATAGAGCTACACGCGGGGTGCATTTTTCATTTGCTCACTTAGACTTATTGGAGCCAGGATCTGTGAAGGGTTCTCTGCAATTTCGGCCATCTCGATATTCGTAGGAGCTTTTCTGCAAACCTTCGCTAATGGCTTAACTTTTTTGAAAATTTCTTTCCTCCTATGAATGCTTTAGCTACTTAATCCTTGCTAACCTTTTGCAATGAATATGTTCTCTGCATGCCATAACCTACCTTTTCGATCCTCAAGAAAAGTGGCCAAAAAGGGTATGTGCCAAGTATTCCTACCAAGTTGCTATTACGTGTCGCCAACTTTTATTCATGCAAAAGGATTACTAACCAGCCAAATTGCTCGAGCATTTAATAGACAACCTCTCATTTGTGACGAAGCTTAATTTTTCCTCGAAAGATGCACCAAGGAAACCCTGTAAAAACCTCCTCGTAGGATATTTGCATTAACTTATTTCAATGTTCATATAATGCACATCGCCCAACAACCCTTTTGTAAGATTTCACCTTGATTTGGATGGGACGGCGATGCTTTGTGTAGACACTTGGCCTATTATTGAATAAACGTGGCAACTCCACAAAGCAAGTTGCAAATTGTACTTATGCCTTCCCATCACCTCACATGTTGCAACAAAAAAAACTGAGGCCATGTGACACACTTGGCCTCAGTCGGTAATTATGATTTTCTCGGTTGGCAAACCTTAGCCAGTCTATAAATAAGACCTAGGGTAGCATAGCAAATCAAAAAAAATTCTAGCACTCTTAGCTTAGCAAGATTTCTTTATGACTTAGCAATTTCATTTTGTAGCTAGAAAAGCAAGCAACATGGAAACACCAGTAAGGCTTGTATTCAAAAAGACTCAGGCTACCTTTCTTGGAAAAATTAGATGTAGGCACCTAAAGCGCATGACAGGTGTGAAGAACCTACTGTATGTGAAGGCAATCAAGTGGGTCCTCAGAAAAGACTATGTGGAGTATGAAGAGCAGTATCGGGTGAATACTAGAATTTGTTCCCACTTTGTCGCCTCACTACTGGACATTAGCATTTCCAAACGCAAAATTCTAAAGCTGAAAAAGTGGGTCTTCCCCTGACGCTACCTCAGAGGTTTGAATCAGATTATGCGTGTGGCTCAATTTAATCGTGGGATTCCCTCGGTTTGCAACATTCACCTACATCAATTGCATGGAGGCATTGTTCCAACCAGGCCCTTCCTTTTTGGGTTCAAGCTGGAAACTCATGAGGAGCATCATGCCAAGGTCCACGTAGGCTGATACTTCCTTATGCGTGTGCACTACATTGAGCTATTCCAAAATCTTCAGTGGTACAAAGATTTTGAAAGAATGGTATTTCCTGATCTTGCACCACCTATTGCCATGATTGTTGGTCCTTCCCACTGATGCCTTGAGAACGAAGATGATCCCAATTTTTGCTTTTCTATGTTTCAAGCTCTACTCTGTAGAGGACCTATGTAAATTTTAATACCAGGCCTCTGCCACCTAGAATATATTGTAAATTTTTGGCTCTTATGAATATAATATATGTCTTTTTAGAAAACTTAGCCCATTTGTTATTTTTATTTTATTCTGCACTATATTGATATTTCATTTCATTTATTGCACTAAGAAGATCCAAAACTTAAAGCAGGAAAGAGTAACTACATATTTACAATGTACAAAAATACCACGCAGGCATAATTAATGAAATCTTTTAAGATGTATTCCATTGACTGGAATACTGAAGGCATTTCCTTCTTTATCTTCCAACTTGAAAGAGTTGAACTGCTCACACTGGGCAATTTTGAATGGCCCTTCCTAGAGACTGTCAAATTTCCTGTGTTGTTTAGGCTTTGCTCCGCACTCGTTAAATTTAAGAACCAAATCTTCACATTGTAACCCTTGATCCGAAGCCTTTTTGTCAAACCATTTCTTTACCACCTATTGGCGGTTGTTCGTCACTTCCAGGGTGCACTCTCTTTTCTCTTACACCTCAAGAAACTCAGAAAACCTCATCTCCATTGCTCCATTTTGTTTAATTTCTAGGGACTTATGCAATTGTAAGGTGGGAATTTTCATGGTGATAGGAAGCAATACCTCCTTCTCGTACACCATCTCATAAGGAGATGTCTTCAATATCTACTTGGGTGTGATTTGATCTGCCCACAATGCTGTTTGGAGGTTCCTATGCCACTCTATCTGGTGCTCCGAACCTATTTTCTTGATCAACCTAATGAAGTTTTTGTTGGTAAACTCTATGAGGCCATTCCCCTGGGATAGTAGTTAGAGGAGGTTTTCAGGAACACTCCATACTTTAGTGCAAACTGGCTCATCTTTGAGCTGAGAAAAGCCTTAGCATTATCAGAGATGATTGTTTTAGGCAGGGCGAATTCGGTCACCAACTCTTCAAGGAAATTGACAATCTCCATTTCTGTTGCATTTTTTAACGGTACTGCCTCTGCCCACCTGGTAAAGTAATCAGTTGCTGTCAATATCCATCTATGCCCAGCTGACGAGAAAGGGTTAATCATCCCAATGAAGTCTAAACCCCATTGAGAAAAAAGGTTCTTCCACTACTATAGGTCTTAAAGGCATAGCTGTATTCTGTCTCTTTTCGACATGGAACTGACATTCCTTGCAAGACTTAATAAATGAAAATGCATCATTGAAAAGTGTTGGCCAAAAATAACCAACACATATAATTTTAATTGTCGTGGTTCTTGCAGAAAAATTTCCTTCGGCAAGGCTATTATGGTATTGATCTAATATCTTCTTGGTTTGCTCCTCATTCACACACCTTAGCAGGATGCCGTTAAAATTTCTTTTAAACAGGACACCCTCCAAAATAACATAATTGCTATTCTATAGGTGATAGAAACATCTTTTAAAAGATGGAAGATCACTCAGATACCTTCCCGTATGCATGACATTTATTCTATCGTCAAGCCAGTCACTCTGAGAATTCTCTTCATTTATTAACACAGGTTCCAGAGCCTCAAGCTCTGTCGTTGGTTCATTGTTTTCACCGAGATATTTGCATAGTCCCTTTCCTTTGATGGTCTTGACTGGTCTGACCTCAATATCATATTCTAGGATCTTAGTGATCCAATTGGCTTTTTTTTAATGATTTCCCCCTCCATAATGTACTCTCACACACTAGGATGTGGCAGACAAAAAATCACCTTATTGTATGATATTAAATGTCAAAACTTCTTCAGCCCTTTAACAATGGAAAAGGCTTGCTTTTCCACAAAGTTATATCTCACCTCATATTCCTTTAAAGTTCATGAGTAAAAGGAAATAGGAGACTCCCTTGTATCTTTATCATCCTTCTGCATAAGCACTGTGGCAATACTACTGCCACCACCAAAAACATACATAATAAAATCTTTTGATAGGTCCGGGTTAACCAACACAGGAGTGGAAGAAATAGCCTCCTTTATAAGCTTGAAAGCTTTTCTGGCTTCCGTCGTCCATTTGAAAATATGATCCTTCTTGAGCATTAAGGTAATAGGATGAACAATACCTACAAAATCTACAATAAATCGGCTAATAAAGTTAACCTTACCCAAGAAGGACTGCACACCCTTTTTGTTGATAGGTAACGAGAGTTCCCAGATCGCATCCACTCTTTCTAGATCAATGGCAATTCCATCCTTGGAGAAAACATACCCCAATAGCTTTCCTTGGGGAACTCTGAATACACACTTCTTTGGGTATAAAGAAATCCCGAATTCTTGGAACTTCTAGAAAACAAGTTCCAAATGATCAAAATGATCATCAGCTGATTTTGAGAATACTGTCAAGTCATCCAGATAGATGAGTATAATATTATGGATCAAATCTTTAAAAGCAATATCCGTAGCCCTCTAAAAAGTATCTCCAACATTTGAGAGCCCAAAAGGAATCTTAGCATATGCATACATTCCCCACTTTGTGGTGAATGTTGTCTTATGTTGGTCTTCTTCCTTTATCCGAATCTAGTTGTAGCCTGAAAAACCATCCAGCATTGAGAACATTTTAGAGCCAGCTACAGTTTGCAGAATTACCTCCATTAAAGGCAGGGGGTAATGATCTTTTAAGGATGCTCTATTTAAGTCTCCTAGGTCCACACATAGTCATATATCTCCATTTTTCTTCTAGACTGGCACCAGGTTTGACACCCAAGTGTTGGGTTTGATTAGAAACACTATTTAGGATGCGATCAACTTATTTAACTCCTAGGACATGAGGGATTCTATCTTTTGGTTCATAGGTCTCTGCTTTTGATGAACTAGCTTCACCCCTTCTGTCAATTCAATGGTATGCTCGATGATTCTAGGATCATATCCCTTAATATCATCATATGACCAAGCTACTACACTCGAGTATTCTTTAAAGAAGTGTCTTAGTCTGTCTTTATTCTTTTGCGAGACATCTTTTCCAACCTTGAGATTCCTATCTTCCCCGATATGCAAATTGGTGTAATCATCTTTGTCCACCACAAGCCTCCTTTTGTCTCTTGTCGCATCATCAAAATCAAACAGGCTTTCCAAAGTGATCAGGCCCCTTGGGAGCTTGTTGGATTTCAACTAGATGATTTGATATCCGTAAGCTTCGGCGATCTTTGGCTACAGCTGATCAACGAATTCTCCAGATGACTAGAGGAATGATGCAATATGAGCATCGCTATCAAAAACTTGCCAATCTTGATTGTTGTCGGGAATACAAGGTCTTACAACTACCCTCACCGCATGCTTATTTCTCAATATTTTAGAGGCTAGCTCGAACTAAGCCCCTATAGTTGTCATTCTGTCAGCTTCAGAATTCACCTCCCCAGGAATAGGCTGAATGTTGAAAGCTTCAAAGTTTTCAATCAAATCCCATACCCTATGTCGATAGGATCGCATATGGATATTTTTAGCAGCAGAAGTTCCATAGATCTGGTTACACACTAGCTCCGAATCTCCAAAGACACTTATCTGTCTAGCACCCATTTGTTCTGCAAGGCTTAAACCATGGATGAGACCTTCATAATCAGCCTCATTGTTTGAACATGCAAACTAGAAGCGGTAGGACTTCAAGGTCTTTTCATCGGACGAGGATATCAGACAAATCCCGGCTCCAGCTCCTACTCTACATCTATCTCCATCAAAGTATAAAGTCCATATTTCCAAAGATTCTTCACCTTCAAGTTCTTTAGTAACTTTGGGCATGATCTGCCCTTCTTCATGTATAACATAGGTTCCGAGGCCAATTGCATGGTAATTCCTGAAAGAGTCCGTATCAATAAATTCTTTCAACAAATTTTCTTCATCTACTATTCGAGAGCTAGTAGCCTCTTCTTCTTCCAGAAATTCCACATTGGAGTTCTCTTCCCAAGTGATTGAAGTATGTGTTGCTTCAAAATTGAGCAAGGCCTCATCAGCAACATGTTCGGAATGCAGAGTTTCTAACAATAGTTTCATCTTAGCCCCATGCTTAGTCCTCAGAATCAGGTGCGACCAGTCCAGCACCAGATATCCTCCTACATTTGCAGTGAACTCTTGGGACAAATAGATCCTGAATAGAGGAGGGATATCGATGAGTACAGTATCCTGATTTACAGTGATACTAGGGCAAGCAAACAAAGTCATAGGTAATACCTTGATTATCTTGATAGTATCAACCTTATTTCCATCTAGCTGCATGACTCCTTTATTCAGAGGCTCATATTTTAAACCCAAAGCATCAGCTACTTGCTTTGGCATGACAGTGGTGCTAGCATCACTATCTTTCATACAATTATGCAATAGCTTGTCACCAATAATTAGTGTTAGAAAGAAAGGCTTAGGTTTAGGCTTACTTTCTTTTTCAGACTCGAGCTTCTCCTCTGGTTGAGTTGTTAACACTCTATCCAAGTCGGGCCCGGATACTTTCTCTTCATTAGATTGAGCAGAAACTTTCACATCCTACTCTCCTGACAATGCCTTTTGTAGCAGCACCTTTTGCTTCAGAATAGCTAGGACATACCATAAAGAGGCATTGGCAAATGACTTCTTCAGTTGTTCCACCACGTTGAATTATGCTCGTAACTAGTGATTTGTAGTGGCTTGCTCCTTAAGTTTGACAATAGCTACAGGCCTTGCAGCTGGTATGTCCGGTGGTTTATCAATAGCTAGAGTGATTGATGGAGCCTTTGCCTTTGGTGGAAGTGGACTCGGAGAGTTAGGAAGAGTCGCTTCTGACTGTGGTGGGATTGGCAATAGGCCTGCCACTGAGCTAGGCATTGGTTGTGATGTAGCTTTGGTAGGTAAGGCTATGAACTCCCTGGTGAATCTATGCTTAGAATGCGTATTGTAGTCAAATTGCACTTGGGCACTTTATCCAGAGGGATGTCATTCAGAAATGCTGACTCTTCTCCTTCCATCGAAGAAAAGAGTGCTTGGTCTGAAATAATGTCTGACTCTTGCTGGATGGACATCCCCTACATTTGCGTGGTGAGGACTACATTGTCCATTTGTTGAGAGGCATATGATGGGTTAATAGAAATGGATGCGTCCCCTTGGCTACATTGATTTACAATTTTTTGTTGCAAATTTCCCCGTGGACAATTTTGCGGCATATGTGCATCATTGCATGGAAAACACCATGAATTGGCGTCTTTGGCTAAATTGTTTTGTCCGGCTACCATCTCTTTATTCGAACTAGGATGAACATTCTACATAGGCAGGGTTACCAGAACCATCTGGTTACTTGGTTGAGCCGAGGTATTCTCACGTGACCTATCTTGCCACTAATTTGATTGGTACAGAGGTTTCCCGCCCTCATAATTTTTGTATGTCAGCTTTTGATAGCTGTATTGCTGCCACTTTCAAGTGGTCAATTCATTAGTCATAGCCTGCATTTTTTCTCTCATTTCGTTCATCTCGACAGCCATGGGATTAGGTATAGGAGCTACTGTCAAGGCTAAGCTTGGAATACTTCCGGGATAGACGTACATAGATTGGAGAGGAGCCGTAGGCACGCTGGTGGAAGGAACTTTGGCCTTTGCAGTATTGCACTCGGGGAACAATGGCATGATGGGTCTTGGTGCTAACTTTCTTGTAGCAATCAGATTATTTTCTGTGGTGAGAGCCAAGGCATAAGCATCAGGAAGAGTGTCTTCGCCCAGAGCTTGTAACATCATGGAGATATCAGCATTCATCGACTTTAGATAGAACATGAACGCTAGATCCGGAGGTGGTCGGCTACCCATAGGCACTCTCTGTTAGGTCAAATAGAACCTCACATTGAAATCAGACAGAGCTTCATGAGGGGCTCGCTTTATATTTTCTAGTTGGTGGTATAGTGAAGATTTGTCAATAGCATTTGAAAAATGCTCATAAAATGGGGTCCCGAGCTGATCCCAAGTAGCAATAGTACTAGCTTGTAAAGTCCTATACCAGTTTAATTCCTTTCCTCGGAAGGAGGTGGCCAACAATCTTAGGGCTACATTTTCGTTCGATACGCCATGTACCAGACATACGTCTCCTACATCTTGTAGATGCTCCGTTGGTGTCTTTGATTCATCCCTGGAATATTTAGGGATAGCTTTTAGAGTGGAAGTGGGGATGGGGGCCCATAATGCAGGGGGCATCGGTGCTATTAATGGATTTTCGGAGTCCCAGGCTACATAATTTATAGTAGCCATAGGTGTAGGTGGATTAGGCAATGACAGAGAAGAAGGAGATGGAGGAGGTGAAGGGCTACCTCAGTGACCTCTCGGGTGCACAAAAACTAAAGGTAGTATAAGGTGGCTAGGGACTCTTGTAGTCTGCAATCTAGTTATAGGCCGATGGCTCATACACACTTATAAAGATCAGGGAAACTTGCTAGTTTCATGTCCCACCAGGAATGCCAGAAAAAGAACTGTTGATGCAATATTTTGCATGTAGCAGCAATCTTATGGGAAATTTAGCTAATGGGGGATATTATGCACTAGCTAAGTGACCTCCAAGATTTTACCGAAGCCGGCTCTTCATTTAGTGGGTGAAGTAAAAGGTAAGGGAGATTGTAGGAATGTAAAATTTACACTACAGGTGATGCGCCAAAGTCTTTAGACAACTTTACTAGAGCACAGTGCAGAATGCAAAGGCCTGAACCACTAAATTGCTATTAATTAAGATAATTTTCTCAAAAAGCACTTAAATTGCAAGAATACCTTCCAATTTTGCATAACATAATCTCCACATAACCCTGAGCTAACACAGAAGAGTTGAAATAAACATGGTCTGTATTTATTGAGTTATGGAAAAATCATAGAAAGATGAAGAATAAGAATTCATGAAATAAAACAAAATAACGGCACAGAACAATAGTTTCATTAAATGCATGAATAAACAGAAAGGCCAAAATTGTTTGGCATAGTTTGGAGTCTTCAAATTCAATAAAGAAATTACAAAGGCCTTCTTCCCAGTGCTCAAGATTTTTTGCAAAACTTAACCAACAACAAATAATAGAAACATGGCCCTATTTATTGGCCAACCCACCGCTTAAAAAAGGCATCGAGAGAAAAGAAGACCACGAGCAGAGATCGATGGCTCAGATCAACATGAGCCACCATAGCCAACAACAATCACCCAGCAGAATGCCAACAAAGCCATGACCTGGAATGGAAAACCATGCAGCAACAAGATAGAACACGCAGCACCATGGTAAGAAGCACGACAGCAGGGGAGTACAAAAGGGGATAGCGGCATTTCCAAGGTAACTGGCGTAGAAACAATTGCCACGTGTTGTCCTGATGGAGCCCGACAAAAAGTCAAAAATATTCTAGTAGAAATCCTCGAGAGGGAGCCACATGGAGCACTCCGAGCAAAATAAAGTACGAGGTAGGCCCAACTCGGAAGACAACCAGAGAGAGCCACGTGGCACACAGACGGAGACTGCCGAAAAATGAAGCAAAAGGAAAGTGAAAAGATTCACAAGGAAGCCATGTGGAGTGCTCCAAGGGTAGTGAGCATTTGAAAATTAAGGTGCAGCCACAAAGGTAAATATAAAACTGCAAGGGCTTAGGTGGTTTTTGTTGAACAATTTCCTCAAAAGATTGTTGACATATTGCAATCTAAAGAAATTTTGAATCTTTCTTTAATAAATTAAATAGAGGACCTACAATTTTACTAAACCCTTCTATAAACCATTTGTAATAACCAGCATGTCCTAAAACACTTCTTGCCTGAGTCTAGTTTTGGGGTATTGGAATTTTTAGAATAATTTTAATATTTTTAGGAACTACCTTGATTCCTTCTCTTGACACATGATGTCTTAGAACAATTCCTTTTGTCATCATTAACAAACTCTTCTCATGGTTTAATGATAACCTATGATCGTTGAACCTATTTAAAAGTTTATTCAGATTATTCAAAGACTCCTCATAATTTTTTCCATGGAATTTAAAATCATCCATGTATACTTCCACACATGTTAAATCTACAGAAATAGCCAGCACAACATGTTGAAAAGTTACAGGTGCATTACATAGTCCAAAAGGAAAGACCCTATAAGTATAAGTACCCTATGGGCAAGTAAATGTTGTTTTGTCTTGATCTTCCAGAGCTACATGGATCTGTTAGAGTAAAGGTTTTAACTTAATTATGTTGATTAAGTTACCTTTATTCCCTTCTTAAGATTTCACGTTAGTTTGCATATAGTGACATTTAATAATTATATTAATTATTAAATGTTATCCTATTAGGGCTTCTATTAGGGTTTTTCCTATTAGGGTTTTATTAGGGTTTACATGATCTCCTTTTTATAAGGATTGATCCCATTGTATTTCATATCAATTCATTTTCTCATTCTCTCTCATATATACATTTTCAGTTTTCAGAGAACCCTTGCTTGTTTGTCTCCATCTCTTCTTTTGTGATAGGTTATTTGCATGCAGGTGATCTTCGGGGTTTGTGGTGTTGTATTTTCTCAACTCCTACATGGTATCAGAGCTCCACACCTGCAGCTTCCTATTCTTGTTTTGAAGATTTTTGGAGCTTCAAGGGTTTGGGGCTTGTTTTCTTGATCTAGGGCATACCTGCAATTTTGAAGCATTTTCAGCTCAAACGGACATTGCCATTGCTTCCGCAGCGGTCCAAAACCCCTAAATCGACTGTCCATTCATTCATTTTGGACAAAATCGAAATCTGAAGCAAATTTTTTTTGTTGGTACGGCCGTACGGCCGTCCGTCTGCTGGTAAAAAAATTTTTTTTCCATTTTTCGTCATTTTTTCGGAAAAAAAAATACTGCTTTTTTTAGATTTTTATTAAAAATCGAGAAAAAAAAAATTTCAAAAAGCAATTTTGTAGTTTAAAGGCTTGCAGGCCTGTATGAGGGTACAGGTACCTGCGGGCCCTTAGTACACCGCCGATGTACTGCCAGCTGCCAGCGGGTTTACCGCCGACCGGCGGACTGACTGTACAGCCGACAACTATACTCTGCCAGTCGCAGGCCACGGCGGTACTCTACAGCCGCAAGCGGCGGCCCCCACCTACCAAAAAAAAAAACATTTTTTTTATTGTTTTTTATTTTGTAAAAAACAATTTTTTTCTGTTTTGTCCAAATTATGCATTTACGGTGACAGCCGTTTGGCCATCAAATTTAAGACAGTGTTTTTGTTGCGACGGCCGTATGACCATCAAATTTAACCCAGCACTAGTTTTTTCCCTCTTTGGAGCTGATTTATTCCAAATGCCGTAACTTGGGCATACGATATCGTTTTTTGGCAAATGAGATATCATCAGAAAGCTGGTTTTCTCATCTTTTCAGTGGTGTGGGTCTCATCACATCTTCCTTCCGTTGGTGCATTCTACAGTAAATTTTTTGGTTGTTCTTCATGTATTTCCAGCTTTGTCCTTTTTGGACATTTTGAGCATCATTTGTAAGCTATCTTTTATGTAAACGCACTGAGATAAAGTGCCACACTATTGTACATGCATCTTTTGAGGATTTTTCACATAAGGTTGTGCCATATTTTGTACTCGTACTGATATTATAAAGTGCCATGAGGGGTTGTGTAGTTTGCCTTTGTTTTTCCATCACATCTTTGTCTGGTGAGTATCCCTCCACGACGACAGTGAATCCATACCATGGGGGGTTGTGTAGTTTTCCTTTGTTTGCCATCACACCTTTGTCCAGTGAGTGTCCCTCCATGATGACCATGGATCTATATGATTCCAGCTTCATGCATGTGTGCTTTGTTTTGCACACCACTTTTTCAGTTGCAAGTGCTTTCTTGTGCACTTTCAGATGTTCTATCTTTTTCATGCACTACAGGATGTTGCACACTATTTCAGTTGATCTATCAGGCTCCCAGTTCACCATTATGGGGGGGTATTATACTGTTCGTGCTAATGCTTCCTTGGTTTCGCCTTGGAAGGAATCTTCCATTCTCAGTTGATCAGTGTTTCAAACTATTGGTTCTTGTGCCATCTGTATCTTCGTTCCAGGTGTTTTCCTTTGTTTGCCATCTGATTCGAGTAGTGTCATATGGGCACTTATAAGATTGTTGTCTTCTTGTTCCTGATCATCCTATCTTCAGCGGAGGTTCTTCAGCACCATAGCAGTCATCTTTTGACAGTTGTTTGCAACTTCTTCTGCTTCAGTGATGTCTCTTCTTGGCTTTCTTCTTGTCTTTTTGGAGTAGAGTTTTTTCCCATGAGGTTTTCTCTATTTCTCTATTTTACAGAGATTTGGTTGTATTTGGGTACCTGATCTGGCCTAGTTGCTGGGACCCATGTTGCCTTCTTGCATTGTAGTTACCTTTGCTTTTCTGCATTTGTTTGTAGCTGCACTGTTGCTCATCTTAAGGGGGGGTGTTAGAGTAAAGGTTTTAACTTAATTATGTTGATTAAGTTACCTTTATTCCCTTCTTAAGATTTCACGTTAGTTTGCATATAGTGACATTTAATAATTATATTAATTATTAAATGTTATCCTATTAGGGCTTCTATTAGGGTTTTATTAGGGTTTGCATGATCTCCTTTTTATAAGGATTGATCCCATTGTATTTCATATCAATTCATTCTCTCATTCTCTCTAATATATATATTTTCAGTTTTCAGAGAACCCTTGCTTGTTTGTCTCCATCTCTTCTTTTGTGACAAGTTATTTGCATGCAGGTGATCTTCGGGGTTTGTGGTGTTGTATTTTCTCAACTCCTACAGGATCTAGTTATACCCACTAAAACCATCAAGAAAAGAAAAATAATTGTTGCCTGACAAATTATCCAACACTTGATCTATAAAAGGTAGTGGAAAATAATCTCTCTTGGTAGCCTTATTCAATTCTCAATAATCCATGCATACTCTCTAGTTACCATTCTTCTTTAGCACTATGACAAGTGGAGAAGCCTGTATACTATCCAAAATAGGATAAATGAATCCCACCTGCAGTAGTTTTTCTATTTCCAACTTCACAAAATCTCTTAATGCAGGGTTAATCCTTCTTTGAGCTTGTCTTAGAGGTCTCATATCTTTAATGTAAATGTGATGTGTATAGATATTTGGATGGATTCCTCTCGTATTCTTGTTATCCCAATAAAATGCTTCAATGTTCTCTAAAATTTAGTTTAGATCATCCTCTTGCTTGGTTGAAAAGGATCCATCAATGAGCAAAGTTTTATCTATTTGTACTAAGATTTGTTTAGTCTTATCTTGAACAATAGAGGCTTCTCGAATCAAATATTCAAAGGACAATGATGTGGCAAACTTTCATGAAGGAATTGGTTATTATCCAAGTCAGGATTTATGATATTAATTAGAGGATAGTGATCTTGATCATTAATAACATCATGAACTTCAAGATTTCCCTCTTCCTCATCTATACATTCTTGATATTCCTCCACATGTTCAGTTAACGTTACCATTGCAAGTTCTCTAATCGTGTCATCTTCTAAATTAAAATCATCAATCCGGCTTTGGTTTTTCAGATGTCAAAGAAGGTTTTGTTGGAGGGTAAATGAATAGTTATTTTTACTAGATTCCATTAGAAATAGTCATGCTTCTAGACCTACAGTCAATCAGGGCAGCGATTTTTGCCAACCATGGTCTCCCCAAAATTATTGGATAGCCTAAATTTTTATTTTTTTTTAAACATGGAAATCAACTAGATATTCCCATGTATCTATGGTAACAATGATATCTTCAAGAATTCCCTCTAGTTTGGCAATCGATTGATCTGCTAATTGTAAAACTATGGTTATCGTCTATACATTTTTGATCCCTAGTTTATCAATTGTTTCAGTTGTAATAACATTTGGAATCTAATTTTATATTTCCTCCATGACCTTAGAAACATCGAAAGAGGAACCCCTATTCTTCTTCCTATAACTTGGCTTTGTCCTAGAATATTTCTTCCATATCTCAACTATTTCTCCAAAAGTAAATTTTTTGACATCTCCATTTCCTATCAAGTTCAAAGAATCTCTTGAATCATCATCAATTCATTTTAGGAAAATGGACTTAATGATTTCTTCATCCAACCCATTCCCACATGTTTTCAAAAAAAACTAGTATCTATCCACATAATCCTCTAAAATTTCTTCTTCTAACTATTTCATTTTAAACAGTTCCTCTTTCCTGTCCCTAACTCGACAATAATCCTGGTATTTGTCTAAGAAAACTTTTTTCGTTTCTTCCCAAGAGTTAATGGAATTATCATTTAAGCCCATGAACCAACACAAAGATGATTCCTTCAAAGTGGATGAAAATAGTTTCAATTTTTTTTTATCATATGTATAATCATAAGTTTGACATAATACCTTGAATTCAAATAAGAATTGGTTAGGGTCCACCAAAGTTTCCCCACAAAATGTAGGTAAAACAGAGCGTGAAAAATTCTTCATAGGTGGTTCATTAGCCTGTGTATTAATGGAAATAGGGAAAGAGAATGTTCTATTATGAACTTCTTCCTCTCCATCCCTTTCTCCTCCTCCCCTATCTCCCATTTCTTATGAGTGGTTTGATACTATTCTAGTGGATGATGGAATTGTAGATTGTGGGAAAGATCCTTCTGGAGAAGGTATTAGATCTCTTCTAATGAATCTTCACAGTTGATCTCTTTTTCTATTCATCAAGTGACAAAACAATTCTTACCAACACTTAAGGCTTTAATTTTATTCTAAGGCTAGATCATTCCCTGACAACGACACCAAAAATGATGCGTAGGGGTCGTTGCTATCACAATTCCTTAATCATTTAATCTTTTAATTGCCAACCTGGGAATGTCTAAATCTATATGTGGTGAGAATTGGACTAGTTTTGGGGGGTTTTGTTGTTGTTCCACTTTTTCAAGAGTGGTTTCACTTTGTTCCTTGTTTATCGAAAGTGTTTCTACACTTAGTCTCCTAATTTCTTCTTTTCTTAAACTTATTCTAAAAAAAATTAAATGAAACAAAATATTTTAGGACAAAAAATGTGCAGAGACAAGATGTGTTCCAAGCTGGATCAGATCATTAGGAATAGATTCTAAACTTAATCTATTTGCAGTAAAATGAGAATCTACTTTATCTTGAATTCGGAATCTAGTTAAGCAACAGAATTGAAATCTAACTAATTCAAAAGCAATATATTCCATTCCATATACATTCAATCTATCAAGTAACAATTGTTTATTTGTGCATGATCCATTAAGAACATTAAGAACATAGCACTTATTAATGATGAATGAACTATTTTGTCTTCAATTTATTTAACTAGAACTTAGATTAAGCTAAAACATAAATGATTATATTTTATCAACACAAAAATGTACTTCCAATTTTAAGATCTATTCTAGCATTTCACTTATGAAAGAAATGTGACTAAAAACAAGAATGAAGATGAACTAAAAAATTGATAGGATCACCTTCCTTTGGTAGAGCATTCCCTGCTTAGCCTCTGGAGGGATCTGAACATAGGATTTGATCAATTTCTCTTCTTTATTCCATGAAATTGACCCAAGGAAGGGCGAAGTACAAATTGTTTCAACTAGAAATTGAAAAATAACTGAAAATAGAAAACTAATACAATCTACTCCTTATACTCGCTAAATAACTTTGAGAGTGGATGCATATATCCTTCTCTTTATTTGAAAAGAAATAAAATTTAGGAAATTAAACTAACTCTAGATTATCAAGATATTTTTTAGCACTTGAATAAAAATCATGGGGATCTTTGTGGTCATCTTCAGTTGACATCAAACAAACTGTCGTGGTGGATAGTGTGTGAGATAAAATAGTTGTTTGGATGACAAGTATGTTGATTGAGGTTGTTGAGTCATAAACAGTAGGCTTCCATTTTCATTTTGAATGACAAAATGATTAGCATCACTTCTGATCCATAATTACTTCTTCCAGTCATATGTTAAACACATATCCACGAAACATTCACACACTAAATATCATTTAATCATGTATTCAAAGAGAAATAAGAATCTATATAAAGTATTCATAGTCTAAGTAAAAATTCCTAGTTAAGTCCATAAATGAAGCATGTAAAAGATAATACCATGTTTCAAAGCCAAATATAAAGTATCAAGTGTGAAATTCAGAAAATATATGAGGTCTCCATGAGCCCTCATCACCCTATGTTATAGATTTGAGTTGCTTCAAAATTTGATTTAGTCGTGATCTTAGCCAACCCTTGTCATCTTACCAATTTGGTGATCTATATTTTAATGTCAAATTGTTGAATTATGTTAATCCATCTACACCTTCTCTTTGCGACTTCAATTTTCATAAATACATCCTTAACTGTAGCATTAGGAACATAGGCAATTATCCTAGCACCTACTAAATAAGGTTTGAATTCTTTCACAACTTTTACAAGTGCAACGCCTATTTTTCTGTAATATCATACTTTAGTTCTACTTCTTGAAGGGATTTTCTGAAGAATGATATTGGTTGCTCATACCCTTCATCATTTTTTTGTAACATCATTTTTGCAATAGTGTGGTAAGATGCAAATGAGAAAATCTGAAATGCTTTACTAAAGTCAGGTGATTTTAACACTAGGGCCTCCTTGGTTGCTCTTTTAATAGATATGAATTCATCAATTGCTTCTATTGTCCAGTCAATCTTGGCACCTTTCTTCAACATTTTTAAAATAGGCTTGAAAATCTCACCAAAATTTTATGTAAACCTCCTTACAAAATTAATCTACCCAAAGAAAGGTTGAATGGATTTCACTATTTTTGGGATAGGAATCTTATCGATAGCCTCCAATCTCTCAGGATCAATTCTTACTCCATCCTTGGAAACTATGTGGCTCAACAATTTTCCTTCAGTTACAACAAAATGGTATTTCATTAGGTTTAAAGAAATACCATACTCCAGAGCATTGAGGAAGATATTTTCTAAATGTTCAACATGGTATTATGCTTTCTTAGAATATGTTGTGAGGTTATCTTGATATACCACCATTATTGCATTAATCATGTTAGCAAAGGTAATGTCCATAGCTCTTTGAGAGGTTGCACTAGAATTTGTGAGGCAAAATGGAATCCTTACATATACATACGTGACCCATAGTGTAGTAAACGTAGACTTATACTTCTCTAATTCTTTTAATTTCACTTTGTTATATCCTAAAAAGCCATCCATCGTAGACAATAACTCACACCATGTTACCTTTTGCAGCATAGATTCCATGTTTAGGAGAGGATAATTGTCTTTAAGTGAGGAGACATTCAGATTTTTAAAATCTACACAATCTTATGTCTCCATTCTTTTTCCTGGCATGCACCAAATTGCAAAACCAAGTAGAATATCTGTTGGGTTTAATGATACCTCCTTTATTTCATGAGCTCTTCATGCATCTTGGGTTCTAAAGTAGGATTTATTGGTCTTTGTTTCTATCTGAAGGGTTTAGCATCAAGATTGAGTGTAATTTCATGTTTAAATAGATCTTCTCTATATGCTTTAAGGTCATCATATGACCATGCAAAAACATGCTTATATTTTCTCAATAATGTGATCAACATATTTATAGTTGTAGAGCTTATCGTCTTCCCAATGTATACATTTTTTGGAGCCGATTTAGTTTCAAGATTAATTTCTTCAATATCTTCCCTTCTCACTGGTGTTTGCTTCATAATTGCTCAACCACTCCCATCAAACACTCTTTCTAATGCCACTAATCCTTTGGTAATATTTTTTTTTTTGAATTACACGACTTCTTCAACAAATTCATTGAAATCAATTTATCGAGCCTCATACTAATCAATATAGTGTAAGAACTTAATCAAATCTGTGTCATGATTGAACACCTACCAATTGTAAATATTGTTAGGAATTGTAGGTCTGGTATTGAGTTCCACTTGTAAGATATCTACTAAGGTAATGTCATCACTTTTCAAGGCCACATTTGCCAAGAAGTCAGGATTAGGTTTCTTGACCTATCCACCTAGTCAATGGAAAAGGAGTCAAAGAGTTCTATAGCATCCCACACTACATGTTTGTATTGCTTCAATCTCTTATTTTTTGTAGAATATTTGTCTCTCACTTGTGAAACAACCAATTCTAAATCCCCAGAAAAATTTAATACTTTGATCTCATTTTTTGTGGCAATGTTTAAACCTAGTAGTAATGCCTCATACTTTGCTATGTTGTTTGTGCATTCGAATGTCACTTGAAATGAGTACTTAAATTTTGTGTCATTGGGTGAAATTAAAATAATTCCAATTCCATTCCCCTCTTTACTGTAGGCTCCATCAAAATACATCTACCATATGCCTTGTTCATTTGGAGAAACATCTCTAGCAATTGGATCTATGTTTAGCAATTCAGGGTTTGAATGTTCAATTCTAAAATTCCCAAGGTCCACATCATAAAAATAATTCATTTTATTAGGGTCAAAGAGCTCAATGACATGTTTTGATCTAGGTTCTCTGTACAAATTGACTTCCCTTCCATTTACAGGTATTGTGGCATAAGATAAATCTAGTTGGACATTTCCACCTATCGTTGCAGTCCATTGCCTAGATAATAACATTTCATAGTAAGGGGGAGTGTCCACCATAGTGATGTATGTTCTATATGTTGTCTCAAGGTAATGAAAATTTCAATTATACATCCCATATCACTCCAACTACTGGGACCAATTTGTGTTCCATGGCATATCACTTTCCATAAGTAGTGTTCACCCACAAACCTAATTCCTTCATGATAGTGAAAGGCATGATATTAATTTTTTCCCCTAAGTCAATCATGAAACTTTTCACCAATTTTTTTTTGATCACCAATGTGGTGTAAAATCGATCCACTTGGTAAGGAATTTTTGTAAGGGTATCAGCCAAATAAACTTGTGGTACCTTTGTAGTTTCCTGCTCAACGACATTGACCTCTTTGTTATGATCCTATTGTTTGTGAGATGTGTTGGAAATCAATTTGAGGGTTGTGTCTCTATACTCATCAATTTTCATCATTTCCATCAAGGGCACTGTCATCTTTATTTGAGTTAGTGCTTGAACAATGTCAAATGAAGGGCTAGTGATCCATTGTTAGTTTTTCTCTATTTTAGTAGCCTTTCTACCTTCAGTTTGAACTTTGTTATTATTTGTTGTTTTCTCATATTCAACACTTATAGCCTCCTTTTGAGAAAATTTTTAAGGATTCCTTATTTCATCCTTCTTTTGGTCAGATGATACATTCTCTTTGTACTTCTTTTCCTTTATAAACAAGCTTTTAGGGTTTTCTTGGTCTACATCTACAAGTCTACTTCTTAGGTTGTATCTATTTATTTTTCCTTCAACCACAACTTTTGATTTGATGGCCCTCTTCTCTTCTTATGTTGGTGTTCTCAATTGAAACTGTGGTGTTGTATTATATGCATAGGCTATTTTTTTTGTATTTCCCTCTAGGTTAGGGAATAGTTCTTGCTCCATATTAACATTGTATTTCTGATTGCTAACATCATATTTATACCCACACTCGAAAGATGAGTATTCATCATTGATTTGATGGGACCCCCATCTCAACATATTTACGGTGTGGTAATCTTTATCTTGTTCTTGTGACCATTCATCTTCCTTGCAAGTTTGAGCCACTAAACAATGTTCTAGGGCATTAGGTCTATGACATGGTGTAGTATCTACCACATGTGCTCCATTTTTTTTCAGAGGATCCGGAGTATCTCTCCAATTTGTCTTATCCACTGGTCATCCATCCTTCCAAGTGGTGTTATATGGCATGCCATGCAATCTTGGCCTTTCAAAATTGTACTATTTTTCTTGTCTATTTTGGTGGTTGTTAGGATTTGATGGGATCCTAAGGTTATCTCTTTTGCCAACCATGCTAGAAGATTTCCTATTGTTTTCAATGGTTATAGCATCCTTTTGTGCTTCAGCCAAGTTGTTAGGACATATGTTACTAGGATCATACCATGTTTTAGGATCAAAGTCTTTCAAATAGATGCTTAAATTTGTTGAGTCAGTTAATTTATATCCATGTGGTATCTTGTTATTAATATTGGATAATATCGTATTGAAGTCAAAAAAAGATTCATTATGATTTTTTTGAATGCTTATTCTCATGTAAGGAAAATTTAGGAGCACATTGATTCCCATATTGTTCTACAAATTAATTTTTTAATTCTACTATAGAGGTAATTGAGGCATCTGGTAGTTTGTTGAACTATTCCCTTGCTTCTTCAATCAAGGACATCATGAATAGCCTGATAATGACCTCTTCTTGTTCCATGCCTAAGTCTTGCACAAAAGCATTGAAGT
The DNA here is from genome assembly GCA_007115665.2 of Sequoiadendron giganteum. Lineage (NCBI taxonomy): Eukaryota > Viridiplantae > Streptophyta > Pinopsida > Cupressales > Cupressaceae > Sequoiadendron > Sequoiadendron giganteum. Next base: position 295,733,558 of record CM021101.1, read on the forward strand.
TTCTTATGTGTTCCTATGTTGTAGTTGCATTGTTCCCTATAAATTTAGGGATGGTATTTCTCAAGTTACTGTCAATGGGGTATGGGTATGTAGGTTATCCAGTCAAGTCAAATTGTGTGCTTATAATTGGAAGATTTTGTGGATAAGGATTTTTAAGTGGCGGATTGGGGTAATATTGAAATCCATGTTGAGGTTGGTATACATTTTGTTGCATGTTCTAGTGAGAATACATATTGCTATGGGAATTTGGTTGTGGCACATGGTACTGATGGTGTGGAACATATTGTTGTCCAGGTAGTGGGTGAGATTGTGAAATGGTGTTGGTGTTCTATGATTGTGAGTTGTGTGGTGGAACAATTATGTTGCATATGTTTATTTGATTTCCTAGTTGTGTTGCAAGGTGCTTTTTAAGTACTTGGAGCACCTGTATTCTGAGATGATCCATGTGGATTTCTAATATTAGCCACTCCACCCTACCTATGGGGGGGTATGTATTTAGAGCTATGTGATGAATTTTGGGATGATACCTCATGCAATTTTTTTTATTTCTCTTCTTTCATCCACTAAGATTCTGGCTAGCCTAGTCCATTCATGTACCTTTTGTATATTTTTCAACACTTCTTTAGCAGTTCATGTATCCTTTAGTGGACTGTTGTGATTTTTTGCAGGGTTATCCTAGTTCCTAGACTCATATTGGGTCTCCTCTCCTTGTTTGAGAGACATCTCATAATCATATTCCCTTTAAACCCGTATCCTTTCTTCCTCTATTTTGGCATAAAACTCACTCATTTTTTTAGGGTCTTCCTTAAAGCGGGGGATAGGACAACATGATTTTTCTTGCTCAAATGGGGTATGGAGATTTCTGCATGGATCATCATTATGGCATTCTAATCCATTCAATGGATCAAAGTTATTGTACGTGGTGAAAGGTTGTTCTAGGATACTCTCTTGATCGATGAATGTAGTATCTGATTGTTTAGATGATGTCTTGTTTTTAATGATTTTTGGGAGGGAGGAGTCACCTTTATCTCTCCATTTTGTATTATTCTTTTTTGGACTTTCTTTGTGTATAGATCTCCTACCATTCATTTTTTAGGATATTGTGATGCTCTGAAATCTAGGGTTTGCTCTTTTTTATGTGTATTTTAATTTCTCAGTTGTGCACTTTTTCCTACAAACTTTGATAGAGTCACCACTCATTTTTATGAAAAATGAGAAAAGTTTACAACCTCATTAGATCTATTCCCAATGAAGTATTTTGATGTCTTATATAATGTAATGGTTTTAAATGACTCTATGGTGAGTTGTTTTAGGGTGTGGATATACTAAGTCGTTCCCTAGCAAAGTCACCAATATGTTAGATTTCAAATGCCGGCTTTGAACCTTAAGAGGGTGCCAATCTCTTAGTATTTTTTTGGCTAACGAACAAGGTGAATGTGATTAATAACCCCCTACTCTTTAGGCTTTGCTAAACCTAGGCAGGTGTGCCTAAATGATAATGCAGATTTGAAGGTTTAAATATAGTCTCTAACTTGGGTGATCCATTCACATTGGCACATGGATGTGAAATATATGTTAGGCTAATAACTAATTCATATTGTCAATGTTTTGAGAATCAAGTGTATGAGTAAAGTTTGTATAAAATGTTCTAAGTATGACTAGTGCCTAATCATATTGGGTGAATGGAGTCGGATTTGTATGATGATGGAGATAGATATGTAAGGTATGTGGATCTAATTCTCAGCTTAACTCTAACTTGTTAGGTGCTTTGGATGTTTATAGCTTGTACAAACATGCAAGATTTTAAGTACTGTTCTTTACGAATTCCAATGTTATTTTCCTAAATTAATGTGATATCACAAAAGGATTTTTAATTCTTAACTTGAGGGAAACTAATCAAAATAATTAATTTAAAAGGATTTTAATCCCTAGCAGGAACCAATTAAAATGAATTACTTGAAAGGAATTTAATTCACTCTAGCTAGAACGCAATCAAGAAAATCACACAACAACAAATGTGTCCTGAAAAATTGAATAAATTTGAATAATAGAGGAAAACAACTTTGGAGACAACACCATAAAAAATAATATTGAATATTAATACAACATTTGAACACTAAAAGTAAATCACCGAATATGAACAATCTTCCCCGTTGATTATACTTCAAAATTTATACATTAATATCATGAGTGTATCTAAAATATGAAAGTGGATGAGTGAAAGGTGATATGTGAATGTGTGATCCTATCTATTACTATTGATGATGATCAAAATTGGGCCTTGGTTTCCCATTTTATATGGGAAGCAACAAGCTACAGACCCATTCACAAAAAATTACATGATTTGATAACTAAAGGATTAAACTTGATTAACATAATCATAGAAACTTAGTAGTTCACAAGTAGATGCACCATGATCCATTAGTCTCCAACAATCACTCGTGATTATTTAAGACCTATTCAAGGATCATGCTCCATGATAATGTGTCCACGGCTACAAAACTTTGATACCCTATAATTTCTTACTTTGCCCGTGTGATGAATAAATTAATTTCCAACACATGTTCAATATATCTTGTCTTTGCATAAGTGTTTGTATTGCTTATGATTTCTCTCATTGCACATTCAAGCTCAAAGATTTGTCCTATTTGCACATGTGTTTATTTGAATGATCCCTTTTTTTGTCTTCCCAATATGTTTTTCTCGTCAATTCCTTTTTCCTCTTTGAAGTTTCGAAGAAACTTGTGGTTGCCTGTCTTCGATATCCCATAGTCTCTTCAATAGTATATTCTTGTAGATGTGTTTTTATTGTTAGAAGATTGAAGATACTTTTATTAATATATGTTTGATGCTATTTTGTCTCTTAGACATATTTTTCTCACTTGTTCTTGTGGTGTCGAAGAGACTTCTTCATTCCTTATTCTGACACATTGATGTCTCTTCGAGATTGCCATTGTACTTGCCTAGCTATGAATTTTCACTAATTTATCATTTATTTTATAATGATCTCCTGATTTCTGAGAGATTTGTTTTTGTTTCTTGAATGAAAAATATTTTTGTATCCTTAGAGTGTCAACATTATTGTGTTTTATCAGAGAGATAAGTTAAATTTTCACTCTGAAGCATAGGTCTCCTCGACATATTTGTCTTTGGGCTATCAGAGAGACATTCGAATAAGCCACCTTGAAGTATGAGGGTCTTGCCAACATTTTTATCATCTTTTTATTGATTTTTTCGAGGAGACTATGGTGAATATTTCTTCGATATGGTATTGTCTTGGTGAACCAAACTCCTACTGGTGACTCAAGGCTATGACTATGGAAACGATAAATTTTTAATGATGCTAACCTTCATTAAAATGATCAGGGAGTTGTGGCTATAGTATCTTGGGCTTATTTATAAAGGTGGTTCTAACATCTATGCAATATGAATTATTTTATGGATCTTGTCACACAAATTGTTGTATTTTATGTTAAGTACAATGTAAAACTAGAGGAAATAGTTCTTTTTGACATAAGTGAGGTGTTAACATGGTGATAAAGGCTAATGGAAATAAGGTGAAATTTTAGTTCTAACACCTGGGTAGCATGGAGTATCCTTTGAATCCTTCCACCCAAATGTAGTTGAAAGTAGTAAATTGAATGTACCAACCCCCAATCGACTGAATAACACTTTGTGCTTCTAAGAACAATATTTTTGCTTTTTCACCTACCAACAATCTTACCAGCCTCATAGAAAACACATCATTAATCCTCTAGTAATTCTCTTGGTATTCATGGATAACGATCTTGGGTAAATGAGAATAAATCAAAATATTTTTTGGTTCTCTACCCAAGGTACAATTTTTTTTCAATCCTTGTATATTTACCCTCATGGGGAATAAACACCATATGAAGACATCAAAAAAAATTAGGTGTTTGGCAATGCCATTAGCTATTCACACAGCTTGTTGCTAATGAAAATCCCCTAGTGAATTTACACAGGGCCTTCCATTATTTTCACTATAAGCCTAAATATCTAGGGTTCGAATTTTTCGGCATCCTTGAGTCCAAATATCTTATTTAATAGGGTTAATATGTCATGAACATCTTGAATAAACAAAAACCTCATGAATTGTCTCATTTGCTTGGTAATCTCCTTGTGACACCATGTCACATTCATAAATTTCCTATTTTTCTTTTCTGCATTCAAGTATGCCATGGCTAGGAATTACATATTCAATGGATTCATCTATATAAATGTGGGAAGCCCAAATGTGTATACAATCATTTTTTTGGAGAGGTTTACATAGAATCTCCCTTCTTTCTCATCGACCCTCTTGTTTGGTTCATACCAATTCAGACATTCCATTACTAGTTTAGGGGCTTTTATTATTGGTGAAAACCCTCCTACTGAATGCATTCCACTTGTAATGATGTTCTTTACACACTGAGAGGCACCCTCTTATTGAATCCACATAAAAAATTCAGTGTTAGAAAACCATCCTGGATGGGTGTTTGTAACTATCGTGTCAAGTGATATAGCTTGAGAAATAAGAGACTTGAATTCCTCATCTATCGGCTTCTTCTTGGAAGTTCTCATAGTTTTTTGGTTTTCCTACATTATTAGCAGATATGTGCCTTGTGATGGAGTTAGGGTTAAATCTAACCATCCATTTCAATAATTCACAAAAGTTACAATCTATAATTAGGTTGAATTCCTTTCAAAATAATCAACATTTCAATGACCTAACTAGTGGTAATGCCATTTAACCTGAGCCATGCATGCGTAAAAGAATTAGAATTTTTTTATTTATTTGAAGCATACTTGGTTTTCATGTTGATCATACGATTTCTTGAACTTGACCTCAAAACCCCTAGTAGCTACATTATTTAGCTTCTTGAGACTTACCTTTCTTTGTGCACCACAATCTTGGTTTTAATTATTTAATGTCCATACAAGCGAGTAATCTAGTGCAAGGTAGAGTGTCAAAAAATCAACTACATGCACGAGGTGGTGCCAAGTACATGTATTATTTTCCACCTTCATTAATTTCCCTTGACAATGTATTAATTACCCTGAATAAAGGTGAAATCATGGTGGATTAGGGTTCAAATCATGAACTCTTTGGTTTCTACATAGGTCCCACCATTAGAGAAGAAAGTGGTGCAAGAGCATAACATGAAATTCTTACATGTCACTTTAATTCTTACAGGGCAAAGGCCTCAAAGGTAATACACCCTTAGATACTCAAAAATTCACAATCAAACGAGGTTCGAATCATTCAACACTAGAGCTTAAAATATTACCGAGAGACGAGACCTTTTACCTACCGAGTTCATGAGAATCGAGTGCAAAGGGAAACTTGGGACAGAGGGCAAGTAGGACCAAATTGGTTAGAAACATATTCACAATAAAACTTCTAGTTTCTAATTCTAAAGAAAAGAAAATTCACTACCGAGCTAACCAACAAAGAGGGGAAACACACGCATCAGGATAACTTTATCCGGGTGTCGACCTATTGAGCATGACTATCAATCAAGCAAAAAGTGAAACTTGCCAAAGATACATTATCCTTAGAATAGAAACATTGATCCCCAAGAATCGAGGGGTTTAGTAATTCTATGTGACCGAGGAAAGAGATTTTTCAACATTCCAAGTCTGACAAAATAAGAACTTAAGAAAGGCCAATAAATTTGGATTAAAATACACCATTTTACCATTTCCTCCAAAAGTAACACACCAAAGCAAGCCAAAGCAAAGGAAGGGAAAGAAAAGCACTAGAAAACAGGGAGTCCATATTTTTCTAAAGAGAAAAATGGGGCACGTTGTGAGACCACACAACACTAAGCTTTAAAGCTTAGAAATCTTGTGCAACATGGGGGTATCCTCAAGTCTATGGGTTGCCTAAAATGAGGATGAATCTTCAAGTTATGGGTTGGTTCCCCTTGAAAACCTCCTACTTACTTGTTGGCTTGTTTGGAAAAGTGATAGGAAACTATAAATTAATTTTTAAACTTAAAAATGGAGATGATACATCAATGATAAAGGATTTTTTACCTGTTATTCTCACTCACAATTCTCTCAAAAAATCTCTATTCTATGCACAAATCAAGATTTTGAAGAACTCCAACTCTTAAATTTGTGATAAACTTCAAATAGAACTTGAAATGATTGTCTTCATTCCTTGAAATCTTTTCCACTTTGCATGATGAATCACCTTTGGGTTGTGCACAAGAGAAAACCCTACATAGAATAGAGTTGTTTTGAGAGAATTGTGAGTGATAAAAACATCTACAAAGTCCTTTATCATTAGTGTATCACCTCCAAGTTTACGTTTAAACATTAATTTTCAGTTTCCTATCCCTTTTCCAAACAAGCCAGCAGGTAAGTAGGATGCTTTCAAGGGGAACCAACCCATAATATAGAGGTTCATCCTTGTTTTAGGTAACCTATAGGCTTGACGATGTCCCCATGTTGCACAAGAATTTTGATCTTTAAAGCTTAGCATTCATGGTGTAATCCTTCATGACAACATAAGTATGGAGTGTCTCAAACTCAATCAAAATAGGTCTAGGTTGTCCAACCATGGACATAAACTTATTATACTTATTTAACATTGTGTATGCTCTACCTATAATTTATTAAAATATTTTAAATTTTAGTAGAAACTTTAGTAAATAGAGTAGAGCTTACAACTAAAAAGCTACCTTGTGACACAATTATATTACTCACTCTCCTTACAATTAAATTTCTATATATCTCATTTATATCTTGAGCCACATGAGGCTTTTTTGTTTAGAAGCCACTACCATTGAATAGATAATGTCTAACACATTATACTGAATCCAAAACCAAATCAAAGATCCTTGGTTTGTTCCTCAACTACCACGACATCCTCATTATCATCCTAGCTTATGATGGTGTCTATTTATATAGTAGAGGCTATATTCCAGTCTAGTAGGAATGTTAGATAGACCAAACTCAACATATTTTTGAATTCTTTGGGAAAAACATCCCTCAAAGACAAAATAATATTAATTTTTATAATGTGCATCACATATATAGGTGCTCATTTGAATAGGAATAAGAATTTTGTTTGATGATGCAACTATAAACTTAAGAACATAATCCCATGTATTTTTCCCTAGATATAATATGGTATGACATGACAAAAAATACCATTTTAAATAGGGGATTGTCTCATAAACCTTTAGGAGTAATAATTATCTATGAATTTTCATTGCTACAAAATAATTAAAGTTAAATATTTTATCGGCATATTGATACTGGATGCATATTAGAATAATCATCATATATATAAAAATTTATAGTTTATTCTACCCCTAAAACTTGGAAAAAGGAAATGTAAATCACTTTGAAATATTCCTTAAAAGTTTCAATAGCTACTGGCTAAATTGAATGAAGAGGAATTGTTTTCAATATAATTGAGCCCCTATATTTATGGTTTGGTAGTCACTTTACCCTGTAGTTGATCCTATCTATAACATATTCTTAGCATAATCCATTGAAATTAATTTTATAATTTTCTTGAGGATCTAGGTTTGTAAGAAATTTCTAACTATGTCCTTAGTTAATGTGAGAAATACTTCACTTACCCTTGATTTCAACTATCTAGATTGTAAATGTATTTATTTATACTTTCATATATCAAATATGTGTTAATAAAGAAATTAGACAACCGATTTACCTAATTCTAGTCTCAATATGTTTGAAATAGGAGTAGGTGTTCTAGCATGATTGTAATAGAGTAATAAAAAATCCCAACCAGCCATAGGAATAATGGATTCTCTCATAAATTTTTCCCTATAATGCAATCTATAAATAAATGTACTCGTTCCTTGATCATACATAGCACTTTTTATAGAACAAGGTAATTAGACAATTAATTCATGGTCAATACTTATCATGGGTTTAAAATTATGGGATGAAGCATAACTCATTGTGATAATGTGATGATCTTAGGGGTACAATGTACTTTGATAAAATTAGGACTACAAAAATTTATGAATATATAAATATTTAATAAATGAAAACTAGTGACTTTGAACAAAAACCCTAGCTTGGTTAAATAGTGGGAAATTTTTAAAAAAATACAATTTTTTTTTTTTCTTTCTGCACCTCAACATGCAAAATCCTTTTGTGTTCAAAAATTTTTCTACAAAAACCACCAATATCTAGTTTAAGTTGCACTTTTTATCTCTTATTCAAAAATTAAAAATAATCTAACTAATTTGAATGCCAAGACTAAAATTACTCATTTATTTTTTGACCTTTGTATTGAATGCATGTTCAAGAATTGGAGTAGGATGGAAAATTTTAAAATATAGCCCATGATCTTTTGAGATAATTGATATCAATGACTATCACATTGGGTACCTTTAGTATATGCAAGGGACTTATAATAGGAGTTAGATTTTAAATCTTATAATTTTGGCACATATGAATTCCTAGTGATGTGTCATTCTACATGGCCTAGGATCCTTTTCATGGCCCAAAAAATATAAAAAAATTGATAATAATATATGTAGGCCCACATGGTTCTAATTAATATGGTCTCATTACTCATCATATTATCTTGATAAGGCCTTATTTAAAAATTTTGATGCATTAATCTTAGTGCAATACAATGAAACTTTAGTATGTGTCTTCCACCTTGGTTTCCTAGACTTTGTCATCAAACCTTTTACTCTTCGTATTTATGGAATAAATCATTTCAATGAACTCATAATGTGAATAGTAAGAGTGATTCAATAGGGTGTCACTAGTCATCCTAATTTAGAGAGAAATTTAGTTACTCACTAGTTATGAATAACACGAGCCAATAAGAATCCCCCCTTTTAAAATATTAATTTATAAGATCCATGGAACTTTTAAAATAATGTTGTTAAAGTGTTTCCATGTTTATAAATTATTTTGGTTTCTAAGATTATTATGCGTTTTTCATTCATTGTATGAGCACTAAAGTGTTTCAAATCTCATAAAAAAAATATGAGCTTCACAAATTCATGTCCCATAGCTAATACCCTTGTGAGGCATGGTTTCAAACTTATGACTTCTCACATGTGTTATAGTCACAACCAGTAGTGAGCCTAAGATTTATAACTCTTTTACTCAAGGTATTGCATCTACCCAATATATCTTTGATTCTCTTCCTAATCCTATGTTCCCCATGTTAGTTTTATGATAAAAAATGAAAGCAATCAGAAAATTCAACTCCTAAGACAATGAACACCACAAGATACCCTAGAAAACCCTCCAACTTGAGGGAAAAAACCCAACAAATATATCGCTTATATATATAGGAATAAGAGCAGAAATCTGCTTACAACTTAGGCCCAACACAAGGCTGAATTTGATACAATGAATAATAGAACCTCTCCTAGATGCGTAGATACAAAAATGAATATGTTTCCCCTTGAAATTAATCTGCTGTAACAATTTAATGATCTGCTACTCAAGATGATGATCTGCTGCTCAATTGTGAACTTCTTCTAGGAGTGTGAATATGAAAATGAATGAACTTGATGATCAAATGAGGTGATCATCACCTTATATTTTTACAAAACAATGTGACTCTTCATGAGGTCAGCCTCATAGCAATAATAAAGAAATAAATATTATTTTCTTAATGAAGTCGGCCCCATTTAATTATTCACAATAATTAAATATTATATTAGATGTCAAGTGAAGCACCTATTCACTTTAATAAATGAAATAAATGAATAGCCATTAGGCTATATGAATTTATTGTTCAACAATCAAGGCGGAATTATGTAGCCCGAAGCTACAACATCAACACTCCCTATTAGCTAGGGAGGAATACTTCTGATACACAAGGTCATGAATCTCTCAACATGACACAAACAATAGCTACACCCATATGTGGAAGGAGCTCATCACAAATTCACTCAATCATGATATCAACCATAATGGCTACTCCCATGTATGGTAAAGCATATGTGCATAAGTTCCCATCACAGAATCACTCAATGTGATGTCATCATCTCATCATGACGTTCACCATGGCTACTCCCAAAGGGTGAATAAACACAAGTACAAGAAAATCATCACAGACTCTCTCACGTGATGTTTCCATGGAGTCACTCAACATGACATCCACCATGGATACCTCTAGAGGGTGGAAACAAGGGATTTCACCTCAAATTTCTCTTACAAAGAAAAATTCATTAGAGAAAATCATAGAAGATCACTGAAGCTAAGTCTCCCTCTCAGCTAGGGCTCCATTCTCCACAATACCAAGATTGTCTCAGAAGTACACAAAATTTACTCTGGAGAGAGGCTTGGTGAGAATGTTTGTCATCTGATCATCAATGCTAATGTATCTCAACTAGATTGCTTTCCTTAATACAATATCTCTGATATAGTGGTATTTGATCTCAACATGTTTGGTTTTGTCATGAAACACTGGATTGACAGAAAGATTCACACAGTTTTGATTATCACAATGAATGGAAGTCGACTCCAATGATTGTCCAAACAATCCTTAAGGAGATTTCAAATCCACACTACTTCTCAATCTACCACACATGTTGCAATGTACTCAGCCTCTGCGGCGCTTAGTGCCATTGAAGACTGCTTCCTGCTACACCAGGAGATCATCGCAGAACCCAAACTGAAACATCCAGAGGTTCTCTTCCAATCAGAAACACACCCTACCCAATCAAAATCAGTATAACCATGCAGCTTCAAGTCCACATCAGAAGAATATCTCAGGCCATACCCAACTATGCCACACAAGCATCTTAGGATATGCTTTGCTGCAACTAGGTGTGTTTGCCTTGGTTCACACATGAACTGACTAAGTGCACTCACTACATAGAAAATATATATTCTAGTGTTGACTAGATACATCAATGATCCAATCAACGACCTGAACATAGTATGATCCACCAAATATGAACTAGTTGCAACCTCTTTTAACTTCTGAAAACTAGTTTCCATAGGTGTAGACATGGATTTGCAATCCATCATAGTAAATCTCTTCAAGATGTCTATTGTATACTTCCCTTGACTTAGAATGATCTCATTAGGCCTCTACCATACTTCTAAACAAAGGAATTAATGCATGTACTTAAGATCCTTCATTTCATATTTAGAAGCTAACTCCTTCTTGCATTTGATAATGAGATGTTCTTCTCTAGTAATAAATAGATCATCAACATAAATAACCAAGATTATTGCATCACCATTAAATACCTTGAAGTATAGGTTAGAATCAAAATCATTCTTGGAGAAACCCAAGCTCATCAAGTATCGATTAATTCTCTCATATCAAGCATGAGGAGCCTGCTTAAGTCCATACAAAAGCCTTATTCAATCTACAAACATGAGACTCCTTCCCATGAACCTAAAATCCATCAGGTTGCTCAATGTACACTTCTTCAATTACACCATTTATAAATATTGTCTTCATGTCCATCTGGTGTAACTTCCATCCTTTAGCCACTGCAATGGAAATGATAGTCCCGATGGAGGTATAATGAGCAACTAGAGAAAATGTTTCCTCATAATCTATTCCCTCTTTCTAAGAGAACCCCCTAGCCATAAATCTATCATTGTACTTCTCAATGCTTCCATCAATTGCATGCTTGATCTTGAAAATCCACTTAGAAGATACATCAGATTTTCCTTCTAGTATAGGTACAATGTCCCAAACATCTTTCTTGAGGATAGATTGATATTATTGAACCATAACATCTCTCCATATTTTCTGACTTGAAGCTTCCTCAACAATAGAAGGTTCAAACTCTATGATTTGACTCATCAATGTATCATAACTTAGAACTTGTCATCGTCTTTTTCTTTCTAGGAGTTGCAAACCTTTCTGCCTCCTACATTGTTTGCCTAGCTCATAGAGGTCTCTTTCAACTTATGTAATTATATCTTGGCCCATTAGTATGTTCCAAAAGTCTCAACTAGATCATCATCCTCTTTTGGTTCAGTAGACTCCCTTTGAATCTCAAATTTCTTTCATTAACCTCCTGACCTCCGCATCCAAGGTTGCCTCTGTTGGTTTGATAGACTCCCTCTGAAGGTTAATTCCTCTTCTTCAAATAAACTAATCACAATGACAACCTGAATAGGTTCTTCCTCTTTGAGAGATGTCTTTAGCCACCAACTCAATCCCATGGCTACAAGTTGCTTCTCCATTCTTCAGCCTATAGGATGCATCAATCTCTTCTTCTCTTGAAAGAAATCTCTTATTCTTCTTGGTCCATCCTAATGCGTATTAAGGAGAGATTACTAATAGTTCATAGAACTCAACTACTCTGAGGAGAAATACTAATGCTAGAAGCATACATTATTTACTATCTCAATGTTATAGCATGAATTAATAACTACATAAAGATTCATGAACATTATTCAACCACGAAATACTTATCTTATTGAAATTAAATTCTTGTATGCAGAAAATGAGGAATCAATATCCTCAAACAACAATCACAATATTTGCTCTCTCCATCCTTTTCAGTGGCATCGATCGCTATTGCTCTCAATGTATACTCTTGAATTTGATTGCAAATGAATACCAAAAGAAGATATTCATCATCTTAAGAATCCTTCACTAAGTCCTCACCATACATATGTATCTATACTTCTGCTCTAAGTATTGATGGTGACATCTTTGTCAAGATATTCAACTGTAATGCAATCCGTCAAAATGGGCACTATGCTTTCTCAACTCACCTGATCACATAGAATTGGAGTTGAAGTCTTCATGGGACTGGAACATTGTGTAGGACCATTACCTAATCTACATAGACTCGATGACCAGACAACACAAAATATGATTCAAATAATCAATGTCAGATCTACAGACTGAATTTTACCCCAAATTTAAAAAGTATAAAAAAGAGAATACTTATCTCTTAATTGAATTGAATAGCACTAGTAAAGAATAGGAACTGCGACCTCTACTATTGATTATTGTAAAGATGAATACCATAAGTATGTCAAGAAGGGACTAAAATATTATGAGGTCATGACACTAGACTAAATCTTATGCAATAACCTTCTCTCCACATATCTCCAGACTTCACTCAGAGTCTCAAAATAAAATGTAGCCAAATGTAAATGATAGCGTTCTCTAGAAAGCTCACAATCTCACACAGGGTATATCACGTCCTCTTTTTGCATACACCATAAGAAACACTATCTTCAACAAGGACCAAAATCTCCATCTTAGCATCAAATCACGATAACTATATGCATGTATATACTCATCTAACACATTCAATCATCTGCAGCCTAATAAAAATAATAGTTAAGTTGCATGTATATCTATTGCATGGACTGAGCATCATATGAATAACCTTCAATAATATAGATGGAAACTAACATGAGATTCATCATCCACTACATTTAAGGATTCAAGATACTGCCAAATTTGACTTATGAATGTCAACCAAGTGCAAACTTATCTAACAAAATCATAAAGACTGCTTAACAAATCTGATTGGATCTTCTCATAAACCCACTCTGATACCATGTTAGTTTTATGATCAGAAATGAAATAAATCAGAAAATTCAACTCATAAGACAATGAACACCACAAGATACCCTTGGAAAATCCTTCCAACTGAAGGGGAAAAACCCAACAAATATATTGCTTATATATTCATGAATAAGAGCAGAAATTTTCTTAGAACTTAGGCCCAACACAAGGCCGAATTTGATACAATAAATAATAGAACCTCTCCTAGATGTGTAGATACATAAATGAATATTTTTCCCCTTGAAATCAATCTTTTGTAAGAATATAATGATTTTCTGCTCAAGATTATGATCGGCTGCTCAAGTGAAAACTTCTTCTAGGAGTGTGAATATGAAAATGAATGAACTTGATGATCAAATGAGGTGATCATCACCTTGTATTTATACAAAAAAATGTGACTCTTCATGAGGTCAGCCTCATAGCAATAATAAAGAAATAAATATTATTTCTTTAATGAATTCGACCCCATTTAATTATTCACAATAATTAAATATTATATTAGATACCAAGTGAAGCGCCTCTTCACTTTAATAAATGCAATAAATGAATAGTCATTAGGCTATATTAATTTTATTGTTTGGAAAGCAAGGCGGAAGTATGTAGCCCGAAGCTACAACAACAACACCCCATATCTTCATCATAACCTAAAATTAATGTGGATTTCATAGATGTTGTTTCCCATATCCCTAATGATAAATCAAATAATTGGATAAGGAAATAGAAGGACTTAAAAAATTCTTAATAATTGAACCTTTGGCTATAGAAACCATTCCTTATTTCTAGTTTATATTGACCCTATATTTGTGGATCCCTTAGTGTTATCTCAGTCTTGTTAATTATGTGTTTTTTTGGGCAACCCCTTGTCATGGGTTAGCTTTGTTGCAAAAATATCATTCACATAGGGTTTTCTAATAAGATCCCATGGCCTTAGTATGTTGCATGTATTGTTTCATCCTACCTTAAAGGAAATTTATCTCAATTGGCTATAGCAATTAATTTTACGTGGGGGAATGCATTCCACTATTTGCTTCACTTTGTTCACATGTGTTGAACTTTTTGATTCATTTTTGGTATATTGATCATTTTGTAGGGCCTTATCAAAATTATTGGGACTATAATTATTCGTATGGTTGTCATGGGAACACATCTAATGAATATTGGACTTTACTATCCCTTGTGTGTTTCTCATTTCTATTATTACAAAATCTCACCAAACGAGTACTAGACTTCACTAGCTTACGTTGTTTCTAGATAAATTTCACCTAGTGAATAGGAAACTTCACTATCTTGTAGTGCTTTGTCTCATGAGTCACCTAGAAAATATCAAACTTTGTTATCCTATGATTCATGAACACCTTGGGTATAGATCCTAGTAATATCTATGTGCAGCTTTCTGGTCTATGATTTTCATACCCCCCTTGTTTTACATGTTTGCACCATGTTTAAATTATGTTAGCATTGTATAAAATTTATATCATGTTATTTTTTGTCTTCATCATGTATGCTTCATGTTTTTTCATGCTACATTGCACCTCATTTTTATGTGTTACCTTGTCCTTACATTATTTTTTATAGGATCTTGAGCCCGGGGGATAGTACATCCCTTCAATTCAATGTCATCTTATCTCTTCAATTTTTGGATAATAGAAACCTTCTTGGCTTTGAAATAAAGAAAACAAAAGTAGTAGGTGGGTCCACCAAATGGATTGATGAACCACTTAGGTACCTATTTTACTATTATTTCAGTAGGAAATGAGATCCACACAAATAATTTCCTTACAACCCTTAGGTGAGTCAACTCAAGGTGTGAATTTGAATATTTCCATTTTGTGTTAGGATGGAGATCTAGGTCAAACAATAGTTTAGGGAGAAAGACTAAAAATAGAAAATCAACTCCAACATGCAATCTATCACTTGGAATAGAAAGATTAAGCTCAATACTAATATAACCAAAAAAAAAAATGTATATTAGAAAATGGAACAATCATGTGTACCATTCACCAAAAGTTAGTTTTTGAAGCTCTAGGACTCATTCATCCAAGGGAAAATGGGTCCCGAGTTAGGTTTTTATTTTAACCTTCGGGAGCCTTTGCTACAAATCCGAACCTTCCAATTTTCCCAGGTTGTAGGTTTGAAAATATCAAAATAAATTATGTAGATGAGTTTCAGTGAGATGATAACTTTTTACAACTTTGACAATTTCTTCAATTTTGCTCTTCAAAGGATCTTCAAGATTTCTTCCACCTAAATTTTCAAACAAAAATCAAGAGGGAAAACTATTTTTTTTGGTGAATGGGAGTTTACCTTGGTCAAACCATATTTTGGTAATCAAACCTTGAAATGAATAAAGTCACGAAAGAGGGAATGAAGAATGAAAAAATAAATGTTACCACTCAACAAACCCTTGCATAAACCTTAGAATGTAGATATATAATTTGCAAGAAATGGATTCAATGAATGTAGATGTTGAACCTTGAATATTGACTTGAAATAGTACCTTGAATTCTTGAATGGATCATGAAACCTACATCACCATATTAGCTCCAAAAACATGCATTATGCAAGAAGACTTTGACATGACAATTGGATCTTGATTGTTGCAATAAATATTCAATAGATATTCCTTTGAATTCCTCGAAGGTACTCCAAAAATTATCTTGAAAGTTCTCTTGAAATCTCATAAACATTCTAGGCAAAACATAGTGAAATATCCTTATATTTATAGGTATGTATCATCAATTTCTTGGAATTCAAATATCACAAGCCAACATCTGAATATACACTTAGAGATATTAAAATCTCGCACAAAAACATAAATTAAATTTAGGTCCTAAGGTCAAGGGAGGACCCATTTTCCCATGGGAAAATGGGTCCTAGGTCCCTAAACCCAAGACACATATTTCTCAATGAGAAGTGTTATGTTAAGGAATTAATGAATGGCACATTTTCTCTTTAGAAAATGTAATAAAATAGGCTTATAAATTTAATTAAAGGGCCAATTAAGGCAATATTAAGCCCAATTAATTGAAGGAGACCTAAATAAGTGTGAAATTGTAAAGGGGTACACCTTAAAACACTAAAATAAGGAACAATTAAGTCAAATTTAAATAAGAGGTCCCAAACAAGTGTGAAAATGTAAAGGGATACATTTTTCTACACTACATTTAGCCCCCAGTTTTGTTAGAGGGTGAACTTGCATAAAACTCACACTAAAGTAGACATTCAAGACATATGTATGTATCAATGACAAGATTACCCAGTCATACAACATCAAAGACTTAAAGAAAAGGTAAAAAAAATAGGGTGGATCAAGCCTCAACTATCCAATATGATGTGGAACATGCCTCATCTGTTTATCCAAAAGAAAAGGGCAGATCAAGCCTAAAATTTCCAACCTGATGTGGAACATGTCTCAATTTTTTATCCAAAAACATTCGCAAGCAGAATGTGATGTCCACTATACGAACAACAAAAAATGCTCACTTTGGGTATCCACTAGGTGAGCCCCTAAGGGTGGCACATGAGAGAATCCTATTAGGCTCTCATACCATACCAAAGCTATCCCTTTGATAACTTCAATAAGGTACCACAAAACAAAAACTTCAAGCTTCATAAGCCCTAACAAGTTGTTTTATCCTAAGAACCTATGAACAAACAAGGAAAGGCTCTAGTTGCAAGAAAAGTGTGTTATGCTTGGTGGCCTTGAAAAGGGGTTTGAGCTTCACAAGGTTAGAAAGATGCATTATGCTAAACACTTATGAAAAAAATGAAAATAAACATGTTCAAAGGGATTTTTCTTAGTTCGTGTAAGGTCTCTTCTTAGGGAACATCATGCCTAATGTCTCCAAGAAAGGAAAAGTCAAGGATAAAATATTCATAAGTTATAAATTGCAACGTGTAGCATCACCACTCAAAGGAAAGTTGTATGCCAATAAAGTTTGCACTCCTAGAGGACATCAAACCCAATGACACCACCAAGAAAAAGTTGCATCATAAAAATTAAGAAAATTACACAATGAAACATAAGTAATGCCAAAATTTTCAAAATAACAATGTCAATATATGCCCCCACTTTAAAGAAATTACTAACATAATTACTATGAGAAATTACTTTACAGTAGAAAATAATCAATGCTAACAATAAATAAAACATGATAGCTTATTCAGAAAGCCCTATGCCAAGTCATATGTTTCCAAATGAAGCTACATCATGAAAAAGGAGGAAGAGGATACCCTCAAAATGAAATCCAAATCCAAAACACATAAGGGATATATGGGTTTGGGGTTAGTATGTCTTTGCTACAATATTTTTATAGAGCTCGAAAACATCATCATTCCCCAAATACTCACAGAATAGGAAGAATAACACATAGATAGTGAAAACAAAGAAAAATATTTTGGGTCAACATGGAAGAGACCTAAATGTCTTGACACCTTGCATCATCCCGAAAAGGAAAACATAAGACAAAGAAAAGATAAATGCTTATGACATAGAAGAATGAAGGTACAAATAGATGAATGCACATGAAGAGAAGCATCAAATAGAGCAGTACACAAGATCACATTACACACATGCAATCACATAAAGAACATGAAAAGAAAAACAAAGAAAAAGACTAGAAAGGCACATGCAAGTCAACCTATAGTAGGTCATTTGCATCCCAATCATGTTTTTTATATATGTGGATTGTGGATAACTAGCCAAAGGGACAACACAAAGTGCCAAAATAGGAAAAGAACCAAGTTTAACACTCTTATTAGGAGGATCATCATTTAAGCTCATAGAAGATGAAAATAGTGAATTCAAATCATTATGCACTTATTCATAAATCTTTCCAATTTCATTATCATCATCCAAGTTAACCACAATAGGAGATATAATGATATCCATAGAAGATTTTTGTTTTTTTATGTTGCAATGAAGGTGAAAAGGCATCATGCATTGCTTGAGACAAGTTTGGATTTTGGTTTTCTATATTGTTCTTTTGTTATTTTTCTTTTAATGAATAAGCAATAGGATGACACCTATGCCTACGCTCTCTAACATTTCAATTTATTTTGATTTGGTTTTCAAGTTGTGATTGTGTAGGAGCATCTTTTTCAACCATAGGTTTCTTTTCTTCCCTTAAGGGAGGAACAAAGGGAACCATGGGAGGTTGTTCAAACACTTTCTCTTTAGCTTTGTAAACTTGTTTGACTTTAGGAGGCACAACAAGATTTGTTTAATTATGTCATGGTCTCTTATAGGAAATAGGGGGAGGATTTGTCAGAGGCTAGTCTTGGATACTTGGAAGGGCTTGTGGTTCAATCATAATCTCATCAATAATAGGAGGCTAGGTCATGGATTGAGGAATATTGCTAAGGGATAATTTTGTTATGTAATTTTCTTTAAAATTTTGATAGGATTTAAAAATAAGTCCTCACAAGGTCTAATAGGTTCAATATGCTCAGTCAAAAAGAAATCTAATGAGAAGTTCCCATGGGAAGACACCGGATTAAGCCACTGTGATGCACAGTAAATATTTCATTGCCAAATAGAAAATCTAAGCATTTATGCACAACCGACGGGATGAAATTCATGGAGCAAAGCCATGGATAGCCTAAATTCACATGAAATTGGTCCAAATTTAGGATGATGGTGAATGAGACATTTAATTGTTTTGGTCCAAATTTTAAAGGGAGATTTATAAAACCTATTGTAAGGCAAGGAAAACCATTATGTGTTTTGATCCATGCTTTCAATCTATCATATGTATCTTAATAAATCTCATGCAAAAATAGGAATTATTTAGTGAACACATTCTCTACATAGATGGGATCAATTAATATCCCATTAGTAGGCTTGTCATTAATTCTTCCAACTATGTACAAAGAGGACCATCAGGTGCATGTTTAAGTATGTCTTGTTGTGAGAAAGAAATGTCAAGTGGCATCTTAGTTAGCCCATTACAAGGTTTAGTTTTGACAAACCAACCATATATTCTATAGATTTTTCCTCATTATCATTCATGTTATCATCATCTATGTCAACATTCATCACATAATTCTTTGTTTCACTAGCTTTGATAAATGAAATATTATGCTTTGGCATAGGATTTGTAAAGATTTGCAAATTTTTTATTAGGAGGCTCTATAGACTTATTAACTTGATCATTAACACTTCCAATTAGTATATTATGTTTAATGATGGAAGCGAGGCTACGCAAAATTTCTATTCCATTTTTATTATCAAACATTTTCCTCACATTATCTAAAGTAGCAATGGCACTACTAGCAATATTTTTAGAAGTCATAAAGTTTTGCAATTTTTCTATTTATTTATCTATCCTTCTTATGTTTTCTTGTGGGACATTAGTACCCATTTTTCTGAAATGATGCACACGATTTGTGGGTAGGGAAGACATTGGAAATTAAGTGTTAAGGGTATGATCCATAGAGTGTTGACTAGTGACAACACTATGAGTGAAAGAGTTGGAAAACCTAAGATCCATAATGAATGGTGTATTGTGGGATGACATGAGTCTCAAACTACATCTCATAATAGTATTGGAAATAGGAAAACAAGTTGTGAAGCTCATACAAGTTTCATAAACTTGGTATATAGCCAAAATGGATAGAAGGTGAAATGCAATGAAATAACCTAGGATGTAAAGTGAAATGCAGACATGTAAAGGAAATTTTCAGATTTCAAGCAAGGTAATTTTCTGATTATGTTATGTAAAAACCTAAAAATGATGTCTTGTAAATCTAAATTTGAATTCACACAATGCACTGAATTTATCAAATGAAGCTTAATATGATCAATTTGAAATTTAAAAAAATCTACAAATTGAAACAAAAAACTAAAAACAATAGAAAATAATATAGAAATAGAGGTTTTAATACCCAAAAATTTAGGAAATAATCTTGATCACAATCCGATTAGGGAATCATTCACCCCTAGGTAAATGGGTCATAGCTTAGGGTTTTGAAAAATGTTTTTTTATAGATTTTTGAGTTGATTCTTGTGGTTTCTAAATTCTAGTTTTAGATCTAGTGAATTATAGTTTTAGATTTTTGTGAAATTAAGCTTGAATACAAATGCAAAATATGACCAAATGACAACTTAGGAGATCTAATTTGAAATGAAATTTTGATTCAATTTTCAAATGTAAATAAATTATGATGCAATGTTAAGAAAACGCTTTGCAAAATTATTGATTTTTTTGTATTTTTTAAAATTTAAAAGATGCAAACATGCAATCTTAAAACCCTAAATGAGATGAAAACTAATGCAATTTAAGCAACCCTAAATGAGATGAAAATTAATGAAAGTTAATAAACCCTAAAGGAAATTCAATTCAATGCAATGTAATGCAAATAAATGCAAGATCTAGATCTAGGGCTGAAATAGACTCCCAATCAAAAAGAAACAATGCCCAAAAGGTCAGGTTCACCAAGATGAAATAAAGAAAAAAAAGTAGTAGGTGCATGCACCAGAATGGATTGATGAACCACTTAGGGACCTATTTTCCTATTATTTCATTAGGAAATGATATCCACACAAATAATTTCTTTAAAAATATTATTTGATTCAACTCAAGGTGTGAATTTGCAAATTTCCTTTTTATGTCAGGATGAGGGTCTAGGTCAAACAAAAATTTGGGGAGAAAGACAGAAAAATAGAAAATAAACTCCAATATGCAATCTATCCCTTGGAATAGCAAGATTAATCTCAATATTGATAGAGCCAAAAAATATAATGTAGATCAAAGAAGGGTAGAAGCATGTGTACTAGTCCCCAAAATTTAGTTTCTGAAGTTGATCTAGGACTCATTCGCCCAAGGGTGAATGTGTCTCAAGTTATGGTTTTTTTGTAACCTTCGAGATCATCTACTACAGATTTGATACTTCCAATTTTCTTAGGTTTCAAGTTTGAAAATCCAGAAATAAGTTCTTTAGATGAGTTTTCATCAGAAGATATCTTTTTTGCAACTATGACAATTTCTTCTATTTTTCTCTTCAAAGGATCTTCAAGATTTCTTCCACCTAAATATGGAAACACAAATCAAGAGGTAATTTGTTTTTTTTTTGGTGAATGGGGGTTTTCCTTGGTCAAAACCTATTTTGGTAATCAAACCTTGAAATGAATAAAGTCATGGAAGAGGGAATGAAGAATGAACAAAGTAGTGTTACCGCTCAACAAACCCTTGCATAAACCTTGGAATGTAGATTTTCAACTTGCATGAAATGGATTCAATGGATGTGGATCTTGAACCTTGAATCTTGATATTCTTGACTTGAAATAGTACCTTGAATGCTTGAATGGATCATTAAACCTACATCACCATATTAGCTCCAAAAACATGCATGATACAAGAAGACTTTGACATGACAATTAGATCTTGATTTCTGTAATAAATATTCAATAAATATTCCTTTAAATGCCTTGAAGGTGCTCCAAAAATTCTCTTGAAAGTTCTCTTGAAGTCTCATAAAAATTCTAGGTGAGACATAGTGAAATAAACTTTTATTTATAAGTATGTATCCTCAATTTCACAAAATTCAAATATCACAAGCCAACATCTAAATATACACTTAGAAATATTAAAATCCCACCAAAACATAAATTAAATTTAGGTCCTCAAGTCAAGGGAGGACCCATTCTTCGATGGGAAAATGGGTCCCAGGTCCCTAAACCTAGGACACACATTTCTCAATGAGAAGTGTTAAGGCATTAATGAATGTCAGGTTTCCTCTTCAGAAAGTGTAATAAAATAGGTTTGGAAAATTAATTACAAGGCCAATTAAGTAAATATTAAGCTCAATTAATTAAAGGATTCCTAAATAAGTGTGAAAGTGTAAATGGGTACACTTTACAACACTAAAATAAGACACAATTAAGTTAAATTTAACTAAGAGGGCCCAAACAAGTGTGAAAATGTAAAGGGATACTTTTATCTACACTACAAGCTTATCCTTACGTTAGCATGACTTTTAGCATAAGTTCATAATCTCACTAAAGTGTGGGATAAGTGTAAGATCATAAATTGTCACCCTTACAATTTCACACTAGGTTTATCTCCCCCTTATGTGCTTGGACCGAATTGTGTATTTAATTTTCCCATTTTATAGTAATAGTTGAAAAATGAGAAGGTGAGTTGGGAATGAAGAGTGAATGTTTATTTAATGATACTTAAGGCCCCAAAATAGGTCTCGACTAGAGTGGTAGCACCCTAGTCCATCCTATTTTGGTCTCAATTCAAATATGTTGGTGTCAAATTTTAACATTTATAAACTCAAAATCATTTATTAGTTATCAATAATTAATTTCTGAGAAATTAAAGAATTGCATATAAATACAAATCTTTTTCATCATTTGAAAACTTGAAATTTTTGAAAAGAAATTATAAAATTTTGAATTGAGCAATTGAGCAATTTCGAAATTGAGCAATTTCGAAATTGAGCAATTGAGCAATCAAGAGTAGAATTTATAGAATTATAGCTACATTATTATAGTCAAGCATCATATTAGCAATGCATCATGTTTTCATGTGATTTTATCTATATTTCATGTCTATTTTTTTTATGAGTACTAACACTTGCAAGAATTCAAATCAAGATCCCAATTATCCTTTAAGGTGATGAATACAATGACTTCAATCCATCACGAAATGTATATTTGAGGAGCAAGTTGCAACAATTATCAAATTTTCACTTGTTTATTATTTAGCCTCTTCCCGACCGAGGGTAAGTTCTCTTTTACATCATCATAGCCATCATGGAGGTGGAAATACCAAAATGGGGTCTGACTTAGGGAAGCTACTATATGACACAACCATTTCCCCTCCTCCTTCTTTGTAGGTTATTTTTCTAAAGCGAAGTGGAAAATGATTGAAGACTTAATTTCTCAACTAAAGATTCAAGTCCTACAAGTCAAAAAACTATGGAAAGTGGATTTAATCAATGATAGACAAAGTTTGGACACTGAATCCAAAGGAGGAGATCCTACAAACAAAGAAAAGTAGGAATCAAAATTTTGACTTTGAGTATCTATAATTCCGAGTCTAGCGCACTAGTTCCCTTGTCTAGCCATTTAAAGGTCAAATTTTTATGTCAACTTCCTTTGTGTCTGCACACTTTTTTTTTTAATTCTATTTTTGTCTCTCTAGTTGTTTTTTCAAAAATTATAATAGTTCACTGCATTTTCATAATTAACCTAGCTACCTCTTTGAATTATCAAATTAGGTCAATTAATAGTCAATCAATAACTATCATCACATGCATTTTTTCCCAAAAGGACTGAAACCCTAATCCACCATTCAGGCTCTTCCATTAAGGCTAGTAGCGAAGTGGGTATTTGAGATCATCTTTAGTCATTTCCAATTGTGATGTTAGAAGAGGTGTGATTTAGACCCCAAGTCCCTTTTTTCCCACATGATAATCTTTACAAGTCTTTTAGTTATGAGGGCTTATGGTAAGTCCTTTCTCTTTGATCTCATTGAAAGTTAGATCATTGAACCTGTAAATGGAATCCCATCTTTAGAGTCAAATTTTGTATGAACATTTAGACTAGGTGAGGCCTACTATTTGACATGCCCAATTTCCCTATATTTGGATTTGATCATTTTGACACTCTATGTGTTTTAAATAATTTTGTATGATTATGGATGTTTGATATTATGCTTGCTTTCTTGTTTATGATGTTTCATGATGATTAGAGATATATGTTATGCTCTCTCTATTTGCAATGATTTTATTGATCTTGTTGTTGTGGTAATAAAGGATAAGTGTGTTTATGTTATTGAATTGATGAGACTTACAATTAAGTTAAATTATTTTGTGACTTGCTTTATAAAATTTCAATGATTTAGTTCTGAATTGACAGAATATGATAATTAATAGAGAAAGGATAAATTGTTTGATATTGATATTTCATTTAATTGATTTCAAAGATTATTTATGTTACATATATATATATATATATATATATTAACTATTGATTGATTTAATTGCCTTGACTATCATGTATTGGATACATTGACATGTGGCTTCGAGTGTGTAGGTACATGCCCATGGCCAATGGGATCAAAGGTAACCAAGGGTACCATATATGTGTTAAGCCATGTTAAACTGACTATGGTCCATTTGGAGGGATCATAGTCTCATATATGTTGTGTTAAATTTGTGATGTTCTTATTGAATGTATGATAATGTATCTTAAATATTTAAAAGTTTATTTGGTCCTAGATGAGGGCTTTTATTTTTTATTTACCCTTGTGATATTTAAAATTTGGATTCTTCTCTTTTTGGATTTTGAAGGGGTGGTAAGAGTCTTCAAATAGAGTTATTTAATCATTTTTTGGATCCCTAGAATGTATACCTATGGGTTAGGGGTAAAATATTGTCCATATCTTGGAGATTACTCAAGGTATGTCCCTTCTTAATTACCATGTAATGAGAGTGGTGGATTGTGAGAAAAGGATGGAGTGTTGCCTCAAAAATCTCATTTATGAGATTTGAGAGCTCTTGTGAAGTGTTGAACACTCCTTGACTCTTCACTTCCCCATGATTTGTGTGAGAAATTGTGGGGAGATGTGTCCAATGGGATGAATTATAGAGTGACATTTGTCACTCCCTCATTCAAGGATTAAAATCCTTTCTCCCTATTTCTATTCTTTGGAAAACCAGAGGGGTTCTTTTGGTGAAGCATTTTTACTTATGTCTTGAGCCTAGATTTTGGGATCTTGGGAAGAAGCTAGCTTGGAAGAGGATTTTTAATTGAGATAGGTACTTCATGCTTGTTTATTCCTCTCTTTTTTTCATTTAAATTTGAAATATTGTATGCAATAAAATACATTTTGTATATTTCTTGTGTTTTTGAATGTATATGTTGCAATGGGTTTTTGGGTTGTATGGGATAGGCTCACCCAAATTGAGAAGAGAATCCATTTTTATGGATAGAGAGAGGTAGGAACCTCTGTGGGGAGCTTAAACCTCCTTAGAGAAGGAGAGGCTCAAGGTTATGAGTACCACTGTATATGTATGAGATATTTGGTGGTATGGGATGCATGGTGAATATGGTATAAAAGGTTATTTGGTGCTATGGGATGTATGGTCAATATGGAGATTTGGTGGAATGGGTTGTATGAGGAGGAAGAGAAATGATAAATGTGGCTATTTATTTTTTATTTATGATTCTCCCCATATAGAGTGTAGTCCACCCCTATTGCCCTTTTTGGATTCTTGCTAGGATCCTTATGTAAATATGAGATCCTTGGATGGATGTAACTTCCATTTGTGTGTTTATTTTTCTTGAGTGGTTAGTTAGCATGTTTATTGAGTGTACCCATTTTCTTGGTTACCTCCTAGCTTGGGGGTGGTTGGTTCTCCAACCAAAGGTTGGATGGTGAGTACCCTATTGGCCTTGGAACAAAGTTGTGTTTGGTGTGGTTGTGCACATATAATGGAGCTTGCATATTTGAAAGTATCTATATCCCATTGTGAAAAAAATGTAATACAATTCCTTGATGTGAACTATCCTATGTGGATGTTATAATTTTTTTTCCTCTATTAACATGCTTGTGAAATATTGGCAAACATACAGATGTACAAAACATGTTTAATCTTATATTTAAATGCATATTTGTGTAAATAAGGGTAGTTCTAAAATATGTCAAATGGATGGTTTTACATTTTTGTATGTTATAGAAAGAGAATATAATGATTAAAATAATTTTAGGTGGTGGTTTATATAATAGCCTTTACATCTGAGATAAATGTTAAAATAGGGAAGAAATTTAATGTGCTCAAAGTAAATAGCGGCTAGATATTTTTGTTCAAAAAAATAATTCATGAAACTTTGTAATATTAGTCCTAAGTATAGAAATGGCTCTACGTTACACTGATATGGTCATACTCTTCTAGTTGTAAGGTGACTATTTGCATAATGCCTTAGTTCATGGAACAAAAAGAAATATAGAAACACTAATTGATTTTTATTTTGACAAAAGGCTGAACCCTTTTCATTTTATTTCTTTCATTTTTTTGAGTGTAAGATAATATTTTTCTTGAATAAAGGAAGTGAAAATGTATTGTATCTATTACATTTAGTAGTGCAAACAAAATTTGTTGATAAGAATATGAACAAGTTAAATTATGCTTAAGGGGGAATAGTTGTCTACATGTCTAGATCAGTATATGCGGTGGTTTAAAATGCCTTACTAAGCACATTATTATTCATTTAACCTTGAATCCTAATGTTGAGGTAAAACCCATTATTTTTCTCTTCCTGTGCATTAGTGATGGGGAGATATGTTTCATTTATAGATTTTTTCCTGAACCAAAGATAATCTATACTACCTTCAAGTTTCCCTTTTTATAAACCTTAGAAGAACATCTAGGCTTCTATGCATGTGAATCTGGGGGCTAAAAACTGTGAATAGTCAAACTATAATCAACACATTTGGTACTACTATAGACTGTGATAAACAAAGTAAAATCACAACAAATAAAAACATAGATTGAACTCTGTGCAAAAATGAAACTCCCCAAACTTGCACAAAACAACAATAGAGATATAAAGATATATATATATATATTTCGAACCTTGTTGGTTGTGTTTGACCCTTAAATAAATCAGAAAAGAAAAAGAAAAGTGTTACATATTATAGCTTAGGCAATAATTCTTGAGATTTTTTCTTATTTTATTGAAAACAAAAAAAAATGTTTTTCTTTTTTATTTTTATTTTAAAATATAGAGAGGCTAGAAGAGTGCAACCTTCCCTAACCCCAACTATAATAAACTAAGGATGGGGAGGTGTAACCATCCCCATATCCTCTGTGAAGGGCATGGACCTAAGGGAAACCATGACCCCCCACTTTGGGGGTGTGACCTTCCACATAAATGGTCACCCTCCCCCATTCAGCAATACCACACATTAAGTGAAGCAAGAAAAAAGACAACGATTAATAAAAAAATGCAACACCATATAGCTATCTTGAAGATGATAATATAAACCTATCGAGAAACTAATTGGATGCATGTGGTATGGGGACTATGGCTAGGTGACTCTCCCTTGTTCCTTTGCAAATCTCTTTCCCCAACCACCACTCTCCCAAACATTTAGTAAAACCAAACCAAGCTACTCTATGTAGTTGTGCACAAGTGATATTATGGTTTCTCCTTGGTTGAATCCACATTTTATTTTGTTGTTGCACATAGCCCTTGACAAAATTATGGTGCACTACCTAGTTCAAAATGGACCCGACGGTTAATTAAACAAGATGTATAATTTACAAGTGGTAATAATGTTGAGCAATGCTATTTAAAGTTCGTCATGTGGAGAATTTGCTCCTATATTTTTATAGTCATTTTTACTAACCATGACCTATATGATTTTAATGGTGGGTTTAAAATGGGATGGAGTGTTGATAATAGTTTTTTATCATATGAAAATCGGTGATGATAGTAATTAAAGGAAAATACCTATGAAACACAGATTCGTGGGCCTAACATAAATAGGAGGCTAACATAAATTTCCACCCTATGATTCTTATAATGATGCAAATTATGTAGACGTAAAATATACCTATAATCAAATAAGCAGTTAGAAAGGTTGCATGTTATATTTGTCATGCCTTTTCTTAAGCAGTTAATATGCAATGCTTGTAAGAAACCCTCATTAGTAATATCAATAATAACGTGACTCAATTTTATTTCCATTCGTTAAAAGTAATAATATTAATGGTATATTAATTAAAAATTAATATTAATAAAGTCAATTATAATAATATTAATATCAGTATGGGTAATATTAACAATGATAATATCAATGTGATTCAATATTAACTTCACTAATGTTTAATATTAATAAGATTAATAATTATGTGAATTAATATAAATATTCTTAAGGTTAATAATAATAATGATTTTAGTACACAAATTTATGAGGAGCTAAAATTAATATTAGTTTTATTAGGGATGAAATATTAGTATTAAGAATAAAGCATAATGTTAGCAGCAACATTTTTTTTATTAAATTTAATATTTGAATCTAGAGGATGTTATTATTTAATAACATAAGCAACCTTATTATGGATGGTAGATAAATCCTATTAGAAATCATACTAATACTTTTGTTAATATCATACAAGAAAATATATTAGTAAATGATTATAAGGTCATTATGAAAAGTCTATAAACTCGTGTAGTAAATCTAAGTAGTAATAGTACTAGCTTGGGAATAAGCTTTAAAGAGGTAGCAATGAGGTTAATAATATATCATTATCAAGGGGAGTTAGAGAATTCAATGGTCATAGTAAGAAAATAATGTTCCAACCCATTGTAGAGATCAACCTTGTTGCTTGAGTCGAATATATTTAATGAGTTCGTTATCAACCTATTAATAACCCAAGCATCCTACCTAAGAATCATAATTATTGAGCTCAATATAACCTAGGTTTTAGAGCTGACTAGATGTTTGTGTAAAGGTGAGCGTGATGCATTCTACGCACCCAATTTCATTCACTCCCCCACCACACTCTTGAGCGACGTGTTGATGGTGAGTTGCATGAGAAATGTCACCTGATGTGTATAGTTTGATACCATACACATGCATGATTAAAAATTATTAGTATTTTGTAACATTATTAAAAAATAAAATTAATGGTTATGTTTTTTCCCTTCGTACAAAATTTAGGGCATGACAGACTAGTTGTTTTTCTAGTACATGACATGGAAATTTTCTAAGTAGGTTTCTCTACCATTAAAGGAAATAAGCAAAAGATTCTCCGTTTTTTTTATGGTATTGGATATTTCTTGCATGGAGTCTAATGTCCCAAATTAAAATTTAACTAAAATATGATTTCTTATAAAACTTCACAAACAACTTATCTCAAATATGGAAATCTTATTTTTTATCAAACTTAATAATTGACAAATCAAAAAATCTAAAATAAACACCAATCATGTACTAAATGGAAATTTGTTAATGTGAAACTGAAGCCAAATGTTTTATTACAGATCTCCACATGGTATTACATCATTTTTTATGTTAAATACATCATATAAAAAAAATGAACAACAAATCTAGAAGTTTGGAAACCTTTATTTCTATCAAACTGAAAATGGATGCAAATCAAGTAAGATAAAAAATTCACCAAAATATTCAAACATATATCAAGAAAGTGTGAAACTGATAAAGGATGATGTATGACTGATAATAACAAGAATATTATATTAGGTTTTTATCATAAATATTTGAAACAAAAAGCTATAGTTGCAACAAAATACCAAAGAAATCCCCAACTCGAAGCCCAAACTCACTCTAAAACTAGTGCAATATCTACATAAACTCACCCCGATGTTCATAAAAAGTTTCCAATAGCAAGGTACATATATGAATACTATAATAACATCAAAATATTCCACTCAAAAACTTAATACAATCTGAAATTTAGAAATCTAGACACTATGCACACCAAACTACACCAAAATACTACAAATAAAGTCAAGACAAATTACCAAATTGATGAGCATTTGGAACAATGGAAATATTTGGATGAAATTGTAACTAGAGACACTCTAAACCACTATCTTTGAGCCTCAATATCCTTAGTTTACCATCCTTGGAGATCATTTCTTCATTTTTCTACCAACCTCTGAAGAAAACCACAATCTATGGAAGAAATCAATAATCTTGCATAATGAAAACTTGAGAGAGAAAATGTGTTGAAAGTATGAGTAGTTGCTATTGTCATTGATGCCAACAATCCTATATTTTCATTGATGTCTACTGTTGAATAATATTGTTGCAAGAGTGTTAGAAGTTGATGCTTCGATTAGTTTCATTATGTTGTCATTAGTAAATCTACTAGTGTCAACCTTTAGTGTTGTTGTGATAAGATTCTTTGAACTATGGTTGAGTTTCTATTCATTCAATTATGTTGAGAAAGTGTTGAAGATGATGAGAATGTTTCTCTAGTGCTTGGTTTCCAAGTAATTTTGAGAAAATTTGATAAAAGGATGAAATAGTGGGTTACAATGTTGTTCTATGTTGTAGGGATGTGTTTTGGTTTCGCTCTGTATTTATTCTAGGTTGAAGATCTACATGTGCAATTTGGATATGTTGGTGAGAGGTATTAAAAGGTGTTG
The DNA here is from genome assembly GCA_007115665.2 of Sequoiadendron giganteum. Classification (NCBI taxonomy): domain Eukaryota; kingdom Viridiplantae; phylum Streptophyta; class Pinopsida; order Cupressales; family Cupressaceae; genus Sequoiadendron; species Sequoiadendron giganteum. The sequence continues at coordinate 295,764,211 of CM021101.1, forward strand.
TATTTAAGAATTGGTGTGGATCTCTATGTAAAATAATTTGTGTTCACTACTATGTGATTGTGTATTATAGAGGTATATGGGAGAAATCTCTTTGCTCCACATTTCTCCATAGTTATGTTTCAGGTCTTGCAAACCTGAAGGAGTGTTGTTTATGTTGGTATTTTTCTTTAGTCAAGATCATTTGAGGTTTTGTGCTTCATAGGATGGTTTTTAGAGTTACAATCTATGGCGGAGTTGTCTAAGTGTATTGGGTGTGTGCATTTTTCATGTGAAATTTATTTTGAAGGAGTTTTCTAGATTTTAGGGTGTTTGTGGAATATTCTAGATCATGTTACAGCATGGTGTGTGGTTTGGAAGTCATCCAAGAGGGTTTTAAGAACTGTGTACATAAAATTTTAATGATGTTTGCATGGATAATGACTGACCTAGTGTTTACACTACTTGCGATGGATAATTATTGTTTATAGAAGCATGTTATAGTATGGTATTGTAGATTTGGGTCCCAAATAAGGTTTGATGTGGTTCTCTTTCACTTCTATCTACCACGAAAGTGTTTTGGCACCAACCTAATTTGATTTTGCATGGTTGATGTGTATAGCCTACCTTGGAGAAGGGTTTCAAGGTTAAGGATAGTATAATTATGAGTTGAGTTGTTGAAGGATGTCAAGATAGATGCAAGATATGTGAATGATATAAAGTGTAGAGTGTTAGACTACGATATTGAGAAGTGCAGTGGGAGCTTTCATGTGTTATTCTGTTGGATTGCAGTGAGTAGAAGGTAGATACAATAATTCAATCATGTTGTGAAGGTTTTGATGTCAATGTGGTGGATTCTTTTTTGCATTGAGATTATTTTCTTTGCGTAACATTTCTTCTCTATCTTCTTGTCTATTCTGGAAGTGAGCCTTTTCGTAGTGAGCCTTTCTTCTTTGTATAGTGATCCCTATTATATTCGGTGTTGATATTACTTATATTGTGAGCTAATCCTCACCATGGTTTTCCCCTTCTTGGGTTTTCCACATAAATCCAATGTTCTCTTGTGTATGGTGTTAATTTTTTTTAGTTTCTATTATTTACTTTTCATGCAAAATCATCATAACAAATTTAAGGCTTTAATGAATGAATGTGGATTTGAATGTGTAAGATGGTTTAGAATATTTAAGGTATAATTGATTCACCCCCCTCTTAGTTGTCTTGTGCATTCAAAAAAAATTATTAGAGAAAGGTTCCTTGGAAGAAAGCTTAACAACTTAAGGTAGATCAGGGATGATGCACAAGAAGGAGATCCCTATATTTGATGGAATGGACTATGCATTCTGGAAATCAAGGATGAATTATTTTCTAGATTATCTGAGATATGATGTATGGAAATCAGTTTAGAATGGATCTTATATTCCTCTAAATGGTCCGAGAATTGAAGTTGAACTCAAATCCTATGAAAGAAATAGTAAAACAAGGTATGATCTCTTGAGTAGTCTTACAAATTTTGAATTAGTTAAAGCTATGAATCTGAAAAATGGTAAACAAATTTGGGAAAATTTGGAAAGTATTTATGAAGGAGATGATATGGTCAAGAAAGATAAGATGGAAAATTTAAACATCACATTTGAGAACTTGTGAATGTCAGAAGATGAAAACATTACAAGTGATATGCAAAGGCTAGATGAAGTGGTCAGCAACATCAAAGGTCTTGGAGGAAATTCAAAGAACAAAAAATAGAAGAAAATTCTTAGAACTCTTCCTAAAGATTACAATCATAAAGTTTCTACTATTGAGGAATCTCAAAATCTAGAGCATTATACTAGAGATAAATTGTATGGTTCTTTAATTGCATTTGAAATGAGAGAATTTGATACAAATAATGGTGCAAACATTGAGACAACTTTTAAAGCTGGAAAATAAAAAAAGACTAAAGAATCAAATTAGGATGATCTTGATGATGTGGAAGCTAAATTTGTGAGAAGGATGAAAAAGGGTACTGGTAAGTACAAAGGTAAGTTTCCTTTCAAATGTTTCAGTTGTGGAAATAAAGGTCACTATGCTTCAAGATGTCCAATAGGGTTGTGAATGAAAAAAACAAGGATAACAAAGGTAAAATGATTAAGAAAAGCTATTATGTTAGAGAAGATGCAAGTATTTCTAATGATGAATCTGATTATGAAGATGGTGATGATGAATTATTGTTCACGAATTTAAAAGATGTTTTTGTTTCTTCTAACTCTGAAAGATATGTGAAGGAATTCCCTTCGAAGAGAAAGGATAAGACTAAAGGTACTTTGGTATCGAATTTTCATGATATAAGGAATAAGAACTATTGGATCATTGATAGTGATTAATCTAACCATATGATCAAAGACAAGAGTAATTTTTTTAAACATGAAAATTATGATAAAGGAGTTGCTAGATTTGGTGATGATTTGGGTGCTAAGATATGTGGAATAGGTTAAATCAATTTCTATGGTAAGCATAATACTAATGATTTTTACTATGTCAAGGGTTTAAGGCATAACCTCTTGAGTGTTAGACAAATGTGTAAAAAAGGATACAATCTTATGTTTTAGGATGATGGACGTGAGATTAGAAAAGGGTCTAGAATTATGATTGCTACTAGAAGGACATATGGAAATGTTTATTAGCTCAAGGGTGTTGATGATCATTACTTCATGACTTAGATTAATGAAAGTTAGCTATGTCACATGAGGATGAATCCCATTGATATTGATAATCTAGTAAGAATCAATTCAGTTCAAGCATTGAGAGATCTTCCAAAGATTATTAAACCTATCAATGTTGTATGCAATGATTGTCGGATTCGAAATAAAACAAGAAGTTTCAAAGGAAAAGAACAATCCTCTACCAGATTGTTGGATTTTGTTCATATAGATCATTTTGGTCCTACAAGATTAAGAATTATTCAAAATGATAGGTATTTCATGATTTTTATAGATGATTATTCTAGAATGACATGGGTTACTTTTCTTAAAGAAAATTTTCAAGCCCTAAACATGTTCAAAGAATTTAAAGTTATGGTTGAGAATGAGATGATATGAAAATCAAATGTTTGAGGTTTGAAAAAGGTGGTAAGTTCACCTTCAATGAATTTAACATGTTCTATGAGAATCATGGCATAAAGAGGCACTTGTCTACCCCTAAGACTCATTGGAAAAATGGAGTGGTTGAAAGGAAAAACATTATTGTTCAAGAAATTGCAAGGATTATGATGAAAGTGTTAGATTTGGTTGTGAAACCACCCAAGATCAAAATGATTGAAGGAAAGAAAGAAAAGAGATGGATAAAATTATCACTCCCTTAGCACTAAACTAGCATTCCATCATACTCGCCAAGGGGAGATGTGAGTGCTATTTATATAGGAAAATAATGGCATATAATTCGAAGAGGAGTAATAACTCTCATTCCCCATAATAGGTGGGAGGTTTTACCTACTTGGTAAATGACAAAATACATGGTTATACATACTCAGGTAAAGATAATAAAAGGTAATGAGAGGTGGCTAATAAATTCAAAAGAGGGTGTGAGACACAACTACCCAAAGGTGGGTGTGAGTGACAAATGTTAGTGATGGATTTATGCCACATGTCCTCATGCTAACCATTCTAATATAACCTAAGAAATATTAATAATGTGTGTAGGAAAAATAAATATTCACTAACACAAGGAAAATAAAAAACCTACACTAACACCCACCCTTAAGTGTAGCTTAGGTGGGTGAAAGGACACAAAGATGGGTCCCGACTACTAGGCCATGTTAGGTACCCATGTACAAAATGATCTCTCACAAATGGAGAAAAGAAGAAAACCCAGTGGGACAAAACTCCTCCCCAAAAGAGAGATAAGAAAACAAGTTTCCCAACACATTAAATAATACCATGAAAGGAATAAGTCCCCTCCAAAATAGAAAGGATAAGAAAGACTATGTAGCTTTCCCTCCAGTAGTCAACTGTACCAATGGTTGATGCTTGAAATTGGATGTAGAAAATGGTCCATGATTTTTGAAAAATGTTCCTCCCCTCATGAAGAAACAAAGCCAAAGGTGTATGAAAAAAATATTCCCATTCTTGAAAGGAATATAAGGGAATAAAGTACAAAATGTATGAAGTCTCTAAAAATTTCTCATCTATCTCCATGTCGATGTCAAAAGCTACCACCACCAAATCAGGCATTCTAGGCCACATTGATGAAGATGACAATCTAGAACCTAGTAGATATGTATGTAGAACAAGATTCAAAGACTCAACTACCTCCTCTGAAGACAAAGGTGCCTCCTCCAAATGCTGATAAAAAGTATCCACAATCATGTCAAGCTGTGATGAATGATCATGTGGACAATGAACAAGAGGATCCAAAGGTTCCTCCACAAAAATTGAAGAAGAAAAAACTTCATCAAAGAGAAGATGAATGTCATGAATAGTGTCTCCCAAATCTAAAATATGAGACTCCATAAATAAACCTACAATGTTTGTCAAGTAGTCATCCCAAGTAACTATATCTGGAAGATGATGTATATTTTCTTGTAATGAATCACAAGTAGTTAAGATGTAGCAACAAAAGTATCCTTAGAAGCAATAGTGGATAGAAGAGAAGGAATGCAACACTCAATAACTTGATCTGATATGAGAATACCAAGATTCAAGCAGCCAAAATTCTCCTCAAAATCAAAACTCACACTAGGAGTGTGATCAACAACCAAAGGATCAGAATTGTCATCAAGTACAAATTCTAAAAAGGTATATAATTGAGATACATGATCAACCATCCCAATAGAAATTATCTCTCTGCTCTCCAAGTCTCTAATGATAAATGAATCAGGTGTGAATTCGACAGTCTTCCTTGCTCCACTATGAGTGATCTGATAGATGGAAATAATAATATTCATCAAGTGAGGTACACACAAAACATCATTGAAGGTGTCATCCCAAATATCAACATAACCCTTCCCAATTACACTCATGTAAGTGTTGTTTCCCATCAAAATAGTTGGCATGACACAAAGCTCAAAAGAAGAGAACATAGAATGTGTAGAAGCCATATGATGAGAAGCTCTCGAATCTAGGAGCCACTTCCCTGATTCATGACTTGTAGAAGCACAAAGAGATTTACCTTTATTTTTCTTTGACTCAGAAGAAAATCTTGCATGACCTTTATCCTTACTAGATCGTGATTGTATAGAATGTGAAGAAGAAGTAGACTCAGACACTCTAGATGGTAGATCAATGTTATTCTTCTTAAGAAGATGTTTCAGTTCATCAATGTCCTTCTTATAACAAGAATTTTATTCATATCCAGTCCTCTTACAATATGAACAAGTAGACTTCTCCTTCTTAGATGAATCCTCCCTTGAAGAGGATTTGTGTTGTGGTTGATCTCTGTGTGGATTTTTCTTAGATTTATTTTATTTCTTGTTAGATTATCCTAACCCTTTCTACCCCTTATGTTGATTAGCCAAGAAATTCTGAGTCTGTGATGGCTTTATGAGACCCATAGAAAAAAGATTATATTGTTCATGCATTAAAATCTCAAAAAAAGATGCAAATGAAGGCATAGTATATTCAGATCCCATAGCTAGTCTGTGAGTACGAAAGCTAGAAAAAAAAGCTACAAATTTAGGACCAAGTTTATTCAATGTATTATAGATTAATTGAATGTCTTTTTTATCAATACCACATGCTTTACATTATTCTCTCAAATCATTGAACTTAGTAATATAATCTTGGATGTTGCCAAAATTCTTTGGATCAAGGCTCATTAGTTCATTATCAATCTGACAACCTTTGACTTCATCTATTGTACCATACAATATTTTAACTTTTCCCAAGCATCATGTGAATCTGTACATGCTTCAATCTGAAACATTAGATCAAGGGAAACAAAACTATGAAGAAATCCAAGAGCTTTTGTATGTTCAAGCATCATTTTTATCTTTTCCTTATCATATGTAGGTTCAACTACCTTATTTTCAACATATGGAGTATACATAGGTTGCATTAAGGTATTCCATGCATGTTGATGCCATGTTGTATAATTATAAAGTGTTAGCAAATGAACCTTAGAATAATCCGCGTGTGAAGGAAAAGAAGAGCACAAGTGAACAAATCAAAAACACACACACACAAAGAGAGAGGCCCCATTTTTCACTCAATTAAGAACCCCCCAAAAAAAAAATGATTTGTCACTTTATAAATCAGTGCATTTACAATGCTGGAGTTTTTTTCCAAAGTTTTACAATGTCCAGAAATGGACCCAAATACTAAAAGTACAATATAATCTCTAAATGAGAACTTAAAAAATAGAACCATTATGTAGTGCTCAGAAAAATATTCACCTTCAAAAAAATAATCACCTCAATTCGAGGTTGTACGTGAAAGTTATATCTGTTTGAAGTTCAAAAAATGAGAACTGTCCTTTAGATCTGCTGAGAAAAATAATTTTATAAAAGAATGGGATTAATTAAGAAAAAAATGATTTCACCACTGCACATCCTACAAAATTCTACCCCAAATAAATAAAAAGTTGCACTAAAAAATACCTTTGTATGCTTGAGAATGAGCCCTCTAAAGTTCAGGTACAAAATGCAAAATTCCAATGGTGAGGGGTCAATTATTTTGACCAACTTGTTGATGTCAACACTATGTCACAGCCAAGTTTGGTAAAAATTCTGCTAAATTTGAAGGTATTACAAAACTTGCAGAACTTCCAGTTAGTTTAGAACTTTGCCAAATTTGAAATACCAACTACTAAATTTAGAACATCGCCCAAATAGAAGAAACTGCTAAAAGAACCACTAAATGTGGCACCAAATACATGCATGGAGGCTGAGGTCATTTTTGTATAGAATATTATACAAATGCAAATATGAATTTGCACAAATTGTTGGTATCAATTTGAATTTAATATTGATTTTTTTTGTTTTGAAATTTTCAAATAAAAAATTTAAAACAAACTTTTAAATTAAGAATTAAAAAAGCTTAAGAAAACTTTTTAGTGGGGGGCCCAAGGCCACACCCCACACCCCATTTAAATGGGTGGTACCAATTCTTAGGTGCACACCTAAGCCTGTTGTACAATCCTCAAAGGTACCTATGGGTACAAGGGCCGACAAGTGTTCAGTGTACCCTGTCGATACCTTTTATTATTATTTTGCTTCTTTTTTTTTGAATTTTTTTTCAAGAATATAAAAAAAAGCGTGTTTCAATTTTTTTTTGAAATAATAAGTTTTTGATGATGCAAAAATTTAATTTTCAATTTTCACCTCGAAATCCATGCCATACATTTTGTAGGTGGGGTCATATGGCTTTGCTTGCAAAAATTTTTTGCCTCAAAAATCAACTTCTCAAAATTTGACAAATTGATAGTCAATCATTAGGTTTTGATGTCTTTTGAGCACGATGGTGAGGTCCGTTTGGCCTCAAAATGCTCCAAAATATCAGCTACCTTCAAGAACCTCTCTAAAAACCTCTACTTCAACCCTTTACAGGTCTCACACCCGATGTCTAATTTAGACGAAATAAAAGTCAATTCTGAGTTTTCCAATTGCTCTGAACTCAATGGTGAGTTTATAATATCTCCAAGAAGCTCTGAAATAATTGAAAAAATATCCAATAGAATGGGACCCCCTAGAAAATAAGATCTTTATCAAGCATTTATGATTCTCCAGGTCACCATCAAATGCAAGTGAAGAGCATACTTTTCTTTCAAGAATGGATTGAAAAAACTACTAATCCACAACTCACAAATAGATCTGACACCATGTTAGATTTGGTTATGAAACCACCCAAGATCAAAATGATTGAAGGAAAGAAAGAAAAGAGATGGATAAACTCAACACTCCCTTAGCACTGAACGAGCATTCCATCATACTAGCCAAGGGTAGGGGCAAGTGTTGTTTATATAGCAAAATAATGGCAGATAATTCCAAGAAGAGTAATAACTCTCATTCCCAATAATAGGTGGGAGGTTTTACCTACTTGGTAAATGAAAAATTACATGGTTATACCTACTTAGGTAAAGACAAGAAAAGGTTATGAGAGGTGGCTAATAAATCCAAAAGAGGGTGTGAGACTCAACTACCCAAAGGTGGGTGTGAGTGACACAAGTGAGTGATGGATTTATGCCACATGTCCTCATGCTAACCATTCTAATATAACCTAAGAAAGCTTAATAATGTGTGTTGGAAAAATAAATATTCCCTAACATAAGAAAAATAAAAAACCTACACTTACAGAAAGAAGTCAATGTACTTGAAGTCTACTGGAGAGAAGCAATTCATGTTGCTATTTACATACTTAACAAAGTTAAAGAAAAAGGAAAAAGCACAAATATTCCCTATGAGTTATGGTATGGAAGGATCCTTGCTATCAAATACTTCAGAGTGTTTGGAAGCAAGTGTTATATTAGCAAAGATGAATTTTTTTGGGAAAGTTTGATACAAGGTTTGATGAAGGAATATTCCTTGGATATTCTATTAAAAGAAAAGTCTACCAATGTTACAACAAAAAGACTAAAAAAATATTGTTGAGAGTGCAACTATCAAGGTTTATGAATATTTCTAAAACTCAGTTGTGATAGATGGATATGAATTAGATGATCTTGATTATAGAGAAAAAAAAGGTTAAAAAAATGAAGTGTAGATTGAAGAGGAAGAAGCTCTAGAAAATACCCCTAGGAGCCCTAAGTATGTGTAGAGGAATCATTCTAAAAAATACATCATTGGAGAAAAAATTAAAGGTGTATTAACAAGAAGGAAAGCTGCTAAAGAAGAGGTAAAATTTTGTTTACTTTCTAAATTTGAACCTAAAATAGTGATTAAAGCATGCAAAAATGAACATCGGATGAAAGTTATGGAAGAAGAATTACTATAGATTGAGAAAAAATAGACTTGAAAACTTATCCCAAGATGTACAAACAAAAATATAATTGGATCTAAGTCGGTGTTAAAAAAAAATGAGAATGGAGAAATGGTAAGGAACAAAGAAAGTCTTGTGTGTAAGGGCTACTCACAAGTTGAAGGAATAGAGTTTGAGGAGAAATTTGCTCCAGTGGAAAGAATGGAGGATATCATAATGTTTTTATCTTTTGCAGCACACAAGGACTTAAAGGTTTATCAAATGGATGTGAGGTCTACTTTCTTAAATGGAGAGTTGTAGAAAGAAGTATACATAAAACAACTGGAATGATTTCAATTATTAGACAAATTGAATATGGTCTGTAGATTGAAGAAGGCTTTATATGGATTGAAGAAATCTCCCAAATATTGGTATGAAAGTTTGGATAAGTATTTGATACAAAAAAGATTCAATAAAGGTACCACATATAGTAATATTTTTTTTTAAATTAAAAAATATCAAATCTTTATTGTGGTTGTGTATGTTGATGACATGATTTTTGGAGGTAATGAAGCTATGTGTAAGAAGTTTGCAGAAGATATGTAAAATGAGTTTGAGATTTCTATGTTTGAGGAGATGAATTTATTCCTTGGGCTACAAATCAATCAAACAGACAAAGGTATATTCATTTCACAATGAAAGTATGTCAGTGAAATGTTGAAGAAGTTTGGAATGAAACAATCTAAACCAGTATGTACTCTTATGGTTAATAGTTGCAAATTAAGCAAGAATAATGAATCTCATAAGGGTGATAAGATAAAGTACATATCAATTATTCGTGGACTATTATATCTAGCTATTACTAGACCGGATATCATGAATGCAGTTTTTCTTATGGCTATATTTCAAGAAGATTCTAGAGAGTCACATGTTGCAACAATTAAGAGGATATTTAGATACTTGAAGGGAACTCTAGATCATGGCTTATGGTATCCAAAGGATACTAAATTCACTTTTAGTTCTTGCATAGATGTAGATTGGGTTGGTTGTGTTGATGATAGGAAAAGCACAAGTGGTTGTGCATTATTTCTTGGATGTAGATTGGTACCATGGATAAGTAAGAAAAAAGATTCAATTTATTTATCTACTACAGAGGTTGAGTATATTGCAATAGCATCTTGCTAAACACAAGTGTTATGGATGAGGAAAGCATTTAAGGATATCAAAGTAGTGTATGATGAACCAATTTCTATCTTCTATGACAATACAAGTGCAATCATCATGTAGACCTAGGTGGATCCCAACTACATCAAGAGATCAAGATATTCTACATGGTCATAAGAGGCATATAACAAGATTAAAATGCTTTTACAAATCCACCTTATTCCAAACACCCACCTAAAAAGCTTCTATCCTTCAAACCACAACATTTAGACTTATATTTTGGATAATTCCATACAAAGGCCTGACAAACACCTTCAAGGGCTCACAACACAATCCCACACAACATCCCAACTGGTGCTACAAGTTTTCTTTGACTCAAAGTAGAAAACCAATAGGCCGCTCTCCCCAAAAGGCTACTAAATTAGCCCAAATTACAAAGGAATTCCTTCAAAAACACCTACCCCTCACTCAAAAAAATCAAAAAGTCTTTGTTCATGAATCAAATCATCATATTTTCCAATTTGTTTGCCACCCCAAGGTTTCCTTACCACTGATCTCACAAACCCTCACTTTCTTCACCTTGAACTAGAGCTTATTGAAAACCCTATACACTAAAAATTCTCAGACTTGAAACCACTTCAACTAGGCTTACTTATGGATGATCATTCTCATTTCATCCTTTGATGGTGCTGCCCCAAATATCCCTACACACTTCCTTCATAAACCTCACATTTCCCACTTGTTTCACCCTTTACAACTAGGGTTTCAATCTCTTACACACAACTGAACATTTCTAACTTCTCAGATCATATAAACCCCTCAAGATACATCTATCCTCCTAGGTTTCAAGAGGATCTAACAAATTTTCAACCCTTCCTTAAATGCACTCTACCCTGCCTTGTTCCAAAGGTAGAAATTCAAAGTTTTACAATAGGGGTAGTGTTTTAGGGCTCGTAATTTCACTTTATCAACACAAAAATTATATTCCTATACTCTAACTAAATTACATATAACATTCCTCCCAGATACAACAAATACAGAAGGAGGAATGGCCTTCTCAGTTCATATTGACCCTCAAAACCTTATGCCTTGTTTTCTGCTGGTTTAGACAAACCTCACACTAGATGCTTCAAATTATATAAAATTCCTCTCAAATCAATCCAAATGAAGTGTTAGAACATGGTACTAAAGGTCCTCACTCATATTTGAAACATACAACAATTGTACAGGTTGTATAGGGTCTGTAACTATAGAAAATTGCACAAAGATTGAATGAAAACAGTGATAATCTATTGAATTCTTCCTCAAAATGTTTCAATCAACCCTTACAATGAGTTCTTAACATATTTATAACTCACATGACACCTACCAATTCCTAAAAATGACTCCACAACTACCTAACCCTTCATATTCCATTCCTTTACAACTTTTTTGCATTTTCACAATATTTGAAATTGACAACCTTTTTCCCATATTTTGAATTTTTACAACTTATGCCTAAATTTTTTTTCAAAGACCTATACAACCTCAAGATGGTTATTTAAGCCTTATTATATCATGGAAATGCATATACAACTCAAAATCTCAATTTTTCCTCTTGGAGGCATGCTCTTTCAAAGGGTGCACCTACACCATACACTCGGCCACAATTTTCTTCCAAGTCTCTTGGAAGCCTTCATGTCTTGAATCAGCTACATATTCATGATCGTCCTCCTTTGATGCTCCATCTTGTCCCTGAAATTCCTTCATCTTTACTTTAGTCTTGTACTTGTCTCTTCTCAACAACTCTTCTCTTCTTTCTTTATCAATTTGAATATGCATCTCTATACTCTTGTTTGTCTCTACCATCTTCTTCGATCAACACTTTCTCTTCTCTTTAACTTCATTCTCTTAAAAACAAATCATAATCTTCTTGTCCTCCTTCATCCTCACCCAAGGCTTGATTTGCATCAGCATAACCATCAACACAAGGAAGTAACACATGGATCCCTTCACTCTCTGACTTTTAATTCTTCTTCTCATAATATTTATCAGGCTTCCTATGCTTACCATCATCCCAGTAGCACACATATGCCACATCGGTAATCTGATCAAGTTAGGACAATCCACAATCCTAATCACATTATTTGTTCTCTTCTCCAATAATTTATTCTCGGCCTTCACTTGGCCAACCTCTTTCAATATCTCTTCCTTATTCTCTTGCATCACTGAGACTATCAAACACTTTGTTCTTACAACTTCACCCTTCGTGGTGAATTCTCTTTCCTCATATCCCTCAAACTATTTCCCATATTCATGCACTATCTCTTACCATTTCTCTTGGCATACTATCCTTCCTCGTATCTTGTCTTCTATCTGACTTCCTTCCTCTAGGAACTCTATCCTAATAGATTTAGAAACTCCTCCTAATTTTCCATCATCATCTTCTCTCAATATCATACCTTCAATCTAATTTACTACAACCTCTTTCTCATAATTTTTCCAATCACTTTGGCTCCCAATGTTTTCAGACTCTTTGTCCTTCTCTAAACTCTTTGTCACCAGTATATTCTCATATTATTTGTTCTCTTGTCCCTTTAATGGACAACTAACCTCTCTTACCACGCTCACTATGTTCTTTTCTTCATCTCCATCTGCTTCACCTTCTTTTCCTACCCTTTTTTTTGGCTTTCTTCATCTTTCACCTTCATGACCTGTTTCAAACTTTCTACCTTCTTGACCACTTTATTTGCAGTACTTGGCTGCTCCTTTCTCTTTTCTACCTTTAGAGGACACAATATTGTTCCCACCTTGATTTCTTCATGTTTTCCAAGACTTTCAAGACTTCCTACCATCTCTTCATTCACTTTATCTTCAACCTTCAATATTTTTATATTCAAGACCTCTTTGCCTCTAGGTCTTCAAACATCTCTACCATCAAACATTTGTTTCTCTCTTTGTTCCTCATTATGAGGCTCTTGATGCCTTCCACATAATTTGTTATTATCTTCCTGCATCTTTTACCCTTGTCCAATCAGTGGAAAAATTTCCTTCCTCATGGTGTTCTCACCAATCTCTGCTTGCCTATTCCTAGGCCATGTAATGCCCTGTCGAGTAACCTTGAAGGAAGTTGTAATTAACGACTTAAGTGAACCAATTTTTTTTTATAAAGTGCAATAACATACACATTCACTTACTAATTAACAACAACCTCTAAGGTTACAAGGTTAGGATTACTTAAGACCACACATACATATTACATATAACCATAGCATTACAAACTTTATGAAATAAACATCATACATCATAAGAATACCACCTAACATAATAAGGTGACCATCCAAGATACAATTTCATAAACATTAACTTAATCCGATAGTTACATTACTCATTCCAAGAATGAGACAATAGTACAAAAGTATAACAATTACATAATCTCACCTCATAAATATAAGAGGGATAAAATAACTTGTACAAATAGAAATATTACAATGCAAGAAAAAACAATAAGAACCGCGAGCTGTCCATTTGGATGTCTCGCCTCCATGAACTGAAGATCAAGGGGGACCCGACGGTTTTGGTGCATGTTCCACCCAACCATGTGGTACCCGATGACCCACCCCCCATGCTAGGAGATAGTAACCACATAACATGGACAAAGATCTACAATCACTAACCAAAGGCAGACTCATACTGACACAACCAAACAAATGAACCAAACGAGTACAACTCAGGTACAACACTAATATCACTGACATAGGTCACTTTGCTTCTAGACATAAAATCAACCAAGTATGTTCAGAGAACAATACACATATAAAAATACCAATCACCAAGGGAATCTCAAGAGCATACAACCTAAGAATCATAACCACTCCATCTCAAGGAGGATACCAATAATAGAACACACTCCAAACATCTTGGAGGCAACAACACTCCTTTCATATGAGGTACAAAACATCCCCGTTCATGAAAATCGGGTAAAATTGAAAGGACGCCATGCACTACCCAAGGGAAAACAACTTGATGGCATAAAGATTCAACAACCCTTATCCTCTAAGTTCTTCTAGAAGACTTATAATTTAGGACTAACACTAGATCCCAAAACCCACAATGCAACTTGACTTCATAGCAACAAAAACATTCAAGTCATATATCAAATATAATATTTGGATTTCCTAAACCCATATTCATTCAATAGGTAACATTAACAAGGTCAAAGACACACTTACAGGGTTAACTCAAATAATCATATACCCATATTTCTATTTTTATTATAAGAAATCTTAAACAATTTGAACTTACATCCCCTTACAAAATACAGATAACTAGAACATTTAAGGCAATGACAAGAGCATTACTATTTTTGGATATATTAAATCCATATCTCCTTCATATTTCATTCACAATAAATTAATTGCTCTACTTGAAATATAATAAATTAAAATAGCTATTTGCCTCATCAATATAAACAACTTCTTAATTTACCTTTAAATCGACACAAATCCATGCAAGTAACTCTTTCCATTTCCTAACCAAATCTTACATCTCATTCAATTTTCTATTTAAAACATTCAATCCCTTTAATATCATAAAATATTGTTTCTCTATCCATTTTCCCATATACACTAATCAAACCATTTTTAAATCTCTATTCAATAATATATTGCATGCTTCTTATTAAAATAAAATACAATAATGAATTTACACTTAATATATGTATATTTATGTTCCATATTATGTATACACCAAATATATATATATATTAATAACTTAATTATATATATTCTTTAATATTCCAATCACAATAATTAAAATTGCTCTATGGAAATAAATGAAACAAAACAAATATTTGTCTTTTCCAATATAATAAGTTTTTAAATTTACATCTAATACAACATAAACTATTGCAAATACTATATTCAAATTTTCTATCCAAAATCTATACCATGCATTATAATTTTATCCTTTAAAATCCCTATTCCCAATAATATAAAACTTTTCCTCTTTCAACTTAATTGAAATAATTAAACAAGTATCTTCAATCTACAAATACAAGAAATACTAATTTAAAGAATTTAAATCAATTTCAATGTTTACTTCTAAAACTAACATCAGTTTTCTATTAACTGGATTCCTTTCGTTTTCCAACTAACTCAAATGATTTAATTATTTAATATAAAATACCTTTTTCCTATTAAACTGAATTATGCATATTAATCAGTTGCAATAAAAATATTTCTTTCAGATACACAACTAACTCTTCTAATTTCTACAATTCATTACATAATTCATTATATCAATAAAACTGAATTAAGAATTTCTCTTTTCAGATAGGGGAGAAATTACACTAATATTTAATTCTCTAATTGCTCTTAACAAAACAAGTATTTTCAACTATAACTCAAAACATTTCGCTTTAAATTAAATAACTAATTGTCCTTGCAAATTAAATAACCAATTGCCCTTGCAAATTAAATCATTATAAAACTAATCAAATTAACATTTGGTCTCTTCCATAACTTATTGTGTTAAAATAAGATCAATATTTGGACTATAACCCAATATCATATATATATTTTTCCAATTAAATCAAATTAATAATTGAACCTTTTACACGTGAATTTAAATTTCACAATTAAATCTTAAATTATGCATTCTTTAAATCAGATATTTAACTCCTTCAATTAAACTTTAACATGCCATTTTAGAATAAACAATAATTTCCCCATACGTTTATAATTTTATTTCCACTAATTTAATATACAAATTTTATTTAAAATAATATAAATAAATATAATACTTTAATATTATAAATTATAATATAAAATATTTTAATATTATAATAACAAAACATAAAATATTAATATTTATAAATATCAATTTATTATTATTTTATTATCAGAGCAGCCATGAGAAAATAACTTAACAGCAGTCTCGTGTTTCAAGCATAACTCAAAAACTACGATCTAGGTATTTGCGATTGTTTTACAGGAGTAAGAAAATTTCAAGGTGCAGAAACCCTTTAAATTTTCTGACAACCCAGTTTGTGTAAGAGGAGTTATATGCAACGCAACTAGACCATTTTACCATGAAAAATATAACTACCCTACGGATTTTAAAATCCGACTTTTAATAATAAACAGAGGGTTTCATTTTCTAAAAACATTCTAAAAAATATTGCTCAATCTCTATGTTTGAATCCAAAACAAAATAATCGATTTCCTCAAACAAATTAAATTCAACTGAGGTTTTCACAATTTTCACTCAAGAATTTTCACAAAACAAAAGCTGCAAATTTATTTAATTCTTTTCTTCTAATAACAAATTTATTTTCTAAAACAGGTTTAACAAACAAATCTTTAATCACTACTATTTTTAAAACAGTCAAAAACAATAAAACACAAAGAAGAAAACCTGGTTCAAGAAGCTACAGGAAGAGATGAATTTCTGCTGCAAGCCTCCTCCAAAGATTTGCTGAATTTTTTTCAATCATCCAACGAATCCAATCCAAAACCCAACAAATGCAAACAATCTTTCCTCCAATCAATTCTACAATCAAACTTTCTTCAAACCCTTCCTTTGTGCAAATTTTTCCAAAATTTCTCCTCAACTGTAAAAATGAATTTTTCCTAAAAAAAATTCTACCCTAAAATTAAAACATGTATTCTTTATAAATCAAAAATACCTAATACAACCCTAATTCACATTACATGCAAATTAGATATTAATTTCAATTTTTACAACCCTAATTCACATTGCATGCAAATTAGATATTAATTTCAATTTCAATTTCAATTTCAATTTTTGAAAACCCACTTTCAATTTAAAATGCAATTTCAAATAATAAATTAATTTCCAAAGTTGAAACTCATTTTGCAAGTAAACATTTAATTACAATTTCTAATTTAATTCCCACCAGATGAAATTAAATTCCAAAATTAATTTTAATTCTTTTACTTCCTTTCATTTTCCTGCATCACGTTCAATTAATTAATTTAATTATTTAATAACTAAATTCAACCCCCTTGGATTAAATTTAATTAATTAAATAAATTAAATATAATTAATTAATTTAAATATAAACTTTTATCCACATTGCATTTTTTAAATTAAATAATCATCAACATGATTTAAATGCAATTATTCTAAATATCTATTTCCAAATCAAGAATCCTTCAGAATTAAATAATTTTAAAGCAAGACCGACAATGGCTTGACACACACGATTGATGACACACTAAGGCTAGGGTGTAAACTTGACACAAATTACCTAGCTACTATCTCCCGTTCAACTTAACCGTTGGATCGACACGCTCAAACCTGTGAAACCAGGTGGAGTCGATGTCATGTACCTACAATCCTGCAACCAAGTAAACATCATACAATATATCCAGCATATAATACACACCGTGAAGGAGAAATAAAGGATTCGCAGGGCACTCGCAAGCGAGTGATGTGAACCTGTCTTCTTCACCAATACACTCATCGAAACTGACACTTCCATCATAATCCAATAATCTCTTAATAACATCTCATGTTAACTTTACAACATCATTAATCCATTACAGCATGAGAAACACTAATTAGGTCAACACATCACACTAATAGTTGTTGCCCAATAGTAGCGAACAAAACATCATAAGAAAATGTTTCCAGTATCAAAGTAGCTGCAACCAAACATAGCATAAAGAAAATTGAACAAGAAGCAAAACAAAGGGGTATTACAGGCCATCCTCTTGCATCCATCTCATCCTTTACTCTCATCTCTATTTTATTAGACCTGCTCTTTGTTGTCCCTACATTTTCTATTTTCTCCAAGGCTGCTTCTCCTCTATACTTCATTTTATCATGTCTCATAGACACTTTACTACCCCGCATCAAAATTATTTTTGTCTTGCACTTAATATCTTCTTCTATCAAACGAATCAAAAAAAAAGTAACACCATCCTTCTTGATATCGTAACTATTCTTTCTTCCATCATATAAAGAAAATCTATCATACACCCATGCCATTCCAAAGAAGAGGTGGCACATGCTCATATGCATAATATCACACAAGATTTTGTCTCTATATACACCTATATGAAACTCAACCCAAGCTTGTTCTTTAACCATCAAAACATGCTCACCATTTACCCAAGAAACTGAATAAGGTGACTCATGGGGTATCTTCTCTAAATACAATTCGTCAACCATTTCTTGAGAGATAAAATTGTCCCTGAATCAACCATCACAATACATACCTTACCTTGACACTTGCAGGTGGTCTTGAAAATTGCATTCCTTTATGTTTCTCCTCTAATTTCCATTGCCATGTTGACTTGAATCCCCAACTTCCAACTATCTTCTTCTTCAACCTTTGACTCTTCACCTTCAAAGATCTAGTCCCTTTAGCTCTTATACCACTTTGATGTAGACCTAGGTGGCTCCCAACTACATCAAGAGATCAAGATATTCCACATGGTCATAGGAGGTAGCTAACAAGATTAAGATGCTTTTACAAATCCACCTTATTCCAAACACCCACCTAAAAGCTTCTAGCCCTCAAACCACAACATTTAGACTTATCTTTTGGAGTTGTCCATAGAAAGGCCTGAAAAACACCTTCAAGGGCTCACAACACAATCCCACACAACATCCCAACCAGTTCCACAAGTTTTCTTTTACTCAAAGTAGCAAACCAATAGGCTACTAAATTATCCCAAATTACAAACGAAGTCCTTCACAAACACCTGACCCTCACACAAATACATCAAATAGTCTTTTTTCATGAATCAAATCATCATATTTTCCAATTTGTTTGCCACCCCAAGGTTTCCTTACCACCAATCTCACAAACCCTCACTTTCTTCACCTTGAACTAGGGCTTATTGAAAACCATATACCCTAACCAATATTAGAATTGAAACCACTTCAAATAGGCTTATTTATTCTTGCTCATGCTCATTTTATCCTTTTATGGTGCTTCCCCAAATATCCCTACACACTTCCTTCATAAACCTCACTTTTCCCACTTGTTTCACCCTTTACAACTAGGGTTTCAATCTTTTATACACAATTGACCATTTCTAACTTCTCTGATCATCTAAACCCCTCAAGATACACCTATCCTCCCAGGTTTCAAGAGGATCTAACAAATTTTCAACCCCTTCCTTAAATGAACTCTACCCTGCCTTGTTCCAAAGGCTCAAATTCAAAGTTTTACAATAGGGTCAGCGTTTCAGGGCTCTTAATTTCACTTTATCAACACAAAAATTATATTCCTACACTCTAACTAATTTGCATAGGCCTATTCCTCCTAGATATATAAAATACAGAAGGAGGAATGGCCTTAGTTCATATTGACCCTCAAAACCTTATGCCCTATTTTGTGCCGGTTTAGACAAACCTCACACCAGATGCTTCAAATTTTATAAAATTCCTCTCAAATCAATCCAAATGAAGTGTTAGAACATGGTACTAAAGGTCCTCACTCATATTTGAAACATACAACAATTGTACAGGTTGTATAGGGTCTGTAACTATAGAAAATTGCACAAAGATTGAATGAAAACAGTGATAATCTATTGAATTCTTCCTCAAAATGTTTCAATCAACCCTTACAATGAGTTCTTAACATATTTATAACTCACATGACACCTACCAATTCCTAAAAATGACTCCACAACTACCTAACCCTTCATATTCCATTCCTTTACAACTTTTTTGCATTTTTACAATATTTGAAATTGACAACCTTTTGCCCATATTTTGAATTTTTACAAATTATGCCTAAAATGACTTTCAAAGACCTCTACAACCTCAAAATGGATATTTAATCCTTATTAAGTCATGGAATTGCATATACAACTCAAAATCTCAATTTTTCCTCTTGGAGGCATGGTCTTTCAAAGGGTTCACTTGCACCAAATCAATATTTCAAAAAGTTCAGTGATGCATTCAAGGAGAAAAAATATTTCAATTAGATATCACATTCTAAGAGAGAAGGTTTTGTAGGATGAATTAAAGATTCAATATGTGCCTACAAAGGATCATAGTGTTGATATATTCACTAAGTCCCTTCCTAAGGATACTTTTGAGTATCTTTGAGAGAAGTTTGGGGGTATTGTCCCTTCTTTAATCTAGATGCATAAGGAGATGCATCAATCTAGTGGATCTCAAGATTCATTCTTTGGGCTAGACTGATGTTGGTGGCTACCTCTTATGGGGAGTAGATAGTGATATTGATAGTTTTTATTTTCAAAAGAATGTCTGTTGTCAATGTGTAGTGGTTGATTTGGTATAGTTTGATGTGTACTCCTAAGGGGGAATATACAAAGCAATAAAGAAAATAAGTTGTAGAGAAGTGGTAAGCAAGTTGATTGATGTCAAAAGGAAGAGAATACAAAATACAAATATTATGTCATTTTCCATTGATGTCAAAGAGGGAGAAAAAAGTGAAAAAGAATAATTTATTAGGGAGGGAGAAACAAATAAAGAAGACAAGCTACAAAGGGGGAGAGAAGAATGTGTAAAAGATAATTTATTCAGAGGAAGAAGTAATGTGAAGAGCTACAATGTGTTGGTATTCAAAGCTATTGTTTCTTTGATGGTTTTTCACATCATATGTCACCATCAATGAAAAAAGGGGATATTGTCACAAGTATGAACAGTTGGTGTTGTCATTGATGTCTATTGTTGGATAATATTGTTGCAAGAGTGTGAGCAGTTGATGCTTTGATTAGTTGCATTATGTTTTCATTAGTGTGAATACCAAACCTACAACAAGCTAACACAAGATCATCAAACACTTGTTAAACATGTTAGAAATTCAATCTAGTATTCCCTATATTCTTAGCTAAATCAAAGAGAAAAAATGAAAATGAGAGAAAAATAACTAAAGATAACGTGAAATCAAATTGAAATAGTTAAACCTTCATCCCATAGGGGGAGTGGTGATCCTTTGATGTGGAAATAATCCCTTTCCCAATCCCTTTTGATAATATTTTAAGATGTTGATGATCCAAGGTGTTGAATTGACTCCAAGTGATCATGAAACTTAGCTAAAATGATGGAAATGATGGAAAGCTATGAGTTAAAATGTCTATAGGTAGAATGCTTGAAGTTATTGATTCATATTGTGAAGAGAATGCTTCTATTTATAGAACTCAAGGTTTGAAGAATGAGAGGAATTGATGAATGTGGGATAAATTATGCTACTACACTGCCCCCTCGAGAGATCAGGTGAAAATTGCAAAATTTAGGTTGAGCTCACAAAATATATGCCTTATAAATGTATGAATGGTTATGTTATGAGATCCTTAGACTAACAAATCTATATGATGATGATGATGCAAATGAGTTGGTTTTAAGATTCTTAGAATAAAAAATCTATATTATGCTAAACACTTAAATGATGATGCAATGTATGTTAGATGATGAGATGGATGATGTTTTGCTATGATGATATGTATGATTATGCAAGATGCAGATGGTTTGTGGATGCAGGATGGATGCATTGATGTTTTGGTGAATTCCATTATACCATGTTAGTGTGAAAGAGGATAGAAGAATGAGAGGGATCAACCCTTGATTCTGAGAAGATGCAGAAATACAACAAGTCTATGAGTCATTGAGACTCTATTAGATATGATGATGAATGATGATGATGTATTAATTATCTAGGGATTGGGTATGTAAAGAGCATAACTTTCCTTATGTTTGATAACACACATAGATATGATGCATCAAGGTACAAACAACTAGGATGACATGGTATCTAGTGTGATGGACTTTGAATCAACAAATAGATAAGAGTATCCTTGTTCACACATGGAAAACAAAAAATTGTTAGAGTGTACTTTAGAAATTTCAAACACCTCGAACCAAAACACAAAAAGGAAAAACTTCCCAATGTAATAGTCAACAAAACATCCTCCCTACACAGTGAACAAAATTAGTATGACCAAGTTTATATTACAAGAATATACAATAAGCACAACAAAAAAAAAGATAATGATTGATGCCCCATTCATTTATCTCTAAATAATTTGGATAGAAATCACCAAGAGGTCTTGGGAATAGGTGCAATAAGATAAATAAAAAAGAAAAGGTCAAGAAAACAAACAAGCTAATGTTCTTCATACCTCTAGCCAAGACTAAACTATGGTGATGCCTGATGTTGATGTCCATTACATGAAGGATGAATCTTAGGACATGATGTTATCAAATGATTTTTGGGTTAACTAGATGATAGGCTATTGATACCAAGATTTGACCAACTTTTTTACCTATTGGCCTAGACTTAAGACCCTGACATTTGAGTTTACACTTTTAATTTTGTTAGACTCGTTTCCGATTGTTTTGCCAAAGGTTGGAGATGATGATTGATTTATTGTGTGTGGATTTTTATTACAAGTGAAGTGAAATGAGATAGATGATTTTGGGTTTTTTGAATGTTTTTGGTATTTTGAAATGTTTTGAGGCTATTTTGGGATTTTCGAGACGTTTTACAAATGTATTTATTTTCAAAATTTTCAATGTTTTAGGGTTTTCTTAGATTTTTACCAAGAACGTAACCTAAGGACCTATCCTAGGGACCTCGGGGGCTAATAAAATATTAGCCTCACCTATGTTATACATATAGAGACCATGTAGTTCGACTGACACAAACTCGTTTATTGGTAAAGATATGAACATGTGGATTGTCAATTTATTATGATGGACTCCTAAAGGACTGACCTAATGTCTCAGAGATTGATCAATGATTAGCCTTGCCTACATTCAAGCTTAGAGATGAAATAGTTTGAATTGACGACTCTATTTTTGATTTTTTTTTGTTTTGACATGTTTTGGATGTTTTTGGATTTTTTGGTTTTAAATGTTTTTGTATTTTTCTGATTTTAGGAAGATTTCAAGAATATACATGAATCCAATCCTATGTAGGTATAAGGATATGTCCCCAATGTGATGCAATAGACTACCTAGATATAGGTAAGACAAGTTGACCTTAAGAATGTTCCAAGTATTACTAAAAGGGATCATGATATCGATGCAGGATCGCGCTATGATATAGACACATTATGGGTGATAGAAGAAATATGGAATACGATGGGTGAATGTGATGGAAAGTGATGGAAGGTGATACAAAAAAAGTTGAAGAGTCAATGGTGGATGGAAGGTGGTTATTTACACAAGGTACCTATTTTCTAGATTTTCACCAAGGTACTTTCCCAAAGTGCTATCGAAGTGGTTTTCACTAGAGGAAATTTTTTTCTTTACTATTTTCAAACCTTTTTTTGAGCTTTTTAGATTTTTTATTTTTTTTTGTATTTTTGGATATATAACCAACAAGCTTAGGCATTTAATGTTTTCAGATGGGATCTATTGATGGGATCTTATAGAGGCTCCCCTTCTATTGTTGACAATTGATATGCTCCTAACTTGTAGCTTGCGGTGATGACAAAAGGTCCCAACCAATTGGGTTCAAATTTGCCTTTGTTGCATCGATATGGTACATTCTTGTAATTTTCTTTCAACACGAGCTCTCTGACTTGAAATGATCAACTCTTGGTCTTCTTATTATATCTCCTTTTGAGAGATTTTTGATAGACCTATAGGTGGTTCAAAGCATCCATGCACCATCCTTTAGTTCTAGTTCGTTCAGTCATGACATCCGATATTCTTCATCAATAATGAGATTTAGCAATGATATTATTAAGGATGGGAGCTCAATCTCAATGGGAAGAATGGATTCTAATTCGTAGACCAGGGAAAAGGGTGTTGCACCTGTAAGTGTGTAGATACTCATTCAGTAGGCCCATCAGGTGTGATTTAGCTATAGGTGCCAGTCACAACTAGCTTCATTGACTATTTTCTTGAGAATTTTTAGGATGGTTTTGTTAGTAGCCTCAACTTGGCCATTACCTTGAGGGTAATATGGGGTGGAGAAGCAATGTTTGATATTGATTTTTTGGCATAGATCATGAATATCCTTGTTTTTGAAAGGTGTCCCATTATCTAAGATAAGGCCTTGAGGAAAATCATAACGGAAAATAAGGTAGTTGAGGATGAATTTATAAATTTTTATCCTTGTGATATAGTTCATG
The DNA here is from genome assembly GCA_007115665.2 of Sequoiadendron giganteum. Classification (NCBI taxonomy): domain Eukaryota; kingdom Viridiplantae; phylum Streptophyta; class Pinopsida; order Cupressales; family Cupressaceae; genus Sequoiadendron; species Sequoiadendron giganteum. Next base: position 295,788,284 of record CM021101.1, read on the forward strand.
AGAATGGCTTCTACTTGTGAAGTATTATGTGGTGGTGATAATGAACTTGTGTCCATTAGATGAGGTGGGAGTGGTTTTACCAATAAGATCAAGCCCCCATTGTGAAAAGGGCCAAGGTGTTACAATTGACTGAAGCTCTTGATTTGGTGCATGGATGAGGTCCCCATGTTGTTGGCATTGCATGCAGTTCCAGACATAGTCATGAACTTCGTTCTCCATTGTAGGCCAGTAGTATGCCATCCTCAATAGTTTCTTGGCCAAGTTCATACCACTAGAATGTGAACAGCAAATATCATCATGTACTTCAGTTAAAGTAGTCAAAACTTCCTCAGGGTTAAGGCATCGTAAGAGGTTTCCTTCAATACTTCTATGGTACAAGGTGTCACCTAATATAATGAAATGGGATGACTTCTTAATAAACATTGTTTTGAGGTTCGAGGTGATATCAGTGGGGAGGACTCATATTTTTAGGTAGGTGTTTATGTCATGGTACCAAGGATCATCGGGACCAATGATTTCACACATAAACTCAAAATATGGTACCTCAGAAGCTAGTATGAGAATCTCCCCTATCAGGAATTCATGTTTAGGGATGTTGTGTGGGATATCCAACAATGATCCAATTTTAGCCATAGCATTAGCTACTTTGTTGTTTACCCTTGGTATCTGCTCAAATGTGATGTCGATGAAGAATTCCTTGAGATCCTCCACCAACTTCTTTTAAATGGTAAGTTTGTCATCTTTAGTTTGATATTCATCCTTGACTTGGTTGATAATCAGTTGTGAGTCCCCATAAACTTTGAGTGCTATGATTTTCTATTGTACTATAATCCAAAGTCCTATGACAAGAGACTCGTACTCTGCAATACTATTGGTGCAAGGGAAAGACAAACTACATGATTTAGAAATACAATCCCTTTATGGTTTGATAAAGAGGATTATTTCTCCTGACCCATGTTGTGTGTATGACCCGTCAAAATATAACTTCCAATGATTTTCTGCACTAAGGTTGAAAATGGACTCATCTAGAAACTCTAATACCAGTGGGTTCTTTGCATATATATGTGCCTCGGCCAATTGATCTGCAATTACTTGTCCCTTGATGGCTTTCCATTCCACATATTCAATGTCATATTCTATCAATATCATGGCCCACTTAGCCATTCATCCTATAAGTTTTTCCTTAGAGAGTAGATATTTTAGAGGGTCTATTTGGAAAATGAGCTTTATTTGATGAGAAATCATGTAGTGTCTAAATTTTTGTAAGGAAAACACTACTACAAGATAAGCTTTCTTGATGAATGTGTAGTTTAGATCGTGTCCCACCAAGGTTCTACTGATATAGTAGATGGCTCTCTCTTTCCCTATTTCATCATGTTGTGCTAGAAGAGAACCAAGGGTTGTTGTCATCACTCATATGTACATGATCAATGGTTTTTTTGGATCGATGGCATGAGGACTGGTGGTGTCAACAAGTATTCTTTGATTTTCTTGAATGATTGATCACATTTCTCATCCCACTTGTATGCTACACCCTTATGGAGTAGATGAGAATATGGGATAGTTTTGTCTACTACTTGTGTTATGAATCCATGGATGGATTGAAGCCTTCCCTATAGAACCCTTAAATTCTTTAATATTTATGGTGCTTCTATTTCAAGGATTTCTTTGACCTTTGTAGGGTCTATCTTGATTCCCCTTATTGATACAATATACCCTAGAAGTTTTCCTGATGTGACACCCAATACATATTTCTTAGGATTGAGTCTTACCTTGTATTCTTCTAGTCTATCAAAGATAGGGCCCAATGTTGCTATGCAATCTTGATGCTTTCTTGATTTGGCTAGTATGTCATCCACATAGTCTTCTATAGATTTTTGCATCAAGTCATGAAAAAATAGAGTCATAGCCCTTTGGTATGTAGCTCCAACACTCTTTAACTTGAATGGCATCATGTTCCAACAATAGGTGCATCGTGGACAAGTGAAGGATGTCTTATGTTGATCATCCTTTTCTATAATAATATGATTGTATCCTGAAAACCGGTACATCAATGATAGCATTTCATTCCCTGTCATTAGATATACAATCATATCTATGTTAGGAAGAGGGAAATCATCCTTAGGGAATTCTTTGTTCAAGTCCCTGAAGTTGGTGCAGATCTGGATGCCCCCATTGGGATTAGAAATAGGTACAAGGTTGGAAACCCATTTGGGATAGTCAATGGGTCGTATGAAGCCAACGTCAAGGATTTTTTTTAGCTCAAGTTTGACCAATAATGTGATCTACATATGCATCTTTCTTAATTTCCATCTTACTAGTTTTTCCTCTAGATAGACTGCTAGATGATGGAACACTACCTTTGTATCAAGGCCTATCATGTCAACATAAGTCCATGAAAAATTTTCTTTCCTTTCTTTTAGAAATGCAGCTAGATTTTCTTGTTCCTCGGCCAAAAGTGACTCTACATAAAAAAGTGATGTGCGGTGCCTCTTCAGTTCCTAGATTGACTGGGTTGCATTTTTATGCCAGTACTGTTGATTTTTCCTGATGGATGGTAATAAGGGGAATATTGAATCCCTACCTCAGAGAGGTTTTTACCATTGGATACATCCTTTCTTTTTACTATTTTTCAGATATAAAAGTGCGAAAGTATGGTTTCCACTTAAAGGTCTACATGTTATTCTTAGATTTTCTATTTTGTGACTAAGAGATTCAATCATTTCCTCATAGTATGCATGTGTGTCCAACTCAATATCAAACTCTGATTTGTGATTTCCATATGATACATTATCCTTAAATCCCACGAATTCCAAGAGAGCCTCATTGTTTTTTAATGTGTCTAAGATTGGTGGTCCTCATTGGTCACAGTCTATTAGTTGGGGGTAAACAAGATTTAGTTCAGTGGTTTGGTTACCTGACTCGAAAGACATGGTTGTGATCCTAAAAAGGAAGGGTTCCTCAAATAGAATGGGTAAATTAGAGAGGGGATCCTCAAAGGGATAACTAATCGACATAGGAACCAACGGGGACCTGCTTTGACTATTTTAACCTTAGCACCTTTTCCAAGTATGGTTAACTTCTAAGGGGTACATCCAAGGCCAAGATTCTTAGGGTGCTTCTTAGAAACAATGGGTTCAAAAAAACCGTTGTCATTTTTCTCGAGCTTCTCATTTTTTTAATATCCCCATCCAAACATTAATTCAAGACCTTTGTTACTTTCCTCCATGGGGATATGGCACGGGTCTTTCATCTCTATATACTAGGCTTGATACATTTTTCTCATCTACCACCTCTTTTCTTAGGTCTCCCCTCTTTTTGAAGGTGGCAACTTCTACTTCAAAGGTCTAAGAGGTTATGCCAATTGGTTGTGGTTTTCCATGAGATCTAGGATATTGAGGCAACTCTCCTACCACAAAGGAACTCTTTCTCATTTTATAGTCCCCACATCCATTATATTGAATAATAACCTTAACATCTGGGATGTTCAGAATGAAAGGTGTCTTTGTATCAGATGTGGAGGCTAAGGTGGATGGGTCAAAATAAGGAGATTTGGGTCCCTCATCATTTTTCAGGACTTGGGGGATCTTATAATACTTGGCCTCCAAATTTTTGAATAATAAAAGGGCTCAAGGTCACCATGGATTGTGACTTCTTGGTTTTGGTAAGGGTATTTGAAAAATTGATGGGATGTGGATGCGACATATTACATCCCATGGATCCATGGGAGCCCCAAGAGAATATTATAGGGGAGTTCAAGGTCAAGAACCTTGCAAGTGGTCTCCATGATTACTAGCCCCACTTGAATGGGGAGTTGAATGGTGCCTTGGGACACTTGTTCTTGACCATCATAGGCTCTGATTGTGATAACTTTTCCTTTTTTGATGACATCTTCTGAGAATCCAAAATTCTTTATCAATTGCAAAGTATAAATATTTAAACCCACAACTCCATCCACCAAGACACTTTTGACTTTGTTCTTGTGTACTAGAACTTCAAGATGGAGTGCACAGTTATGAGATGGTTGGGTTGGGAGATCATGTTCAAAGAAGGTGAGGAGATGTGGTGTAGTGATTTGTCAAACCATATCTTGGAACTGGTCTACATCAAGATTTGTGGGCATGGAAGATGCAGCTAATGCCTTTTCTAGGATATCCCTATGCGTGAGTGATATTTTTAGCAACTCCATGATGGAGATTTGAGTGGGGGTCTTTTTAAGTTTCTTTATAACATTGTAACCATTAGGGATTTATTTTCAATTATCGGCTAGTTCCTTGGGTGGTAGTGAAGGTACTAGGATGGAAATTCTACCACTATGTGGTGACTTCACACTCAACTCTAGATCCTTTGATCTTGACAACTATTACACATTCATCCAAAGAGGCGACAACATGATCATAGATATGGTTCACATTATTGTATCTTTTTCCTTTACCATTGTTGTTTCCTTTATTATGGTCTGGCATTGGATTCATGTATATTTTAAGATCTTGATTCTTGGTTGGTCTTTCAATGGTTATAACATTGTCATCGATGAGATCTTGGATAAGATTTTTAAGTCTCATACAACTAGCTATTGTATGTCCCTTTATTTTATGAAAATAGCAGAGGTACTTTTCGTTATACCATGGTGGTTTAACTTAAGGATCTTGGTAATTTTCATAAATAGCGATTTTGATGAGATTTTATTTTACCAACTATTGCATGCCAGATTCAATAGGTTCCCCTAGTGGTGTGTATTTGCATTTCAAGGGATATTTGTTCTTTGGGGGTGGTCCCCCTTGGGTATTGACATTGTTGATCACTTGATTGTTGGGTTGTTATTGTGATGTGTTGGTTTGTAGGGTGTTTCATGTGTTATTTTGTGGTTGTGTGTTTGTTTGTTCTTTCACATTCGGCCTTGGAGCACTAATAAAAAATTTAGCATCAACAGCACCGTCATTGGTGACGTTCTTGTTCTTAGCTCATGTGTGAGGTTTATCATTATAAGTTGTTGATGGTCAATTGTCTTGGTACACAAATGTGCCTCCTTGTGCTATGAGTTCCCTTTTGATGTTGAGTTATTTGGGGATGAGTTGGTCATAGGTTGTGATGCATCGAATTTTGAGATGAAAGGAAAAGCTCCCTTTAAGGTTAGAGATAATGGTCCCAATTTGTTGTTCTTATGGCATGAGCCATTTTCTCTTGTTGGCTCTAGATCCCCATAGTTGTAGCAAAGCTATGAAGGTATCCCATTTATCTTGTTAAGGCTAGATAATTCTTCAAGGCTTACCTCCATGTATAGGTTGAATTCTGTAATGTGATCTTTGGGATTTCCTTTCCCTCGGTATTTATCAAACTTCGACAATTTGAAGCCTGGTGGAAATGGAGCCATTTCAATGCTTCTATGAAATGGATAGGGGCACAAATTTCCTTGTGTATGTGGTATTTTAACCTTTCTAGATTGGATGTCTTGTATCTATTGTGAAAGAAATTTGACCTATGAGGAGAGGCTATTTTACAGATTGCATGGTGGGATGTAAGTTTTTTGGGATGGTATGGCTAGTTGGGTGATAGATGGGGTGGCTTGTGTGCTAGGATTTAAAGAATTTTTCTACATGTTTGTGAGAGGTTGTTGGAAGCTTTGTTGCACAAGAATTATGTGTTGGTATGCCTATTGTTGTTATTCCAACAATGCTTGTTGTTGGGCTAATAATGCTTGTTGTTAGGAATGTTGTTGTATCACTTGCTACTTTTGTGTTATCAATGCTTGTTGATATGCATGTTGCTATAAGGATTTTTGATAGGCTTGTTGTTACACCAATTCTTACACTTGTTTTGCTTCATATTGAGCTTGTGCTTGTACGCGAGCTTGAGCTTGAGTGTGTTGTATGGCTTGTTGTGTAGATTGTGTGGCTTATTTCTATTATAGAAAAGCTTATTCTTGCACTTGACCTTGTGCTTGTTGGCTTTGAAATTTCTGTAAATCTCTTTGGTATGATTTTTGTGCTACTTTTAATGTGATTCTATATTGATTTTCTATATTTGGATTTAGAGGTAGAGGTGGGGGAATTGGTGGGATGGTGTGAGATGATGTAGCAAGATTTTTTTGAGGTTTTTTTTGTGGTGGTCATTGAGTGATGACAAGGGGTTGTGTGGTGGATGGTGGGTTTGGATTGATGGTTGATGTATTGAGTCCTTGTGAAACTATATTTTGAGATATTTGGGGTGTTGTGGATGATTAGATGATTGGTTGGGAGATTTGGATTGGTGCCACCTGGTGTTTTGATATCGGTGGCATGACTAGAAGATTTGGTATGATATATTTGTTGATTTGACTTGTGTTTAGATTGATTTGATTTGTTTGATTTGGTATTGGTGTGTTGGGTGGAAGGATTTTCCCTATACCTTAATTGGGCGCGGATGATTATGGCAATAGCAGGAATGATGGGAAGGTTGGTAGTGTGTTCCCTTGTAAAATTGAAGATGATGAAGTTCCCACTTGTCCATACAAATCCATTTTTCCTTGTGATATCATGGGGGGAGAACTTTGTGTATCAAGAGGGTATTTTGGTGCTGTGGGAAAGGTGGAGGGGTTTTTTGTATCATGGAAGATGAGTGGCACATATGGATGTTTTGGGTCTTGCGGGATGGTGCTAGGCATACCCAAGATCGTGTTTTCCTCAAATTTTTGGTTATTGACATGTGCATGTGTTTGAAGAGCTTGGAGTAATGAAATCCCCTTGGTGATCATTGGTTGACTTGGAGCATGGGATGATGTTAGTTGTATGATGGGTTGGATGATGTTTGGGAATAAAGGTGTGAATGATATTGGTGGCATGTTCCCAAAAGGGTTTTCAACAATAGCTCTTACATCAAAATAAAAATGGATTTTATCCCTTTCCTTTGCCAATATGTATTGTGTGGGATTGAGCCTCATGACTGTGTTGACAATCTTGTGTGTTTCAAGAGTTTGGATTAATTCAAGTATTTAATCTTGGGTCATCCCTTGGAATTTTTTGGTGACATCCTCCACTTGACAATTACCTCCCCCATGAGGATCTTGAGGAACTTGAGGGGGATTAAGTGGAGGGTTGATAGATTCCTAAGGGTTGAATTCTAATTTAGTTTGGCTTAAATCAATTGAGGTAGATGTTTCTTTATTTTTCTCCATGATCTTCTTGTGTTGAGACCTTGTTTGGACCATAAAATAAGGATCAACTTCTAGGAATATGGGAGGTAAACCTCTAACTCCTTGGGTTGGTCTAAAATTTAGGTACAAAAATAAAATCTAGGATGTTTAAGGATCAAATGGTGATGATGCAAATGATGAGAGATGAATGATATGGATGTTTGAACTTTTTAAATAAATTGAGGAATACTAGACTTTAGGATTTTTTATTTTGGTTTGGATTTGGTTTAATTTGGATAATGGACTTGTAGATCCCAATATGTTAGATTTTATCTTGGGGTAAAATTTTCCACAAGGGTGATAATTTAACTAAATGTGTGAGGAAGGATTCATCCACACACAATCAACCAAACAAAGTGATTTTTATTTTGATTGAAGGATCTACAAAAAGTCTAGTATAAATGATTTTTCCAAGGTTCTAAAATTTTATTGTGAGATGAGATTTGGCAAAGGATGATTTGATAGATGGAAGTGTTGATTTGATCCTAGATGAACCTAGAAAGACTTTGTTACAAGAGCAAGGTATTGAATAATATGTTATACCTCTAACACTTTCAACCCTGTGTGAGAAATTCAAAACATTGGAAAAGACCTAAATTTTGACAATAATAGAATGAATATAAGTTGGGATAATTTCTTGAAGCACGTTTGTAAAAGTTGTAAGCCAATATATATTTGGTTTTGTGAAGTTCCAAAAGGTGTTTTTTGAGAGCCTTTGGACTAAGCTTCTTATGACGATTAGTGAACCTTGGTTTTGGGATTTTGACTATGTGGGAAATCATTAGAACAAACACATATGTGGGGTCCAATTGTCTTTTACCTGGATTAAATGGATTCTTTTTACCATATCAACACTTCTTTCTTAACTTTCAAACTGAATGTCTATGTCCTAACTCCTTTTCATTCCACGAGGTTCCTTATGTGAAAATCAAAGAATCAAGGTCATAGTTTGACTAGGTTGACTTAGGAGAGAAAAAAATGAGATATGGGCCCAAATATTTATAAGCCTCTAAGGATAAAATCCATAGGGACAAGCAATAATAAGTGGACTCTTCAAGCATATTTTCTCTTTCCAAAGGGTTAGGAATTTTGATGACTTGTTAAATGTTTGTTTCAGAGTTTGAGATCCAAGAAATGTATTTGACTAACTCAAAAATAGCACAACCCTAGGTTAGAAATGGATATACTTGTTGAGTCCCCACTTGGATTTCTCCAAACATTGAGACACTCCGAACAATTAGAGATTTGGTTTCACTGGCTCCCCCTTTCTTGGCACACACTTCTCAGGACCACCAAATCTCAAAATCCTAAAGATCCAGAGACCTTAAGGATTTTCTACTTTGAATAGTACAAATGTGGGGCAGCTTTAGAACAACTATTCTTGCACCAACAAGTATTAAGGATTTTGGCCTTTAAACAAAGGGTTGTAGTAAGGACATCTAGTTCGGGGGATACTATGATAAACTACTTCAAGAGGTATCCCAACCCTTAGAAAAATGGCTTTACACATCATAAAGATACTGGGGGAGAGCTATCATGTATCGCTTCTCGATGATTGAAAACTTTCCTTGCAATCAAAAAATTATATAGCAGTTTGAAAGAGCTTGGCTTTAGCTCATTACCAATTGGGTCATTCCCTCCTTTTGAAGTGGAGAGGTAGGTCCTCTAGAGATTAAAAAAAAGTGAAGAAGTACATTTGTAGTTCAACCACCTAGATTTGTGTAAAGCACTAGGAGGGAGCACACATAATGCCTTTCCTTCACACTCACATGATTGTTCAATTTTAGCTCCAAATTGAAATGTATGGGTGATTTTAGACAACCAATGTCCACAAAATGCTTTTGATTCTCAAGATCGCTGAGTGGCACGAGAGAAGTGCATATGCATTCAAATGACACAAATTGTAAAAAATCACAAAATAATAAAGGCACAAGTTCTTTTTAAGCCCAAAATAAAGATGAATTCATTTTAACATCACCAAGCTTAAATGTGAGTTTTTCTTGTTCAATTTTAGCCAAAAATCAAAGTTTAGTAAGTTACTAATGTTCAATGTTAATCCAACTTTGACAAAGCTTGTTTTGTATGTTAATTTTAAGCCTAAAGTAACTTTAGTTGGTCCTAAAAAAAGATGAAAAGTAGAATTGGAAATCCTAAGATATTACAATGAGCATTAAAAAATTCTTGTAGGTCTCCAAGTCAATTTTCCTCCCTTTCCTACAAAGGCGACATTGGGCAAAAAAGGTGATGATCTACAACTCACAAATGCGACCCTGAAAACGAATGTGATGCTCTGGTGAAAAGAAAATTTGACACTCTAAAGAGGACAAAGATCACATATGTGGTGCAAAATCAAAAGCAACACTCTGTTAGAAGTATAATTTAGATAGAAGACAAAATAGACAAAAGTGATGATGTAGTAGATGCAACGTGACAACAATGAGCAAAGGTGGCATGACATGGCAAAAGAAACATTGAAAATGAAGGTGATGCTCTACGTGAAAGAAAATGTGACGTTGTATTCAAAGGAAACATTCTATTAGTCAAACGTGGTGTCGCTCCCCTATAGCTACAAAAAATAAAATTTTCAAGAAAAAATCATCAAAATAAAATAGTTAGCCCTCCCTCTAGCGCCAAAATGTGCACCAAACTCACAAAAAGCTAAAAAAAGATCATTAAACACTTGTTAAACATGTTAGAAATCCAAATCTATTATTCCCTATGAAATTCTTAGCTAAATCAAAGAGAAAATATGAAAATGAGAGCAAAATAACTAAAGATAACATGAAATCAAATTGAAATAGTTAAACCTTCATCCCATAGGGGGAGTGGTTCTCCTTTGGTGTGGAAAGAAGCCCTTTCCCAATCCCTTTTGATAAGATTTTAAGATGTTGATGATCCAAGGTGTTGAATTAACTCCAAGTGATAATGAATTTTAGCTAAAATGATGAAATGATGGAAAGCTATGAGTTGAGATGCCTATAGTAATAATGTTTGAAGTTGTGGATCCATATTGTGAGGAGAATGCTTCTATTTATAGAACTCAATGGTTGAAGAATGAGATGAATTGGTGAATGTGGGATAAAATGGGAGCCAATGAGAATGTGACACTTGTCACAATTCTATCGGAGGAAGGTGGAGCACATTTTGGGAAATGTGTTGAGTGAAGGAGGATGTAAGAGGAATAAATGAGAATGGTTGAGGATTTGAAAGGTTGTAAGAAGAATTTATTGAATGTGGTTGGAGATTTGAAATGATGTAAGAGAAGTTATTGAAGATTTAAGAGTTACTAAGGATGTAAGAGATATTTGAAATCTTTGGAAGGACATTGAATGAAGAGGTGGTTGGGAGGAATATTCCATTGTGAGGATAAATAGAGGAATTCATTAATTAAAAGAAACAAATTTCATGTGCAACCCGATTAGTTGACCAAGGGTTGATTTAAATCTTGAGGAGTTAAAAGCTAAAGGATTTATTAATGCTGATTAGTAAGTGATTTAGGATTAATTAATTTGAATGGGTTAGGGGACTTTGAAATTTGATTTGATTTATTTAATCAAATAAGAGGAGTTAGGGGAATTTAATTAAATGATATGATTTAATTAAATATAATGAATATTAGTTAGAAGGGTGAATTAATCCAATAAAATTAATTATTTGATTAATAGCTAAATTTTCTAAATTTAACTAAATAATGCTAATTATTTAATTAATTTGTTAGTTCGAAGTGATTTCAGAAGAAGTGTTAATTTATCAAAATCAAATGAATAATATCAATCAGGACTTTGTAAGTGTGTACAATTAGTAAAGTTACTAGTTCCAACCTCTAGTGTTGTTGTGATAAGCTTCTATGATCTATGGTTGAGTTTCTATTGATTTAGTTGTGTTGAGAAAGTGTTGAAGATGATGAGAATTTGTCTCTAGTGCTTGGTTTTAAGTGCTTTTGAGAAAATTTGATAAAAAGAGGAAATAGTGTATTGCAGTGGTGTTCTAGTTTTTCTCCGCATTTCTTATAGGTTGAATATCTACTTGTATAATTAAGATATGTTTGTGAGAGGTTTTAAAAGGTATTTTATTTAATAATTAGTGTGTTTGATCATTGTGTAGAATAATTTGTGTTCACCACTATGTGACTATGTTTGGTAGAGATATTTGGGAGAAATGTTTCTACTTTACATTTCTTTGTAGTTACATTTCAGGTCTTCTGAACCTTAAGGAGTGTTATTTGTGTTGGTCTTTTACTTCATTCAAGATGGTTTGAGGTTTGGTGCTCCAAAAGTTTGTATTTTGAGTTATAGTGTATGGAAACGTTGTTTGAGTTTACTAGGTGTGTACATTCTTTAAGTGACAATTGTTGTGAAGGATTTTGTTGGATTTTAGGATGTTTTTGGAATATTCTATATCATTTTCAAGTGTGGTGTGTGGCTTACAAGTCATCCTCAAGCTTGAGGAATTGTGTACTTAAAATTTTAATGGTGTTTGCACGAGTAATGACCAACCTGGATTTTACACTAATTGTGATGGATAATTAATGTTTATAGAAGCATGTTATAGCACGGTGTTGTAGATTTAGGTCCTAAATAAGGTTTGATTTGGTCTTCTTTCATGTCTATCAATCACATAAGTGTTTTGGTGCTGACCTAATTTGAATTTGCATGGTTGATGTACATAGTCAACCTTGGAGAAGGGTTTCAAGGTTGAGGATGATATAAGTATGAGTTTACTTCTTTAAGGATGTCAAGATAGATGCAAGAGATAATAATTATGTGAAGTGCAAAGTGTTAGAGTATGAAATTGAGAAGTGTAGTGTGATATTTCATGTGTTAGTTTGCAGGATGCAATGAGAAAAAGGTGGATACAATTCTCTAATCATGATGTGAAGTTTTTGATGTCATGGTGGTGGATTCTTTGTTGCATTGAGATTCTTTTCTCTATGTAACATTTCTTCTCTATCTTATTTTCTATTCTGGTAGTGATCCTTTGTTCTTTGGGCACTAATCCCTCCAATAGTGATCCCTATTATATTCGATGTTGATATTACTTATATTGTAAGCTAATCATCACTGTGGTTTTTTCCTTCTTGGGTTTTCCATGTAAATCTAGTGTTCTCTTGTGTCTGGTGTTGAGTTATTTCAGTTTTTTTAATTTTCTTTTCATTCTAAATCATCATAATAGATTTAAAGGTTTAATGAATAAATGTGGATCTGAATATGTATGAGGGTTTTTAATATTTAAGGTACAATTGATTCACCCACCAACTGTCTTGTGTATTCAATAAAATTTCATATATTCAAATTCCCTTTTGGTACCAAATTTGGTGTCCTAAATCTCATTCCCAAGATGGGAATCTTGCATGCATGCATCATTAACTCCTATCATACAATGCCCCATGCAAACCAATAAGTGTCAATTGGAATATTGCAACATTATTTACCAAATATGCTCCATAATTTCTCTTCATAAAATCCAATGCCTCATTTGGACCCATGAAAATAAAATAAAAATAAATATTAGTTTATCCCCCAAAAATGATTTAATAAATTTATCTTGAAAATCCAAATTACCTGATTTATCTACAAGTCCTAATTGACTATTTCAAAAACCAAGTTTACTAAAAATTGTAAATGATATTTTTAGAAAAGGGGAAATTACATGTTCTCCCTCCCAAATATTTCTTATCCTCAAGCAATGAAGACTTGTATGGAAGTGATCTTCTATCTCTTCCCATGTTGCATCTACACTAGGAAAATATTTTCATTTGATTGAGTGTTGGATTATACCTTTACTTGTTAGCTTCTCTCCTCATGTTACCCAAAATATTTTAGGTCTCCCATCCTATTTTCCCTCATCATTTGATGGTGGCATCTTAGGATAAATCATAGTTTAATGTCCCACCACTCTAAGGGAACATGGGGCATGAAGTACTTTGTGTATCTTGCAAGCTAGTGGCATATCCGACTCATAAGTTACTTCTCCTTCCCCCTGATGGCTTCATGAAGTGAATTGAACCTTCCTAAAAAAAAAACAAGTGATATGGCTTCAATCAAAGGAACTCTTTAATCTAGAAACTAGAATGCACACCCAAAATAGAGAAAACACCAAAGTTCAAAAAATCTCTTCATTCTCTTCCTATTTGCATACATTTTTTGTTGATATGGTGTAAGATGTAAGTTATCTCTGAATGACCATAGGAACTCCTAACTTTGTTGAACATCACTTTCTATAGGGTCTCTACTCTTAGAAAATAATGAATTAACAAAAGAGAGTGCAAAATCATTATAGAGATTCTAGAATAAGGCCATACTGGAATATACATGTGATGGAAGGTTTTATAAAAAAATATTCCCTATATGCAACCATCTTACCCAAACAACATGCTTAGATTGTACCTCTGATAAATTATTATGCTCCAACTGAACCGTGCTCTTTTGGAACCTCACAATTTAAACTCCATCCAACCCAATATAAAAATTGTTGGCCTTGTTGTTTCACCAAAAGATCAACTTGTTAATTCTCGATACAAGCAAGAGTTAAGATCAATGGGAGGTGGTTAAAAAATTCCATGAATCTTGAGCGTTGTGATGAAAAACCAAGGAGACCAAGGGCACACACCTTGCAACAATCCCCCTAGCGCAAGCGAGGGATTCAAACTACTGACCAAATATCATACCATTTATTGGCCTTTATGTTGCACCAAAAGATCAACCTGTTAATGTTTGATACAATCCATAGCTAAGATCCATGGGAGGCAATTAAATCATTTCATGAATCCTGAGCGCCATGCTGAACAACCAAGGATACCAAGGGAACACACCTTGCAACAAAAATCCTTGAGAAGACTAGAATCAATGCTATGGAATATATCTTGTTAAAGTAACTCAGAGAAGACCATATTATAAAAATCACTACCAATCATGATCTTGGGTAAAATAAAAGACATCTTGCTTAACCATAAAACATTATTCCTAGCATAAATGCCACAAATACGAAGAAAATCAATCATTGTCACATCTTTGAGATCTACCAACCAAGAAATTCCTTAGTTGTTTCCTACTAATTAAAATATTAACACTTAAACTCCAAGTGTGAAATGGATACCTCTGGTTACACCAACACATGTGCATCATTGCAACCAATCTCCCAAAATCATGTTGATGCTAGAAAACAATCTATGCATGAAAATTTATCTCCCTAGCAAACAAAAGGATGTAAATGCAACAATAAACAAACTAAAAACCAATTAAAAGGATAGGGTATATGAGTATGGAACTAGAACCAAGATAATTCCTTATGATCAAAATACCTTTAGTGTAACTTCTTCTCAACAAATAACTATTCAACTACTAGGAAGAATAGACCATCCAACTCATCTGCAACTTAGGACCTCAAGTTATGTGCAAGTTGATCGAAAAGTGTGTAGTAGTATTGACACTAAAGGTTGACCCTCTACTCAAATATTGAGATGGCATCTCATAGCAAGAGACGACACCTAGGTCTTGACTCCTACAACCAACTCCAACTTGATCATAGAAATATGTTAGCTCCAACTCTAATAAAGGATTAGCATGGGTCAAATAACCATCCATCATAAATATAGGATCATCAACAATCTAAAAATAATCTTCAATTCCAAAATTAGATCTATCCTCTTGCTGGTCTATACTCATACTATTTGAATGTGCAAGGTCATGCTCCTCTTGGATGCAATCAAACTCTTCCATTAATTATTTTTCCTCCTTGGTCCTTTCCTTGAGATTTTGAGCCTTATAGAGTTGATCACTTTCCTCTATAAGTATCTTGGACACTCTCCAAAGTAAATTTGTAGATTTAAGCTTACCAATTAGATCAAAAAATTATTCCCTTAAGTACTTAGTCATGAATAGGGTATCATTTGCAAACTTGTTAGCCATATCTATATCATGTGGCATGTGCAAGTAAGGTATTTTAATTTCTTCTCTGGTGTTCTACATTATTTTCAAATAAACATTGGAAACATTAAAATAATTTTGATCCCTTGGTGCATTATAAATGTGCTATCTGCATGCATGTGTATACTATCCAATCTAGATAAAACATGTACTTCATTTTTAGTGGACATCGA